>JARWLC010000013.1:132975318-134175318 GCA_033318265.1 Phyllotis vaccarum | reverse complement strand
AATCCATGTTTTGGGAATGTGGGCGTTGTTCTCTAGGCTACTTCCTGCTGAGTGGGGACGCTGGCAATCCCATAGGAATCCAAAGAAAAATGTAGGATTATGGACAAGCCTTTAGTGGAGTAATCTCTAAGGCTGGGTCATCTCAGCCAGTCTCCTTGAAATTGTTCTGGATACAGAGCTCTGGAAACTTCACAGAGGTATTCTGAAATGCTGAATCATCTGGGCCATCCATTTCCATTGGAGATTTTTCAGGGGGTCTTCCTCTATCAAACTTTATGTTCTTTATCCAGAAATAAATCCACAGCTTCTCATTTTCTGTGAAAAGAAAAAGAAAAACTCTTCTCCAAAGTAGCATATTTTTGCATTTCAGTGTTAAAGTAAACTCATTTACAAAATATATAGGTTGAATTAGTCCAACAGCATTTATAGTCAACTGTCTTTTAGCAGCTTTTTCTACGTTATTTTCAGTCAAGAAACTTAAAGATAAGACAATAATATACAGTATCCAGATATTCTTTGTATTTTCCATCTTTATGTGGCTTATTTATTTACTTATTTTACTCTATTTATTTTCTAAAGGCTTTGTATACCTTTTCTTTTCTTTCTCTAAGTCTATGTATATATATTTTCAACACATTCTAAATCACTTAGACTTTTTTTTTTTTTTTTTTTTACAAAAAACTGTCTTTACTGTATATTTATTTCTTAACTTTTTCTGTCTCTGACCACACCTTTGCTTGGGTAGGGTGATTGATTCCACCCAGATTCTTCTATTTCTTTCTGTTTCTGAACACACCTTTAATCTGCCAAGATTCAAGATTGGTAGGATGGGTGGATGGCTCCACCCAGCTCCAGCTTCATAGAATTTAACTTTTTAGCCCAGGCACTCTGGGAATTGTAGGGTCCATATAATTACCAAGTCAAGCTTTGCCATCTGCTGCTCATTAACTCCATTTAAGTATTAGGCAGCAGGGCCTCTTAAAAATCTCACAAATGTTTTGCCTCTAAGGCTGAATCAGGAAGTTTCTCTTTAAAAAGGCCAAGCCTCATTTTGCCTCTGGCAAACAGAGCTGATCCAAGGAAACACTGACACTAAGAAGCCATCTTTGACTCTCTTCTCTTTTTGTCCTTATTAATAGAAACCTTAAATCCACCATACAGAGCTCTTTGCTTACATCTAGACTCGGGAACTGGCCTTGTTCACCTTAAGTTGCGTGAAGCAAACAGACCATTTTATCATTAATCCCATATACCACTCAGTCTTTTTACCATGGGCCACTTCAGAGACACAACTCAGAAGCTGCTTTGGGCTTCAGTTCCTGTGCTCTAGTCTGTTTTTTAAGCTTTCTATGGCTTTATGTGGGTAATTTTACCCACGTTGGGCTGCCATTTGTAGTAGGAGGTTTCTGGCCCAACTTTTTGGGCCTAACCTCAAGATTTAGGACCCACAGAGACACGCAGAAGTTTACTATAGTTTTAGGCTGATCGACCTAGGTCCAGGCATATCACTTGCTAGCTCTCTACCCTTCATCTAACACATGCCTCTTGTTCAGCCATGTGGCTCGGTACCTTTTCTTAGAGCAGCATAGTTGTTCTCTGCTTCTTCCGGCTTCTCTCTGGCGCTCTGCCCTGTGCTTCCTGTCCTCAAGAGTTTTCTTAGTCTGGTAGCCCTGCTCACACTTCCTGCCTGCCTTTGGCCAATCAGTGCTTTTTATTAAACCAGGGGGTGGGACAATTGTTCATCATGAAACAACACAATATCCCTACAGCCATGTTCCTGTGAGAAATAAGAAAATACTCCTTTTCCTATTCCCTCTTTCTTTTTTCCCTCCACTTCTCTTCCTTCCCTTGCACTTCCTTCTTCACTCATCCATCCTTTCTTTCTCTTCTTTCTCTATGGAAGAAGCTACCATTAAATGGTAAAGATTGGGAACATTTCATTCTAATACAAGAAATAAACAATTAATAAGAATATGTAGTTGAGTTGTGGTGCTGCACTTCTCTTTCCCCAGCATTCAGGAGACAAAGTCAAGCAGATCTCTGTGATTTTGAGGTCACCTTGATCTACAGAGCAAGTTCCAGGACAGGCTTCAAAGCCACAAAGAAACCCTGTGGTGGGGGGAAGAATATGTGTGTGTGTGGGGTGTATCTTAGGCTAAGAATGTGCACCATATGTATTCAGGAGCCCATGAAGTTCATAGGGATTGAGTCTCCTGGAACTAGAGTTATGGGTAGTGGTGAGTTACCTTGTATGTGTGCTGGGAACTAAACATGGATCCTTTGCAAGAATAGTAAGTGCTCTTGCCTACTGCACCATCAATCTCTATAGCCCAAAAATTATTTCACCAAAAGTTTATTAAAAGTTTCACAATCAAACCAAAACCAAACAATGTAGCACTGAAATTTCAAAAGTGA
The DNA here is from genome assembly GCA_033318265.1 of Phyllotis vaccarum. Classification (NCBI taxonomy): domain Eukaryota; kingdom Metazoa; phylum Chordata; class Mammalia; order Rodentia; family Cricetidae; genus Phyllotis; species Phyllotis vaccarum. The sequence continues at coordinate 134,172,903 of JARWLC010000013.1, read as the reverse complement.
ACTTTGAAATGTTGCTCAACTGTGTCCCTCTTTGTTTTCTTTCTAGAAATGTGAAGACATTTGGACGGGAATGCCATCACCTATTCCTGCGAAGTACATTAGGTACTTAGACTTTTTGAAGGATGTGTATGGCTTAGAGGAGAATGAGCCATCAAAGCTTTGATCACCTCTCTTTGATTTACTCCTCTCATTTTGCCATGTTTACTTTAATAAATATGATTTCATTAAAAAGAAAAAGAAACAATGTTTGTACTAATGGAAATCCATACACATCTAATCTTTTGTTTCTGTAGTTCTTCAGAACCACCTGTTTTATTGCTAATATACCAGCACTATTAAAAATACCACTTAATGCAATGTTGACCATTTTCATTGTATGTATTATTTATGAATACCAAAGAATCTTATAATAATTTCCATTTAATACAATTTGATTTATTGCACTGCACAAAGAAAATGACTTTTGACAGCTATGCACAACAATATAAAATCAAATTATATCAGCACAATAAGTGATTCTGTTAAGCATTTTTAAAATTCTTTTGATACATGTTTATTACTTACATAATTAACTTTTGTAGCAACACACCTCATCAAAAAACCATTCTTAAACCTCTCTAGAGTGAGTGTGTTTATTTTCTAAAGTTAGTGGAATTATGGGGGAAAAACCACTGTGCCAATACACACACACACACACACACACACACACACACACACACACACACACACGCACATGCAATAGTACATGCACATGAGAGAGAGTAAGACACAGAGAGAGGAAGAGAGAAATTGAAATATATTCTGTGTTCATATTTTTAGAGCTTTTTTATATTTAAAATCAGCTTCTTAGCTTAGGAATATTTGCATATGTATGTAATTAGAGCAGGACTGAAAATGTATTATGCCTAAATATGCCTAAAATATTTAGTGATGTGATTGTGGAAAGTTTCAAAGGTTTTTTTTGGTTTGATTCACATCCATACTACCAGCCTCTCAAAGGCTTATGTAGTTTAAAACTACAATGGATCTCTGCTGTATTTTTCTGCTTTGATTTTTTTCCTCACACAATAGAACTCATCATATAGTATGTATCTGAATATAGCCTATCACCATGGAACTTCAGTGTTCAGAAGTCTTCTCTAGCCCATGCCAGATCCTAATGCTGGGTGCTAGATATCATAACTCTATTTGTCTCAGAAGCAGTGAGATTCTGTCACAAAATAAAATAAAATAAAATAAAAGAAGAGAAAAGACTGTACTTGTTAGGGATTATCCTGGGGAGAAGAGGAACCAAGGACATTTCAGGGTCCCCTCTTATCTCCTGATTCCTTCATCCCACGTTTGCAGCATCTCTTGTCCCCAAATGAGTTGGCTTCTACTGCTATGGTCCAATTTACTTGACAACAATGGCTCTTTCAGTTTCTTTTAATCAAAACTAGTCAGTAAAACCACTTCTCTCTATAAACTTAGGACAATTTCATATGCACCATTAGAAATGACCCCATAGAGCTTTGCATTAAACTAGTATTCACAAGTTAGATACTAGAACAGTAGGTCCATAAAACTCTAATTTTTATGACTTTTTTATGCCCCAGTTTATAAAAAAGATAACCAGCAATACCAAGCTATTTTGTCATTTTAAGATTTTTCTACTTCCTAGAGAGCAAGCTTTTAGGAGATACGACACTTGCCTAGAAAATTTCAAGCTGACACATCTGTCACCTACCTATTCAACCCTTCACTCAATTGTCTTTCCCTCAAGTTTAACTGTATAGATAATTTAGCTAGCCCTTGTGCAGGCTTGTAATGTAATTCACTCATGGAGCAGGAAAAAAGGAAGTAAACCAATGATAGTGTTCCTCCTGAGTTCATGGGGTGACGACTATTCATTTTGTTTCATGGATCTGTGTTCCTGCCCTGGTGGTTCCTTTTTTAAGCCTACAATTAACAATAAAATGGCCATTATAGGAATCATGCCGATAAACATGATACATTGCAGCCATACAGACACTTTAAATAATTATTTGTTTTATAACTAAGCCATATACTGAAGGAGATTTATAATTTTGAGATAATATCCCCATTAGTAAAGTTTATGACTCAATAAACAGCTCCCACTAGTTAATAAATGCCAAAGCCATAAAAACAAAGACTATTAATGTAATAGAATTTCTTTGCCTCCCTCTCTTGCTGGTGGTCTGAAGACACTAAAGGGAAATGCTATCGTAGGAAAAACATTTATTCTCATTATGTAAATATCAACGAATAGTCTTATACTCAAGTTGGAAATTTACCAGCTACCCTTGGTCCCAGGTGGTCCCAAAATGCTGATGTATTCTGCTTAGGTTTCAAACAGTACATAACCAATTTCAACACAAATAAACTCTGTAACTCAAATCTTTAGGGCAGATGGAGAGGAGGACTGGGGTTTCCACCTCTTCTCTTTCCTTCTGGAAAAGAAAACCTCTAGCTAGTGTTATTGTTCCAAGGTAATACTTTTAAAGTCTCTCAACCTTTCTATAGACCTATTTTTAACTCCAAACACATTCTTCTCTGTCATGGAAAGCAAATGTTACTTGTGAATGTAGGGTGAGTTGAAGGTTAATATAGGCAAACCTTTTGCCCCGTGAACTAATTGTTTATTAGTATTCTTGGAGTCTTGGGAATGATTGATAAAGTCATTTGGAAGCTCAGATAAAGTCATGTTTCTTTGTACAAATCACTGAAAGCTGTTGAAGTTCATGGTAATCTCTTCATGAGTCACTGTGTGAAGTATGGTTATTGTCAGAAGATGATTAATTTGCAATGTTAATTGACCTTTTCCGTGTCATTTTTTTAACCTATTACCTAACCATCGCTACTGGTTGGCTTAGCAATTACTAAAATGATTAAGATTTCAGACAACAGAGAGGAAGTGAAGAGCACTATAACTTTTGAACATAATACTAGTTGAAACCGCCTTTTCTGTATATTGCCTTTGATTCAATTAATGTCATAGATAATGCTGTTGATATTTTTATACAATGCTGTTGAATTTGTTTTCTTGGAGTTGTAGAGCTCCCAGACTTTTTGGATGCCTCAGTCACAAGTTAAGAATATTTAAATTGCCCTTCTTCCTTTAAATAGCAGGGAATGACTGGTGAGTAAAATAAGACCTCAAGATTAAAAAAAAAAAACCAAATAAAATACAAAAGAAATGTAAAAAAGAGAAAAATCTTGCCTTTCCAGTTTGAATTTAGCTCAGTTTGAATGAGAGTTGCTTTCCTAGCCTTATAAACTGCTTTCTTTTCTGCTGCTGTCTTCCTTCACCTTGCACTTTTTCTATACATTATAAATTTCCTAGTTATGAGTTCAGTGCCTGGAGTCTTAATGAACTAGTCAGGTTTCTCCACAAAATATTTATGATTTGAATAATGTAGAATCCATCCAATAATAAAATGCCATGGTCTTAATGGTATGTGTGTTCTCTTTAGTTATTAATACATATTCTTGAATTTTGAATACCTTTCAAAGTTGGTCTGTAAATGGCCTTTCAGCCAAACAGCTTCCAAGTGATGGTAAAACCTAGTGATACATCCGTCTCGGCTCTCATGTTGGCTTGGCCAAAAACTGAATTGCTTTAAGCTGAAAGCAGATTAAGACCTTTTCAAAACTGAGTCTTTTCAAGTTGACTGAGCATCCTCAGACACACAGTGCTTTTCAATTCCCAAGAGAATGTAATGTGTAAAAATTGGAAAGCCTACTGAGGCAAGATCAATGAGGCTATTGAGCAAATAATCAACCTGGAGCAATAATGGAGCAAACATCATTATTACAAAGGGTAGCACTAATGTGCAATTAGTTTAAGAGAATCTTGCAGCTTGCCCCTGCCTGCCTTTTACCAGCTTATATGTTGGTTTAAATATACATTCTTATTCTGTGTTAATTAAGTCTCTCCCCCCCTACCCCCCCCCCCAAAGTAACAGTTCTGAGACACCTTTGTCAGAAGAGCCAGCATGGACACCTTTTCTGCATCTGTTTCCTGGTACTCAATAAAATTCCTTCCAAGAGAACTTTAGAACCTATTGTATGACAGGTGTGTGACATACACAGGAACCCAGGGGTCAGTTCTGCTGCTCAGAAATAACTGATAATAGCTGAGAAATGTGGACTATGAAAAACTCCACAGTGGCTCTGCAAGCAGAGAATTAATGGCTCCCTGGAATCAGTAGGAGCTTTGACTTCTAAACACTCATTAGTTAAAGCAGTGAGGCCTGATGTTATGCAAGTTAGCAAGGGAAAGGGGGACCGCCCCTCCCTATTGTCTATTCTGAACAGAATATTCACATTTAACTCAAAGTGATGAATGGATCAAATACATCAAACCAACTATTCATCAATCTCCCAGCTTCCTGAGCACCGCTTTGCGTCTGTGTAAAGCCAACAATAGAGGAAATTCTTGTTTTGACCCCACTATAATATTAAAATCCAGAGGAGCTCATAGCTTGGTGAAAACACAAAAATGCATTCTTCTTTACAATCAGTCCACCAAAATCATCTTTGTGTTTTCCTTTTTTCTACATTGTCTATACAAGAACATTTGACTTCCAAAGGGACTTGATAGAAATTACTTTTGCTTGCTTTTTCTTTTTCTCTCATACCACTCTGGCTGGCTCTTCATTATTAGTGTGAGGCCACCCATGGAATAGGAAACAAGATCTGAAACTATCACCAGTTTAACTATGACCAGATCCTACAGGAGAAGGCAAAAAGCATCAAGAAACAATTGCAGGAAGGGAGTCTGGAGGAAAATGGAGACCACCTTGTATGTGTGACTCACCTTAAAGAATTTAACCTTCGTCCTGAGGGATGACATGTTACTGGAAGATTTGAATCTCCAGGCTGAAAAGATCATGCTCGGATTTGAAAATTGTTAGCTACTATGTGTGTGTGAGCTTTTAGGGCTGAATTTGGGAAGTAAGAAGCCTTTATTAGTTGACTATTGCTGAAGACTTGATGGATGGCTTAGATAATGATGGCAAGATTGTTGAGAACTGGAGAAATTCATGACAGAGTTGGGATGTTGGAGATGAGAGAGGTGAAGTCACAATTATAACTGAGACATTTTGACAGCTGGGTAGACGATGTTGTTGTACAGTGAACTGTGTTATTAGAGAAAAATTGAATGGAAAGAAATCAAGAATTTTGCCTGGGACTAGCACAAGATGGCTAAGTGCATAAAGGCATTTGCCACCAAGCCCTACCGACTGCATTCAATCCCTGGAGCCTACATGGTGGAGGGAGAGAAGCAGCCTTTGAAAGGTGTCCTCTGATTTCCATGTATGCCCATGCATGCAGACACGTGCACACACTGTTGTAATCTGAGTATCTAAGTGGAAGCCAATCCCCTCCTTCCCTGGCAATGAGTGAGGGAGCCCTGCCATGCAGGCAGCAGGTAGGAGGTGGTCAGTGGTCAGTGTGGATGGGAGCTTCAGAAAGAGACAACTCTTATAGCTTGCACTCACTTGAAGAGACTATTAGAGTGAGGGGAAGGTAGAAGAGGGAAGAGAGAGAGAGAGAGAGAGAGAGAGAGAGAGAGAGAGAGAGAGAGAGAGAGAGAGAGAGAGAGAGAGAAAAGCAGGGAGAAAATAAGAGATGCATGTGTGCAGCCCCTGGCAGGAGGAGAGAGAGAGAACAGAGCTAGCTAAGTGGAGGAGTCAGGTTGTTTTGTACTGGCCAGGACTCCAGGAAGTAGGTCAGAACACTAACACACACAAAATAATTTATAAAGAAATAAGGAATATTGTTCAAAGCCAGATGTGCTGACATAAGCAATAACTTCTACACCAGTGAGTTAAAGGCCAGCCTGGGATGTGAAATAAAATTCTGACTTGAACAGCCAACATCACAACAAAAATAGACATTCTATTTAAAGCGTATTAAGTCTGGGTAACTTGAGGAACAGGAAAAATGACCGTTTTGATAAGGCAACCCAGTAAGCAGGTCTGATTATTTTTATTTTTACAAAATAGTATTGGCTGGGATGCATTATTTGAATCATCAGAAAGTTGAAATAAGAAACACAGTTCTCATCTTAAAGGAGCTATTAATAAAAATCTCAGTGGTTACAATGGTTACCTTTTCCCCGCATATTGGTTGGACAGTCCTTAGACCTCCCAAAACAATACAGCCTTTGCCATTGCCCCTGAATAACTACTATGGTAAGAGCCTATTTCTGAAGACTCCACACACTTTTGTTGCACAACTTTAGAAAGTAAATCTTGAATTTGTTAGGCTCCCCAAGAAGTCCCCAAAAGACTACCAGTCACAATGCAATCAACAAAAGTGTTTATTATACCACAGGCATGTAGGGCCATTCACCTATACAAAATGGTGATGACCTTGAGATGCATATGTGGGCTCCTTGTAAGCACAGCCAAGGGAAGATTCTAGGGCAATTAGGTCATTTGGTCAGCTTACCTATAATTGGCTTAGGCAAGTGGCAATTATGTTAGTACATTCCTAATTGGTTAGTGTTAGCAGGGGTGGGTTTAAGGCCTTAGCTTTTCCATTCTAAGGCAAATCTGGACAAGTCTCAGGCTCTGTCACTATTTGGTTATTACATGTGACAAAGAGGGGTTAACCCAGGCCTAATACTTGCAGGAACTGAGACCTAATTCTTAACTAAGTTACTAGGGGTCTGTCATGATATTTGCTTGGTCCTCTCAGAATTGACCAGAGAACTCTCACAGCTTGGTTGCTTTATAATGCTGGAAAATGCTATGCAAGTTGATGGGGAGAATGGTATTAATGGTCTAATCCAGCACTGGTCCCTGTGTGAAATACTGGCCAATTATACAAGATGTGGCCACTGGTGCAAGACTGTATATGGGGTGACCAGCTGCTTTCTTTATTGGATTTAAGACCTGCACCTCAGGAGGGAATTCATGCCTGGTATTGTAAACATGGCCAAAGCCTAGGACTAGGGAAATAAAAGGCCTTTAAGAAGAAACTTTTGACTTTCCTTTTCTAAATGTTTATATGGACAAAATGCCTTCTAAATATTTGTTTTTTTTTTATCTGTAGATTTATACTGCTCCTAATCTTAGTCAGAGAAACTTCTCATTACAATGAGTTTTTAGTTAATCCAGAGATACAGCACTATCTGAAATGTTGAGAATACGTGATTAGGAGACCTCAGCCATACATAGATGACATATCTATTTCAAAACTCTCTCAAGGTTCAGAAAACATAGACAAGGGAACAGAATGAATGTAAGAACCAGAGGATGGGAAGAAGTGCTATGAAATGCTGTCTTCTCGATGTGACATGGTTCTTGCACACATGAACTCATATCAACTGCAGTTACCTACTTAAGACCTGCACATGATTGATAGAGTTAAAAATTTTAATATTGAAGGGGAATGAACTACCAAGATCTCATCACTATCCAAGGAAGTTTTAGCAGTGGATGACTTCTAGGGGATAAAAAGTAATTTTTTTTGGAAGTGAGGTCCCTGATATGTTCCACCATGTTCCAGTAAATGTCCCCATGCCAATATGCATATGGTCAACACTAATTTGACTTGGTGAGTCAAAATAAATAATTATTAAAAGAAGATATAAAGTTGGGGGTAGAATTAATCAGGGACCTGTGAACTAACTTTTTTCTTTTTTTTTAAGACAATGACTTCACTACTTATCTCTGACTAGTTTGGAACACACACACACACAGATATTGGTAATTGATGACTGTTGGGCAGGAAAAATCATTTTTCTTTAGAAATGAGACCACTGCTATGCTCCCAGTGTTCTAGTCTGTCTTTGCCTCCAAAATGCTGAGATTAAAGACATATTCTACCACATACCTGGCCTTCTGTAAACTTTCATTCACATGACTGTGGGTGACAATTGTGAACTAAGGTCACTCACAGAACACATTGCTTGAAAACCATGGTACCAAATTGTTTTTTTAAAACCAATGTCATTGAAATATAATGAATTGAACTTACTTATATATCTAAAGTATTATATGAAGTTCCACTTCCTCTGCATTTTTGATACAAGATATTGGGGTGTCCTTGAGAATGATAGAGCCTATTTCAAGAAACTAAAGATCCCGAAATTAACTTCCATAAAAGTTCTTTGTGTTGCAAATTCAAAGACTAAAATTCACATACTACAGAGGGTTAGGTTTAGAGAGTTTGTTATAGATTTATGGGTATGATCTGAAGGAATCTGAGGAAGGAAGGGAGTGGGGATTGGAAGACTAGGCCTGAAAGGAGTTTGTCAAACCTTAAAGTCTACCCCTAGTGACACACTTACTCCAACAAGACTGCACCTACTAGAATAAGGTTACAATCTCCTAATCTTCTAATCCTTCTCAAATAGTGTCTCTCGCTGAAGACTAAAACTTTGGAGACAGTGATAGGCAGAGATATCTGTGAGTTTGAAGCTAGCCTGGGATATATATTGAGGTCCAGGATACCAAGAGCTACATAATAAGATTCTGTCTCAAACAAATAATATTTTGGGAATTTGGGCGTAGTTTTCCATTACTACTTCCTGCTGATTATGGGGCATTGAAAATCTCATGGGTTCTTGAGACTGGACCATAGTCTGTAGCCCTGAAGCTGATATGGCCATCTCTTCCCATCAAAGGTTTTTTCAGGGGGTCTTGGTTGTTGAAACCATATTTGCCTGGAAGCAATCCACAGGTTCTAATCTTCTGTGGACATAAAAGCAGAACTCTTCCAAAGCAATAAATCCTTAGACACAAATTTCAAAATCAAAATACTTTTAAAATATATATTCTTGTTTAACTTAGTAGCCTTTGCAATTCATTGTCTTTCTGCAGTTAGCTCAATAACAGTTAAAAAATTAAAAGAAAACACAATAATAATCAAAATCCATATTTTGTGTCTATTTTCCATCTTTATATGGCTTATTATATTTTTATTAATCTATTTCTCTTTTTAAAGACTTTTTCTATCCTCTTTCTTTTCTCTCTGAAGCCTATGTACCTTTTACATACATTGTAACCCGTTTACAGGTTTTTTTTCCATCTGAATCTGTTTTATTGTGAATCTTTAATCATCTTTCAACCAGAAGAGCTTTTAAAATACACTCTCTTAAAGAGCTGCATAGTTTTTGCAGATAAACCTTGTGGCAGGATTAAGGTGTCAGCCGATAAGGTCTCGGGCTCCTGGAGGGGGTGTGGCCAACCTGGAGGGGGTGTGGCCAACACCATTGATAAGTGGCTGCTGGGACACGAGGACTCTCTTCCTGGTTCCTGGCTGCTGGCTGCTAGAGAGACAGAATCAGAATCCATCGTCCTTCCATCGCGCGTCCATCGCTCGTCCATCGCTTGGATATGCCAGTCCTTGTTCAGGTGCCACTGTAAGCTGTTACTAATATTGTGAGTGTTAACTTATATTCTAATAAATATTAATTTTGGACTGGCGCCTTGAAAGTAAAACTCTGTCTACATCTGGCACCCAACGTGGGGCGCCCGATGCCAATGCTCATCACGCAGTTTTATCCGGTAAAGCGAATGATTATTGGTCTTGGGGGCGAAATGATCTCAACCTATTCTCAAACTTTAAATGGGTAAGAAGCCCAGCTCGCTGGCGTGGAGCCGGGTGTGGAATGCGAGTGCCTAGTGGGCCACTTTTGGTAAGCAGAACTGGTGCTGCGGGATGAACCGAACACTGGGTTAAAAAAGAATCACAAAATGAATAATTTGGCAGACTTCAATAAATGAACAAAGACCAAAATTGGGAATACAGATAGATAATATTTATATCCACGGTTTAGTCGACACAGGGGCTGATGTTTCGATCATAACCCCACAATCATGGCACCCAAGATGGCCTTTACGGGCAGTAGATATCCAGTTTCTGGGTATTGGAACAATATCTCAGGTGAAACAGAGTGTGAGATGGCTTGAATGCATAGGACCAGAAGGTCAGAAAGGATGATTGAAGCCATATATGGCTGACATAGCAGTGAATTTGTGGGGTCGCGACCTTCTAATGCAATGGAATACCCAGATTAAAATCCCTCCTGGTTCTGATATCAACCGCAGACTCAATTATGTTTCCAAAAATGATGCTTTAAGGTACTATGGAGAAAATTCAATAGCCATTCAGGTTGTACAAAAGAATTGCCCAATAACCACAGAACCTAAAAGAACACTCACAGAATTGCCTTTGAAATGGTTAACAGAAAAGCCTATTTGGATTCAACAATGGTCTTTGACAAGAGAAAAACTTCAGGCTTTGGAACAGTTGGTACAGGAGCAGTTACAGGCTCAGCATATCGAGGAATCGACCAGTCCATGGAATTCTCCTGTTTTTGTTGTCAAGAAAAAATCTGGAAAATGGAGGATGGTGACAGATTTAAGAGCAATTAATAAGGTGATTCAACCTATAGGCTCCTTACAATCTGGTATTCCCCTGCCTTCTCTGCTACCTAAAGGATGGCCTATTGCAGTTATTGATTTGAAGGATTGTTTTTTTTTTACCATACCTTTACAGGAACAGGACAAAGAGAAATTTGCTTTCACAGTGCCTACTCTTAATAATTCAGGGCCAGCTAAGAGGTACCAATGGAGAGTCCTTTCCCAAGGAATGTTGAATAGTCCCACCTTATGCCAATATTTTGTACAACAACCACTAGAAATACTGCACAAGCGCTTCCCTCAATCTATCATTTACCATTATATGGATGATATTTTGTTGGCAGACCCAAACCCAAAGACATTAGAAGCATTGTTTGAAGAACTAAAGAAAATATTGCCTGATTGGGGACTACAAATTGCTCCAGAAAAAGTACAGAGGGAAGATTCTATCAATTATTTAGGATATAAAATAGGTTTACAAAAAATTAGGCCACAAAAGGTAAAATTAAATAGAGATAAATTGAAGACTCTTAACGATTTTGAAAAGTTACTAGGAGATATTACTCATATACGGCCCATGATTGGTATAAAAAAACTATGAGCTAGTTAATTTGTTCAAGACTTTGGGATGGTGACAAGGATTTAAATAGTCCAAGAGAATTATCTGATGAGGCTGAGAAAGAATTAGGGTTGGTGGAAAAGAAACTTCAAGAAGCACATGTAGATCCTGTGGATCCAGACCTGGATTGCATACTTGTTATTTTACCCTCTAGACGATCTCCAACAGGAATCTTAATGCAAAGAGAAAGAATTATATTAGAATGGATATTTCTGCCACATAGGCCAAGCAAGAAGATGAAGACATATATTGAAAAAATTTCTGATCTGATTTTTAAAGGTAAATTAAGACTTCGCCAATTGACTGGAAAGGACCCTGCAGAAATTGTTGTGCCTTTGACTAATGAAGAAATTGAACGATTATGGGCAGACAGTGAACCTTGGCAAAAGGCCTGTAGCCAATATGATAGATGCTCCAACGGTGCACAAAACCAGAGGTGATTGTCCAGGTAGCTGTGTTGCTGTCCTCTCCCAAATTTTGGAAGCCACTACTTCCATGTACTTCTGACTTTCAAGTGATATGTCTTCCTTCTCAGATCTTGAAGGGGTTGAAGAATAGGTATTTATGGTTACTAACTCATAATAATTCCTATTGTACATAGTCTTGGTTTAGAACCTTCTTAGTTAGACAAAAGGGGGAGATGTGGTGGGATTAAGGTGTCAGCCGATAAGGTCTCGGGCTCCTAGAGAGGGTGTGGCCAACCTGGAGGGGGTGTGGCCAACACCATTGATAAGTGGCTGCTGGGACACGAGGACTCTCTTCCTGGTTCCTGGCTGCTAGCTGCTGGAGAGATAGAATCGGAGTCCATCGTCCTTCCATTGCGCGTCCATCGCTCATCCATTGCTTGGATACGCCAGTCCTTGTTCAGGTGCCACTATAAGCTGTTACTAATATCGTGAGTGTTAATTTATATTCTAATAAATATTAATTTTGGACTCACGCCTTGAAAGTAAAACTCTGTCTACAAAACCTGAATCAGTAAGTTCTTTTAAAGGGACCGTGCATCTCTGTTCATGGCCAGCAAACAGAGCAGACCCAAGAAAACGCTGCTACTAAGTATCCGTCTTTGTTTCCTTTTTGGTAAAAATAAACAGAAACCTTAAATCAATCACATGCTACTGAGTCTTCTGTGAGACTTCAGGAATTGGCCTGATTGCAGCTTACACTGCCTGCTACCAGTCCGCTGGCATCATTTTGAATGTGACCTGGATGCCATGCTTTCTTTGTACAATGACCTGTTTCAGATACACAATTTGGAAGCTACTTTGGCTCAGTTTCTGTGATCTAGAACCCTTTTTAAACTTTCTCAGGCTTTAAGTGGATATTCAACCCACATTAGACGCCATCTGTTACAGTGAGGTTTCTTGGTCCCAGGCGGCCAGAGGTTCAGACCCACAGACCTGTAGCCCCAGACCCTTTAGCCACCTGCTCAGGCCCCCAGAAATGACTCAGACGCTTATATTACATTCATGCTGTTTGGCTTATGGCTCAGGCACATTGCTAGCTGGCTCTTACATCTTAACTCAACCCATTCTCATTAATCTGTCCTACCACATGGCCCATGGCTCACCTGTGTTCCTTACATGTTGTTTCTTTGGGCTTCTTGCTCTGTCTGTCTGACTCCGCCCTGCTTCTCCTACCTATGCTCTGATTCCACCACCTACTTTTTCTGTGGTGCCTGTCATGGCCCAAAACAGCTCTTTTATTTAAAGATTGATATTCACAGTATACAGAAAGACATTCCCACATCACCTTTCATCTGGCTTTTCTTTTTTCAGTTATAACGTGGTTTAAATAGTGATAGAGACAGTAACAAAAATCTTACTTATTTACACCCTCACCCAATGTTTTTTATGCTATCCATGTAACAGCATGCACTGACACTTTATTCCTATTTTGTAATAGTGCTGTTTTACTTTATGACTGTATAATATTTCCCTTATTGGCTACTCCACAGTTTCACAATTTGTTTATTCATTTATCATTGATGATCATTTGGGTTATCTATGGACAATCAGTTAGGTTTTGTCCTAGGGTTACTATTGTTCCAATGAAACATCATGACCAAAAGTAAGCTGGAGAAAAAAACATTTATTTGTCTTACACTGTATGTAGTCCTACACTGAAGGAAGCCCGGACAGGTATTCAAATAGGGCAGGAACCTGGCTGGAATCAGGAGCTGAAGCAGTAACCATAAAAGGACTCTACTTACTGGCTTGCTCAAACTTCTTATAGAACCCAGAACCAGTAAAGACATGGCCCCACCTACAATGTACTTGGTCCTCTCACACTACTCACTAATTAAGAATATACCTTACAGAATTGTCTACATCCCAACATTATGGAGGCATTTTCTCAATTAAGGCTCCCTCCTCTCCAGTGACTCTAGCTTGTGTCAACTTGACATAAAATTGGCCAGTACAATTGACCCCTTGCCAATCTGACACAAAAACACATCGTTAAGCCACAATATTTCTTTTCTTATTCATCTCTAAGATCCCACATTAATAAAACTATCACAATACAAAATATTACAAACTTTAAACATTGCAGTCTTTAAAAATTCAAGAACTTAAAAGTTAAAAGTATTTTTATATAGAGCCAACCAAACTTTCTTTTAAAATATAAAGTCTTTTTAAAACTCAAAAATCTCCTTAAAAATCTATTAACTATGGGCTCCTATAAAATAAAAAATAAATTACTTTCTTACTTCAAGAGCGAAGAACCAAAGCACAGCCATAAAATAATCAAAGTAAAACCAAATTTCAAAAGTGTAAATAGCTGAATTTTCAATTATCTAGGATTTACTCAAAATCTTCTGGGCTCACCCAAACCCAAAGGGCTTGAGTCACTTCTCCAGCTCTGCCCTCTGCAGCACACACAGCTTGTCTTCTAGGCTCCAGCTGGCTCCATTCCACTGCTGCTGTTCTTAGTGGTCATCTCATGGTACTGGTATCTCCAAAATGCTATGTTACAATGAGGTTTCCAACCCCGACTGGCTAGAAGTCCAGACCCACAGACCTGCAGTCCCAGACCACTTAGCTGCCTGCTGCTGCTTAAATGCCCCCCCCCAATAACTCAAATGCTTATATTAAGTTCATGCTGTTTGGTCAATGGCTCAGGCACATTGCTAGCTAGCTCCTGCATCCTAACTCAACCCATTTTTATTAATCTGTCTGCCACGTGGCCCATGGCTCACCTGTGTTCCTTACATGTTTCTTCTTTGGGCGTCTGGCTTGATGTGTCTCTGACTCAGCCCTTCTTTTCTTACCTATTCTACTTCTTCTATGGTGCTCACCAAGTGCCAAAACAGCTCCTATATTTAAAGATTGATATTCACAGCATACAGAAAGTCATTCCCACATCAATGCTGGGTTCTTCTGCTGCAACTGGGCTGCACTTTCACCAATAGCCTCTCTTATGCTCTCTTCATGGTGCAAAGCCTCAAATTTTCTTCATTATCTCTTCAGTCTTGGGTCTTCAACTGCTACTCTGGCTGCACCTTCACCAGTGGCCTCTCCTGGCTTCTCACAGTTTCAAGCCTCAGCTGCTCTCCATGACTCCTTCATGCCTTCAAACTAGTACCAACTGGGTGACTCTTACACTACCTAGTTCAGCTGCTACCATGAGGAACAATCTTGGCCACCTCTGGAACACAGCTTCCGTGTGCCTGACACTCAGGAATCACTTTCCAGAAGATTTCATTTCAGTGATACTGATCTCTTCTTAAACACAGATAATGTCTCAACTCCAGCTAAACAGAATTGAGTATCCCAGCTTATTTTAGTAGTTATTGTTTACCATAACTGATTCTTCAGCTCCATATAGCTAGAACCATAGATTCTCAGCAAATATCCCTGATAGAGTCTTTGAACTTCACTCTGAAACTTCACTAGCCAGGCCTCCATCATCTGAACTGCTCTCAACATTCTCATCATCCAAGCTCCCAAAAAGTAGCTCAACAAGCTTTAAACACTCAATGTCTTTTCACCCAAAGTTTCAAAGCCCTTCCACAATCCTCCCAAAACAACATGGTCAAGTTTCTCATAGCAATACTCTACCATCCTTGTACCAGCTTGTTTTGGGCTAAGGCAGGGTTCCTCATGAATCAGCATCTAATATATGGTACATGTTCAGAACCCATAGTTCAGGAATCAAAGGTGGAAAAGGAAATAACTCTCCTCACTATCACCCTTAGTGACCTATTAGGAAAATTTTTGCTTCCTATTCCTGTGACTTTAAGTTCTGCTGGTCTAAAAGTTTTGGTTCCAGAAGGGGACACTCCAGCCAGGAGTCACAACAAACATTCTCTGAACTAGAAGCCAGCTCCCCCTTCCAGGTTACTTTGGACTTCTAATACCCTTAAGTCTACAGGCTAAAAAAGGAGTAACAGGGTTAGGAGGGGTGAATGATCCAGACTATGATCGGGAAATTGGATTTCCTCTCCACACGTAGGTCAGAAATATTATGTCTGGAGTACTGGAGATCCTTTGGGCATCTCTTGGTGTTACCATGTCCTGTGGTTAAAGTCAGTGGGGAGACTACAATGGACTAATGCAGGCAAGATGACAAAAGCACAGATCATTCAGGAATGAAGGTATGGGTCACTCCTCCTGGGAAAGAGCTTAGGTCTGCTGAAGTTCTTGCCAAGGGTGGAGGAAATACAGAATAAGTAGCAGAGGAAGGTAGTTTAAAATATCAGCTAAGGCCACATGACCAGTTACTGAAATGAAGATTAAATTAACGTGAGTGCTTCTGTTGTATTTCGAGTCAGGACCTGATAAGGTTCTTGCAGGAAGGAAATACAGAATGGGTAGAGGAAGGTAGTTCTAAATACCAGCTGAGGCCATGAGACCAGTTACAGAAGTTAGGACATGTGTGTTTCTGTCATATTTTAAGAATGCATTTGTACAGATATTTATATTTTCTTACATTTCTTATGTTCATATGTTGTAAAATCAATTAAGAGAATATCAATGGCTATCATATTTAAGTTTGAGATGCTAAATAGATGGTCCTTAAGGGATAATAGCACCTATTCTAAACTAATAATGTATTTGTGGTTTTACAAAGGATAGTTGATGGTGCAAATCTCTCTTAAAATATAGCAATCCAAGATTAATATTAATTGGAATATAAAACAACACTCACGATACAGGTAACAGCTTATATAGGCACCTGAAATACCGGATGATCCATGTGATGGACGATGGATGCCAAACCAGTCTCTCAAGCAGTCAGAAACAAACGGGGCTCTCCAAGATCCCAGCAGCACCTCTTGAATGGGGTTGGCCACTCCCCTTCAGGAGCCCGGGACCCTGGATAAGTGTCTTTCGACCTTTTCAGCTGACACCTGAGTCCCCCCCACAGACAGTTATATCATGTTAGGCATAATTATGACCTGGTTGTTGTTTTCATTTAGAAATTAATCATGACATAAGGAGATATTGTTGTGTCAAGTTGACAAAGGGTAGACTTGTGATGGCTATTTTACGTTGTCATCTTGACTGCATCTGGAGTTAACTAAAACCTTCAAATGGAGGGCACACTTCTGAAGGATTTTGGCTTAATTTGAAGAGGGAAGATCCACTTCTAATCTGGATCTTTGAAGTAGGAAGATAAACTTTTAATCTAGATCTTTAATCCAGATCTAGTATGGGCCATACTTTCTGCTGGAAGTCTATATAAGAACATGAAAAAAGGAAGCTTTTGATCTTTGCCTGCTTGCTCTTGCCTTGCTATCACATCCATTCCTTCACTGGCATTAGAGTCTACATCTTTAGGATTCTGGCCTATAGTAAAGACAAGATCAGACATCTAGCTTCATGGATTGAGAAACTGCTGCATTCTTGGACTTTTCATTCATAGCCAGCCAGTGTTGGTATAGCTGGGCCACAGCCTTTAAGTCATTCTAATAAAGCCTATTCATCTATATAAAGTATATTATATAATATGCAAATAATTATTAGCATATTATTAATAAATAAATACAACATAAGTATATTATGTTTATTATAAATTAAATATAAAATGTGATAATAATAAATTATATTTTATATATATGTGAGAGATCTATAAGTTCTAGAGTCTAGAGCAACCTGACATACAAGTTGCATATTGTAAAAAAGAATGCCTTTAGTGTGTTTTATGTGTATTTGCTTCAGTAGTAATTTTCCATATTTTGAGTATATACCTTAGTAGTAAAATCATCAGAACAAATAATTATTCTACATTTAACTTTCTGATAAATTGCTAAAACATTTTTCACAGAGATTGAAGCTTTTTCCCACTAGAAGTATATTAGAGTTCCAATATGTTCACCTTCTGAACAACATTTTATTATAAGAATGTTGGTGGCTGTGGACTGAATCTCATTTTGGCTTTGATTTGTAGTTTTCAAATGATTAATGATGTTGGCACGTCTTTTCATAATATAAATACATTTAGTTTTGGGGAGGTTATTTTTTATTTTTCTCTCATATATTACATCCTGACTGCAGTTTACTCTCCTTCCTGATTTCTCAAACTTTTCCATCCTTCTCCTTCTTGTTTCTTCTCTTTTCACTTCATAAAAGGGCAAGGCAGGCCTCCCAGGGCTATCAACCAGTCAGCACCAGTTACAATAAGACTAGGCACATCTCCTCATATAAAGACTGGACAAGGCAATCCAGTAGGAATAAAAGGGTCCCAAAGTCAGGCAAAAGAGTCAGAGTCAGCGCCTGCTCCCTCTGTTAGTGCTATCTCAGGAATCTCAAGCTATACAGCTATTGCATATATGCAAAAGATGTAGATGAGACCCTATGGTCCCTGTGAGCTGGTTTTTCTTGTGGTGTCTTGTATTTTATCGAACATTTTTGCACCAATGTTCATGAGGAAAATGGTTCTGTAGTTCTTTTCTCTGCTGAATCTTTACATAGTTTTGATATCAGGGTGACTGTATTCTCATAAAATGAATTTGGCAATGTTCCTTCTGTTTATATTTCGTGAAATAACTTAAGGAGTATTGATATTAGCTGCTCTTTGAAAGTCTGGAAGAATTCTGAACTAAAGCTGTTCTCAAAAATAATTGAGTTTTTTTTTTTTTTTAAATTGGGAGACTTTTAATGACTACTTCTATTTCCTTCTGTTTATAGGTCTATTAAAATTGTTTATTTGATATTTAATTTTGGTAAGTGGTATCTATTTAAAAAATTGTCTTTTAGATTTTCCAGTTTTGTGAATACAGGTTTTTGAAGTATGACCTAATGATTCTCTGGATTTCCTTAGTGTCTGTTCTTATGTCCTTCTTTTCATTTCTGATTTTGTTAATTTAGATATTTTCTCTGTGCATTTTATTTAGTTTGGATAAGGGTTTGTCTCAAAGAACCAAGTCTTTGTTTCATCAATTCTTTGTATTGTTCTCTTAGTTTCTATTTTATTGATTTCATCCCTGAGGTTGACTAATTTCAGTCTTCAACTCCTCTTGAGTGTGTTTGATATTTTTTTTCTAAAGTTTTCAGCTGTCCTGTCAAGTTGCTTGTATGAAACCTTTCCAATTTCCTTATTAAGGCACTTAGAGTTATCAACTTTCCTCTTATCGCCATGTCCCATAAATTTGGATATATTGTGTATTCACTTTCATTAAATTCTAAGAAGTCTCACATTTCCCCATTTATTTCTGCCTTGACCCAGTAGTCATTCAGTAGAGTGCTGTTCAGTTTCCATGAGTTTGTAGGCTTTCTGTTGTTGTTGAAATCCAGATTTAATCTATGGTAGTCAGATCCAGTGCAGGAGGTTTTGCCAGTTTCTTGTATCTTGATACTTGGTTTGTGATTGAGCATGTTGTCAGTTTTGGAGAATGTTCTGTGACATGATAAAAAAGTGTATTTGTGTATGTGTCTTTGGGTGAAATTTTTTGTAGGTATCTGTTAGATCCATTTGGTTTATAATGTCTTTTGGCACCAGTATTTCTGTTCCATTTTTGTCTGTATGTTCCACTGATGAGAATGGGGTATTGAAGTCTCCCACTATCAGTATGTAAGGGTTGATTTGTGATGTACTCTTTAATAGTGTTTCCTCTACAAATGTGGGTGTTCCTGTGTTTGTGGCATAGATGTTAAAAATTGAAAAAAATCATCTTGAGTCAGCTGTCTCTGTGGGTTTCCTTATCATGATCTTGACCCTTTTGTTCAAATAATCTTTCCTCCCTCTCACTGAATCTATACTAATAGCTGGGGAACCTACATGAGACTGAACTAGGCCTTCTCAATGTGGATGACAGCTGAATGGTGTGGGCAGTTTGTTGGGCCTCTGGCAGTGGGACCAGAATTTATCCCTAGTACTGAACTGGCTCTCAGAGCCCATTCCCTACAGAGGAACACCTTACTCAGCCTTGATACTGGGGGGAAGGACTTGGACCTACCCACAACTGGATATGCCAGTCAGTATTGACTCACCCCGGGAGTCCTAACCCTCTCTGAGGAAAACATAGGGTGATGGGGTGGTGGCAAGCTGGGAATAACTGGGAAGGGGGGGAAGGGAAACAGTGGTGGGTATATTATAAAACTATTAAATAAACAAAATTAAAATTCATCTTGGTCAATTTTTCTTTTGATGAGTATGAAGTATCCTCTATTTCTTTTGATTAACTTTGGTTTGAAGTCTATTTTGTTAGAAATTAGAATGGCTACACTAGTTTGTTTCTTATTCTATTTGCATGGAAAATCTTTTTCTGACCTTTTACTCTGAGGTAATGTTTACCTTTGGTGTTGAGGTGTGTTTCTTGTATGTACCAAAAGGATGGATCCTGTTTTTGCATCCATTCAGTTAGTCTGTCTTTTTATTAGGGAATCAAGTCAACTGAAATTGAGAGATATAAATGACCAATGATTGTTATTTCCTATTATTATGCTGTTGTTTATGGTGATTTTGGTAATGTGTGTGTGTGTGGGGTCTTTCTTCTTTGGGTTATGCTGGTGTGAGATTATTGCCTGTGTTTTGTGGGTGTAGTTAATCTTCTTGGGTTGGAATTTTCTTTCTAGTACCTTCTGTAAGACTGAATTTGTGAGTAGATATTGTTTAAATTTGACTTTATCATGAAATATCTTGTTTTCTACATCTGTGGTGATTGAAAGTTTTGTTGGGTATAATAGTCTGTCTTGGCATCCATGATCTCTTAGAGTCTGAAGAACATCTGTTCAGGCCGTAGAGCTTTTGGAGTCTTCATTGAGAAGTCAGATGCATTTCTAATAGGTCTGCCATTATACGTTACTTGGCCTTTCTTTTTTTACTGCAGTTTTTAATATTTTTTCTTTGTTATGTAGAATTATAGTTTTAATTATTCTATATCATGGGGATTTCCTTTTTCATTCAATCTATTCAGTGTTCTGTAAGCTTCTTGTACTTTTATAGGCATGTCCTATTTTAGGTTAGAGAATCTTCTGTGATTTTGTTAAAAACATTTTCTGGGCCTTTGAGCTGTTATTTTTCTCCTTCTTCTGTTCTAATTATTCTTAGATTTGGTCTTTTCACAGTGTCCCAGATTTCTTAGGTGTTTCGTGTCAAGGATTATTTAGATTTAGCATTTTCTTTGACCAGTGTATCTATTTTTTCTGTAGTATCTTCACTTCCTGAGATTCTCTTTCATCTCTTGTGTTTTCTGTAGTTTCTGTTCACTTACCCAGATTTTTTATTTCCAAATTTCCCTCCATTTGTGTTTTCTTTATTTCTTCTCTTTCCATTACCAGTTCTTGAATTGTTTGAATCCTTTCCTAGACTTATTCATTATTTCTTAACTTTCTTTAAAGATGTACTCATTTCCTCTATAAGGGCCTCTATCATCTTTATATAGTTGGTTTTAAGGCCATTTTCTTTTGCCTCAGCTGTATTGGAATATTCAGGGCTTTCTGTAGCAGCATTTCTGAGCTCTGCTGGTGACATACTGCCCTAGTTGTTGCTGACTGTATTGTTCTTCTGCTGGCATTTAGGAATTGGAGTTTTAGATGATTATGGGTCTAGGTGTCAGTTTCTGAGTTTGTCTTTGTTCCTTGGGTTCTGTTTCCTCTCTGATCTTCTTGCTGGAGTGGCCTATAGTTAAATAGAGGTCTCTGCTTGAGTTTAGCACTGATCTTCTGAGGGCCAGGGTGGCCTCTGCTCAAACAGGGGTTTCCCTAATCCCAGAATTAGGGGCTGGGATTCTGGAAGCTAGAGTGGCCCTGATATAGTTGGGAGTTGTCTGGCGTTCTAGGTGCTGGTATGGCCTCTAGTGGGACAGGGGCTTTCCACTGGATATGTTGGTGGGATAGGGTGACAAGAGTAGAAGGAGCTGTTGGGGTTAGGCTGGTCAGATTCTATGACAGTGCCGGTGGTCTGCAACAGGAGTGGCAGCACTTATGTGGGTGCTGATGTGGCCTATGATGCAGCTTTGGGCTTACCACAAGAGGTATGGGCCTTGATTGGATAACAAGAAGAAAAGGGCTTGGGAATCTGGGTGCTGGAATGGCTGCTGGTGGGGTAGAGAGATGTAGAAGCATTTGTATCAAATTTGTCACCTGTATATTTTCTGTGGAGAAATGTCACTGAACATGGTAGGAACATATTTATAATCCCAGCACTTGGGAGATAGAGACAGGAGGACCAGGAGGAGGTCAATGTTATCCTTTGCTATATGTACAATTTGAGGCCAGCTTGGGGTATCTGAAACCTATCAGGACTGGGGAAGAGTATCTATTTAAGTTTAATCACTTTTGAATGACCTTGGTTTTTTAATGTTAAAACACCTTGCATAACTGACATAGATCCTATGATGTGTTCTTTTTTATGTATTGCTGAATTCAATTTATTAAAAATTTGTTTCTTCTATGTTGTTGAAGGATATTGGTCTGTAGTTTGCTTTTATTGGTTTTATTTTGTTTATTTATTGGTAATATTGGCCTCATGAAATATTCTTTCCTTTTAATTGTATAATATAAGTTAATATATAATGTGTGTTATTACTTCCTAATCATTGACAAAATTAACCAGTGACTGTCTGGGCCTGGAGTATCCTTTGTAGGATGATTTTAAATTTTAACTTAATGGGTATAAAGGCCTTTTGGGTTTATATTATTCTTGTACAGTGAGCTTGGTAGGTGAAGTCCTAAATAGTTACTAATTTGCAATTATCCCTAAATAAGCAATTTTTAAATTTTAATAGCTGGGGAATCTTTAGCAACATTACCCTTCTATTTTTTTTTTTTTTGGATTGGTCTTGCAGTTGATATTCAATCTTTTTATCTCTTCAAAGAAGTTTGTTATTATATTAAATTTCTTTACTGTCTTTCTTCACTTTGTTCTGTATCCTGATTATTTTACTTTCCTCCCATTCTTTTCCTTTTGGGAGAGGAACTGAAACAATGTCTCACTCTTAGTGAACACTGGTATGGACCTTGCAGTGATTCTCATGTCTCTGTCTGCATAACTGGGCTTCAGATGTGAGCCACCACAACTCAGTTTCTAGCTTTCTATTTATTTTGTTTCTGTTATGGTCATTATTGCTTTCTTCCTTCTACTAACTTGGGTTCAATTCACTTCTCCATTTCTAGTTTCTTAAGAACAGAAACAGAAATCATTGACTTGAAGACTTTTGTTTATTCCCATGTCAGCTTGGTTCTGGAAACCTCTCCTAATTCCTACTGTGATAGCAACCCAAACTTTCCTTATGCTGGGTTTCCATTTTCATCTATGTGTTCATTTATTTATTAATTGCCCTTTGATTTCTATTCAGTCCACAGTTACTTATAAATATTTTATTTAGTCTGAAATATTTGGACCTTTGAAAATATCTTTCTAATGATTTCTAGTTTAATTTCTTTTGGGTCAGAGAATGCATTTATGTTGTGAATTTGATCACCCAGAATTTAGCCTATGTTGGTAAAGTTACCACAGGACCTTGGCAAGACTGTGTGTTCTAAACTTTAATGTTACATTCTGGAAATTTTAATTGGAACAAGGTTTTCAGATCTTTTGTGGTCCTATTTACTTTTTTGTTCTTTCATTGGAATAATTACTAAGAGAAACTGACATTTCTGACTATAATAGTAGTTCTCAGTTTTTGCTTCATGTGTTTTTTTTTTAACTAAACTTAGTTCTGTTTTAATTCATATATTTATTTTACACACAAACTGCAATGTCTCCTTCTAGTTCCTTCTTCATTCTTGCCCTCTGCCCCCTCCCCAGCAGCCATGCATTCCTCTTCCATTCCTATTCAGAAAAGGGCAGGACTCCCATAGATATGGTCAAAACGTGATATGTCATGTTGTAGCAAAACTAAGCACCTCCCCATTTACTAAGGCTAGGCAAAGCTACACAATACAAGGAATATGGTCTCTAAAGCCAGCAAAAGATTCCTTGACAGATCTTGTTCCACTGTTAAGGGTCCTGCAAAAAGACTAAGCTTCACAACTATCACATATATGAAAAGGGCCTAGGTCAGTCCCATGCAGGCTCCCTAGTTGTCAGTTCAGTCTCTGTGAGCCCCTGTGAGTTCTGGTTAGTTGGTTTTGCGAGTTTTCTTGTTATGTCCTTGACCCTTTTGGCTCCTACAATCCTTCCTCTCCCTGTTCAGCAGGATTCCCTGAGTTACCCCTAATGCTTGACTCTGAGTCGCTGCATCTGTTTCCACCAGTTGCTGGATGACTATTGGGTTAGGTAACAATCTATAAGGCAGCATATTATTACATTGACATTTTTTTATCAGTTGTGTTTGCTCCTATCCTAGGTCTCTGAGATATCCAGCCTCTGGATCATGGTGCTCCAGGCAGTGCCAAAGGTGGGCTCACTCTTATGGAATAGGTCTGAGGCTGGGCCAGTCATTGGTTGGCCACTGTTGCAATTTTTTTGTTGCCTTTACTTCAGCACATCTCATAGGCCAGACAAACTGTAGGTCAAAGGTTATGTAGCTGGTTAGTGTCTCGGTCTCTCCACTGGTATTCTTTCCTGGTCTCAAGAGATCATCACTTCATACCGTGTGCTCCATTTTCCTAGGAGTCTTAGCTGAGGCTATCCTTGTAGATTCCTCTGAGATTCCCTTGCACTAAGTTTTTATCTGACTCTGAAGTGACCTCCTTTCCAGCCAGCTCTTTAAGTACTCTCCCCAAACTCACCCAATTTCTCACCTTCCCAATTCCCACCCACCTTCAGGCCACCCACAAAATTTCTTCTATTTCCTGTGGGAGATGGTGTTGTTTCATTGTAAGTAATTATCCCACCCACTGGTTTAATAAAAAGCGCTGATTGGCCAAAGGCAGACAGGAAGTGTGGGTGGGGCTACAAGACTAAGAAAACTCGGAGAACAGGAAGCACAGAGCAGAACACCAGAGAGAAGCCGGAAGAAGCAGAGGACAATCATGCTGCCCTAAGAAAAGGTACCAAGCCACATGACTGAACAAGATAAGAGACATGGGTTAGATGAAGGGTAGAGAGCTAGCAAGTGATATGCCTGGGCCTTAGGCCAATCAGCCTAAAACTATTGAAAGTGCCTGTGTGTCTCTGTGGGACTGTGGAACTGCGGGAGTGTGGGTCTCTGGGCCTAAACCTTGAGGCTAGGCCCAAAAGTCCGGGCCAGAAACCTCCTACTACAATTTCCTCTTTACATTGCGGTCCGTTCATCCTGCCTTGAGCTCTCTCCTTGTTACTTAGTCTCTCTTGGTCTGTGGATTGTAGCATAGTTATCCTTTACTTTACGGCTATTATCTACTTATAAGTGAAGGCATACTAGATTCATGCATTTTTAATTTTTTATATATATTTTTTTCTCCCTCTCCTGCCCCTTCTCCCAGTCCTCCCCCAGCCTCCTCCCCCCTATTCACTCCCCAGAAAAGACAAGGAATCCCAAGGTGAGTCAATTCAATATGGCATATCCAGTTGAGGTAGGATCGAGTCCCTCATCCAAGAATCAGGGCTGAGAAAGGGGTTTTCCTGCTAGGCCTGGGCTTCAAAGAGCCAGTTCATGGACCCAAGATAGACTCTGGTCCAATTGCAAGAGGCTCCAGATGCTGCCCATGCCTTTCAACTGTTATCTACATTCAGGGGGTCCAGATCTGTTTCAAGATTCATACACTTTTAAGCTATTAATAAATATACAAATATTTAGGACTGTTATATTACTTGATCAGTTAATCCTCTTATCACTCTAGTGAATTTAGCCAGTCCTGAAAATTCTTTACCTTAATGTCTAGATTATGTAATAATAAGCCCACACTAGTTTTCTATTTTCCTTAGAGCTACCATGTCTGATAATAAAGGTATTCCTATTTTTTCATTAGTGCTACCACAGTATACATTTTTTCTCTGCCTTATGGTGGGAATTTAACACAACTTTTTACATGCTAAGCAAATACTCTACGAACTGAACTAAACCCCACATCAGCTCTGTCATTTTCTCCCCCAATTTGTTTTCGACTTTACTTTTTGTAGTTGTTGAAAATAGATTTCTTTTTATACAGTATATTCTGATTATGGTTTCCCGTCCCCAAGCCCTCCCAGATCCTCCTCATTTTCTCAACTACCCAAATCTACACCTATTCTTTCTTTCTCATTAGGATACAAAGCATATCTAAAAATAATTTTAAAAAATTATATAAACACAGTAAACCTAATAGGACAAAGCAACTAACCAAATAAAAATGAGACAATGAGAAAGCTCAAGAAACACAAGCACGTATAGATGCAGAGACACACTCATTTACATATACGAAATTCCCATGAAAACCCAAATCTGAAAAGCACTATGTGTATGCAAATGAGCATGTGGTGGTTTTAATAGATATGCCCTCCATAGACTGACTTATGTGTTTGATTGGCTTATAGGGAGTGGCACTATTAGGAAGTGTGGAAGTGTGTTACAAGGGAGGCGGGCAGGCTTTGAGGTTTCATATGCTCAAGCTATGCCCAGTGTGGGACACAGTTCACTTTCTGTTGCCTATGGATCAAGATGTAGAACTCTCAGCTACTCTCCAGCACCAAGTATGTCTATATGCTGCCTTGCTTCTCACCATCATGATAATGGACTATACCTTTGAAAGTAAGCTGCTACCGTAAGGATTCCTGGAGTGTAGCAGCTAGTGGTAAACGCATTAGTCCAGTAACGTGACATGGAGCCAGGTGAGATATAAGAATTCCTGGCACGTAGCAACCACATGGTAAACCCAACATGGTGCTGGCAGAATATGCTGCATATGGAGGGCATGCCCCTAGGCATGACAGTGTAAATCTGTACCTACCCGTTCTCTTATAAGGAGATGCCACTTATATTCTGCTTCTCTTCCCTTGTATTCGCCTGGCAACTTTCCTGAGTAAACTCTAATGTGGCTGCTGCAAGTTTGTGTCTGTTTTCACATGCAAAATCTCAATTAAATGTTTTCCTTTATAAGAGTTGCCATGGGTATGGTGTCTCTTCACAGCAAAAGAAACCCTAAATAAGATATACCAGTAAATTTTTCTTTTAAGTGCTGATAAAGCATAATGAGACAAAGAACCTCCAAAAATACCATTGAGTTCATTTTGTGTTTACCATCTACTGCTGAGTATGAGATGAGGCTAACATTGACAATTGGAGATATCTTCTGGATTAGGAATTTGGACTTGTGTCCATTCCCTTTTTAGCTATAGGATTCCATCTGGCCAAGACTTGTGCATGCTGCAACAGTCTTTGTGAATTCATACACACGTTATTCCTGATATACTTAGAAGGCCTTGTTTCTTTGGTGTTCTCCATACCCTTTTGGCTCTTATAATCTGCTTCATCTTTAGCAGAGTTCCCTGATCCCCAAACGGAGGAATTTATGGAGACATCTCATTTAGGACTGAATCTTCAAGGTCTCTCATTCTCTATACATTCTCCAGCTGTGGGTCTCTGTATTTATTACCATCTGTTGTGGAAGGAATCTTCTCTAATGATGGGCTGAGCAAGACTCCACTCTGTGAGTATAGCAGAATGTTGCATATCTGAAGTACTTTACTTATAGGCCACAAATAGCTTAGTCTTGTTTCTTGATATATTTAATGATTGCTGCCTTTAAAATATTTTTATTATTTAAAAAATAATATAATTATTATTTTATGTGTATGGTTGTTTTGACTACACATAT
Source organism: Phyllotis vaccarum (assembly GCA_033318265.1). NCBI lineage: Eukaryota > Metazoa > Chordata > Mammalia > Rodentia > Cricetidae > Phyllotis > Phyllotis vaccarum. Next base: position 134,145,796 of record JARWLC010000013.1, on the reverse strand, counting down.
GCATGTGTACTGCATGTATACCTAATACCTGCACAGACCATAAGGAGGCATTGGACTCCCTGGAACTGGAGTTTTAGATGTTTGGGAGCTGCCACGTGGATGTTGAGAATTGAACTTGGGTTCTCTGGAAAATAAGTATTCTTAACTACTGAAATATCTTTCTAGCCCATTGATTGCTGCCTCTTAATTGTTATATTTATACCATTCTGGTTAGTGCAATTATTAATATTGTTTATGACAACTTGCCATAGTCCTATTTACTTCTTGTTTGCCCATATTTTCTTTCTTTCCTTTTTGCAGGATTGGTCTTCCATTTTATCTGTTTTTAGATGGTTAACTGTTGTTGGAGAGGAAAGCTTTTGTTCCTTCCCTTTGTTCTTAATTGCTGGAGCCCTGAAAAAATTAAACCAAAAGGGACAGGATAACAAAAGAAAACAATAGATCTAATTATGTACATACACAAGCGTTCACAAGGAAATAAGACTGAAGGAGATGATTAAAACCTGGAGCGATATCTCACCTTTATAAAGGATAAGGAGGAACAGAGCCTGTCTGGGTAAACAGACTTTAGTAAAAGGGGGAATGAAGATTATTTTCTGAAAAACAGTGTTTCAGAAAGATGAATAGGCCCCACAAGAATAGATGAGAGATAGTTTCACTACCATTTCCTTCCAGGGCATGAAAGCTATACAGAAGTGCTTCTAGCTGCTTTGTTTAGAATAGCTCAAACAACTCAGCTGTCCTGAAGTGGGTTAATCATTAAGCTGTGGCACCTAATATTATTCATCAGTCAAAGGCAGTGACTCACTTATATTGTCTGACAACTTGGATGAGCTTCAGAAAATTGAGCTGTGGGGAAAAAACACAGCCCCATAAGGTTACCTTCCGCTTTGTTCGACTTACAGAACATTTTTTTGAAATGATACAATAATAGAAATCAACACATCCATGGTTGTCAAAGGTTACATTGGCAATATGGAGAATGAGATGAAGGCAAGTGGCTATGGCTACAAAAGCATCAGGAGCAGTACTTGTGTTGATGGAAATGTCTGGTATCTTCACTTAAAATGTTCTAGTTGTGATAGAGTATTGAATTTTTTTCAAGATGGTACCATTGGGAGGATTGAATAATGGATACAAAAGATTTCTTTTTTCTTCTCTCATACAATAGATCCTGACCACAGCCTCCCCTTCCTCTCCTCCTCGTATCCCCCCATCCACTATTCTTCTTTGCAATAGTTCTTACAATCGAATGTCAATCTGCTATTATATGAAAGTAAATGATTTAAAGGGCCAGCAAGATGGCTTAGTAGGTAAAGATGCTTAACAATTAATCCAAGAACCCAAGTTCAATTCCTAGGACCTACTGAATAGAGGCAGAGAACTGATTTTCACAAGTTGTCTTCTGAACTCTTCATGCACGCTATGACACAAGCTTGCTCATGTGTATACCCTACACACACACACACACACACACACACACACACACACTCACTCACTCACTCACTCACTCACAATACATCTAGTTAAAACTTTAAAACTTTTTAAAAGAAGACAAAATAAAGCTTTAGAGAAACAAAAAAAGCATTCTTCAACAGCGTTTCTCTCCGAGTGGCTGTATAATCCTAACCACAATGTGACTACATTTTTGTAGAAATTGACTAAGTTAGCCTAGGTTAGTCTTTTAAGCAAAAGGAAAATAGTCCCCCCCCCCCCCGGGAATTATACCAAGCATTTAACTGAGACAAATGGCTGATGTGCCTATTTATTGTATCAAAGCAGACACAGGCCTCCAGGTTCTCCACCTGCTACAGGATCATTCTGGCTGGCATACTTAGTCTCTTTCTTACATTTCTCTAGCCCAGTGATGGATTGCCCTACCCCCAGCTGCCCTTCTCTATATAGTACAGCCAGTTTGTTATCCCTCCTCCTTTGGGCCTCCTGGCTGCTGCACCTGGTTCACATCTCTTCCCTCTCCCCTCCATTTCCCCTCTCCTCACGTGGCAGAGCTCAGCCTGGTCATGTCCACTCTGTACTCACCCAACTGTTCCTGCCTCTGACTACGGTCTCCCACATATCGTGCCCTTTCCTTTCTATTTTTTTTCTTTCTTTTTAAATTCACAGTGGTCCTATAGAAACTCTATCGGAAAAGTAAAGTGTGCTTCCTAATTTATTCTGTGATTTGAGAATTACTGCTATAAAACAGTGGAAAAATATCTAGAGGAAAAGAAACCACAAAATAAAAGCCCTCTTCAGCACAGATAAAAAATTTGCCTTACAAAATTTTAGAAAAATCCTGTATCATTGAAAGTGAGGCTATATAATGACCAAATAGAATGACCTCAGGTGTGCAAACTTGGTTTGATATTCAAAAATTAGTCCTGGCTACTAGTAGATTTTTTTTAAAACAATAGCTGTATCATAGTGTTTTTAATAAAATAATTTGGCAAAAATTCGAAATTTCACATTTTAAAATGTCAGCAAAATAGAAGTGGAAGGGAACTTTTCCCTTAGGATAATAAAAGCATTTCTGAAAAAAGAAAAAAAAAGTCAAAACCCTACAGCTAACCGGTAGTCAGAAAGGCCATTTTTCTTGTAAGATCATGAAATGGCTGAGAGATACTCACACACCATGACTTTTCACTACTGCATGGTATACAGATGGCAGATTTTTCCAGGAAAACGTGTTTAACATGAGTAGTTTGAGGGAAATTAAAAATTAGAATTACTAGGATGCCTAGAATTCCATCTCATTCCATTTTGGTAAGGATGCTAAACAATTGGCATATTGCTGGTAGGCATGTCGGTTGGGGCAACAACCTTGAAAAATCATTTAGAAGTTTCTTTAAAAGTGCAACAGTTTTTTCATAGATTTTACTTTATTTTAAATTCTGTATATTTATGTGTCTCTGTGGGTTTGTGCATATGAAGTGCCTGCAGATGTCAGAAAATCCCCTGGAACTGGAGTTTGGGCAGTTGTAAACGGACTACCATTACTGTAGGGAAGAAAACAGATACACACACACACACACACACACACACACACACACACACACACACACCACACCACACCACACCACACCACACCACACCACACCACACCACACCACACCAAAAAAACAAAAACAAAAACAAAAACCAAACTTCCAACCTGTGACATAGAGTGACACATGCCTGAGATTCTAACACTCAGGAAGCTGATATAAGAATTCAAGGTCAGGCTGCTTTACCTAGTGAGCCCTGTCCAAAATAGGGGCCTGAAGGGAATTCAACATATAATCCTCACAGCAGTGATATTCTGAGGTATTTATTTAATCAAGAGAAATGAAAAAGCACATTTTCACTTGGAGGTTTGCATACTAATATCAAAGCAGCTTTATTTATAATAGCTAAAATGGAAACATCCCAAATTTCCATTCATTATTATAAGTCAGTGAAAGCTGTAGTTAATGCAGAAACAAAGTGCCATTGCCATGTTAGCATGAGTGAATACCAAAATAAATATGCTGAGTGAAAAACAAAATACAGAAATAAATGCATATAATTTATATGATTCCATTTACATTAATCTCTGAAGAACGCAAAATTATCTATAGGAACAGAATAACCAGTAATGGAATATGCTATTCATTTTACTTCAATGAAGTTTAAAAAGTAGCCATGCACAGTGGTATATGTTAATAGTGCTAGATACTTAGAAGGCATAGGCTGGAACAAAATCACTGACAACCAGGAGTTTTAGTTCAGCCTGGGCTACATAGTGAGACTGTGTCTCTCAACTAAAACAAAATCCTAAGCAAATTTATTTGTATTCCATAAATGTATTTTGAGCAAATTTATAGCTACAGATTTATTAAAACTATATGAGCAAAGTCCAGAAGTTGAAAAAGGAAGTCACAATTTTTGAATAAGAGAAAGGAATCACTAGAATTTTCTAATTAAATTTATGAGTCACTTCTTATATATCACAGGTGAAACCAACACATCTAATACTTACAAAATAAGATATTTTCATGTGAGGTGGAGAATCATGCTTGCAATAATATGTATAGGCAGGAACTGTAAAAATATAGAATATATGCCAATATACATTACCATTTGAGTGTTAAAAACCTGAAAATATCTATTGTTTTCCATCTTTAATGTGCTAAATAGGGAACACAGCGCCTCATGCATGCTAAGCATATACTGTACCACTGAGCTACACCCTTAACTCTATATTTAATCTTGATATTACTTTGGCTGCTGATACCATCTCAATTAACAGTTGCATTCAGAATTCCCTCCCAAGGTACCTCTTTCTACTGCATCCTCATCTGCAGAAAGACTTCCAGGATTGGGAACAGGAGCCAGTGCACAGACATTTTGAAGTGACCCATTTGCTGCAGAGATGATTGGGATTATTTGGAAGTTCTTCACTAGTCAGTTTTGTCACAGCATTAAGTCTCCCCCATTGCTACCTAGCTCAGTGTGAATGGTTCCTTGCCTTTCAGCATCTGAAAATAGTTGTATAATTTCCCACTTCAGGGTCTTCTTCTAATGTCCTAGTTTTCAAATTCTTTGACATCTTGGTACCCTTAACCATACCACTTGAAACATAATACCTAGGCTAGTAACATTCACATCTTCTAGGAGCTTGTTTAGAGTCTCAGTTCAACCCAAGACCTAAGTGATACTGGCATTTAACAAGACCTTCATATGAGTTTTGAATTGTGTGCATATCAGACATTTAAAGACACTCCCCTTGAGGACGACACATTTTCATTTGTCAAAATGCCGTATAATGGGTGCGCTCCAAATGGAAGATAATACCAATATTTCTGTGGAGAACCTACATCCAACAATGAATAGAGGTGGAGGCAGAGATCCGTGATTTAGCACTGAGCAGAGCTCCTGATCCAGCTGATAGTGAGGGAGGAGAGTCTGTATGAGCAAGAGGATAGGGATTATGAGGAAAATTTCCACAGTGATGGCTATCTGGAGCTCCTGGGAGCTCATGGAATCAAGAATAGCCACCAAAGATCCATCAGGAAAAGGAGCTAGGCCCTCCAAGGGTAGGCAACTGTCGATTGGCATGGGCAGTATGTGGAGCCTCAAGGGGTGGGATCAGACTCTGTTCCTGAGCATGGGCCCATTCCCTGCAGACGAACACCCAACCTAGTTTTGACTTTGGGATGAGGAAATCGTACTTGCCTGGAGTGGGTGTGCCATGCTGAGCTGACCCACCTTGGGACATTTTGCCCTTTTGGGGGAGGGAATGGGGGATGGGGAGGAGAAGGCTGAAAGCTAACTGGGAGGGATTGGGAGGAGGGATGGGAGGAGAAGCAGGGGAACGGATAAAAAAGACTTTTTTTATAAAAAAAATTAATAAAATGAAGAGAAAAAAGGGAATGGTTAGAACTCCATATATGATCTTTCACTGAGGAAACTATTATTTATGGGGGTTGTTGCTTTCTGCAAACTGCTGTTACCAGGCACTATTCAGTGGAAGTCAAGGGCAAAAAAATCAGATCACTGCTAAGTTCTAAGGGTTTCAAGCTCCAGTGGAAGAGTTGTCATACAGTTTCTCAGAGACGAAAGCTCATTTTGGAACAGTGCTTCCAAAGGCATAAATTTGCCTCTGGACTTGGAAAATTAAAAGCCAGATCATCCCTAGATATAGTTGTGAGTGTGCTACAATGTGTTAAGAGATATGAGGCCTTGAAGTTTAAAAAGCATTGGCATTAACAAGAGAGGTTATTATTTAAACAGTAGTACTCTCTAATGGAGCTATTTTGAATTTTTAAAGATTCATTGGAAACGAGGCTCAAGAATATATTTCTAGAAAGTTACCCAGGTTATGCTGATGCTGTTGGTTTGAGAATCCCATGTGCAGGACCATTGATTTTTGAGGAAATTATGTGGGTCTTGAAGCCAGTTTGAGTTCTTTTGCTTTTCACTTTTTAACTTTATTTTGATGATTCTCTTGAAGAAACAGCGTGACAGTAGCCATCTTGCAAGTTATTAAGAAGCCTCTTGGCAGACTGCTTTGTGCTCTGTATTTCTGTATGAGTGAAAGAGATGATGTTATTTGTGTAATGGTCACTTGAGAGTGGGCTCAGGACTACTTGGAGAATCTTCCGGTGAATCTTCTATATTGTTGACTCATAGTATATAGTATTTCTTGCATGGGTTGTGCTGGCACATTTTTTTTTTTTACCCTGGTGACAGTTCATAGTCCCTTGCAGTGAGTAAAAACAATAATATCTTAAGGCTTACAGAAAGAACAGCGTCATTTCATGTACATCGTGTAAAGGGATGATTTTAGAAATGGAAAGTGAAATTTGCATTCCACTAAGTAAAAATAAAAGAAAATATTTCTCACTTAATGGAACTTTCTTAGAGTTGTTATTTTCTTTTCTAAGAAATCCAAGCAACTCAATGTATTCAGATGGATATGGGCATAGATATTTGTACTTTCTCTAATAGCAGTCCCATAGTTATTAAATACCATGTGTTGTGGGATATTTTGCTTGTACTGACTTCCCAATAATAAAGTTATACATTGCATCAAAGGGCAAAGCCAGTGACTTACTGTTTTACATTCCTTCCAGAAGTATGTAAAGGCTTCTTTATCCTGCACTTTCTATTAACATTTATTGTTTTTTCTCAATGATAGCTATTTTAACTGAGGTGAGATGCAGTCAAAATATAGTTTTATCTTATGTTTCCATGATGGCTAAGGAGTTGAACAGTTTTTCATGGGTTTTTCTTGGCTATTTGTATTTATCTTTTGAGAACTTTGTGTTCATTTTATTAGCCCATCTATTGATTGAATTCTTTTTATTTGTTTTTTTTTAGTTATTTGTATATTCTAGGTATTAATGTTCTATGAGCTGTATTTCTGGAAAAGATTTCTCTCCTGTTTCATAAGCTGTCTATTTATTCTATTGTTTGCTTTGCTGGACAAAAGCTTTTTAATTATATACAAGCCCATTTGTCATCATAAAATAAACTTGATGATTAAGGCACAGAACAACCTAGCATGAGTGAAGCCCTCAGTTCAATCTCTAGCAAGACATATGTGCATGCTCCCATCCATGAAAAACATCCCAAAAATAAACAACAAAACAAACCTCACACAGAATATATATGTTCTAGTTGATGTGGAGGAAAGGATATAAATTGCAAGTCTTTATCCACTTGAGTTCTCAATGTTTAGGAACCAACATCAAGATGGTGGATATATGTCACCTCTAAAATTATGTGTCTTTACTGGTTCCACTTTCTGGATCAAATTCAAATTTAAATAGCCTATTTCAAGAGCAGCCAGCATCCCTTCACTTTAGTGGTACATTGTATAAATAGCCATCATGGGCAATTAGTGTCTCCAATTTTCTTCTTTCTAAATAATGTGGTTGAGGTTTGTTTAATATATTTTAGTTTTTGCTTCCCCAAAATCATGTCAAGTAAATTATATTGTCTTGTGCCTTGAAAAATTCATGTATATATCACTTCAACCATGATTAAAAAGGGTAAAGCAATTTTAAGAAAATGGATACAAACCAGCTACATTTTATGAGCCTAAAACTGTTTTGCTCAGAAAATCCTGAGGAAAAATGTCTTATGTTTTTAAGAAAAGACATTTTATTTTTCTGCTATAGTGAATGCTAGGTTGCCATAACATTAAAAAGGAATTTTTGGTTTCCTATTTTTGTGTTTCTCATCCACCCACACAACTAATGTCACATACATTTGCTGCTTTAAATTACTTTGAACAAACCATGATTCTGGACTCCCAGAACCCCAGCAGCAAAATTGTGAGAATCCCTGTAATTTGATGGTTCAGGTGCTTTGTGCTACCTGGTTCTAAGGTCAAAAGCAAAAGGGTTTTATCATTATTTGGTAGGGGTAGCACCTCCCATAAGTGACAAGGTCCTGTCACAGTGGCTGCATCCAGTGTGTTTAAAGCAGTCATGAATTTAGTGGGGGTAGAAAACACAGGAGGTGTAGGAATATGGAGAGAGAAGGGATGGGATGCAAATGATGTGCATATAGTATTCATGTAGGAAATTCTAAAAAGTTTAACATGAAATTAGTATAACAGATTTGGATGCAGAGTTCTGGATCCAGAGTTTGTTTAAAGGGACATTTTTATTGCTTAATGACATTTAGAAGCCAGCTCAGACTACTATTCCTTGAAACATCTCATTTGGGCATGGGTTGCTCTCATTTCACTGCTTTCTCCTATATTTTATTACATTTTAAAACCACTGAAGGCCAGGTGGATGCCAGTGATTATGTCACAAGGTAGAGGAAATAACAATTTATTCCTAGTAAAAAATAATACTTTGATTAGACTTCTATGTATCACTTGGGAAAACATGGAAGAATGAATTGAAGCAGTATTTCTCAAAGTGTTACCATGAGCATAAGAATAACCTGGGAATTGTTTGGTTTTGAGACAAGGCTTCCATTGAATTTTGGATTCTCTTACCTCAGCCTACAGAGTAGCTGGATTACATTACATAATAGCTGCATCACCATGCCATGAGCCATCATACCTCACTTTGGAGATCTCAAAAATGCAAAAAATTTTCTTTTCCCTCAGGCTTACTAAATGAGATGATTTGACAGTGATTCCTGAACATCTGTGTTTTAACAAGGTCTCAAAAAAGTCCAATGCACCAAAAGTAGAGGGAAGTAGCTGCATAGAGATTATTTACCAGGCTATTGTAAGAGCCTAAGTGATGTGGGAATGCATTTGTGTGTGCTGTATCTTTAAATAAAGGAGCTGTTTTGGGCCATGGCGGGTACCGTAGAATAGGTAGGAGGAGAAATCAGAGCTTAGGTGGGAGAAGCAGGGTGGAGTCAGGGAGACCGAGCTGAAGCCGCCGAAGGAACAGCATGTAAGGAGGCACGGGTGAGCCACGCGGGCCACGTGGCCCACAGATTAATAGAAATGGTTGATTTAAGATATAAGAGCTAGCTAGCAATGTGCCTGAGCCATAGGCCAAACAGCATGAAGTTAATAAAAGCGTCTGAGTCGTTTCTGGGGACCCGGACAGCGGTGCGCGGATAAGCGGCGCCGGGCTTAGCCGCCCGGCAGCGGGCCTGTGGGTCCCAGATCTCTGGCTGTCTGGGACCCGAGAAAACCCACTACAACACCTAAGCAATTGTATTGAATTAATATTTCCATTTATTTATGCCTTGGACCATGCTCAGCATGCACTGTGCTTAATAAGTACTGTGGCCCTGATGTGTCCTGTGCCATCATCAAGCAAGCAAGAGCTATAATTGAATGACCAGAGAGAAGAAACTGGATCATCTGAAGTTTCTGGCCCATTTGGTCCAAATTTTTTGCAGTTCAAATAATCACACAAAGGCTTACTTATATTGATTACAAATTGTTCAGCCTATGGCTCTGGCTTCTTACTAGCTCACTCTTGCATCTTAACTCAACACATTTCTTCTAATCTATGTTTTGCCACATGGCTGGTGGCTTTACTTGTGTTCCATTATATCTTGCTCTTTTGGGTAGCAGCTTACAGCATCTCTCCTGACTCCACCCTCCATTGTCATTTTTTCTCCATTGTCTTTTATCTCTGCTTAGAATTCCTGCTTAGTTCCAAGCTGTCTTGCCATTGGCCAAAATAGTCTTTTTTAAAAATTAACCAATGATATTTATAGCATACAAAAAGACATCCCACATCACTTCCCCTTTTCTGCCTAATCAAAAAGGAAGGTTTAAATTTCAACGTAGGAAAATTACATATACCAAAACATGCATCAAGCAAGAATTACAATATCTAGTCTATTTGTACTTGGAAAAATTAAAGTATCCTATCATCTACCTTATTTTTGTGAGTTCAAAGTTTCATATCTAATTTACATTTTATTATAACTAAGGAAAACTAATAACTATCTAATCTTCAACTCCATCAAAGACACAGAAGGATATATTATCTGAGTGAACAGAAAGTCCATTGCAAGCAACTTCCAAGTTCTGGAACTGACAAAGACATCTGGCTAACTGGACACTCACCCAAATTTCCTCTGTAACATTGGGGCATCCATTTTCAGCCTATAGGTCTAGAGTCTTTGGCATACCTTTCAGTGAAGCAAGAAATTTGAAGGTCTGATCTGCCTATTCTGGCATAGTTCATTAGTCACTTCTCCCTGTGTCTTGAAGAATGTCTGCCAGTCTCTGTGAAGCAGAAAACTGAAGGACCATCTTGGCTTGTTCTAGTAAAGTATAGAGATCACTTTTCTATGGATCCTGCATGTCCAGTTTATACAACATACTGTCAGGCAGCTGAGGCAAGAATAGTCTCTTATCCAGTGGCTAATTTTTGCCACTGTGAACTCCATATGGAATTTATTTGATTCTCATATCTTCTTGAAGTAGATTGGTGCTGCTAGGAGCAGACATGTCTCACTCTTTAAACATTTTAAATGCCATATTATGTAGATCTTTAAAGTGTTTGAAGACTATATATCTAATTGAAGCATATATTTTTATATCTAAAAACTTAACTAACGACTATAAATTTGATTATTATATATGATTAACATTATATAAAACTAAAAGCTTGGCTATGGAGGCTTGCTTCACCCAGATCCTTAGTCTAGCTTCATAGCAAGTTTAGCTTCCTAGCAGAAGCTAGGAAATGTGGCAGGAGCCACATTTACCACTCCACCTCTAGGGAATTTTAAGGTCTACATTGCCACCAAGTAGAGCACCAACACTCATTGCTCATCAACTCCATTTAAGTATTTTGTATCAGAGCCTCTTAAAAGAGTCACACATTTGTTTTCTGATCTTACTGAGTCAGGAAGCATCTATTAAGGGAGCCACTCCTCTGTTTGCCACCAACAAACAGAGCCCTTCCAAAGAAATGCTGCCACCAAGAAGCTATCTTCAACTCTGTTCCCTTTTTGGCTACAAGAGCAGTAACCTTAACTCTATCATGTGCAACTTGTGTTTACATCAAAGCTCCTTTGAGATTTCAGGAACTGACTTTGTTGCAGCTTAACTGCATGCTACAAGCCCAACATTTTGTAGCTACTAAATCTCACACACTAATCTATATTAAGATTCAAGAGACACCACTAAAAAGCTTTGTTCCATTCCCGTGTTCTAGAACCCCTTTTAAGCTTTCTCAGGCTTTATGTGGGGCATATGTGCTCTACATTGGAAAGCCATTTGTAGTAAGATTTTCTGGCCCAGGCTAGCCCCAAGATCCATAGCAGCAGTCCCAAATAATCACACAAAATCATATATTAATCACAAGCTGTTTGGCCTAAAGCTCAGGTGTGTTACTTGGTAACTCTTACTCTGAAACTACCCCATGATTATCCAAGTGGCTTAGTACCTTTTCTAAGAGGAACATTTCATCTTCTTTCCTCTGTGTCTGCCTGGCATCTCTGTTCTGCTCTTCCTCTTCCCAGAGTTTTCTTAGTCTGGTGGCCTCACCCATATTTCCTGTCTGCCTTTTGGCCAATCAGTGTTTTATTAAACCAATAGGAGGAATAAATATTTACAGTGTACAAGAGCATATTTCCCACAGCAGTCAAGTGAGGAAGAGGAGATTATTCATATGAGATTCAAGCATTGATCACATGGCAATGAATTTTAGTTCCAGGGGAAAATAGAGTAATGCTCCAATATCGTGAATTTTGATGTTTCCTTTTAAATAAACAAAAGATATTCCCTCTTCAGCAATAAAGATTCCATGCCTCAGATACATGAAGCTCAAAATGTATTATAAATCTCAGAATGAAATATCCATAAAGTATGCAATAAAAGAGATATCATAGAAATTATTTCCTGAGAAAAGGAACTGTATGTATGTGGATAAGAAGGGGTAGATTTTGGGAAGATAGTAGGTGATGACTCAGGGTACTAAAATCTCAAATTACATTGTTAATTTGACACTTAATCCACAGTATGTGTTTTTTGTTGAGAAACTTTTCCTTTTTGTGTTCAAAGACAGCTTGTTCAGGGAGTCAGTTCTTTCATAAGTTTTGTGATTCCATAATTATTCTCCATGACTTTTTCCATTAGCATCTAGATTCTAAGAGCCTGCCTATTGGTCTGTGGGAATTGAAGTCTTCCAATAGTCCTGAGGGCTGGAGTGGGTGAGGGAGAGGTGGTTGGCAATGAACTCCGGGAACAAGAAGGTCTTTGAAGCCTGTGCAGAAAACTGCACCACATTCTCTAGGCCAAAAGGAGAAATTGCAAATGTAGTTTTGTGTTTTGATTTCTGAGCCAGAGTCACAACCAGGATGAGGCTTTAGGAAGTTTGAAAGAAACCTGGCAGAGGAGGGAAAGGCTTTCCCTGAGCTGGGAACTCCATAAGACCATGACCAAGCACAAGGAGTTAGAGCAGAGTAGAATTCATTGAGACTGGCAAAGATAGCTCCACTGTCTGGTGATTTCTTGTGGGTGGTTGCAGCCTGTGTTCTGCCTGATGGAATGTGGCCTGGGGAAGGAGAGCCTGGCTGGAGTGATTTCTGCATTATTTTTCTTTGACCAGGAAAAACAAAGTAGGTCTTTTAAAGAGAAACTAAAGAGGACAAATGTTTTGTAACTATGAAGCCTTGAAAAGGCACTGTGTGCCCTTCTTATCCAGCTGGACTGAGGGATGGCTTGAGCTGTGTCATACAAAATTAATATAAAAATAAAGATGTATGTGCACAAGCAGTTACTAGGCATATGGAAATTTTTATAAATCATTAGTGTACTTTGAAGAGTGGGCTATGGTTGTCTACACCAAGGGACTTTTAAAGTCAACCAGGGTTTCTTTGTAGATTAAATACTAAACTGTCATAAAATGAGTAAGCACACAAATCTCATGTCAGATAGAAAGACTAATGGGGCCAAGACAGCACTGGGCTAGAGAGAACAAATCCACAGGGCAAATCCAATATCTTCAAAGCTCCCACAGCACAGGGGCCCCTGGACACATTCATTTCTCTCCACTGAGTCCTTGGCTCCAGTAGCAATGCATCTGGTTGCCATAACAACCAACTGTGGAATGATTTATATGGTTACTGAGCAGCTTACCTGTTCAGCTGTTAAAAGCTGACACAATTTTTAATGATTGCATGGCTTGCTTGATGGTTTAGTTATCAATCTGAGGGAGGGTGGTGGAAAAAGAACACAGCAGATATTGGCTCTTGTGACTTCATTACTTAGATCTGAGGCTCAGAGGTAGAAGGTAGCACTTAAGTTATTGCTGTGTGGTGAAACCCCAGTGAATTTCCTAAGCCAGATTCTTTGCTTCTTTCTACCATCTGGTCAATGTACAATATCTACTTGATTCACAGAATCAACTAAAGCCACTTAAAAATATTCTGTTTTTTGCTAACAGACTCTAATTCCCTAAAGATATATCTTAATTAACTCAACATAAGAAAAATAGCAGCAATAACTATAAAATTGATGGAAGATAAATACTGACATGTTTTACAACTTAATTTATTAGGACTTTAAAAGGGTTGCTACAGCTTGCCTTGACTCTGTTGAAAATGGTGTATTTTTGCAATTCTCTTCAGTTGTAAATTAATATAGGCCATCAGGGATGAGACTAGTGGTGTATGAAGACTTTCTCATGAGGAGTCACAGCACCTGAGAAAATGAACTGCAGTGTACACACATTTCCAACTATTCCTACAAATGATACCCTTGTCATAAAACTTGTCTCCAAAGAGGCATATTAATTCTTAGTAAACCAGCCACTTTGGTTTTTTTTTTTTTTTTTTTTTGTTCCTCTGTGTCTTAGGTTGCTATTGCTGTGATCAAAACACTGTTATCAAAAGCAACTTGGCAATTAAAGGGTTTATTTCCCATTGTGGCTCTCAGGTCACATTTCATCATGAAGGGAGGACCCAAGGCAGGAATCCAGAGGCAGGAACTGAAGCAGAGATGATGGCGGAAGAAACACTGCTTACGGGCTTATCTCTTATTAGTTGCTCAAGTTGACAGAAATAGCAACCAGGACAATCAATATTGTATTTACCACAATGTTCTAACCTGGGAGAGAATGGCATAGATACTGTTATGGATTGAATGTGAAGTGCCCCCCCCCCCATAGGCTCATTTATTTGAATGCTTGGTACCCAACTAGCAGTGCTGTTTTGGGAGATGTGGAACCTTTGGGATGTTGGCATTGTGGAGTAGAAGAAGGTAACTGTGGTCAGCCCTTGAGAGTTATTCTAGCTCTGCTTCCAATTCCATATTATATATTCTGCTTTCTGCTGTCATGATGTGAACATGCTACAGTGCCCACTGTAGCTGCTACATATGGAACTGCTTCTGCTGCCTTGTATTCTCTACTGTCTTGGGTTATATCTTCTGAAACCCTTAAGTCCAAATCAGCCTTGTGTATTATTTTTAACAGGTGTTTTGATCACAGTGACAAAGAAAATTACTAATAAGGCAAAGGGATTTAAGTGTTAAAGAGCTGTGATAGGTTCATCTTTTGAATTATATTCATTCATTCATTCCTTTAGAATGTGTGTTCATGCACCATCATGTACTATGGCAGTTAGTGGTATCTGTGGAAGCCAGGTAACAAACTTCAGGAGAAGGTTATTTTCACCATGTAAGTCCTGGGGCTTGAACTCAGTTCCTCAGACTTGTTGGCAAACAGACAAACACCTTTACCAGCTGAACTAGTTCCCTAGCCCTGCAGTTTTACATGAATATATCCCATAAATACTTGACTCCTCCTTTATAGAAAGTACAAGTTCACAGTTAAGAACAAGTTCACATAGCATTATGTGATAATGATGAGAAAACCTAACATATTAACAGGCTGGTTGTCCATTATCAATATATCCAAAACTTTTCCCTTCAGAAACTGACCGTCAGGTACTTCCTAGTTCCCAGTATAACAAGGTTAAATAAAGAGAGGTTAAGAGAACAGTTATTGCATGAAACAGTATATCAGAAAGGTTTTGTTCCTATGGTGGGCTGGGGTTGGCACATAAATTTCCGATAGAGACATGGAGGATATTAATAACTCACTGGGAGGGAGACTAAAAATAAAAGCCAAGCCTTATATCCTGTAGATTTCTGATCAAAACTAGGTAGCCACTTTGAAAGAGAAACACCAAGTCCATGCAAGACTTAAGATACTGAAAATGATGTGAATTTATAAAATGAAGTTGAGTATGTCTGAGGACATAGATGTATGCTGTTTTCCTGCAGACATTTATGTGATCTATAGGTGAACAGCATACATCTCTGTCCTGGGTGAGCTGTTCCCATCAAAGTCTCTCTCCCCACTTTCATTCCCTCTTCCCTCACTGCAATGTGGACTTCAATTTCCTTAGGACCTTTTCTTTTAAAAAGATATTTAAATGTCCAATCTTTCCTTTCCTCACCTAGGAAACATAAATGTAGCGTCTCTTTGTGTAAACACAAAAGATTAAACTGCGATAACTTAACACAGAAGGATGAGTGTGCATCAGGCACTAGGGATCCTGATTTATGCTAGCAATCCTGTGCTCCTAGACACCACCATTGCCTGCCATATATGGCATACCTTAGGAAAAGCAATAAATGATTGGAAATGGAAGTTCCCTTGGAGAGTGTTATTGTAATATCTAGGTAACTATGGGCATCAAATAGCACAAAACAGTCATCTGGGTTTCCCAGTCTCTGGACCGGCATGAGGCTGCAGCCTCTGAATGGAGTGTTTGATTATTCTTACTCTATTTCAGTAAGATAACCATGGGCCAGGGAGTCAGCTCAAGATAAATCACAGTAATAGTTCAGTAGGCCCAAGCTCCCTTCTGTCCAGAGGTGAAAGCTGATGTAGAACAGAAATAAAGCATAAAATTGATTTACTATAAATTAGTTTTCCTCTAAAAAGAAAGCCAATTTCTCCATGAAGAATTTTTAAAAATCATTACTGTGTGTCAGAAAATGTGATTGGGACATAAGGAAGCTGTCGAGTCACTCATCGATGGCCTGAAGAAACAGACCTGGTGTATTCTGTGGCGTCTTAATATAGAGTATAGTTATCACCGAGTGCAAAAAAAAAGAGCAAGTAGAGTAAAAAGTCCAAGAGGAGGAGCCATGTGTTGTTGACTCAAATAAGGCCTGCCACTTTCTACATGGATGGGTTGGAGTGGGTAGAAAAGAGATGGGAACCAGGAGGAAAGGAGGGAGGGGAAACTGTGCTTAGTGTGTAAAACAAAAATTAATAAATTTAAACATTCTATTCTTTCTAATATTTTAATTGTGTGTGTGTTCACGTGTGTGTCTGTCTGTCTGCCTATCTGTCTATCTTTCTGTGTCTATACCATGGCATGTGTGTGAAGGTCAGAGTACAACTTGCAGAAGTCAGTTCTCTCTATCCACTATGTGTGCTCTAGAGAGTGAATTCAGGTCATCGGTCTTGACAGAAAGTGCCTTTAGCAGCTGAGCTATCATTCTGACCCTAACCCTGAAGACTCCTAAATTATTTTTTTGCATTTGGCCACTCACCAAACCACCTGTGATAGGAAGACTATTTAAAACAGGAAACAACCTTGACTGATAGGTTATTTACTTGTATTACTTTTAAAAATACATAGAATTTAATAGAGCCATGACCTACCCTTAGAACAATAGCTTCTGAATGTCATTATTTTCTTTTATATCCCCAGCATCTTTTCCTGTTCACTGCAGTTGGGAGACCTTGATAAATGTATGTTGAGTGAAGGAGTTCTGTGAAATCACTGTGCTTTTATGAGTTTTGTTTGATTGTTTATGTCAGTCTGTCATAAGCCAGGGTCCTCTGTGAAAAGAGAGCTTCAACTGAAAAATAAATCCTTTCCTTCCAAAATTGCTTTTGATTATGGTCTTTATCATAGCAATAGACATTCTAATTAAGACACCTACCTATCTTCTGCTTACTTATTTTGAAGAAGATCCAAGGTAAGTAGAGGCAGAAAGGGTGCGTTGATTTAACAACTCAATCAAAATAATCTTCATTAGTCAATTTTTGTGACTATAATGAGATACCTGTCAGACTAAAGAAGGTTATTCAACCCACAGTTCTAGATGCTCAGATGTTCAAATGTAGTACCAATGGGCCCTCATTTTCCATTCATTATTGTCTGCACCATATGTTAGATTATTTAAAGGCAGCTGTATAGAGACAGAAAGTGGAAAGATAGGATTGGTCTGACCTGAGGCATGATCATGTTCATTTAGAGAGAGGAAACATTTTGTCACCCACATGTGTGAATGGCTAAAATGCCTACAGGAAAAGATGGGATGTACTTCCTTATAGAAATGAAAATTACATCTGTAGCCTGCAAAGGAAGCTGGGAAGCATAGTCTTTCTTCAGGAAACTACCATTGCTAAGTCTGAGAAGATATAAAAATGCAGGATAGGTGTGTTGTAGTTGTTTTATGATGAGGATGGTCTTCATCAGAGGGGAGAGGATAGCTCTGGGTCCACTGAAGAGGAAGTCCTCTGGTCAGGTAGCAGAGGGCGAGTCTTAACTTGTCTGTCATCTTGTGTTCCTGGAGAGACTTGGAAAATAATTAGTAGAGTACATAGATAATTAGGTTATAGAGTAGAGCTGAGATATTTTTTGTGAGGATTGGGAGAAAGGAAGAGCTGAGGTAGGAGAGACCAAGTGGGTTGGAGAGAGGAAGTGGGCATGGAGTTGACTCAGGGTGAGAGTGACTGCCAGGGCTGTTACATTGAAATGAGCTAGCAGAAGTAGCAGGGCGCTAGCAGAAGTAGCAGGGTGCTACAGAGCATTGAAGGAAGGGTGGGATCAGGAGAAAACAGAGAGCTAATGTAAAGAACTGTATCTGGCCTGGGGGAAAGGAACAAATGGAGTTGTAGGGTGAGAGCTATTGGAAGAGCTTGTGCAGAACATTTGCTTTAGGCTTAGAGTGAAGGTCAGTAAGTAAAACATTTAAAAGACAGGGTAAAAGCATGAATGTGAGCATAAGAAGGAAAGAGTGATTCAGGGGGAGGAGCCAGAGTGGGAGGGAACCAGAAGTCCATACACAGGAGGAGGTTTGTGGTTGAATTTTTGCCTGGCCTCTATCTCTATGCACCATGTCAAACCAGTTAGAATTTATTTGCATGGAAGCAGTTTTGTTTATGCTCAAATCCCATCCTTAGTAAGGATAAGACCTAATCCTTTTTAATTGTGGAGTACTGCAGCAGCCAAGAAGTCCAGTGGGTCTTGAAGAACGTTAAACTATTCTTGAGATTTCTTTAAGGTGTTTGAGAGCTGATAAGACAGAGAGATTAATTTATGCAAAGAAAGTTTCAGTCCAGCTGTTTCAGTTCTGAATCCCCAAAACAATGTCCAGAGTGGCAAGAAGAGGGGTGAATTAGACGGGTCATGGCCCATTAGTCCCCCCTTAGAGGTAACCTGAACTGATTTTAGAGTTTAATGGCATCAGTCTCTCAGTAACTGCTTCAAGGCTGACAGAGGCTGATGAGAGGCACAGAACACAAGTCAGGAGATAATAACTATACAACTTTGTGGGGTATTTTCTTTAAGTTTGCTAAATACAAATAGACTATATGTTAAAACTGTAATTCTTGCTTGAAGGTGAGCCATGGGCCATGTGGCAAGAAAGATTAATAGAAATGGGTTGAGTTAAGATGTAAGAGCAAGCTAGCAATGTGCCTGAGCCATAAGCCAAACAGCATGAAGTTAATATAAGTGTCTGAGTCATCTCTGGGGGCCTGAGCAGCAGCATGCAGCTAAGAGGTCTGGCCTGGCAGGTCTGTGTGTCTGGACCTCTGGCTGCTTGGGACCAAAGAAACCACATTGTAACAGATGGCGTCCCTGGGTGGGTGAATATCCACTTAATGCCTGAGAAAGTTTTACGAAGGGTTTTAGCACAGAGATTGAACCGAAGAAGCTTCAAATTGTATGTACAAAGTGGGTCATTGTACAAAGAAAGCGTGGCATCCAGGTCACATTCAAAATGGCTCAGGGAGACTGGGGGCAGGAGTGTAGGATGCAATCAAGCCAGTTCCTGAAATCTCACAGAAGACTTAGTAGCATGTTATTGGTTTAAGGTTTCTGCTTATTTTGAACAAAAAGGAAACAAAGATGGATACTTAGTAGCAGCATTTTCTTGGGTCTGCTCTGTTTGATGGCCACAAACAGATGCAGTCCCTTTAAGAGAACTTACTGATTCAGATTTATCTGCAAAAACTATGCAGCTCTTTAAGAGAGTATATTTTAAAAGCTCTTATGGTTTGAAGATGATTAAGGATTCACAATAAAACAGATTCAGATGAAAAGAAAAACCTGTAAATGGGTTACAATGTATGTAAAAGGTACATAGGCTTCAGAGAGAAAAGAAAGAGGATAGAAAAAGTCTTTAAAAAGAGAAATAGAGCAATAAAAATATAATAAGCCACATAAAGATGGAAAATTAGACACAAAATCTGGATTTTGGTTGTTATTGTGTTTTCTTTTAATTTTTAACTGTTAATGAGCTAACTGCAAAAAGACAATGGATTGCAAATGCAAAGGCTACTAAGTTAAATAAGAATACATATTTTAAAGGTATTTTGATTTTGAAATTTGTGTCTAAGGATGTATTGCTTTGGAAGAGTTCTGCTTTTGCTTCCACAGAAGTTGAGAGCCTGTGGATGACTTCCAGGCAAATATGGTTTCATCAACCAAGACCCCCTGAAAAAATCTCTGATGGGAAGAGATGGCCACATCAGCTTCAAGACTAGACTATGATACAGTCTCAAGGACCGTGAGATTTTCAATGCCCCTTAATCAGTAGGAAGTAGTAATGGAAAACTATGCCCGAATTCCCAAAATATTGTTTCTAAATGTTTGTTTTCATTATAAGTGGTTAATGGTCATAGTTAATCTCTTTCTAAAAAGAAAAAGGGGATATGGTATATGAGTGATTTTAAAAAATTAAATTATTGAATTTACTTAGATCAGGAAATCAGCTGTTAATCTCAAAATGTTTTACATTGGCATGGACTTTGGTTTACTGATACAAATTTAAGGTCAATTTTGTTATGCTGAATGTATTTTTCTACTCTTGTTTACGGTATGATGTTCATGTAACTGATTTAAAATTGTAATATATAATTAAGAAATGCAGGTTAATAGTCACCTTTGATAATCAAACTTATAGTTAGGTTACTTAGAATTTTTAGGTATACAAAAATATATTTCAATTGGATAGGTAATCTTCAAAGACTTCTAAGACCTACAGAATATGGCATTTAAAATATTTTAAGAACTTAGACTTTTCTGGACAGTGAAACAGATTTGCTCCTGACAGCACCAATCTTCTTCAAGAGAAAAATGGGCATTGAAGAAACTCCATATGGAGTCTACTCTCTTTGTGGCAATGGTTAGCCACTAGAGAAGAACATGTTCTTATATTCACTGCTTGACAGTGTGCTGTTAATAGTGGACATGCAAGTTCCATAGAAAAGTGACCTCTGAACTTTGGCAGAACAAGCCGAGATGGTCATTCAGATTCCTGCTTTGCAGAGAAAACCATCAGACATTCTTCAGGACTCAAGGAGAAGCTACTGATGAATGGGCAGAGCAGATTTCCTGCTTCACTGAAATGAAAAGAGACTCTGGGCCTGTAGGCTGAAGAGGGATGCCCCAACTTTATAAAGGAACTTTGGGTGACTGTCCAGGCAGATAGGTGTCATCTGTCATTTCTAGATTTTGGAAGTTACTTGAACTTCTGGTTTACTTGGGTAAATATATCCTTCTGTGGTCTTTGATGTAGTTGAAGATCAGATA
The DNA here is from genome assembly GCA_033318265.1 of Phyllotis vaccarum. Classification (NCBI taxonomy): domain Eukaryota; kingdom Metazoa; phylum Chordata; class Mammalia; order Rodentia; family Cricetidae; genus Phyllotis; species Phyllotis vaccarum. The sequence goes on along the minus strand of JARWLC010000013.1, from coordinate 134,125,039 downwards.
GTTATAGGTATAGTTTTTCTTAGTCATTTGAAAGGTATATTGGATATGAAACTTTAGATTCATAAGGATAAGGTAGATGATAAGAGTATTTTCTTTAAGTTTGCTGAATAAAGATAGACTAGATATTATAACTGTAATTCTTTCTTGATAGCTATTTTGTTACATGTAGATTTACTATGTTAAAATTGAAACCTTTCTTTTTGATTAGACAGAAAGGGGGAGGTGATGTGGGAATGCCTTTCTGTATGCTGTGAATATCAATCTTTAAATAAAGGAGCTGTTTTGGCCCATGACAGGCACCATAGAAAAGGTAGGAGGAGGAATCAGAATAGGTAGGAGGAGCAGGGTGGAGTCAGACAGATGGAGCCAGAAGCCCAAAGGATCAACATGTAAGGAGAGACAGACCAGGCCTGAAGCCCAAAGGACCAACATGTAAGGAACACAGGTGAGCCACGGGCCACGTGGGAGACAGATTAATAGAAATGGGTTGAGTTAAGATGTAAGAGCTAGCTAGCAATGTGCCTGAGCCATAAGCCAAACAGCATGAACTTATATATAAGGGTCTGAGTCATCTCTGGGGCCTAAGCAGCAGCAGGTGGCTAAGAGGTCTCAGGCTGTAGGTCTATGTGGGTGGGCTTCTGGCTGCTCGGGACCAAAGAAACCACATTGTAACAACATTACATGAGAAAAACTCTTAGATCAAGATTAACATGAGTTGTACAACTAGCTGGATCATGTACTAGAGCTCTATAGACAGATGAGGTGAGTGTAATTAGCTGTTTGTTTACATCAGACTCCTGCATAAGGGACAATCACCTGAAAACTTTGAGAAAGGAATAATATGAAGTCAGCATCCAAGGAATGAATCTGAACATAAAGTGTCTAAGTGGAATTTCTTGCTTCTACATATGATGAACTTTGTATAATCCATTTAAATACTAGTAATACCAACTATTGCTTAACAAATAAAACAAGAGTATTTAAAGTAAAACAAATTATTGATTAGAAATAATTTGATAAGGAAAAACTTTAAAAATTGGGCTCATTACCCTAAATTACTGTGTTTTGTATTTGAAAACATGACAATACGTATTTCTGTTAACATCAAATTATTGTACATATATTTGCATAAATATATTTCAGTAAACATCAGGCTGCATGGAGAGACAATTTAGTTCTAAATTGTATTCTCCCAAAAGAAATAATTTTTCAATTTCCAATTTAACCCAGAAACAATGACGGCCTTGTCAAGAATAAATGATTCATTATATAATGTTTTCTAAAATTTACCCTATTAACAGAAAATTTTAAAAATTCTATGATGTTTTCATTCCATACACTTAACAAACATATGAAAGATAAAATAAATCTGTAATAAATAATTTAAGATGGATGGACTAAATTGGCAAAGAGGCTAATGTCAACTCGATACCTTCTGCTGATGGACAAATCTCTAGGTCACCACATTCTGACAGCAGTAAGCATCTTTCTTAACATCATTTTATCTAAAAATAGATTGGTTGCTTAGAGGCATAATTTGTGAAACACGATAGACAAATTAAATGAACTTTTTAAAGAAAACATCACAAGCACCACCACCAAAGCCCTTATACTCCTTGTAGGCTTCAAGGTGAGAGCACAGAATCAGCCATGGAGCTCTCTGGGTAGAAACTAGACTATATTCCCGAAGCACCACAGTTGAGTTGAGGTTGCAGAGAACCTCCTTCATTTAAACCATCTCCTCCTGAAGAATCTGATGGCTTGGGATATCACTTAGTAAAATCATTTGTTTACTTCAGATATATAAAACCAGCTATCAGTGATATCTCTTGGATATATATTCTAAATAACTTTCTAAAGCTGTGAGTTTCATGGATGATGGAGTGTCTGATATCCTCTAATAATGAAGAAACATGGGTAGTTAATTAGCTTTTATTCAGAGAAAGAATGGAATGTCAGGGTAAAGGTCACGGTCAACTGAACTTGCATGCAGGTTCTATACCAGTTGGGTGGTAAGCTTAGGTACAAGGTTGCCCTGTTCACAACGTGTTTTTATGTTGCTACAGCAAACATTGAGGGCAGAGTAATTGTTTTTTGCCTCTCTGTTGTTTGAGATATTTAGGATGTTGGTACAACATCTGAGATCCTCCAATGGGCAACAAAATTCATCCTTCTGTTATGTGAGGCATGTGGAGTAATTCATCTTTAGATAAAGAGGAGAGTTGTTTTGTCTTGTTTGGTGGTTTTGCCTACATGACTGAAGCTGGTCAGGCCTACACAGCCAGCGATGGTTAGACCTATACAGCAGGAGCTGGGAAACATGCAGCTGGAGGGAGATGCAGCAGACTTCTGGCAGGTCTTATTTCCCATGAATCCTTGTCCTGTAATGAGGCTAACACGCATCTTTCTCTGGTGAGATGGTACTCTATCCAAGGGCATTAGACACCCTACCATTTGTGACCTCTATGGGAAGTAGTTCACTTTTTAGATCTTTTCAAGCACAAGTGTCTTTTCTGTGTTGTTCTCTTTTGTTCTCCCTGTCAGATGCCTATCATGACCAGGACAGAGACTTTGGATAAAACTAAAACAAACAAACAAACAAAATCCTTATATCTGGAGCAAATGGGCCAAAATCAAACTCTAGAGCTGCCTTCTCAATAAAGTGGAATAGCATAAAACAATATTTCAATAGTATCCATGTTAGAGATTTCCCAGGCTTGGGAACGCAGAAACATAAGTAGGCCAAAAGTATAAGGCAGAAGAGTTATATGCTATCTTAGGAATAGAGAAAAGTTTGGAGGCCCAGGAGAAATGGCAGTAGGCATTCCAACTCTGGTTGTAAGCCAGACACTTGAAAAAGATTTAAGTGATGTGAGGCATACAGGAGAGGGTCTTCTGACCATGCTGGCATTTGTTCTTGTGGAGTTACCTAAGTCACTTTAGGTATTAAAAATGGAAAGGTGTGAATTTGGGTAATAAGTGCTCATTTGTTCAGTGTATATTGAGGCAGATTTTAAACCAAGAGCTGAACAAGTGAACTTGGTATTAGGTCTCCCAAATGGAGCTTTGAGAATGTGACTTTGGAATGGAGAAAATCTGGAACCCATGATGGAATCAAGGATTAAGGTAAAACAGAGGTCAATATTCAGCTACTTAGAGTATGCTCTAAGTCTTGAAATGACCAATGTACCTGGAAAGAAAGGGGGACATCCTCAACCTATACAATTCCAGGGTTAAGAAAACACGAGGACAATGGAAAGTTTTCAGGGCTTTTGGCTGATTGAGTGGTAGGCCAGTGGAGAATTCCTAGAATCTCAGTAAACTTTTCAATCAGTGGAAAGTCACCAGTACCTTTGACTGACTGGATCTTAAGACAGATAAAAAAAGAAATCCAGTGAGCTCACACAGCTAACTAGGGAACCTCTGAGTGAAGTCCAGTTGTCTGGGTATTCCAGTTGAATGCAGTGTGGCCTCCTATTTATGAGGTCATATTGTTTCTGGTGAGACAGTAAGTTAAGAGAGAAAGGGTAGAGACAGAGAATGAAAAGAAAAATCTGCCTGTGAGAAGCCAGCAGACCTGCTTGACCCTCTTACCTCATTGATAAGGATCATATGAGAGCCAGGGCCATTTGTCCTTGATGGGGCTTGAGCCACTAGTGGGCTCAGATTTCTCATTCCCAGTCTTCAGCACCATATATTAGAATTTTTAAAGGCAGATTTAGAGGGAAGGAATGTGGCAAGAAATAGAGACTTGGTCTGAACTTAGGCTGGATCATGTTTATTCATTGTGAGGGAGCATTTTGTCACCCATGTGTGTGTGTGTAAGTGGCCAAAACGCCTACAAAGGAAGATAGAATGTGGCCCCTTAAAGGTGAAAAAAGGACTTCTGAAGATTGCAAGGGAAGCTGGGAAATGTAGTCCTTCAGCAGAAAATGATCATAAGCCTTATGGAGTATCAGGAATGGTTAACATTGAAGAAGTAGTTACAAATGTTCTCTTTTTTTTCTAAGAAAAAAAAAGGACCTCTAAGAGCTGCCTTGTCCCTTCCTTCACGGGAAGGTTTATTGTGAATGGAGACATAAGAACTCACTAGGCAGAAAATTTATCAGTGCCTTGGTCACAGGCTGTGAGGAATATATTGCCATTGTTTGTAAGCCATCTGCTTTACAGTATTTTGTGAGTCAATACATATAAGGCAAGTAGTGGTTGAGCTATACCTCATCTTACAGAAAACTTTACTCAGAATGGTCCATAGACCTAAATATAAGACTTCAGTGAGTAAGCCTTGCAAAAGAAAATAAAGGTTTTTGTGACCTTGAATTAGGCAATGAATTCTTGGCTATGATACCAAAAGCATTATCTATAAAGAATTAAAAAAAAAAAAAGATAAACTGGGCCTCATCAAAATTTAAAACTTTTGCTCTGCCAAAAATACTTTTAAAAGAATAAAAAGACAAATTTCAGGCTTGAAAATGTATTTACAAATCACAGAACTGACAAAAGACTTTCAAACAGATCATGATGATTTTCTACCCTAAAGCACATAAGAGCATATAAACCAGTTAAAAATGGACAAAGACATGAATGGAAATTTCACTAAATTTCCTTTGGAAGGAAAATACTCACATCAAGACACTGGGTATTGTTAGTCACTACATACCTAGGAGAGCAATAAGTATTGTTATTAGAGATGCAAAATAATACTACTACTTGGGAAAACAGCTTAAGAGTATCTTAGAAATTTAAATATACATTTATTTAATCAAGCAACCATACCTCTTGCTACCCACTCATGCAAACTGAAAACATTTGTTCACACAGAAAATTGCACCTGGATTCTGATAACAGTTTTATTGTAAATGCTAGCATGTGGAGACTACACATATGTTCTTCAATGGATGGGCAAATGAACAAAATCTGCTCCTTCCACAGAGTGGAATATTAGTTAAACAACAACAAGAACAAAATCTAGTAAAATAAATACTGCTAAACACAACATGATGGCATCTCGAACGTTTGCACTGAGTGAAAAGTTATATTTGAAATGCTATGAGGTATATTCTTTTATTTCTAAACAGGTTGAGGTATTGGTGGTAGTGATAGTAATAGTAGTAGTAGTAGTTGTGTGTGTGTGTATGTGTGTGTGTGTGTATGTGTGTGTATGTGTGTGTGTGTGTGTGTGTGTGTGTGTGTGTGTGTGTGTGTGTGTAGTGGGTTTCAGTCCTACAGCTGTGTGCTTACTACTCAAGGAAAACATTTATATTATCAACGCTTGAGATACGTTTTGGACTGATAGGCTGATATTTGCCTTTGGTTGTTTAATGAGGATCTTAAACCTAACTCATTACAAAGCAAAGCCTTAAACCTGCCTCATCTTCACCCTTTTGCATATCAGTGGATGGCAGTTGCTGTTGCTCAGGTAACAGTGCCCAGTCATCTATCATCTATCTATCATCCCAAAGGGAATCTTTTTTATTATTTGGTGGGGTTTTTTTTGAGATAGGATCTCTCTATTTAGCCTGAGATGTTCTGCACTTCACTTTGTAGACTAAGCTTGCTTTGAACTCATGGAGGTCCATCTGCCTCTGCCTCTGCCAAGACCAAAGGTGTGCGCTACTATACCTGTCAGAAACCAGTTATCTTTATGTTTCTGAAACATAATCAAATATCAGCAGAGCCAGTCCTATTAATTTGGTCAAAGCTAGATATGGAGATCTGTCCCCTGGTGCCTATTTCAGAGAGAATTTACCAGGAAGTGCTATCTGAAGTCTGCTTCAGCCACTGCAAGCCAATCACTGGCTCTCTTGACACAGCTCTTGCAGGCTTTCTTGCCCTCTCCCAAGGAGGCAGGCAAAAGACCTACCTTACGGTTCTAGCTCCCATTTCTCCTGCTTAGCTTTCTTTTTCTTTTTTATCTTTTGTTCACTCTTTGTATTAGTAGTCTCTAGGATTTTTATAACAAAAGTCACAAGATTAGTAGGTAAAAATAAAAGAAACTTTGCAATAGTTCTGGAAACTCACAGTCTGAAATGAAGATCTCACTGGACCATACCCTCTGAGGCTGCAGGAGAGAATCCTTCCTTGCTTCTGCCAGACTCAAGTGGCCATATCACTCTTCTTCACTGTGCTTCGCTTGTCACATGAATTTCCCTGTGTCTGCATTTACCTCTTCTGTGTCTTATAAGGGCACTCACTGTTGAATTTAGGGCCTACCCAGATAATCCAAAATGCTCTAATGATTTCATATCAAGATCTTTAACTTAATTACAATTAAGGCCCATTTTTCCCCCAAATTTAAGTCACATTTCTACATTCTGGGGATTATGACATGAGCCTCTCTTTTGAGGCACATACTCTACCTACTGTATCCTCTTAGCTTACTTCATTTCTTCTTTCCAGTTTTTCCTCAGCACTCATCCTCTGGATGTTGGGTCGGCCCCTACCATTATGCTAAAAATAATAATTTCTCTCATACATCCCCTTATCTGTTTAATTCTCCACCTAATGCTTACCATGATCTGAGATGGTGAATAGTAAACTGACTTGTTATTTATTATGAATGGAAGTTCACCTCTCCCATTAGAACCACCAGATTCTTTTTTCTGTTGATTTTGTACAATGTTAGATGTAGAAACATTGTCCAATGAGTAGCCATTGTTGCCTTTTTTACATATGCTTACACAGGCCTGGAGAGGTTAAGTCATTTTTGTGACATTTAAAACAAGTTTTCTCCCACCCAAAGCCCCTCTTCTAATATTATAGCATGCCCTACTGCCTGTTGGACCAGGATCAGTGGGCCAAGATCTCTAGGAACATTCATCAGTTTGTGGTTGAAAGATCATGGGATAGCCTTCATGCCCTTACACAGTCTGACCTCATCTAAAGTTCTTCCCTCAATTCCCCATTGAAGAAGTTTCTCTTGTAATATGTTTAAGTCTCATGCTCTAAAAGATGCCCACCACATTCTTTGTCTGAGTGGCAGAAGAAGAGAGAGCAACTTTCTCCAAATCCTTTTCATTTGGAGATTATTAGCAAGTCACCCTATTAGCATTCTAGGTACAGACAAAGACCTCTAGACAAGCTCCTTCAGCATTTTCCAGAAGTCTCATTTTATTCTTTCCTTCACTCTCCCATCTCCCTTTCCCTGCAATGAGTTTCTGATAAAACGCAGGATGAGATTTTTGGCTTGTAACATGCACTGCCCTTAGGTGATGTTCTATAAATAATGAATAAAACAGAACAACATTTTTTAAATGCACGTTTTGGAACAAATTCAGTTAGTAGTATTGGCACTTACAAATCTAGCAAATAAGTGCAGTTCTCTGGCAAGCAATGCCCCAGCTCTAGCTCTTAAGGCCTGATTTCTGGGCATCCCATTCACAAACAGCAGTGAATACTCTGGAGACAAGGGAGATACAAATAAAAATCCCATCCATTCACTGGCAAGGAGGCTGAGGTGATCAAAAATTGTGCCCCTCTGGGGTCGACAGAGAGCCTGGGCCTTTTCATTTTGGACACACTGATTCACAGAGCTTCAGAAGCCAGAGGCATTTCCTCATTCCAGTGTGTTCTAAAAAGCAAAGCCAGATTTAAACAAACAACAACAAAAACATCCAAACCATCATTTGGATGGACATTACTGTGTGCGCTAATGGCCCCGAAGCATCATGGCAATGTGTGTGGAGACTCTTCTCATACTAGGCGATGGGAACTTCTCTAAGAAGAGAAACTTAAGCCAAATTCTAAGCAAATATAACTCTGTGAATTCCCATAGAATTACGTAAGTTGGGAATTTGTGTACAAGCATGTATACAACTTGCAGTATTTTATGAGGTCAATCCCATTATAGAGATGACCATAAAAGTCTCTCAATCACTTTGTTATTCTTTCTGAGTATCATGATCATAGGCTAGAATTCCATAACAAACCAAATGTATAATGTGTGTCTATGTATAAATGCATATGTGCCTACACATCACCCTACAATATGTATAAAAATAAGCTCTGTGATGTAAATTGGTTTTATTTCATGTATTTTTGTTGTCTATGCTTTAGTTTGATTGAAACAAGGTGACCCCATTTGTGGACAGTTCTCATCAGCCCTGAACAGATGAGCTCTTTAAATTGATGGGAGAGTACTTGAGAATTCCATTCAGGAAGTTTCAAACATTGAGCAATTTAAAATTGGCTGTAGCACCTCCCTGTCTCCCTGCCTGCCCATGCAGGTGCTTTTATCTTTCTTATGGATTGTTTGGTGGCAGGCCTTGGTCTGTGGAGTTTCTTGTCAGTGTAACTTTTAAACCTGCAAAGAATAAATCCCACATGTGCAAGAGGAAGTAAGAGCAGCAAATGAGCTTGTGGAAACTTTCGCCTTCCCCCTGGAGCCATTTAGTTGGGAGGCAGCCAGAGTCTGCACTGGCAGAACATACCAGCCTTTCATGAAGGACATCTCTTGTACTATGTTAAATACACTGGTGGCCTTCCTCCGGTGGGTCTATAGGTCGACTTCCAGCACCTCCAGCTTCGAAGTGCTTGACTTAAAAGGGAAAGTATATCTTAACTCCAAGATTCAGGGTGGAGCAGAGACACAGCTATTCTTGATGATTCTGCTATGGAACTTGAAACTCTGGGTGTCACAGCCTGTCTCAAGCTAAGCTTATCCAATGGTTCTTAAAGCAACTCAAAGGGCCAAATTATCAGTGTAAAGCAGAAAGAGGTGATTTCAATGTGGTCACATTGGAAAGAGGAACAAAGAGATCTAGTAACTCTGCCAAGTCTGTCTTTGTGTTACTGAACTGAGGCTGAAGCTTAAATAGAGGGTGAAGGACATGCACATCTAAGCAAGGGTCAAGATGTGGTCCCATATACCAATGAACCCCTCCTTATCTGACTTGAGTCTCACAAGTTAGGTGGTCTGGAATATTGTTAGAACTGAGTGAAATCTCTTGCCCAGGAACAGGCTGCCCCTGTGCTTGGTGCCTTTTCCTTCTTAAAGGGTGAGATTCTTGGATGTACTGGTTGGCCTTATGTCAACTTGACACACAAATCAGAGTTGTCTGAAAAGGGGGATCTTAATTGAGAAAACGCCTCTGTAAGATCCAGCTGTGAGTCATTTTCATAATTAGTGATTGATAAGGTAGGGCACAGCCCATTGTGGATGGTGCCATCCCTAGGCTGGTGGTCCTGAGTTCTATAAGAAAGGAGGCTGAGCAAGCCATTGGCAAGTAAGCCAGTGAGCAGCACCCTTCCGTGGCCTATGTAGACGTCAGCTCTTTCCTCCAGGATCCTGTCCTGTCCTGACTTCCTTTAATGATCAGCAGTTCTGTTGAAGTGTAAGCCAAATAAACTCTTTCCTCCCCAACTTGGTTTTTTGGTCACATCATAGTAACCATAACTAAGACATGAGAAAATTCCCATTCCTTTGAATCCCACTGTTTCAATAATCTGTGATTGAGAGACTCAAGTGTCTCTCTAGACATCTACATTTCTGTCAGGCTGACAGCTCTTCCCTACTTTTTTCTTCCTAGTAGCAGGAACTGTTTTTCTTCTCTAGCCCTATTTTCTCTTTATTTGAGGGTTTCAAAACAATCATTTTAGCCAGTTAGTTACAAAAAACAAAAACAAAAAAAAAAAACCCTTACATTCTTCATGTCCTGGGCCTGGCTCTCATCAGAATCAAGTCTTGGTATGTTCACAGCCTGGGAGAGAAGAGTGAAGGCAAAACCATGGCCACCGTGTGACATCTTGGCAGCAACACAGACACAAGGAACCCTATCTTTATGCCAGTCAGAGATCTGGCAGAGAGAACATAGTCAGAGATATTGGAATAAGAGTCAGGATGTGGTTATGTGGTAGGGGAGTCTAAACCAGGCTTAGGAAACATCTTGAGTAAAATCCCGACATGATTCTGCACACCTGTCATCCCCGGACATAAGGAAGCATTGGCAGGAGGATCACAAATACAAGGCCAGCATCTTTAGCTACATGTAGTAAAACCCCTTCTCAAAAACAAAACTAACAAGACAAAACAAACAAAACTCCAAAACCAAAATGCAACAAAAGGATATGTGTATGGCTGTGGAAACTGTCCCTTGGCTGTCATGCTAAAATGTCAATGCCTCAGCATGCCCAGAGAGCATTGTGCTTGGCACATATCTCTTGCCTCAAGACTCTGCTCTCATTGTTTCCCTTGCGCTTGACCTTTACCACAGATGTTCTTAATAGTAAAGGCCCAACCTTCTCACATTCCTGCATGTTTACATTGGATACCTGAATCGCCTTTCTCCAGCTCTTTTTTTTCTTCAATTTCAGTTAAGTTTTTCTACTCTTTCTGACTTCATTGTCCCCACAGGTGACAATCAGTATCCCTCATGGTATTTTCATTGCCTCTGCATACCTTTGTTTCTAAAGTGCCTAAGAAGCTGAAGGATGGTGGAGAGGAAGTTCTTTGCCTCTTTCCTCTTAGATTTAATAGGAAGGTGACTAAAAATTAAAAGAACAAAACAAAATGAAAGATTAATAAGAGCAGAAAATAGATTTTATCACATGCTTTCATATTGGCAGTTTCTAAATAAATATCACTCAAAGAGGTGCTAGAATTTGAGGTATACCATCTTAAGTGATGCAAAGGAGCAGAGAATACTTCTGGGAAAGCAAATTACTTCAGGAAAAAAAAATAAATGAACTGTTACATAATATGGTAGATGGGATCGTTTTATGATCACTTCTAAACTATTTCTTTTTTGTAAAGATTTGTGTGTGTGAGTGTGCATGTACTCACACAAGCACATGTGAATGCATGCACACTTAGGCACATGCTTGAAGTGTCAGCAAAGTCTAGAAAGGTGTGTTGGATCATCTGGAGCAGGAGTTTCAGTCAGTTCTGACACAGGTGCTGGGAACCTGACTTGGGGCAAGAGCAATAAGTAATCTTGACCTCTGAGCCATACATATCTCCAACCTTTATATAGGTTATTATTTTCCTTATTAGTAATGACCTCTCTCTGGTGATGAGTCCATCTTTCCAGGTTGGAAAACTCTAAGGGAAAGGAGTTATAGAAGTTGAATTGTTCCAACATGGGTTTACGTTTATAAATGTTAGTGGAGTTCAGAGAAAAAACTTCTTCCCACAGCTGATGAATGTCTTTAGCTCAAAATAATTGGTATGCCTTGTAATGTATTTTGGATCTCTTTATTAGCATGTAGTAGATGCTATAGAAAACATTTAATGAACACATAAAGACTACCATTAAAGGATGATGTGACCTCCTAAACTAAGGAATTTCTCCTTCCTGGAGAACATCTGCATCTCCTGATAAGCCCAAGCCAACCTGAACTTTTCATTCTGGAATAACCTCAGGTGTCTATTGAACCGTCTATTCTCAGAAAACTACAAAAGTTCCTTGTTTCACCCCTATTCTCATCTCTTATAAAACTCCAGCTCTTCTATGACCACAATGAACAACTTTCATTGCCATAGGAAGCAATGAAATGCTATTTGTTTCCCTCATCATTTTCATGTCACCTCAATCAATCTCAATCTAAGAACCATAAGAACCACACTTATTCTTATTCTTTTATTCCATAATTCTCCTTCTTGCGCAAACGCACCATCATTAAGGAATTAGTCTTGATTTCTTTCTCGAGACACATCTGAATCCATTAGCTATTCTTGTAACCTGAGCCTCTGAGACATATTACTCTGTCTGTTCCTTCTCCACTACCATCTTCTCAGGCACTATTATTTTTCACCTGGACAGCTACAAGGGTCTCTTCCTGTGTCTCTCCTAATTTCCACCCTTGGCCTAATGTAATCAACTATCAGAAAGCCAGAGCAAACTTAAAGGGAAGTTTTAAACATGGCTTACTTAATCCTCAGATTCCCTGTTCCCAGAGAACAGATCTGAGTTAAAGATTACTATCACACATAGTTCAGTGTTCAATCTCAGAGAGCTAAAATGAGGGACAAAGGAAATAGGCTAGGGGTGGACCTTGAGCCAATCTCTCTTTTTAGCATTAAGTGAAATTGCTCTAGTTAGTAGGCAAATGTTTTAGTTTGCATCTAAAAAAGATCCCTGAAAATTCATGTACTAATATTGATGGGTTTTGTGGAACTGGTTGGATCATTATGAAGTTAATATCAGTCCCTGATGGATTCCTAATATAGTGGAATTATCAGGAGATAGTGAACATTGGGTGATAGGACCAAGGTGGAAGAAGTAATTCACTGGAATTGTAGGCTGGAAAGTTATATATTTTGCTCAGTCCTTTATTCCTCTTCCCACTTCCTCATGTCCATCAGGAGAGCAGCCCCTTCTGTTTTATTTTCCCATGGCCATGATCAACCTTATTTCAGGCACATAGCATTGAGGCCTAGTGATGATAGGCTGAAATGATGAACCAAAATAAATCTTTCCATATTTACTTTGACCTTCAAAGTTGTTTTGTCACCTTGAGAAAACTGACTGACATCAAGAAGCCAAGGAGGAATTGCATTTAAAACAGTCTCAAGAGAAGGAAGGAGAAGAATCTTTAAGAAATGTCTCCTGTAGGTCAAAAGTCCATGTAGCCTTTCACACATGGTGTTGTATGCCAATAATCTTAGTATTTGGGAGACAGTGAATATAGGATCAGGAGTTTGATCTCAGCTGTACAGCAAGATGATATCTCAATGGGTGCTGCATGTGTGCCCATTCTATGTGGTACCTCAGTAGCAGTGACCAATGCTTTGCTCATTCTTGTCTATAAAGACATTTGTGCAAACTATTTGTTATGCCTAGAGGGCACAGCTCATAACGCCTACCAGGTCATATAACTTGTCACCTCCTCCAAGAAGTCTTTTCTTGTTCTCTTAGCTTTTTGAAGCATCCTGCAGTGCTCTACTCTTTGTCCTAGGTAGGCTGTTCTCTACCAAAATGAATTGTATTCAAAAGGCTGCCACAAAAGTTTTGTTCATAATTTCAGCACATGTGACCTGAATGGAACATTCTGCTTAGAGAAAACAGCTAGTCACAAAAGGATAAATACTGCATGGTTCCAGTATGTGAGGACCTCAAGTAAACACATACATATAGATAGAAAGTAGGATGGCGATTGCTTGGAGCTGGACTAGGAAGAATGGAGAAGAAATATGTAATAGAAATAATTTCAGTTTTGCAAATTCTAGGACTAGGTTGTACAGTTATATAATTCTGTTTTCTTCTACTTAACCATATACTTAAAATGACTAAGAAGATATTTTTTTTCAATTCTTTCTTATATTAATTTTTTCTTTCCCCCCTCTTGCCCCTTCCCTCAGTCTCCCTACACAGCCTCTTCCCTCCTCCCTCACCTCCCCCGCCCTATTCACTCCCCAGAGAGAGCAAGGAATCCCAAGCTGAGTCCATTCAGTCTGGCAAATCCAGTTGAGGTAGGACAGAGTCCCTCATCCAAGTATCAAGGCTGAGAAAGGTGTTTTCCCACTAGGCATGGGCTTTGAGAAGCCAGTTCATGGACCCAGGATAGACTCTGGTCCAATTGCAAAAGGCTTCAGAAACTTCCCATGCCTGTCATCTGTATTCAGGGGGTCCTGATCTCTTCCGTGGAGGTTTGTCAGCTGTCATTTGAGAGTCTGTGAGCTCCCAACAGCACAGGACAGCCTACTCCATGGATCTCTCCATCTAGATCCTGATCCCTTTGTTATGTAATCTGTCCTCCCTCTCTTAAACTGGACCAGTAGTAGTTCAGTCCCGTGTTTAGTTATGGATCTCTGCATCTGCTTCTATCAGCTGCTGGATGAAGGTTCTATAACGGCAATTAGGGTGGTCATTCGTATGGTGATAGGGAAAGGCCAGTGTAGGCTCCCTCTCCACTATTGCTTGGGGTCCTAGCTGGGCTCATCCTGTGATGAGCTATGGCTTGGGTGTTCTCTGGTATCAGGCTTCTCTCTAATCCCACAGTGGCTCCCTCTTGTTTATTCTTCCTCTCTGTTACCGCCCCCCCCCCCATTCTCTCATGTTCTCTTCTCATCTCACCTTGCTTCCCTCCCCCCATATGATGACAATTTTCTCGGGCGATCTTCTCTATTTCCCCTTCCCAGGGGTACCTATGGATACTTCCCTTAACTTTCTCCTGTTACCTAGTTGCTGGGGGATGGTATGGATTGGAACCTGGTTACTGTTTGTATTACATCTAAAATCCACTTATGACTGAGTACAAATGATGTCTGTCTTTCTGGGTCTGAATTGACTCACTCAGAATGATATGCTTCAGATCCATCCATTTGTCTGCAAATTTCAGGATATCAGTTTTGTTTTGTTTTTTTAACCTCTGAGTAAACGTATCACACATTTTAAATTCATTCTTCAGTTGAGGGGAATCCAGGTTATTTACAGGTTCTGGCTATTACAAATAATGCTGCTATCAACATAGTTGGGCTAATGCCCTTGGGGTAGGAATGTGATCCTTTGGGTATATGCTGAACAGTAGTATTGCTAGATCATTGGGAAGATTGATTCTCAGTTTTTTGAGAAACCACTAACTGATTTCCAAAGTGGCTGTGCAAGTTTACACTCCCACCAGCAATGGAGAAGTGCACCCCTTACTCCACAACCCTTCAGCATAGGTTTTCATCTCTATTTTTGATCTTAGCCATTCTGACAGGTGTAAGATGGTATCTCAAAGTTGTTTTGATTTGTATTTTTCCAATGGCTAAGGATGTTGAGCGATTCTTTGTCTTCCAGCCATTTGTAGTTAAAATGATAAATTTAATATGTACTTTCACATCATAATTATAGCTATGGTAGCCACAACAACATTTTTGGGGTGATGACTTTGTGTCAGCTTTCCAAGTGATGACCACCTTGAACCTAGGCAGACTGTGGTGACTGCCCATTTACAAGGTTTGCAAGAAAGGATGCATTCTAGCTGAGTCATAACAATGAAACAGCAAGAACAGGCTCTTGCTCTCTTGGCATCCTGAAATCTTCCTGTATAAAGTCTGACTATGAGGAATCTACCACACTACAGAGGCCACATGGAGAGACCAACAATGATTCATGCAAGATGCATCAGCTTTTCCCCCAGCTGCTTTAGTCTTGACAGAACCAGTCCCCAGGCCTGTGAGTAAATAAGTGGGTCCTCGCTGATTCTAGCCTCAGCCTTCAAGTTGCCTCTATTGATACTGAATCAACATTGTTAGCTGCCTCTTCTAAGCCCTGCCCAGATCAGAGATTGTTAAGCACAATAAGTGTTGTTCTTAAGGTGACAAATTAATCCTGATTGATTTAGAATTTTTCCTATTTAAATGCCAAAGATTTCATATCTCTGGAATCTCTCCAGTTCCAGGCAAACTAAGACCATGAGATTGTTGTGCATTATGCCTCATATTCACTTATTAAAATCCTAACCCAAAGTCCCTCAAAAATTTGATTTCTTCTTCTAGGTAGTGACTTTAAAGAGAGAAATAAGATACAAGTAAGATTGTTAGGGTGAGCCATAATCAAGAATCACTAAAGTCCTTCCTCTAAAGAAGAGATTTGAAGACAGGCTGTACATAGAGAGGAAGCACCAATGTGAACACAGGGCAAGATGGTGACCATTTTTAAAGCAAGGAAAGAAGTTCAGAAGAAATCAGTTCTGCTGATGACTGCATCATGGACTTCCGGTTCCAGGAACTATGGGAAAATCAGTTTCTGTTATTAAGTCACCCAGACTGTGGTGTTTGTTATGGCAGTACAAACTGATTCATAGACTTGGTCACTGTTGTGGATTGAATGTTTGTGTTCCATCAGAATTCATAGTGAAGTCCTATCCCCCATTGTGATGATATTCTGAGGTAGAGACTTTGGGAAGTGATCAGGTTTAGATGAGGTCATGAGGGTGGGAACCTCATAATATGATTTGCGCCTTTACAAGGCAGAGGCCATGTGAGGACTTAGTGAGAACACTGACCATCTACAAGCCAAGAAGAGAGACCTCATCATGACCATGTTTGCTCACACCCTGTTTATGGACAGCTTGGCTTCAGATTTTTTCTTTTCTTTTCTTTCTTCCTTTCTTTCTTCCTTTCTTCCTTCCTTTCTTTCTTTCCTTCTTCCTTCCTTCCTTCCTTCCTTCTTTCCTTCCTTCCTTCCTTCTTTCTTTTCTTCTTTCTTTCTTTCTTTCTTTTCCTTTCCTCTCTTTCTTTTTTGAGACATTCTCCTTTTTTTAGTCCAGGCTTTCCTTAAACTTAAGAGCTTCCAGGGAGCTGAGATTACAGGCATGTACTATAATGCCAAGCACAATGTCTCAGAATTTTGACAATGTATTCTGTGTGTATGCAGGCATTGGTGTGTGTGTGTGTGTGTGTGTGTGTGTGTGTGTGTGTGTGTGTGTGTGTGTGTATGTATGTGTGTGGAGGGGGGAGAGAGAGACAGAGACAGACAGACAGACAGAAAGAGAGAGAGATCGATCTTTCTTCCAGGGCCTTGCATGTGCTTTCTCACAGCTATGTTGTTACAGCAATTAACTAACTGTGACAGCCGTGCTTCTTCTTCTTGTACTGAGACCATAAGACGTGAGGCAGTTTGTTCTGTAGCAATACAAATAAGGACAGTAGGATAGTTAACCCTTGAAGACAGAGGTAGTACCTTTTCTTTTCCTTCCCAGCACTTCACCCATAAATATTTGTTTTAAATGTGGGAATGACTGTCTGAACAATTAGTATGCTGAGGAGCTGGCAGTGTGTGTCCAAAATGGGTAACACATTAGGTGAATTATATAACTGGACTTTACCATATCTGTGTGCATAAAGCAATGTGACAAAACAGATTGCCTTTAGCAGCTTAACCCTGTTTCTTTCCTCTGGCAAGCACAGGCTGTGTGATTGCTTCTACATTTCTGCAATTGCTCAGTGGCCCAAATGTGGTTACCAATCAGACCTTTTGCTTACTTAATTCCCTACCCTGCAGGGGCTATCGAATCATATAAAAATCATCTTGCCTTACATCTGCTTCTCCAATCATCACAGACTGAGATTTCAAACCATTATCTGTCTATAATGATGTCTCTCTTTTTTCCATCATGTTCAGATTGATTGAATTTGAAAGTCTTGGATCCTTTTTTGCTGAAAGATGACCCTCCAGGGTTTACAACTCCTCACCCAGGTTTACATTTGTAGTCATCAATATTAAATTGTTCTCTAGTAGTTAAGCTGCAGGTGTATTACACTAGTAAAATAAACACTGCTACTCACATTTGTGTGCAATCCAGAATATTACCCAGATGTTGGGAGGAGTACCGTAGGATCAGCTGTGGGGAAGCCACACTTGTACTATCATGAGCAAAGGCCCTTGACAGATGATGTGCAACCCACAGTGAGATGTGCTAGGGTGGTGGATGCCAAGAGGATTCCATACCATCATTGAACCTTGGCTTGACTCTCATTGCAACAACATCATTGACGGGGAGGATAAACAATCTAGATTAAAAGAAAATAATGCTATCTGCCTAATTCAGAGTTAGACTCTGCAGCATCAGGAAGTCAGGAGTCAGTGATACTGTCCTGGTCCCTGGGACAGCAAGTCTCATTTTGATCTGGTTTCTTTCATTCTTTGTCCCTGGGAGTTATAGTGATGGAACATGGGCAGCTAATCTTCAACTTGGGAGTGAATATGCAACAGATGAAAAAGAGAAAGTCATTTAAAAATTTTAAATATTTATCCATGTACAGATTACATGTCTTACCTATATATATATATATATATATATATATGTATATATATATTAATCAGCTTTCTTAAGCAGAATACATACATATAAGCAGTAACCAGATCAAGGAGCAGACCATGGGGCCTGTAAAGGTAGCTTAGAAGTAAAAAAAATGCTTCTATTACAGAAACCCAAGTTAGGTTCCCAGACCTGTGTCAGGCAGCAAACAACAAACTAGAATGCCATCTCCAGGAGGATCTGATACCCTCTTCTGGCCTCTGTGGGAACCCATATGCACATGGCATGCCCTCCTCTGTGCACAGACACACATATAAAAAATAAAGGAAAATTTGTTTTTAAAAAGCAAAAAAAGACCTGTGACATCCCAATCCCTTTGCTCCCCAATCATCATCCATATACTCTAAGCTCACTTCTGCTCTGATATCCAAGTGTATCAATGTTTGCCTGTTTAGAAGTTTATGTTAATTCAATTTTGGATCTGGTTTCTATTTGCTTGATTAAGTTTCTGTGAACTTTACCAAGATGTTTTATTATCATTCTCATAACTAGGGGACCCGTTGCTTAAATTTCATGTACTTTATTTTAGAAGTTTTCTGCTGTTTGAAGGAAAATGTAATGAACATATTATTTGAACTAGAATTAATATATATATATATATATATATATATATATATATATATATATATATATATATATATATACATTTATCCTGTTCATGCTGCAGTTCTTCACTTTTTGGATTGCTTTGGGGAAAATCCATTTGCTTGAGTAATTGGTGACATCAAGTTTTGGGTGGCTCTTGCTTTAAGAAGACCATCTTCTGAAGCAGAATTTTCAAGAACAACTGCATTGAAGTAACCTTGGAAGATTTATTAAAAGAGACTATTTCTTAGCTTTATTCCATTGGCTTGAGCAGAACCCTAGAATATACATTTTAATTAATTCTTCTAATAATTCTTTGGCAACCAAGCTTCATTGTGTCAAAAGGAACTTTGCTTTTATAAGTTTCCAGTGCCACTGCATGCTACATGCAGATGTATGGAGAGTGGCAAATTCAATAAACCTTCTTAATCTCTATGAACAACAAATAAAACAATCAACTGGGGACAACAGCAGGCCCAGAGCCTGAAGAATTCTTTGGAGGATGCTTTCATGAGAAGAAGATACTTACAATTTGGTTCCTAGAAGCATTGCCTTATAATAATAATTGGATAATAATAGCACAAAGATAAGATATCAGCCACTGAATGCTTACTAAATGTTAAATGATGTCTGTTGTAAGCATTTGCAGGTATCTAAACCTCTCAGGAACTTTGAAAGGTCGATAAAATTATATGAAGTTCACAGATGAGGAACCAAGGCACAGAAACACAACACAGTCACAGAGCCAGAAGAAAACTAAGCTGAGGTTTAACTTTTAGGCAAGCCATATGCAAGGTCTAAAGCCTGAAGTGACCACTGAGCTTTATGTCAGATAAGATTTGTTCTAAGAAACAAATAATGGACTCTGAACTTACCAAGAGAGTAAAACAAGAGGCTTTCCTTAGCATGGTCCTTCCATCAATGAGATCTGGAAATCCATTGAACTTCTACTATGCACCTAGCACTGTTTCAGGCTGTGAGGATATGCAGGTGAAGAAAGTAGCACCTCTCTGGCCTCAAGGATCCCCTTAAGAGTCATGAACTACATCAGTATGTACATTCACACAATTGTATAGCTTTGTGTAGTACTTCTCTGAGTACATATACTGCAGGGAGTCTGGTATATATAGGCCACTATGAAGATGGCTCCCTGATGTCTGGGTGTTAGCCAGGCTGTTTAACTGAGGCATGTATATACGACCTTTTTATGTTTGAACTTTTTAGAGCTGGGCAGCTGAAGAGCATGATACAGTTCTCAAAAGGGTCATCAAAGAGTGAACAGTTCAGAACTAAAGGGAAGTCACCTTGGTCTTCTAGGAGCCAAAGTTACACATTACCCAGTCCTATTTTCAGCTAACTGTGGATATAGACACTGCTAGCCTGCCTGGATGTAGGCTTCAGTGGGTTCCATTCCAGAGGTTCTGACAGTTAAACAAAGGAAATACGTTAATTCGGAAGAATGACACTAAAACCCTTGACACTCAACTTTTTATAGTTGATAGTTTTTCCTTTCTTTTTCCTTTCTTTGTTTTTTAGTGTTTTATAGCCAAAGGCCACTTTTAACTGGGCAATGATTTTGAGAAGTGGCGGGGGGGGGGGGGGGTGAAAAAATATTTTATTTTCTCAGGTGAGCCAAAACTCTGGGCATGAGAACTAGCTATCTGTGTCTAATAAGCCCTTTGGGCAAAGTGAGTAATTTCTATGAGTTGAACTTTGAGAATCTCTGTGGCATAAGCCCCCCAAAAGACTGATACTGCGTTGTGAGAACCTTGTTTTTGATTTTTTGCTTTTTTTTTTTCTTACAGCCTTCTAAGTAGAGCCCCGCCCTCCTGCCCTGTACTATGCTTTTGGGGAGACTATCAGAGGATTATTGTCATTAAAAACTAGGTCTGGGTGATGCTAAAGAAAAAAGCCCCTCCCCCATTTCTCCTCTCCCTTTGTTTCCTCCTCCTCCTCTTCCTCCTCCTATTTTTATTCATGTTTCCTTTTCCTCGCTGCTTTCACTCTTTCAGCCTTTCCCTTAAGAGGCTTAGATGCATTCTATTATTATTGTCATTGTTACAATTATTAATTTTTGTACTTCTGGGGATAAGGCCAGAGCCTTGTGTATTCAAGGTTTGTTTGGGATTCTTTTGCTGTGATAAACAGCATGACCAACAGTAAGTTAGCAAGAAAGGGTTTTTTTTTTTTTTTTTCACCTTACACCATATAGTTCATCATGAAGGGAAGTCAGTGCAGGAACTTGGAACCTGGAGAAAGGAACTGTAGCACAGACCATTCAGGAACACTGCTTAATGTCTTTTCTCTTTAAGTTTTCTTTATTATATAGACCATCCTGGACCACCTGGCAAGGGGTGGTATTGCTCACAGTGGAATGGACCCTCTTACATCAATCATTAATCAAGCAGATCCCCCCCCCCCCCCCCCGTCCCACCCAGAGACTTGCCTACACACCAAGCTGATGGAGGCATTTTCTTAGTTGAGGTCCTCTTTTCTCAAATGCAGCTAGCTTGTGCCAAGTAGACACAAAACTAACCAACATAGTAAGCAACGCTTAAGCACTGAGCTTCATCCACACCCCAAAGTGACTTAGATCACCAGATCTTCACTCTACTCCCTCTAATGAAACACCTTGGTTTTTATCAGGTTTCCCTGCAACAGCAGCCACCAGTTGACAAGTGTTTCCATTTCACCCAGCACTTCCTTTTCAGTTAGGTTTTCTTCACATACCCACCACTGTCTCCCCTCTCTCCCCCCTTCTCAGTCACTCCTAGCTTCCCACCCCATCACATGCCCCCATCCACTCTGCAGAGAGGGTAAGGACTCTCAGGGTGAATGGATGCAGTCTAGAGTATCCAAATGAGGCAGGATAGAGCCCCTCCCCCAGTATCAAGACTGAGCAAGGTCTCCTGCTGTAGGGAATGGGCTCCAATAAGTCAGTTCATGATAGAGAAATACCCAAGAACCTGCAAACATGACCTTAGCTAAGATTTGAAGCAACAGTGGAGAGGGTAACTGAACTGGCCTTCCCCTGTAATCAAGTTGATAGAACATTTATCTAGCAACTGATGGAATTAGATGGAGAGATCCATCCTTAGTACTGGGTCGAGCTCCCAGTCCGGCTAAATAGAAAGAGTAAGGATTGTATGAGCAAAGGGGGTCAAGATCATGAGGAGAGCCACAGAGACAGTACTGAGCAGTGGGATCACCCAACACTTCTAATCAGCTTTCCTGCCACTTTTGTAAAATAAGCAAATGGCTAGTGACATGTAGACATTTAAAGAACATAGGAGGCAGAGAGCAAACAAGTGAAGCCACAGAAGCCAGACCACTGGAGGGAGGTGAAGATTTGGGAGCCACAACTATGATAAAGGCAACAACAAGGAAATTCCAAAGTATGACTGCTCCTTTTAAGAGAAGGAACTGAGTTCATCATGATACAACAACCTGTCTTAACTCGAGAATTACAGGCCATTGGCATACAAAATAGGGTGCTTTGAAATGTTGGTAGTGTGTTGTAGTATAGTTCAGTGGCAGAGTGTTTGCCTACTATCTGAAGGACCCTGGCTTCTCTCTCAAGTGCACAAGGCATTAGGGTGCAAGAAAATATAGCAAAAATATTAAGAATGAAACACAGAAGAGAAAAATAAGAGGACTGGATAAAAAGTACATTTCCTCTATCTCACTGCTTTTCTTACTCCAAACCAGGTCTTGGAGTAAGATTCAGCAGATATTAAGTTATACATTCATTCATGCATAACTCATCTATTTTATGTAGAGAACTTGGCACTGTATATATCTATCACTATGATGTGGGCTCTGATGAAATGTCTGGGTCCCAGGAGTAGACAAGACGTTCTATAGTTGTATATATTAAAGAATAATTGGGTTGTCTAGATCCAAGTTTAAGGTGGATTCCTAAAGAGAGGTCAGATCCAAGAGATCAACTAAACCCATCTGAGTAAGGCACAGTAAGGGAATTAATGTTTTACTTTATTGACCCCACATCTGAAGCAAAGGGAGACAGAACAGCGGAACACTGCAAAGGCACAAGGGGGCTACATCACATCGTTGACTCAGGTGTTTGGGACTAAGGTGAACTTCCTTTCTCAGACTATTGCTAAGAAAGTCAGCTACTGCATATGACCTGATGTAACTGGGTTGATTCTTCTTTTATGGATGTCGGCCTATGTTGAAGGGGATTCTCATATTGCTGCCTGGGGGACCAGTCTCCAGGAAGCACAGGACTCATAGGGAAATCCACAACCTTAACCTGTAACTGACTTTTTATCTTAGTGGAATAGAAAAAAAGATACTCACACACTTTCTTGATGGTTTCCTTCCGACCTTTTCTTTATTCTTTTTTTATTTTGAATTCTCTATTTTTTTTTATTTTCCTGATTCCCTTCTCTCATTCTTGATGTTTTCTTTCTTAGAAAGAAAGAGTTAACTTATGTTAACTCTGTAACTCTTGATATTTTCTTCTAGCCCATTTTAACTCTCTCTAACTCTATCTCTATTCTTTCCCTTAAAGCTTATGTGCCCCGGCAAAGTCTTTCAGACAATATAGGAATTACATTACATTCCGTTTTTCAAGTGAGTGATTACAGTGAACAGAAAAGACAGGGAAACAAACACAAAACCAAAAAACCCCCACATTTTTGATGACCCTTTTGTGATTAAACATCTTACATATTAGAAGTGAAAAACAAATTATCCCAAGAACACACATTCATCCCCAAGCAACTTGTTACAGATTAACTATGTGGGTAAACAAACTATTCTTCTCAGTCAGCTCTTTTACTAGCAGCCTGCAGTTTTACAGTTACAAAAAAGGGACAGTTACTTTAGTACCTATCTAGAAGGAATCATAAACTCTTATACATGAGAATCAGTCGGTCAACTCTACTTTAAATCTTTGGGGGTACATTAATAGCTTCTTATATTTGGAGATTGAGGGAGAAAACGGGCATCACCTTTGATCACCAACCAACCCTAGCAGGAAAAGTGCATCAGCTAGCAGTAATTTTTCTCTTCTATGTTCTTGTTCCCTGATGATAAAGAGTTCCATATTCAACTATGTGCTGTGTCTCCCTAAAACTTTAGAAATCTTCTTGGTTTTTTTTCATCTCAAAGGTATTTGACAAAAACATATTAGTCTAACTTGAAGTTATTTTCAAAGCTTTGTTTCAGCTGTGATACACTCCAAAACCTGCGAGCACTGTCTCTCAACATTAGGGTTAAAGGAATTTAAACTAGGTGGGCTAACTAGGGCTCAATTGCTTTTCTTAATCATTAACCCAAGCCATTGTCTATATGGCTCCTCAATAGAAACTTCTATGTTCTAGCTGTGTGATACTTTCTTGTTTATATTTTTAAGCATCAAAACTCTATTTAAACTAATATTATTATTATTAATTAGACAGTACAATTTAGGAAGAAATCATCTTCATAATAATCCCCAAGTAAAAATGCCCAGTAGAACGAGATGTTTCCATCAGATAAACACACTACATTATAAGAAGGGAGGATCTCCCCATATCCATTATCATCATGTCAGATACTAGAGAAAGATGGCAGCAGCAAATATGTAAACAAACAGTAGACACAAAAGACATCCTGTGGTCTGTGGTCTCGGGGCCTTACCTGTCTGAGATCTACTCATTAGTGAGTTACCTCCTGGTGTGCTGGCACCTTGAACTTCATTTGCCACCTCTGACATGGCCACCAACATTCTCACTATTTTGTCAAGAGTGGTCTTGAACTCTGAATTAAGGTGATATTCCTGCTTCAGTTTCCTAAGTATCTGGTGCCACTGTGGGTTAATATTTAGATATGAGTAAATGCAGAAGGAGAAATAGAGATGCTCTATGTTGCACAGCAGAGAGCAGAACAGGACTGAAAAGAATTCATCTACAACCCCATTCTTCTCTTGCTACTTACTCATGGCTCCAGGGCCAACGGAGTGGATGTGAGACCTTCTGCACACACTGGGTAACATTTGAACAGATGATAGTTGAAACTCGAGGACAAGGTTATTTTAGTTGGTGTCATTGTTATATAAGCTGTTTCACTTAAATCCATAGCAAATATACCCCTTAGCCATTTCTGTTATATTTTCCAGAGGGAGAAACATAGAAGGGTTTAAAGTGGAGGTTGGATAACTTATGGAGACATTCTGGTTTTCAGTGGCTATGGAAGTCAAATCCCCATTGGTTTCAAAGCTTATACTTCTCCCACAGACCCCACAACAAAGTATAGACGGTCAAGTTCAAGTCATCCAGCCTCTTGCTGATGGAGCTACATTTCCCGAGTGCTGGATTTTTGATGTGGCTGAATATGCTCTTGTAGGGAATTTATTAGGTATTTATTTACATCTTTAATTTCTGCTGATTGTTAGGGGAATTTTTTCTTTTAGCCTCCTCTTCTTCCTCCTCCAATTCTGCTTATTATTATCACCATCATCCAGCTTTCCTTCTCCTTCTATCTTTTTCCTCCTCCTCCTACAACTCTTTTTTCCTCTTCTACCTAGACTTATTCTGCTTCCTTCCATAAGCAAACAAACATGAAACGTAGACAGCCTCATTTATTTTAGCTATAAAGGAAGAGCCCTGGGAAGTTAATCAGACTGCAAGGAATGTGGAATTTGCTGATGAATGGACATTTGGCTAAGAATAGTATATTCTCAGCTAATTGAAAGCAGATAACAGGAGTAATGCATCCACCTTGAAAAACATCACACTCCTAATAAATAATTGGAAATGGCAATTTTTTGACATATGAACTGAGGAGGAAAAGTCTTGAATAAATTCTGGACTAATTCTTGTCACATATATTATACTGTACTTAGCAGTTGTGCTATACGAGAAGATTAAAAACTGTAAATCTCCTCACAACACCATCTATAGCAGTATTTTAAAACCATAATAAATAGAAGTGAGCTTCTTAAAATGCCTCATATAATATTGACTTCCACGGTTTTAGCATTGGGAGGGGTTGTTTATTCCTCTCTCTTAATGTAAGCTCAGTCAGAGACAACAGATATTTGAAGAAATCCAAAGGACCCTCCTGGTCACCTGGCTACTATTACAAAGTGCATCTCCTAGAGGGCATTTGTGAACTCTAATGTGGTCCATGGGCCAAAAAGCAGAGTCATTACCTGAGAATGTTAGAGATGCAGAATTTGGGTCTTCATCTGAAACCTACTGGGCCAAAATCTGCATTTTAGCAGGATCCCTGGGGATCCTTGTGCACATTTACCTTTAAGAAGTGCTCTAGTGTCCAATCCAGGACAATTCTAGACTTCTGTGATGACAGAAACAGCTGGATTCACCCAGGAGTGATTTAATTCCAGGCTTTGGGATAAATCAATACTAGGACTACATACTGAGGCAGACTTTTATTTTTTCTTACTGTATGTTAGCAACTGGCCAGTGGCTCCTTCTCAGGCCTTGCTTCCAGAGTTTCAGAAGTCAGGTCCTTGTTTTGCCCCACAACTCTTAACTTTCCATTTCAACCGCTCTCTGGGACTGTAGCCCAGGGCCAGTTATCTCCAGAGTACCAATCCTGGACTAAGCTCCCCTTGTCTCTTAGCTACCTCATCTTCAAGCTATCTCAGATCTGAATACCAATGGATTCTTCCCTGTTATTGACTACCTGCCTGTTGAATGAAGCAAAGGGGACTACAGTGGTGGGAGATCAGAAGCAAACTATGGAAAAAGGGATTGTATGGTTTGTGTCATCTGGCCCTGCTCTGGATTCCTCTTGGGTTTCCAAGTAGTGCAAACTCATTAAGCTTCTGAAGTCAGTTACTTCCATTTTTAATTCCTCTGTTTCGTTGTTGTCATTGGTACAGGTACCTTGTTCTTGTTTGGTGTGGGTTTTGACATAGAGTCTACTTAGTTACTTTCCTTATCATTGTAATGAACTGACAGAAGGAATTTAAGGAAGGCATGGCTTATTTATGCTTACGGTTTCAGAGAGGATAGGCCAATCATAGCAGGGTAATATTGTGGGGAATCTCAGTATGTGGCCGTAGGAACACGTAGCAGAGTTATTTCACACCTTTATGAAAGGGGAGCAGGGACTAGGAACAGTTAGAGCCTTCAAAACCTCCATGGTCACATTTAAGAAAGATGTTTAGCATCACCTCTTGCGTACCTGTTTTATGGTGTTTCCCCACTAGATATTATCCCAATTATTACTCACAAAGACCATAAAGACACATTTTTGAAATTGTCACTAAAATATATTCCAATACAGACATCAAGGGTTCAATTATATGAGATGGATCATGTCCACTCGTGTAACCCACTCCACAGTTAGGATTCTGACCACTTTTATCACTCCAGGGGGTTCCATTGTACTTCCTTTTAGTCTGTTTCTGACATTCTTCTCTCATACATTCATTCCAGCTGGGCTGTAGGTACATATAAATGGAATCATGCATATGGTGTGATACTACTTTGTCTCTGGCTTCTTTCATTCACAATGACTGTCAGAGGCATGAATGTTGTCATATGCATCAATAGTTTTTAATGAGATATTTTAATTCTCATGTTACATATAGTGAATAGGAAATAATGCTATCTAACTTGCCTTAACCATATGAAAGGGCTCATATTAAAATTTATGTCATTTAGACTCAAAAGTGGATTGCAGCAAGCATTGGAAATTGTAAGTTTCTCAGTGGATTCTGTGCTATCACTCCCTGCATTTGAAAATTATCTTCCATTAGCCTTGTTGGCATCTCTACCCTGGCTTCCGGGAATGAGTTTTTCTTTTTATCCGAGGGGTGGGTGAGTGTGTCTTAAGGTAATCACTGAAGTAGAGTCTAGGACAAAATGTAGGTTGGAACCCACTTGTGGGTACCAGCAATAATGGAAACGTCTCCCCTTGGGTCTAATGCAGGGAAGGAATGGTTAATTTTCTGGGCCAGCATCACTGGATCATAGGATATCCATAATTTCAGAGTATGCGTCTGAAGGTGTTTCTAGATGAGACTGACCAAAGCAAAATACTGTCCCTGATGTGTGTGTGTACCAGTATCCATTTGTTGAGAGCCCCCCAAATAACAAAAAGTTCAAACAAGAGAGAGATTGCTCTCTGTCTGGCTGCTTGAATCGAGCCCCCAGTCTTCTCCAGCTCTCCTGGTGTTTAGGCCTGTGGACTCAGACTAGAAATATACCATGGTCTTTCCTGGATCTCCTGCTTGTTGCTGGCAGATGATGAGACTTTCCAGCCTTCATAACCCAATGAGCCAATTCCTCATCATTCAATTCCCCCTCACACACTATGAGTGAGCTAGCTAACTTAGAGAACATTTAAAATTTTCTATTAATAATATCCTAATCAGTCAGCGAAAATTTCTGAAATGAGAGATCCTTCATCCTCCAGACAGCCACAGTTTCCTAACCATATAACTCATTGAGTTCATGGCTGATCAAATGGTAAAAAGTACAAAATGATTTCAGAGCATATTTGAGCTTGAGTAAAACAAATTCTGTGTCCTAAGTAGGTGGTATCTTCAGCAACAGGGGCCCATCCTGAATTCCAGAGAAGCAATTAAGAGATAGCAATTCCCTGTTAGATGTATAGGTGAAAAAGATTTTTTTCCTTACTACTTTTTTTCCTTAGCTGACAGAAGCTGATTAATTTTATGAGGTTCCTCTCATCAATTGTTGACCTTATTTCTTGGGTAAATGAAGTCCTACTCAGAAAGATTTTCCTACATCTATAACTTTAGCATTTTTAGCATTTCAAGTTTCAAATTGAGGTCTTTGATCCACTTGAATCTAATCATTGTTTTTTCAATATGATAGATATACATCTGCCTTCCTTCTTCTGCATGTGGAATCCAGTTTTATTAATGTCCTATGTTGAAAATGCTGTTGTTTTTTAGTGTATGTTTTTATAAACATCTTTGTCAAATACCAGATGGTTATAGTAACAAGTTTGAGCTTTCTATTAAATTTAACTGACTTACATATTATTATACTGATTAATGAGCATGGGAGATCTTTCCATTCTCTAGTGTGTGGTGATATATTGTGTATCAAAGATTTCCTGAGGATCAGAGGACAGAGCCAGCCACAGAGTTATCCATGGAGGTCAGGCAATGGTGACATATACCTTTAATCTTAGCTCTTAGGAAGCAGAGATACATCTGGGTCTCTGTGAGTTCAAGGCCAGCCTGGACTACACAAGATTAATCCAGTCCAAAAGAGAAACAGAACCAAGCAGTGGTGGCACACACTATTAATCCCAGCACTTGGGAACTCATGCCTCTGCTCCCAGTATTTGGAAAACACACACACCTTTAATCACAGCACTAGAAAGTTTGAGAAAGGAAGTGATATGTCTGGGAAGGGAAAGGAATATAAAGTAGAAGAAGGAAGGAGTTCAGCCCTCTTTCCATGTAGGCTTGTGGTTGCCTTCACTTCCCCATTCAGTCTGAGGATTTGCAGAGAGACAGGATCTCCCTCTTTTGGCTGAGGAGTTGGCAAAGTGAGAAGTGGCTGTGGCTTATTCCTTGGCTCTCTGATCTTTTAGCATTTGCCCCAATATCAGGCTCCAGGATTTTATTTATAAGAACAATTAGGATTTATGTAATAATTGTGTCTTTCTCAATCTCTTTATTCAAATATTTGACATTTTCACTGTGGAGATCTTACACTTCCTCCATCATTTCAAGAAGGTTCACTCTGAGATAATTTGTTGTCTTTGATACCATTGTAAATGAGAGTTTGTCTATGATCTCTTTCCCAGAATGTTTGTTGTTGGCTTATAGAAAGGCTACTGAATTTTGTAACTTGATTTCATACTCTGAATCTTTGCTGAAATTTTAATTGTTTTTAATATTAGTTTTCTTTTTGGTTGTCACTTTACTTGGTTTTAGTATTAGAATGATACTGGTTCTGTAGAAGGAATTTGGAAGTGCTACTTTGGTTTCTATTTCCTTTCATTTGAATAATTTAAGGAGGATTTACTTCAGATCTTGAAAGTCTGACAGAATTCTGCTGCCAGTCTATCTGGCCTTGACTTTTTAAAATTGGAAGGTTCTTTATTACTGCTGCAATCTCCCCACCTGATATGGATCTGTTTAGTTTATTGAGTTGTTCGTTGCTTAATTTTGGAGATTTAGCTAAATCTAGAAATTCATGCATTTCTTAGTTTTTCCTAACTTAATGAAACGTTTTAAAACTATTCCCTTATTCTGAATTTTTTTGGTGTCTGTCGTAATGTTTCCTTTTTAATTACTGACTCTGTTAATTTGGGCACTCTGATTTTCTTTTAGTTAGTTGGGTCAGTTTTGCTTATCTTCTCAAAGAACCAGATCTGATGTTGCCTGGTTTCTTGTATTATTTTCGTTGTATTTTTTTCATTAGTTTCTGCTGTGAATTTTATTGTTTCTTGCTGCCTACCAGGCTTGGGTTTTGTTTGTTCTTATTGTTCTAAATTCTTGAATTGCATTATTATGTAATTTATTTGTATTTTTTAAAAAAAGATATAGACCCATAGGGCTATAAATTTCCCTTTTAGTACTGCTTTTAATGTGCCCCAGAAAGGTTTTTTTGTGTGTGTGAGTTTTCATTTGTATCTAGTTCCAGTAATATTTTGATTTCTTCTTTGACCCATTCATCATTCTGTAATGAGTTGTTTAATCTCCATGAATGTATACACTTACTAGAATTTTGTTTGCTGTCAATTTTAAATTTAGTTGAATAATCATCAGATAGAAACATGGGATTGTTTCAATTTTCTCTATTTGTTAAGGTTTGCTTTGTCTCCCATCATATGATCTATTTTAGAGAAGCTTCTATGTGCTGCTGAGGTAGAATGTAAATTCTTTGACATTTGTGTAGAATATTCTGTAGATGTTTCTAAGGTACATTTGGCAAGGTGCCATTTAATTCAGAGGATTCTCTGCTTACGCTTACTTTTGTTCAGATGAATTTTCAATTGGAAAAAGTGGGGGTGTTGAAATCAACAAGTATTGAGCTTGTGTTAATCTGTATCTCCTTAATTAATTCCTTTAATTTTATTTTAATGAAATTAGATGCACCAGAGTTTTGCTTATATATGCTTAGTGTTGTGGTATCTTCTTCATTGAATGTTTCCTTGATTACAAGAAAGTATCCTTTATTTTGTCTGGTTACTTAGTTTCATAGTTTTTCTGGATATTAAAATGGCAGTACCTGCTGAATTTTTTACTTCCTTTGGAACACTTTTTTCCATCCTGTCACTTTAAGATGGTACCTATATTTAGAGCTAAGGTGAGTTGCTTATACACAACAGATAGATGGATTTTGTTTCTTGATATATTCAGTGTAGGGGTATTGTGTTGTTTCATGGTAAATAATTGTCCCACCCACTGGTTTAATAAAAAGAGCTGATTGGCCAAAGGCAGGCAGGAAGTGTAGGCGGGGCTACCAGACTGAGAAAATCTCTGAGAGCAGAATGCCAGAGAGAGCACCAGAGAGAAGCCGGAGGAAGCCTAGGACAACTATGCTGCTCTAAAGAAAGGTACCCGAGCTGCATGGCTGAACAAGAGACACGGGTTAGATGAAGGGTAGAGAGCTAGCAAGTGATATGCCTGGGCCTGAGGCTGATCAGCCTAAAACTAATGAAAGCATCTGTGTGTCTCTGTAGGACTGCGGGTCTGCAGGTCTGTGGGTCTGCGGGTCTGCGGACCTAAACTTTGAGGTTAGGCCAGAAAGTCTGGGCCAGAAACCTTATACTACAAATGGCAGCCCAACGTGTGGCAAATATATCCACATAAAGTCATAGAAAGCTTAAAAATGGTCTAGAGCCAAAAGCAGCCTCTGAATTGTGTCTCCCACATGAGCCATGGTACAGAGACACCCTGGTGAGGCCTGTCGGCTTGAGCTACAATGGTGGGCTTTTGGAGTGCAGTTTAAGGTGTAAAATGGCTCATTCCTGAAGTCTCACGGGAGCCTAGATGTAAGAAAAAGGTTGAAAATGATTTATTTAAGGTTTCTGTTCATAAGGAGAAAAAAGGAACAGAATCAAAGATAGCTTTCTAATGGCAGTGTTTTCTTGGATCAGCTCTGTTTGCCGGAGGCAAACTGTGGCTTGTTTTAAGAGAAGCTTCCTGATTCAGCATTAGAAGCAAAACTCTTGTGAGTTTTTAAAGAGGCCCTGCTACCTAACACTTAAATGGAGTTAATGAGTAGCAGGTGTCAAAGCTTTACTTGATAATTATATGGACCCTAAAATTCCCAGACTACCTGGGTTAAAAAGATAAATTCTATAAAATTAAACTAGGAGCTGGGTGGAGCCATCCACCCATCATACCAGCCTTTAATCCTGGCAGATTAAAGGTGTGCTCAGAAACAGAAGAAATAGAAGAATCTGGGTGGACTCAATCACCCTAGACAAGCAAAGGTGTGGTCAGAGACAGAAAAAGTTAAGAAATAAGTATATAGTAAAGACAGTTTTTTTTTAAAAAAAAAAAAAGTCTAAGTGGTAAAGAGTGTTTTGAAAATATATATATACATAGGCGTAAAGAAAGAAAAAAGAGGTAGAGAAAGCCCTTAAAGAAATAGAATAAATAAATAAATAAATAAATAAATAAATAAATAAATAGCCAAGTAAAGATGGAAAATACAAAGAATGTCTGGATACTGTATATTACTGTCTTATCTTTAAGTTTCTTGACTGAAAATGACTTAGTAAAAGCTGCTAAAAGACAGTTGATTATAAATGTTGTTGGACTAATTCAACCTATATATTTTATAAATGAGTTTACTTTAAAATTGAAATGCAAAGATACGCTACTTTGGAGAAGAGGTTTTCCTTTTATTTTCACAGAAAATGAAAGACTGTGGATTTCTTCCTGGATAAAGAACATAAAGTTTGATAGAGGAAGACCCCCTGAAAAATCTCCAATGGAAATGGATGGACCAGATGATTCAGCATTTCAGAGCACCTCTGTTGAAGTTCCAGAGCTCTGAATCCAAAACAATTTCAAGGAGACTGGCTGAGATGACCCAGCCTTAGAGACTACTCCACTAAAGACTTGTCCATAATCCTACATTTTTCTATGGGATTGCCAGCATCCCCATTCAGCAGTAAGTAGCCTAGAGAACAATGCCCATATTCCCAAAACATGGATTATGGATGTTTGTGTTTATTTACAGTGTTGCTTATAAGCTGTTATAGATAAGGGGGGAAAGAATTTTAGAATTGGAGTCCTTTTGTTTTAAAGAGAAAAGGGGATATGTCGGGATATTGTGTTGTTTCATGGTAAATAATTGTCCCACCCACTGGTTTAATAAAAAGAGCTGATTGGCCAAAGGCAGGCAGGAAGTGTAGGCGAGGCTACCAGACTAAGAAAATCTCTGAGAGCAGAATGCCAGAGAGAGCACTAGAGAGAAGCCAGAGGAAGCCGAGGACAACTATGCTACTTTAAAGAAAGGTACCCGAGCTGCATGGCTGAACAAGAGACACGGGTTAGATGAAGGGTAGAGAGCTAGCAAGTGATATGCCTGGGCCTGAGGCCGATCAGCCTAAAACAATTGTAAGCATCTGTGTGTCTCTGTGGGTCAGTGGGTCTGTGGGCCTAGACCTTGAGGTTAGGCCTGAAAGTCCGGGCCAGAAACCTCGTACTACAATTCAGTCTTTTTATTGGAGAATTGAAGCCATTGATTTCTAAATTTATGGCTGAGCATGGTGGCACACCTTTTTAATCTCAGCACTTGGGAGGCAGACATAGGCAGATCTCTGAGTTTAACCAGCCTGGTCTACAGAGTGAGCTCCAGGATAGCCAGAGCTACATGTAGAAACCCTGTCTTGAAAAAAACAAAACAAATTTAAACTGTTGAAAAGTGTCTGTATCTTGCTGTCATTTTGATGTTTGGTGATAGCTTGTATCCTTTGGGGTCAGACGTTTCTCTGTTATGCCAGTCCAGTCCTGCAGCCATTTAGACCCAAATAATCACACAGAGGTTTATATCAATTATAAACTGTTTGGCCTATGGGTCAAGCTTATTAATTGCTAATTCTTACTCTTAAATTAATTCACGATTCTATTTATGTTTAGCCACATGGCTTGGTACCTTTGTTCAGTATAGCATATTCTTCTTGCTTCCTCTGAATCTGGCTGGCATCTGCTTTTCTGCCTATATGCCCTGGCTGCCCACTGGCCAATCATCATTTTATTAAACCAATATGAGTAACAAATCTTCACAGTGTACATGTACACGATCCCACAGTTCTTAATTATAGTTTATTTTTCATTAAATTATAGTTTCACTCATTTTCTTTCTAGAACCTCTCAATTGTGTTTATATTCTCTTTAGTTAGAAGCATTGTGATTTGTGATTTTTCTTTTGGAGTTTTCAACACACATTCATTGCCCTGTATACAGTCTTTTAACTATGATATACTATGGGGATTTTCTTTTCTGTTTCCCTTTCTGTATTTGTATGGATCTTTGCTTAGTTTTGGGGCTATTTTCTCTATGATTTATTGAATCATAAATAAATTTTGCTGTTGACTCAAGGTTCTTCCTCTTCTATATTTACTATTCAAAGGTTTTTGTCTTCTCATGGTTTCCTACATGTTTTGCATGCCTCTATCCTGTGCTCTTTAGTATTTTCCATTTTTTTCATTTCATCTAGATTCTATGCTTCATATTCAAATGAGTTCCTTTATGAAATCTCCCTTTTCCATGATTCTGCCCCATTACGGAGAACAAAAAAATATATCTTTCTGAAATTTTGAATGGCAGAGTTAGAAGGATATAATATACAGTGAAAGAATTCTTCTAACCCCTATGGACAATATTACTGAGCCTATGGTGTATTAGTTACTTATCTGATACTGTGACAAAATACCATGGCCAAAAGCAACTTAAGGAAGGGTTTATTTTGCCTTATTATTTCAGAGGGATACAGTCCCCCAAACTAAAAAAGGCATGGCACAGCAGCAGGAGCAAGAAGCTGGCTAATCACATTTTCATCCACACATAGGATGAAGGCTAAACAGGAGCTGGCAGATGCTAAAAACCTTCAATGTCTGCCCCTAGTGTTATACTTCTTACAGCAAGCCTGCATTTTCTGAAGGTTCTATAACCTTCACAAAAAGATTCATTAACTGAGGTCCAAATGTTCAAATATGTGAGTCTATATGGACCATTTCTCATTCAAACATATGGCTTCCTTTGGGCCTTGACTAAATGACAGAGCTACCTGGATAACATATGGGAGAGTTTAACTCTACAAATAATTTGTGCAAGACAATCGTGCTGTCTTGAATTTAGTTTATTCTATCAATTTTGTTGTATTAAATTTGTAAAACTATCTTTTCTAATCTTTTTCCTCCTGATTTCTAGTTCTTCCCTTGGTTTTACTGGGAGATTTTAAAGCCAAGGTCCTCATCTTCTATGGTAGTTTCTTCCTTCATTTCTATCATGTCTAAAATGGAAAGTATAAAATGTAATAGATCTAAAATTGAACTACAGAGCTTTTATTCAAGTATAAGGCTTATACTATCTGTCATGAGTGGTGGAATATAGCTGCTAAGAGCACTCTGCTTGTTTGCTGAGCTTTGAGTGGTGGTGACTTTGATGGTCATGCATTAGAAATTGCTCTGTAAATGCTATACTCTTAGCTATTTCCAAAATTGCATGAATATAGTAATATCAATGTTTGGATGGCATTTTTAAAAGCAGACTCACCACTTACTAGCTAAAAGGCCTTGGGTAAGCCATTTAGCTTCTTTGATTCTAAGTTTCCTTACTAGGAAAATGGAGATTCTAATTGCAAC
The DNA here is from genome assembly GCA_033318265.1 of Phyllotis vaccarum. Taxonomy (NCBI): domain Eukaryota; kingdom Metazoa; phylum Chordata; class Mammalia; order Rodentia; family Cricetidae; genus Phyllotis; species Phyllotis vaccarum. The sequence continues at coordinate 134,089,918 of JARWLC010000013.1, read as the reverse complement.
TTCACAAAATTGGCAGAATTACTGGAGTTTGCAAATGCTTGCCCTATCTGAAATCCTCTTATTCCGTAACCACTTAGTTTCTCATGCTTCTCTAAGCATGAGTTCTAAGTTTGTGCCTTTCACAAAATATGTTGTTTGGGGTACATTGGATTTTTCTAGCTAACTTGCAAATATTTTCATGAAATAAGAAAAATAACAAAAAATTTAGGCTCCTTAAAGTCAACAAAATTACTCACACATTGTCTATATAGTGATTTTACAATAGAAATTATGTTAATTCTTTACAAAGCTATGATGGTTACTTTCTTGTATCCATTTACTTAAAATTTAGTTTATATTACTCCCCTGTTATTCTTGTGTTTAAAAAATGGCATGAACTATGTATAGTTCTTTCATTTCTAGAACCAATTCTTCTCAGGATTTTTGTTATATTATGTTTATAAATATATCTAACAAAGTCCAGATATTTTTCCATGTCATGGGCAAGTTACTTTTCTATATGTTTTCTATATGTTCATATATTTTCTATATGTTTCACTGGCCCATGACTTTTCTATTATACTATTTTGCAATGAGCTTGCCCACATAGCACGTTTTTACTACTGTCTTCATTTTATATAACCTGTCTTTATTTTTAGTTCAGTGACCACGTACTCATATATAGCTTAATTTACTGTAGATTATAAATCAAAACAAAAAATAAGGACTTATTCAACAGTGAAGATCTTGTTGTAAGAGGTTTCTGGCCCAGACTTTCGGGCCTAACCTCAAGGTCTAGGCCCACAGACCCGCAGACCCACAGACCCGCAGTCCCACAGTCCCACAGTCCCACAGAGACACACAGATGCTTTCAATAGTTTTAGGCTGATTGGCCTAAGGCCCAGGCATATCACTTGCTGGCTCTTTACCCTTCATCTAACCCATTACTCTTATCCTGTTCAGCCATGCGGCTGGGTACCTTTTCTCTGAGCAGCATAGTTGTCCTCTGCTTCTTCCAGCTTCTCTCTGGCATTCTGCTCTGTGCTTTCTGTTCTCAGAGTTTTCTTAGTCTGGGAGCTCCTCCCACACTTCCTGCCTGCCTTTGGCCAATCAGTGCTTTTTATTAGACCAGTGGGTGGGACAAATATTTACAATGTAACAACACAATCTTCCACATATCCCCTTTTCTCTTCTTAAAACAAAAGAACTCCAAATCTAATATTCTTTCCCCCCTTATGTATAACAACTTATAAACAACACGTAAATAAAAACAAACATCCATAATCCATGTTTTGGGAATGTGGGCATTGTTCTCTAGGCTACTTCCTGCTGAATGGGGATGCTGGCAATCTCATGGGAATCCAAAGAAAAATTTAGGATTATGCACAAGTCTTTAGTGGAGTAGTCTCTAAGGCTGGGTCATCTCAGCCAGTCTCCTTAAAATTGTTCTGGATACAGAGCTCCTGGAAACTTCAATAGAGGTGCTGAAATGCTGAATCATCTGGTCCATCCATTTCCATTGGAAGTTTTTCTGGGAGTCTTTCTCTATCAAACTTTATGTTCTTTATCCAGGAATAAATCCACAGCTTCTCATTTTCTATGAAAATAAAAAGAAAACCTCTTCTCCAAAGTAGCATATCTTTGCATTTCAATTTTAAAGTAAACTCATTTACAAAATATATGGGTTGAATTAATCCAACAGCATTTATAATCAACTGTCTTTTAGCAGCTTTTACTATTTCATTTTCAGTCAAGAAGCTTAAAGATAAGACAATAATATACAGTATCCATACACTTTATATTTTCCATCTTTACGTGGCTTTTTTTTTTTACTCTATAGTTCTTTTTTAAGGGCTTTCTCTACCTTTTTTTCTCTCTCTAAGCCTATGTATATATATATTTTCAACACAGTTTAAGCCATTTAGACTTTTTTTTTTTAAAAAAAAGCTGTCTTTACTGTATATTTATTTCTTAACATTTTCTGTCTCTGACCACACCTTTGCTTGGCTAGGGTGATTGACTACACCCAGATTCTTCTATTTCTTTCTGTTTCTGAACACACCTTTAATCTGCCAGGATTCAAGGTTGGTAGGATGGGTGGATGGCTCAACCCAGCTCCCAGTTTAATTTCATAGAATTTATCTTATTAACCCAGGTACTCTGGGAATCTTAGGGTCCATATAATAAAAAACTTACAAGTGTTTTGCCTCTAAGGCTGAATCAGGAAGTTTCTCTTAAAAAAGCCAAGCCTCTACTTGCCTCCGGCAAATACAACTGATCCAAGAAAATATCACCACTAAGAAGCCATCTTTGACTATATTCTCTTTTTGGCCTTATCAACAGAAACCTTAAATACATGATTTATAACTTTTTGCTTAAATTGAGGGTTCTGTGAGACTTCAGGAACAAGCCATTTTATACCTTAAGCTGCACTCCAAAAGCCCACCATTGTAGCTCAAGCCCATGTGCCTCACAAGGGTGTCTCTATACCATGGCTCACATGGGAGACACAATTCAGAGGCTGCTTTGGGCTCTAGACCATTTTTTAAGCTTTCTGTGGCTTTATGTGGGTATATGTGCCCCCATGTTGGGCTGCCATTTGTAGTATAAGGTTTCTGGCCCGGACTTTCGGACCTAACCTCAAGGTCTAGGCCCACAGACCCACAGACCCGCAGACCCACAGTCTCACAGTCCCACAGAGATACACAGATGCTTTCAATAGTTTTAGGCTGATCCACCTAAGGCCCAGGCATATCACTTGCTAGCTCTCTACCCTTAATCTAACCCATGACTCTTCCTGTTCAGCCATGGGGCTCGGTACCTTTTCTCACAGCAGCATAGTTGTCCTCTACTTCATCCAGCTTCTCTCTGGCATTCTGCTCTATGCTTCCTGTTCTCAGAATTTTCTCAGTCTGGTAGCTCCTCCCACACTTCCTGCCTGCCTTTGGCCAATCAGTGTTTTTTATTAAACCAGTGGGTGGGACAAATATTTACAATGAAACAACATAATCTCCCACAAGATCTTGCCCCTCAACAGTAGCTCTGCTAGAAAGCTGTTAAATGGATGGGGAAGAGGCAACATTTTATGCTACATCATCAGTGAACTATAGAAATAGTAAATCTAGAAGACATGCCACACACTTAACTTTTAATAATTGGTTTCAGAATTCAAAGGAATTCCTGTTTGCAACAAGCTAAATTTGTAGTTGGAGGAATTTCCAGTAAATTCAAACAAATCAAAAAGTCATGAACAAAAGGGTATTTGAATACAAAAAAATGTCCTGCTTTGTAGATTTCAAATTTGTAAAATGAGTATCTAAGGGAGTCACTTATGTTGCATAAGATGAGCACTTATGTTGCATTTTTATGAATGATACAGAACATGAGTCTTAGATAATCAATGAATGAATCTAACCATTGATTGTCATTGTCTATTGACATCATAAAGAGATAACAGCTATTCAATTCTTCATACTTCCACTTATGAAGAGGTTTTATCAAAAAAGAAAAACCCCTTTAAAATATTCTAAAAATCATACAAATTAAGAAGAGAACATCTTAAAGAACACCCTGGGGGAACAAACAGAAAAATCCAGAACACAGGGATTTTACAGAATAAGCAATCACATATATTTGAAAACTGAAAGGAAAATCTACACGAGGAACCTCCAAAATCAAAAAAAGAAACTACTAAAAGGCAAATTACTTAGAACACTGTGTTGACAAAACTTGAATTCATGCCAAATGTATGCATATTTATTTATGTCATTATAAATTACATTCACGACTGCCTAATTATATAGACTATATAGCAAAGATAGTCTAAAGGAGTAATATAGTTATAAATAAAAACTTATCACTTTTATTTAAACTTTATTATAATACCTGTAATCTAGTGTAGTTATGTTCAAAACCTACAGAATTTGTGACAAAAAATCATTTTTAAATACTTTATTGATGATTTTCATGTAAATATGAGATAGTACTTCCTCAGATTTTGGTCTGTAGTTATTATGTTTCTTTAAAAATTTAAGACTACAACAAAATAGAAAAATAAAAGCAAAGTTCTTTCAGAATAAGAGCTGAGGCATGAGCCTGGATGTAAAGGTTCCTTATGGCAGATGCTTCCAGAAGTAAGAGTGAAGGACCAGTGAGTTTCAGTCACTGGTGGTTGTGATTTTCCTGAACAGAGTGCTAGAAAGTGAAATTGAATCCTCCACAAAACCTGTTACATACAGACTTTTTCAAAACCGGTTTTAATTTTTCTTTTCTTCTTTTTTTTTTGAGATGGGGTTTCAAACTGTGTAGCTTAGACTACCCTTGAAATCATTTCCCCTTGGTCCTACTTCCAGACAGCTTCTCTCCTATGGATATTCTATACCAGGGTGACACACTTGTAAACTTTCAGTGGACACACATTAACATGCTATCAATAGTCTATAGTTTACTTTTGTGCTCACTCTTGCTGGCATATAGCCTATGATTCTAGACCAATGGTTCTAGACCCCACAAAAATTTTGAGGGGGTGTCAAATGGCCCTTTCACAGTGGTTTCCTAAGACATCTGTATGTCATATATTTACCTCATGATTAATAACCAACGAAATTAGTTATGAAGTAGCAACAAAAATATTCTTATGGTTGGGGATCTGATTAAGGAACTGATTAAAATCACAGAAATAGGAAGAATGAGAACAATGATCTAGATAAATGTAAAGCCACACTCACCTGCAGTTAATATACAAAATGTCTTTTAATGTGGCTATACCATTTTGTATTCTCAACAGCAGTATACACCACTGTATTTGGTGTTGTGGTAAATACTTGATATTTTTCCCATTCTTATTGAGATGTGATAACATCTCTTTTGTTTTAATTTACAATTCCCAAATGATATATAATATTGAGCATTTTCTTATATGTTCATTTGCTACTGGTGTACCTTATTTATTAAGATTTCTGTTCCCCAAGCATTCAGGAACTCACTAGCATTAGACTGACAGCTATGGAGCCTGCAGGGGACTAAACTAGTTCCTCTGCATGTGGGAGACAGTTGTATAGCTTGATCTGTTTGAGAGGGCCTTTGGCAGTGGGACCAGAATCTATCCCTGCTGCATAAGCAGGCTTTATGGAGCCCATTCCCTATGGTGTGATGCCTTTCTCAGCCTTAATGCAAAAAGTTGCTTAGTTTTGCCTCAACTGAATGTATCAGGCTTTTCTGACTCTCCATGGGAGGCCTTACCCTTTCAGAGGAAGGGATGAGGGGGTGGGTTGGGAGGATGCTGGGGGGAAGGCTGGGGGGAGTGGGAAGAGGAATGAAAGGGACATTTGTGGTTGATACATAAAATGAATAAAGAATTTAAAATACTGTTCATACCTTTCTTTCTAGATTGCTAATTTCTTTTTCTTTTCTTTCCAGCCACCCTTGGTTTTTTGAGATAGAGTTTCTTTGTATAGCCATAGTTATCCTCAAACTCATTCTATAGACTAGGCTGGTTTTGAATTCACAGAGACCCACCTGCTTCTGTCTCCCGAGTGCTGAGATTAAAGGTGTTTGCCACCACAAGATGGCTGTTAATTTTGGTACTACTGAGCCTTAAGAGCTCTTTGTATAGTTTGGTGTTGTGGGATTTTTCCCCCTCTGAGCATGATGTGGCTACCATCACTTTGAAAGCAGAGCAGCTACAGTTACCTGCATGAGACTGACATAAGATCAGGTCTGCTAACATTCTCTCATGGAAGTGAGAGAGATATTATGAGGCAGTAGCATCCTTCTGTAAGGGCATGTAAGCAATTAATGATTTCTGGGTAATGTGGCATATGAAGACAGTGCAGGTATACATCACCAATAGCTTGCAGACTAGAGAACATGCTGAAATCCTTGAATATGCCGTGTCTTAGTTAGGGGTTTTATTGCTGTGACAAAACATGATGACCAAACTGCAAGTTAGAGAGCAAAGGGTTTACTTGGCTTACACTTCTATATCACTGTTCATCATTGAAGGAAGTCAAGACAGAAACTCAAATAAGGCAGGAACATGGAGGCAGGAGCTGATGCAGAGGGCATGGAGGGGTGTGTTTACTGGAATGTTCTCTATGTTTATAGAACCCAGAACCACCAAACCAGGGATGGTATCACCCACAATAGTCTGGGCCTCTCCCCCATCAATCACTGATTAAGAAAATTCTTTACAGCCAAAACTTATGGACATTTTTTTCAACTAAGATTACCTCCTTTCATATAACTCAGTTTGTGTGCCAAGTTGACATAAGACTAGTCAGCATAGCATGTATGGAATAGAATTATAAAAAAGCTATTTCAGAAGTTGCATTGCTCTTGCTACAGTTGTTAAGATATGCAACTGAGGCTCTGTTCTCTATTCAGAATGAACTTGTCTTCATAAGGGAAAAATTACAATAAGAAAAGAACATGCAAGTAACATTCTCCATGTTATTCTCTGATTTGGTTAAGTAAATAGGATAGCATAAAGGATAAGATGGATGTATTGGCTTCTTTTTTTCAGATTATTTTACTTTATGTATATGAGTATATTTCCTGAATATACTCATATTATGTATGTGCACTATGTGTGTGTCTGGTACAATTGGAGATTAGAAGAGTGAATATGTGGTGATATAATGTATATTTAATAAGGCTTGTCTGAAAATCAGAGGACAGAGCCAAGCCATAAAGGTCAGGGAGTGGTGAGCTATGCCTTTAATCCCAACAGATCCTCTAGATTTCTGTTCAAGGCCAAACATAGTCAGGCAGTGGTGGCACACACCTTTAATCCTAGCTCTATAAAAGTTGAAGGAGGAAGTGAGATAGCTGGGCAGAGAAAGAGGAGGCAGAAATTCTTCCCTTCACCTGTGCTCCCTTTCCACTGAGGACTCAGAGGAACTGAGTCTGAGGATTCATAGAGGCAGGATCTACCCTTTTCAGCCTGAGGAAGTTGGCTAGGTGAGAACTGGCTGTGGCTTGTTTCTCTGTCTGATATTCTAGATTTTCTGAGTATCTGGCTCTGAGTTTTTATTAATAATGCCAAGTAGAATTGAAGCAATGTCTGGCACCCAATGTGGATCACAAGCCCATGACCCTGAGATTAAGAATCTCATGCTCTACCAGAATATGATTCCCTGTATCTATAGATACAGATGTTTGTGAGCCATCCTGTGAGTGATGGGAACTGAATCTGGTTCCTCTACAAGAGGAACATCCCAGCCTTATAATAGTTTCTCTTCTCTCTTTAAAGGAATTTTTTTATTACTTTTAATTATGTGAATATATGTGTGTCTGTGTAGATAGGCAGATATGATTGTACCTGTCCATAGAGACCAGTGGTGTTGGATACCCTGGAGCTAGAGTTGTTGGTTGTGAGCCACCTGTCATAGGTAGTAGGAACTGAACTTGAGTCCTCTGAAAGAGGACTAAGTGCTTTTAGCCATGAAGCTATTTTTACAGCTTACCCTTTCTTATGTCTCTAGGCATGGGGGTGCATAAGGAAAAGGGAACACAAATTAGACCTATGCAAAATATCCCTTCCTGGAATATAAAAGTTACAAACCCATAAGAAAAAGTGAGCAGTAAAGGGGGGAAACTACATGAAAATGATAGCGAGTTAATGGAATGAAAGAGCTGCTGTGTGATACTCAGTTACCAGGATAGGTGAGAGACTATGTTTACTAGAGAGTAAAGAGGAAATTAAATTTATGAGACTCAAGAATAGATATGAAGCTTTAGTGACTTTGTGGAGCCCCATGTTGGGTCATGATCTTTAAGAAATAGAAAAGTCTCTGTAAAATTGAATGACAAAAGAAATGTAAATTGGTTTCATGAAGAACAACCACAACCTAGAGAGAATTAGAAAACAAAATAAGAGCAACAGATAAGGAGATTTGTCTCAGTCATTGAATAGCAAATGAAGCAAAACTTGTATCAGACTAGAGTTCCCAATGAAAAACACTGACAGAATGCCAAAAGCTTTGTTTGTGAGCCTCAGAAACCTGAAAGCCAGTTCAACAAAGAGGTAGGTACTGCTGACCCCTGTTACAAAGAGTTTTCCGGCCAACTAGCCAGAGGTCCAGACCCACAGACCCACCATCCCAGAGTGCCTAGCCACCAGGTGTGGTTTAGGTCCCCCAAATGACTCAAACACTTGATTAACTTCATGCTGTTTGGCCGATGACTTAGGCACATTTCCAGCTAGCTATCACCTTTGAGGAAACAATTATTAGAAACAGTGAGATCTTTTCATGATGTATTGGACCTTGGTGATTTTTTTTTTTTTTTTTTTTTTTTTTGCTATTGAAGCCAAAACAAGTTGGCACTTCAGGGATCCTTTTATTTCTGTACAGAAGGCTTCATATTATCCTAATATCTAAGTGTTTTCACAGATTTTAAAAAAGCATCTTAAAATTTTGCAGATACACACATTTAAAGGAATGCAGAGGGGAACTCAATCTGTGCTAAGTTCAAAGGCCAGGCATTGTTAAAAAAAATTCTTAGAGTTATGGCTATGTGAGATGCAGTTAACACCAGACAAGGTGACTGGAAAAAAATCTTATATCAACCTGTGGCTATAAACATGAAAGGAATGATTAAAGAGTTTGAATGAAGATATCGCTATGAAAGAAAAAAGATACTCCCAAAGCCTATAATGTTATTAAACAAAAATCCAAATGCAAGGAGTAGGCCACCCACCCATGTGTTGCTTTTAGCTTGCAAAGCCCCAGAGATTCCATAAACAATTCCGGCTATTGCCATTGCTCTTGGTTGCATTCCAGAAAGATATGATATGATGAGACTCTATTGCTGAAGACTCTACCACACACTTTGGTTGCAGAACACAAATAAATCAAGCTGGGAATAATTTGAAATCTTATCTGTTGGCTGGCTTCTATAGTTCTGGAATCACTCTGCAGGCTGCTTGAGGAGATTTACGACTAGCAGGTCTGATCAGTTATGGACCTTCTGTGCTACACTACTAACATGACAGGAAAGATGTGATCACTAGTGCAGTGGTGAAAAAACTGTATTGTGTGTAGATAACTGCTTTCTAATTGAATTTCAAGCCAGCTTTTATGGGAAGGAATTCGTATTTGGTACTATAAACTACATTTTAAAAAATCTGTGGCTGGGAGATCATAGATCCTAGTGGGAAAACTACCACTATTGCTTTCTTAAGTGGATATAATATGCCCATCAATTTTTTTCTAAACATTTATATTTATACCTACAGATCATTACTGCTGTCAGTCTTGGTTAAAAAAGCTTTCTGCAGTGGATAGTACTCTATAGACTCATCATGGGTATTAGTGTTGAGAATAAGTGATTAATGTTGTAGCACGGAAAAGTCACTTGAAATATATCATATAAGGGATTAATATTTATTGAAGGGTATATGGACACTCATAATACAAACTGAACCTTAAGACAATTCTTGGATATAGAAACTGTCCCACAATGGGCTTATTATCTGCTCTCCAAGAGCACAGGAACAAAACAGGGAGGGGCTCAGTGTCCTGGCGGCTTTTTATGGGGTGTGGCCACACCCCATTCAGGCTCCCAGTACTCCAGAGACACACCTCCAAGTCTTCTCAGCTAACACCTGAATCCCACCAAATCTCCCCATTTTTTCTAAGAAAGTTCTAAACTATGACTATATACAATAGGAATCATTATAAGGTAATGTCTAGGGAAGGAAAAGGCAAAACATAAGCAAGGTCAAACTACAACTAAAAACCAACAAATATAAGGTACATACTACATGTTTAGAATATTGGTAAGTGGTGAGGTATATGAATTACTTCAAAGCTATTTATCTTGAATAATAAAAATCCAACACCTGAATGTTCTTTGCTAAGAGATTAAATGACAGTAACCTTAACTGTCTAGTCTTTGACCCCATCAGACCTGAGAAGGAAAATATATTACCTGAATATTAGAAGCACAAGAGAGTAGTTTTCAACTGTAGGAGAAGACAGTGACATTCAGCTAGCTGGACAATTACCCACGGTTTTTCTGTGCAGTTGGAAGATCCACCATTTTGGCTACAAGTCTATAATATCTGACAGATCTTTTCAGAAGCAGGGCATTTTTGGAGAAACCATCTTATCCTGTACAGGCAGGTTTCAGCAGTCTCTATCTTGCCTATCCAAATTGTACAGCATGCTCAGTGACAGCAGTCAAGGTAAGGGCAATTCTTTGCCCAACAGGCCATTGTCTGCCAAGGAAGACACACTCCTGTGGAGTGTCCTTGATGCTTAACACTATCTTGAAAAAGGAACAGTGATGCCAGGAGTCTCCATGTCTCTCATGGCCCAATACTGAATAACAAAATGTTAAATGCCATATTCTCCAGATCTATGAAGTGGTTGAAGACTCCTGTCTATCTGATATATTCTAGCATGTATCTGATAAACCTATAAAACATGGCAAACTTAAGTAATGTTGACCTGCAGTTCTTATCATCCTAAAGACTAAGACTTTACATTGTAAAATTATAAATGGGTGTACAGTCTCTGAATAATGACTTCCAGTATGACTATCATATAAACATTAGCTAGAGGTTCATATATATATTGTATACAAAATATCTAAACAGAGGTATACAAAACATCTTGTATATATATATGACTAATATAATAATATATTTTGACTAATATAATTAAACAGAGGTAGAAATTGCATAATGAAAATGACAATAATATGCTTAATATGTATCAATGTGCAAAATATTTTAAACAGAGCTAGAATCATGTACAAAATATGGCACTTATATATTCAATTTTGTATCAATATACAAATTACCTCAATCAAACATATAAAATGATTTCACATTTGTATCAATATATAAGCATTTATACCAGTGCAAATAGTCTTCGGCTTGTATTTGGCTAATAATTGTTTATATACTTATTTCTATCCTATCTATTCCCCTTTCTATTCTTTAGAAGAGATCTCTGAGTCAATATTATTGTTCTACATTCAACCCAATTTTAACCTATAACTACCCTATCAGAATGATAATTATCCATAACCCTCAGAAGACAAAACTTATTGGGAGAGGGGTGTAGTTTTTCATAAGGTTGCTTCCTGATGACCTGTGGATGGTGACATCTCTGTGGGATCCTGTAAAAACTAAGACAGTGGTTAAGTCCTAATGGGATGACTATAAACATCTATAACCATTCTCAGAGTACTAGGTAAGTCTACCTGGAATCCTTGTGAAAGATGTGACATGAAGGATAATCATAGAGAACTATCTTACAACTGTCCTGAATACTTTATATTTCAAAAGCAATCATTGAGTGGTGTACACCAGGTTATTTCTTTCTCTGTCTCTTTGTCTCTGTCTCTCTCTCTTCTTTTATACACTAGATAGAATCATTGTGATGGGGGCCCTATCTTCATTCTGGATGCTTTGGAAATTGATAATTGGAGACATTGTTATTTACAGTGGGAAACTTAAACATTATTGATATTAAATAAAAGTTTATGTCCTTTATGTCTTCAGGAGAAAATTGTATGCAGAGAATATTTTAAGGTTAAGAAGGAAGAAATATACAGAGAAATATGATTAAATATAAAATTACAATAATATTGGTCACTATATATTCTGAATGTCTTCTCCCTCACACCTGGGGACTTTTCTGATATGACACATAATCTCAAGTTTGTTTTTGTTTTTGGTTTTTTTTTGGTTTTTTTTTTTTTTACAATGTGCTTGGGTTTAAAGAGGTAGAAAGGCAGTTACTCCAACTCCAGAGCCAGCTTTATTTATAATCAAATCAGGACCACATTTTTTTTTAGAGAGAGATAGATGTAAAGCAGTGAGAATTTAAAAATTACCCAGCAGTGTATATTGCTGGGTATGTATATATATATATATATATATATATATATATATATATATATATATATATAAATTGTCCTTATATTCCTTTGTTTGTAATCCTTGCATGTGTGATCTCCCTTCATCTTTAGGTGTCTAGGTGTTCAGCATCTATTTAATGTCTTAAAGATGGTTGTATCCATTCTTTTGAAAAGACAAAAATGAGACCCTTCCCAGCCTTGTTAAATGAGTTTTCCTTACCATGTATCCAATTGTGATATCAGTAGATAAGCTATTACTTCTCCTCCTCAGGAGGGGTCTCCTTTAGAGGTCATCTTGGATGCCATGACTGTGGGAGTTTGATAGAAATGTTGACTTCCATGTCAACTAAGCCTTGAATATAAATATTATCTATTTGTGTTTTTAATTTTGGTCTTTGTTCATTTATGGAAGTCTGCCAGAATATTTGTTTTGTGGTTTTTCTTGAAACTGTCAATTTATCTCTTAAAGTTGTTCTATTATCCAATGTTGTACAGTCTTCAATTTTAGGCATTTGATTTCCTACTCGTCCTGAGGAGGCTGTTCCTCCACTGTGACTGGATATGATTGAACCTTTCTTGGATTTGAAATCTGATTTCTAGGAGCTTCGAGAGGCGGGGGAGCCCTGAGAGGTATTTTCTGATGGTAAAGTATTTCCTTGTTTGTCCCTTGTGAACTTACATTCATTGGTCTAGTGTCAGCCTTTGCCACATCTTCTGCATAGCCATGAAGGTAATTACCTTCTATTTGAATCATTCCTAAAATGGAATTCTTCCCAGAAGTACCTTGCATACAATTCCTTTTTTATATGGCCTGGTGATGTCTTGATTCTTCACCCTAACATTGGCAATGATGTGGCCTACCCAATTCTCTTCATTGCAATGGAGAGATTTAGCATTGTTTGCATGCTGAACCCATTCCTCTATGGGTGAATATCTGATATTTAGTGGCATAAGCATTCTCTTACATTCCATATTAGTATGATCAAAGGCCAAAAAAGTATTAATTGCTTCTTAACTTCTGGATCTGATATGATACTGTTCTATGTACAGCTTTGGTAAGCCTTTGAAGAAAGTCAGTATAAGGTTCTTTTAATCCTTGTCTGACCTTGGTATACAACTCAGTTTTCTTGTCTAAAATCTTTTCCCAATGCAGCAGTATGGAACAGCAACTATCTATGTTCATTGTAAGTAGTCTGAATCTTCACATCAGCAAATGAGCCTTCACCAAGGATTTGGTCTTGCGAAACTCAAAAGCCCGTAATTTTCCCCTGAGGTTCTAATGGCTCTAAGCCTCTTCCCTAAGCCAATTTCTCCTTTGTAAATGTTGACTATAGTCCAACACAGCAGCTGTAAACTTCATCAAATCATTAGGAGGTATTCGACTTTTATTGACCATGCATTTAGAATTTGTTTTACATAAGTGGAATGGATTCCCTGAAGTAACATGGCTTCCTTGATATCCTATCTCTCATATGGATTGGCTTATAATTATACTCCATGAATTCTTGGAACTCCCCATATGTGTTCTTTATCTAAATCATAACTGGAAACAATACTGGTAGAAAGGAGGTAGACTTTATATGTTTACCACCTTAGGCAGAGCCTCTTCATTACCATAATGTCTCATAGAAAGTTGTCCTGAATTGTTCTGGGTAGATAGTGTCTTAATATCCTTCTCCAGTATTGAAACATGGTCTTCCCATTCCTAAAGCTTGGTGTATGAATTTCTTGAATAGCCAGTCTCTCTAATGACCTCATAGAATCAGCAATTTTCCTATTTTCATCATTAATGTAATTAATAAGTAAGTTATTCTCATCATTAACATAATGTCTGCACCGCACTTCTCTTGTACAGTCTTAATATTCATGTCCAAGGAAGAAGTTCTATATGAAAGTTTGTTGTAACCAATTTCCAGAAAATTAACTTTGCCTGCCAATTTATCAGTTGTAATTTCTATATTACACATTTTAGACAGTAATTGCTCACTCCTAGACTTTAAATCATCCATCAAGTGCTCCTTCCTAGATTTCAAATCTTCCACCATGCTAATTATTATCTCATATTTATAATGGCCATCAGGCCATTTTTCTGAGATATAAAATATAAAATCAAGCTGAAAAGTAGCAGGACTGAGGGATTGAAGTCTTCAAAAATATACTCATGCAAACCATTCTCAATCACAACAGAAAAAAATATGTCTTGAAGTCTTGAGAAGTGGAATTGTCAACCATTTTGGGAAAGAAAAAAAATATGCTAAGTAACCAATTACCTCAATCCAGATGTAATGGTGACATTTGCCCAGTGGGTGTCACAATCACATTCAATGTCTTGTTCTCAGGAGCACAATGGAGTTCACAGCCAGGCAGGATCCCACAATATGGCCTCCACAGTGCCCACCAGGGAAAACAGACTAAACAATGAGCTAGGCTCTCCAAGGGTAGGCAACTGTCGATTGGCATGGGCAGCCTTGAGAGGTGGGATCAGACTGCATTTCTGTGCATGGGCCCATTCCCTGCAGAGGAACACCTAACCCAGTCTTGAATTTGGGATGAGGAAATCACACTTGCCTGGAGTGGATGTGTCACGCTAAGCTGACCCACCTTGGGACTTCTTGCCCTTTTGGGGGAGGGGATGAAGAGAGGGAGGCTGAAGGATGACTGAGAGGGATTGGGAAGAGGGAAGGGAGGGGGAACAGGGTGATACACGTATAAAAAAGACTTTTTATAAAAAATAATAAAATGAAGAAAAACTAAAAGGCAATTTCTCACAAAATCAGAACGATATGACAGAATCTGTGTTAAAAGGGTAGTGATAACTATCATTTAACAATAATCCCCAGCCCTTGGCATGAAGCACAGCACCAGGCATGCAGCATGGGTAGTGAGATTTGCTGGTTGCTGTGACCTTAATGTCCTGAATGGCAACTACAAAACTGCAGAAGCTGCCAGGCAATCCGCTAAAGGACAGAAAGCCATGGAGCCAGAGCAACTAGCCAGGGAAGCAGAAGGATAGTGCCCTATTAAACAGCTTGCCATTTTTTAACTGCAGCTTAAGGCACAGGCCTGCTGGGCCTTGGCTTGTGGCCTGGCTCTCACACAAAATAAACTCACATGGTTGCCGGCTATCATGGAAAATTCACTAGCAAAATATTATAGACAGGATTCATATTTATTGAGGGGTATATGAACATTCATGACACAAACTGAATCTTAAGACAATTCTTAGAAATAGGAACTATCGCAAGACTAGCTATTGATCTGTTCTCTGAGAATAGAGGAACAAAACAGGGAAAGGCTCAATTTCCCAGCAGCGCCTTAATGGGGTCTGGCCATGCCCCATTCAGACTTTCAGTACTCCAGAGGCATGCCTCCAAGCTTTGCCACCTAACACCTGAATTCTGTTACAATGCTATGTCATATTGGCCCAAAGATTAGCTCTACATAGGATAAAATACACATACATCTATCCTTTTCAAGATTCAGGGGACATTCCAGAAAAGTTAGTGAAAAGAATGTATAAACATAGAAAAAAGTAGGGTGTTGTAGAACTTTTTTCTGTAGGAATGATGTATTCATTAGTATCTTGAAATTAGAGCAGCTGTGATTGCCTACATAGACTCTAACAAGATGGATCCACTAACAATCCTTCATATAACAAAAAGGGGAATGTAGTCTTCCTTACTTTGAGAATGTATGAACAGTTAACAACTTCTGAAGATGGGACGAGACTCTTCTTTGTAGCTGCCCATATGTTGCCCATTCTCCTGTGAGTAAAATCAGGGTCCTACAAGCAAATTCCATTAAAATAATTGCTTTATCTAAGAGTGGCATAATTTCTTCGATTGGTTCTTAGTGCCCTATCTGAGGTACCACTGGTGACCTATTTGATATTAACATACTTTGTTTTCATCTTCCTAAGAAAAATCACAAGATACTTAGATAACTGTACTTTAACCAGTCATGTATTTTTTCACAATAATTTTACCCAGTCTATGACTTGTCTTCCTGTTCTCTTGAAGTATCATTGGCATGCTAGTGATTTTTCATTTTAATAAGGTGTAGTATATTAAGTATTTATTTCTGAGATCATGCTTTTGATGTTGTGACTAAATGGTCACCACCATGTTCAAAGTCATTTAGATGTTCTCTTATACTGTTCTAGGCATTTCATTGTTTTGTATTTTATAATTATGTCTAAGTTTAATAGATCATTTACATATTTTGTTAGACTTACACCTAAGTATTTCATTTCTGCGATGATAATGTAAATGATTTTGTAATTTTTAATTTTGAATTCTATTTTTTTCATGTCTGGTATAAAGCAAAATAATTGACTTTTGCATGTTAACTTTATATGGTTAAGTCCTGCTAAAAATAACAGTTCTGGAAATACTTATTTTAGTTCCTTTGAGTTTTATATAGACAGATATCTTCTGAAAAGAGTTTCACTTCTTCCTTTCAACTCTGTGTAATTTTTCATTATTTCTTTATAATATTTCATCAACTAGGACTTCCAGAATTATATGGAAAATGAGTATGAGGAGTACCTGTTTGTCTTACTCCTGATTTTAGCAAGACAATTTTTAATTTCTCACTGTTAAGGCTGCTGTTAGCAACAATAATCTTTGTAGAATTTTTTTAAAAATAAACTTGAGAAAAATTACATTATATTCCTAGATTTCTGTACTTTAAAAATATTTATTTGTTTTATTGCATTTGCATGAGTGTTTCTTCTGTGTACATATCTGTACACCACATATGTGCCTGTCAGCCCTAGTGTCCAGAAAGGGGCTTGCGCCTTATATGGAATTGGAGCCACAAATGTTTAAGTTGCCATGTACATTCAGGGAACCAAATTTGGTTTCTCTGCAAGTACAACAGGAACTCTCAACCACTGTGTCACTCTCTATCCCCTAATGGAAGCTTGTAATCATGAGTGGGTGTTGGATTTTGTTGGTTGAGTTTTATGCCCCTGTTTATATATTCATGCAATTTTTATTCTTTAGCTTATTGATATGAGGCATTAGATTAATAGATGTCTGAATGTTGTATGCCTAAAATAAACCCCATTTGGAAAATAAACATTATTATTATTACCAGCTGAAAAAAATACCACCACCAACATCATCCTATTTAACTTTGTGAGAGAAATATGATTAAACATTTTGTACTTTTGGAAAATTATGGTTTAACACTTGTTCAAAACACAACTTGAAAATATGTTTCCAGATTCAGTTAATTTTGTTAAAACTTATTTTGAGGGCTGGAAAGATGGCTCAGTGAATATGAGTACTGGCTACTCTTCCAAAAATTCTCAGTTTGATTTCCAGCACCCACATGGTGGCTCACAGCTGTCTGCAACTCTAGTTCTAGGGGATATTATTCCTTCTTATAACCTCCATAGGCAATACATGCATGTGTTTGCACAAGCACACAAATTCATGCAAATACTCATATACATAAGACTTAAAAATACTTGTTTCTAATAGCTGGGTATGACTGTTAATGTAATAGATGTATATAGATTTAAGACAAGGAAGTGGATTATTGGCTTCATTGAGTTCTCAACTATACATTGTAAGCATCATATATCAATTGTATTAGAGTTGTTCAGAGAAACAAACCAAGAGTAAAAAGGTAGATGAGTAGATAGACAAATGATATATAGATAGATAGATAGATAGATAGATAGATAGATAGATAGATAGATAGATAGATAGATGCGTGTGTGCGCGCGTGCATGTGTTTGTGTCCCGTTGCAAGAAATTGACTCACATGATTGTGGAGGAAGAAAAGCCAGTAAGTAGGGACCTTTGTTGCCAATCATGATGACCTAAGTTGCTTACCCAGGACCCACATGAAGAGATAAGGAAACAATCTGTGGTGGTTTAAATGAAAATGCTACCCCCTATAGGCTTATTTATTTGAATGTGTGGTACTCAGTTGGTTGAACTATTTGAGAAGAATTAAAATGTATGGCCTTGTTTAAGGACATGTGTCACTGGGGTAGGCTTTGAAGTTGCAAAAGCCTTTGCCTTTTCCAGTTGTTAGCTCTGCTTTATCTCCTATTTGAAGGGAAGGACTCAAGTTCTCTGCTACTGTTACAGTTTCTGCCTGCTGCCATGCTCTCCTCCAAATAGTTATGAACCAGTCAGCAACTGTATGAACTGTATGTACTCGGTAACTGTAAGCAAGCCCTCACTTAAATGCTTTCTTTTATAAATTTCTTTGGCCATAGTGTCTTGTCACAGCAATAAAAAAAGGAACTAAGATGCCCCTTCACAAATAGATATTTTCAAAAACAAACAGTCCCTTATAATATACGGGTATCAAGACAATCTATACTGCTAAGGCCAGCCCATTTTACGATAAAAATGTTTATTTTAAGTGGACAGAAGTCAGATAGCAAAATTTACCATTTGAAATGTACAACAGTCTAGTTTATCCTACAGTTCTAGTTCTAGTTCCAGAACACTCTACCACTTGACAAATCCCTCTACCTGTTTTGTGGCTACTCCCACCCTTCCTCTCTCCCCTAAGCCTTTGACAATCATCAGTCTTCCTGTTGTGTCCATTATCTTGAAAAACACAGTTGAAGATCCTTTATTTTAGCTTTCCTGTTTCCCTGGTCTCTTCTCACACCAAATATGCTTGCAACATAGCAGTCTGACCTAGAAAGGAAGCTTTTGTGGCAGGTGGAAACTTTCTTAGGGACATAATACTACGACATTTTTAATTTGTAGCTTGAGTGGAGCCTTTCCCACAGTATAGATATTTTACATAACTTTCTGTTTTCTGCTCTTTTTTTTGGTAAAATACTAGTCAAAAGTAACTTAAGGGAGGAAGAGTTTACTTTGGCTGTCATGTAGGGGGAATGCACAGTGGCAGGAGCTTGAGGCAGTGGCTTTCATTATATCTACAGCCAGGAAGCAGGGAGAGATGAATACTGCCTCCCATCTCACTTTTTTTGGTTCAGTCTAGGACTGTAACACATGGAATGCTACCACTCACGGTTAGAGTAGGTCGTCCCACTTCAATGAGCCCAACCCAGAAATTCATTTACAAAGATGCCTAGAGGTTTGTTTTCTATGTAATTCTAGATCCTGTCAAGCTGACATTAGTAGCCAACACAGTAAGTCTTATCTATTGTCAGAGGCCACAAAAATGTGACTCTTTTTTGGGTTTCAGTGTGTCTTTATCTTCCATATTCATAGGTCTTATAACCCTATAATCATCATCCTTGACTAAATTTTTATTGTTACTATAACAAAATATCCTAGGGAAAAATAACTTATGTAAGGAACAGGTTTATTTTATTCATGGTTTGGAGAGTTAAAATGAGTGATCATGTGGCCCATTAATTAGGCCTCTGATGAGTGATAGAAGACTATAGTAGAAGCACATGTCAGAGCAAATAGTTACTTCAAAAGCCAGGAAAGAGAAAGAGAGAGACAAGTGAGAGTATCCCAGCCTTCTTCAGGTGTATGTCCCAGTGACCTAAGGACCTCTCACTAGTGTATATCTTCTGTATTTCCTTTACTGTGCCTGTAAAGACAAGCATATGTATAGGACAATGACGTTCAGTCACCCACACAATAGCAGACAACATTCCTTTCTCTTTTCTGATGTTTCAGTGATATATCATACAATGAACTTGAGTTGTCCTCCAGCTTTTGTCTAAGGCCAAATCAATGTGACACATGATCTTCTCAGAGGGAAAGAAATAAGAAAATGAACAGAGAAAAACACATGGTAAGTTAGAGTACAAAAAACAGGGTCTTTTATTATTTTGTCACATTGAGCAAGAATTATAAAAAATTTCCCAGAAGATACATACCTGTTCAGGGATATTTTACTAAGCATATTTCATTTCTTTTTAGGTATGAAAGCTAGTCTATGGTTGTCATTTCGTCTGAGCAATATATATCATAATCTCAAACTCAAGTTAACACTCAGAGCTGTTCTTGTTCTACATTAGCAGTTCTGATTAAAGCGAACACTGGTTCCACCATATTAGATAGCATTGTTCATCCATTTTCCCCATCATTTGTATAACCCAATCAAGCTACACATATAATGGCCTAGCCTAGCCCTGATTTGGTAAAGCCGTTATACAGAGACATAAATTTTATCTCTCCTGAAGAATGACAAATAAAAATCTGTCTAAACTAATTTCCACCAGATTTACTCCTCTCCTACATGTAGTAGTCAAGAAGCTTTTGTGCAGTCCAGACTGAGAGATTTAATTTGCCATGAAAAGAATTTCTACCATCCTGTAGTCCATAATATATATTAAAAAGAATTACTTATTTTGGTTATATTTTATGTATATGTGTTTCTGTATGAATTTATATGCACCATATGTATGCCTGATGTCCATGAAGAACAGAATAGTGTATCAGATACTCTGAAACTAGAGTGACAGAAGACTGTAACTCACCATATAAGTTCTGGTAAATAATCTGGGGTCCTCTGCAAGAGCAGCAAGTACTTATCTTTGAGCCATTGCTCTCTCATCCTTATAATACATTCTTGTGTGGTGAATTCTGGAATAATCTAGAACACAAAATTTTCAGATTGTCCTTACACTGACTGTACTGAAAGGCCATTAAGGGTGAGCCTGGATCTTGAACAACAAGGTATTCTCCTATGCTTTACACATCTCTTGGCACAAAGAGTGTGTGCAAATAGCCTTGAATTAAGAAATATATAAAAATAATAAGGAACAAACAAGTTAGAGTGAAACAGCAGAATTGTTCAAGTATTAATAGGTAGAGAACAGAGAGTTTCAAGGTAGTGAAACTATTCTATATAATGCCACAATTGTGGTTATATACTTGTTACATCATAGAATGTACAACACCTTTACAGACTCTTAATGATGATGTATCAATGTATATTTATCAATAGTAAAAACGTCCCACTGTGGTCAAAATGTTACTGATGAAAGAGGTTTGCACTGGTGAAGACAAGAGATTTAACATGCAATCTCTGTGTTTTTTGCTATTATTGCCTTATATATTAAAATATTTTAAATCTAGACAGGAAGAAGACAACTGTCAAGTTCATCTCAATGTCTATGGGGATGGTAATCATCACTAATAGTCCTGGCCTCAGAAGGAGTAGATGAAAAATCAATTCAGGGCTGGTGTTCCTATTACATAAAATTGCAACTACCCTGAATGAATGAAGAAAAATAAATGGATGTCTTTAAGAAAGAAGAGCAGTGCCCAGCTAGTGGGATCCAAGCTCTAAATCTCTGTATCTTGCACATCCTGACAATCATGGCTGATTTATTCCCCTTTGGTTTTATGATCCGAGACTTCCCACATTGCTAACACATTACTCATCTTAGTTATATAGACAGCAGGGTCAAACAAGTGACCTATTGGAACTCAGAAGTGACTGATGACCGTGTAGACCAGGCTTCATTCACAGGGTTATCTTGCTCTCTTGAGAAAATATATAACTTTGAAAATGTTTGTGTCTACCTCACTTTCTCCTTTTACCCTGGGGATTGAGTAAATTATATTACCTACTAATTGAGCATGCTACTTCTACATCTTAGTAATGAGTCAGAGGGATTTGGCTGTGTCTGCTCTTCTGGCTTGCCCATCTTATAAACATTCAGAGTGACAAACTTTTTCTTTGGCTTGGAGTTATAAAGAGGGAATAAAAATCTCTTAATTTTTTTTCCCAACTTAAGACTTTGGTGAAATATTTTCCACCATTCTCAGCTTTGTTTCATGAATAAGTTAATCAGAAAAATATGGATACCCACCATGTCTGGGGAGGAGAACCTACTAGAGGGGTAAAACCCCTGGAGCACCACTTACTTTCTGAGATATTTGGACACTCTGAAAAATCTGTGGCTTGGTAATTTTCCCAAAGTCCTGGGGATGAGCCTGGTTTTCTCTTCAAAAAGCAATTCTAACATTTACCTTGAATTTAGATAGCCCCCTCTACTGAGCCACCCTTTGAAATGTCAGAGAAGCTGTCACATTGGTGAATGAGTCACAGCAAGCATCAACAAATGCCAACTACCAATTATTTAAATACAGCCCTTTTCACATTTTATTTCATCAATGCTTCAAAAATAAGCTTACCTACAGAGGGCTATCCGGATGCTTGCTCAGACATTCAGTTGATTCTCTACCATCTGGCTACAACCTGCCCTGGCAACTTGATTTTCCATAAGCCCTTTCCAGCTCTAAGCAAATAGCAGCATGGCTGTTGCTTGAACACTTTTCCTGCCTAAAATACTGCTTTTAACCACTGCAAATGCCCCCCCCCTTTCAGTTAGTTGGTGAAAACCACAGCCTAATCATTCGGAAAAATATGTTTTTCACACCAAAATTTTTAAAATTTTTACTCAACATTTTAAAGTTATATGCTGGAGGGAAAAATTAGTTTTCCCATTAATAAGCGTAAAGAAACAGAATGGCTTTCAAATTCCTATTCAAGGGGTAAACAGAGGAGTTGTGATGAAAAAGACAGCAAAGGCTTTCTGTCTTTTAAATACTTTTTGTTCTCTCTTTGGTTTTATTTTAAAACTTCCCAAGTCACATAACTTTTCTGGAAGTGTATTATAAAGTTGCCGCTTATTAAAACTATCTTTCCTGGTAAACGTTTCTCCACCAAATAGTATTTGGGTTCAGAAGTTCATTTAGTTATAACTAGTCTCCATTGTGTAGTAAGACCTGTGGTAATACTTTTGTATAAGTATTGCAAAGCATTCAACATGTGGGGGGGGGCAGAGAAACCAATTGTAGGCCTATGATGTGTGAATGCCTTTCTGTATGCTGTGCATATCAATCTTTAAATAAAGGAGCTGTTTTGGTCCATGACAGGCACCATAGAAAAAGTAGGAGGGGAAATCACAACATAAGTAGGAGAAGCAGGGCAGAGTCTGAACAGATGGAGCCAGCAGACCAGCCCAAGAAAAAACATATAAGGAACATGGGTGAGCCATGGGCCACATGGCAGGACAGATTAATGGAAATGGGTTGAATTAAGAGAAAGAACTAACTAGCAATGTGCCCAAGCCATAGGCCAAACAGCATGAACTTAATATAAGTATCTGAGTCATTTTTGGAGGAAAAGCAGCGGCGGGCAACTAAGGGGTCTGGGGCGGCAGGTCTGTGGGTCTGGACCTCTGGCTGCCCGGAACCAAGAAGACTTATTGCAACAAGCCTACAACACATTCATTACATTAACTGCAGATTGAAGGTATCTGTAAAAATAAAATTTGGGCTAAGGATTTAGCTTAGTGGTTGAACATCTTCCAAGTTTGCAAGAAGCCCTGCATTTAATTTCTAGTACTGAAAAGTTTTTTTTTCTTATTGACATGTTATTTATGTAGTATGTAGTGACACTATAATCACATCTGTATTAAATATATACTAATATTTTCTTACAATCATTTATGATATACAGTATTTGCATCATATTAGATATTAATACATAATCTAAGATGCTTTAAAGTATATAGAATGATGTGTAAATACTATGTCATTATTACACCTACCCATAATGATCTGACTCATGAGCAGATTTGGGTATTTAAGTGGTGAATGGAAGATCCTGGAACCAATCCCTGTTTGTACTGAGGGATGATTATATTGCCTAATATCCCCGTGATGATGCACACATATTATTCTGTTCCTCATGAGTTAATTGGGAACAGAAACCATTTACATTTCACAAATTCAGTCAGAATTTCATGGAGAAAGCTAAATCAAAGGACACCATTTTTTTTAATGCACTCCAGAGTTCTTTCTGTCTCTTCATGAGGCCTTATTTATTTTATTTTTTTGGCTAATTACAATGTTTTCCCTTTCTCTTTCCTTCTTCTAAATCCTTCCCCATGCTCCTTCAGATTTATAGTCTCTTTCTTGCTAATTGTTATTGCATGCATATGTGCACATACGTCCTTTACACCTGAGGATTTTTTTCTTTTCTACGATTTAGTTCTGCTAGATGCACATTATTCTAGAGTTTCTTAGCCCTAAACATGCTCACCTCTATTCTCTCCATTATATTTAGCTTTGTCTATAGAACTCCAACATACTCCATAGCTAGAACTTTCTTTCTTATTGGAAGCATGAGACATAGTGTCAACTGGGAACTTGACAGACATTCAGCTTCTCTGGCCCTGCCTCAGAACTCAAGAATCAGGTGTGTTTTGTATGTTCATTGAAGTTTAAGAAGCTCAAGACTGGCTCAAATTATGCAGCTCGGTCTTTTTCCTAGTTACTTCCCAGGTAGGGCATCAAGGGGCTTGGCAGATGTGTACTAGGTTTTCTGCTTCTTTTGTCTCCCCCACAGTACTTAAGCAGGCACCAAAGTTGTCAGCTGCACTTTTGTCACAAGATTGTTCAACTTTTGCATTGAATTCATTTCAGCCTTTAAATAAGAGAGAGAAGAAATGTCTCTTTCATAGTTCTCACATAGTCCAAACTTTATAGGTCCAAGGGACTTTTTCCCCCCAGGAACTATTTTTTCTTCAAGGCCTCTGATTTCTATAATTTTGTAATTGAGCTCCAAATGCCATTTTTAATTTGCACAATTCATGAAGACAACTCTGACAATAGTAGTTTCCCTTATGAAAAATACTCCCATTAGAAATCCAGAAAGTATTCTATTGAATGAAATACTTCTTAATTTACTATTTAAAAAGTGTATTGAGAAAAATCAAATAATCTGGGACAGAACACAAAGTGTCCACTATTGTGAAATCTAGTGAAGGAAAAAACTTTAAATTAATTCAAATATTTTCTAAATAATAGAGCCAATGGCTTTTGATAGCTTTCATCTTCCCTGATGGATCTGAATGCAATATGTATCAAGCATGCAAAGAGTATAATTTGCTATATATCTTTAGAAATCTTAGCTTCCTGGGGCGGGGGAGATGGTTAAGTCAATAAAGTGTTTATTTTGTACTTATAAGAACCTGAGTTGGATCCTCAAAGCCCAGATTAATCCTTGGAGCTCATAGGCCAGATAGTTTAGACTAATGCATAAGAGCCCCAGGCAATTGAAAGACCATACATCAAAATATGGTAGATGTTTTTTTCTGAGGTTGACTTCGCCAGCCTATATGTGTGGACACATGCACAGCATCTAGACTTTCTGATTAAGCCTTCAGTTCTAGTCATGAGAGCCTTACCACATCCTTGGAAGAGTCAACTTTTATCAAGACAGAGAGAAAGTTGAGCTAACCACTCCTTGGATTGTGTGTGTGTGTGTGTGTGTGTGTGTGTGTGTGTGTGTGTTGTGTGTGTGTGTATCTGTGTGTGTCTGTGTGTGGGGGGTAGGTTAAGGATTCTTATTGGAAACTCATTCTAGGGAGGTACAAAGTTGAAGTTTTTGGTCATCACAAATGCTCTTTCAGTGCATTCTCCAAAATTATGATTCTAGCTACCTGAGGGAAGAATCGGCTTGTACAATGATGATGATGATGATGATGATGATGATGATGATGATGATGATGATGATGACTTTTGAAGACATAAATAGTTGTGGCTCAGTCACCTAAGTTGATTAAAAGCTATAATTTGTTTGAGAAGCAAGTATTTCCCATCTTTATGAGAGAAACATGATGGAGGCCTGCCCCTACCAATGGTCCTAAACATATATAGAATGGTAAACTAGAGCTTTAGAACAAGAATGAAGGCAGACAATGAGGCCAGTGAGCCTTTTACAGAAGGAGTCACTATTTGGAGTGCTCATTTCTAACAGTATGAATGAGCTCATCACCCCAAACCAAGAATATGGTAAATCTCTCATTCATGAAGCCCATATAAACGAGACTCTTTTATTTTCTCAGCTTTGGCTTTGTTAAATGCACATTATTCCAGATGTCTCCCACACCTTACTCATTAAAATGGATGGAAACCTCTGAAACTCTGAGGAAAAATTAGATTCTTCTCTTTTAAATTGTTAGTCCAAGTATTTTGCCTCGACAGTGAAAAGACTCACACAGGCACAGTAAGTACAGATCTGTCCAAACATGGGCAGAGAGGTGAGAGCAAAAACAACTATATATATGGACTTTTATTCAGTAAACCTGCCATTTAATATTCCAGGAACTACTACACACCAGAAAAAGAAGTCCCTTCTTACCTACAAAAAATTTGCACCAAGATTCATCCCCAAGGGATGCCTGAAACCATGGATAGTACTAAAACCTGCAATATACTATGTTCTTCTCTCTACATATATATGTATAAGGTTTTGATGCTAAATTAAGCACAATAAAATATTAACAACAAATAACAAAACAGAAAATATAACAATATATCATAATAAAATTATTTAAGGGTCTAGAGAGTAAAGAGCTTGCTCTATAGGGGCTGGAGTTTCAATTCCCGGCATATAAGGAGCAGAACATGTTAGCACATACATATAATCATGCTTCTGGAAAGTCTGAGATAGAAATCTGGGGCTCACTGGACAGATAGTTGATGTGGGAATGCGTTTATGTATGCTCTGAATCTCAATCTTTAAATAAAGGAGCTGTTTTGAGCCATGGCAGGCACCATAGAAAAAGTAGGAGGAGAAATCAGAGCTTAGGTAGGAGAAGCAGGGCGGAGTTAGACAGATCCAGCCAGCCGCCCAAGGAGCAACATGTAAGGAGGCACGGGTGAGCCATGGGCCACGTGGCCAACAGATTAGTAGAAATGGGTTGATTTAAGATATGAGAGCTAGCTAGCAATGTGCCTGAGCCATAGGCCAAACAGCATGAAGTTAATAGAAGCTTCTGAGTCATTTCTGGGGGTCTGAGCGGTGGGCGGCTAAGCGGTCTCGGGCGGCAGGTCTGTGGGTCTCGAATCTCTGGCTGCCCGGGACCCGAGAACCCACTACTACAGATAGTCTTGCTGAATGTGTGAGCTTGAGATTCAATGAGAGAACCTGTCCCTCCCCACCCAAAGAAAAGAAAAGAAAAAGAAACCAGCAAAAAGAAAACTAATAAAAGGAGACAACTAAAGGCTACATCTGACCTCTACACACACACACACACACACACACACACACACACATGTACACCCCCAACACACATGCACATACACATACAACACATGCATACACACACAGTGTTATTTAAATTAATTAATTGATTACTTGCTTCTAGAATTTTCCATTTAAATTTTCAAATTTGTTGTTGTTAACTGAAATAATGTAAAGACAGACCATGGATAATAGGACTATTTGACATACATTAATGAATGCCATCCCTCCTACTACTAACAGCCTTTTGAAATAGATACAACTATTATTCTACCCAGTAGAGTTCTCACTAGTTGGGAAGTCCCAATCATTTTGTTCATTCAATAGGTCCTAAGCCCCTCATATACAGCTGAGGAGTGTGGTAATCTGACAAATGGAGCCTACTGTCATGGAGCTTACAGTCCAAAAGGTAGTTTCGACTAGCACCTTTGCCAAGCATAGTCCTGTCTTTGCCATTCACTTGTGTCCATTGTAATAGACACTATTAACCCTATTTCTTGGGAGCCTGTGCTTGGACAGATCTGTATTTTCTGTGTCAGTCATCTCAATGCTAAGGCAAAATACTTGGACTAATGACTGAAGGGATATACCTGTATATTTGCTTACAGTTTCAGAGGTTTCAATCTGTCATACTGAACAAAGCATGGGAAAAGTGATCCAGAAGGTGAGATAAGAAGAGAGCTGAGACAAGATACAGTTTCCAAGGATGGTGACCTACTTTATACAACTAGGTCCAACCACCTGATATTTCTAGAACCTCCCTAAATAGGGAGGAAGTATTTAACATTGAGAATAGGGGAAATCTCATATTCAGTCCATAATAATTAATGCCCATTTAGTTTTATAAATTTGCTCTAGCACAGCCTCCTTACAAGAAGACACATTGATCGGCTCCACAGAATTTTCCCTCTACTTCCCACTTTACCCCTGCCCTTTGATTATTACCAGGAGTTCCTAGCATGACCTAGGTTGGAGTTTCTGTCCAATAGAAGCACATTACTACATAATTCCTTTGTGAATAGTATTCCTGGGTGAGCAATACAAGTAATTGGCCTCTTGGCTCCTGTAGGAAAGATGGTTCCTCCACTTCAGATTAACTCTGACTATCCATTTGAATAAAGCCAATTGAATGTACAGTCCATTTTGGTCCTGTAATCCACAGAAATGCATTATTGTCCACCAAAATGCTATTTAGAGTCAAGAAAGAAGTCCATGGAAGTATTCTCAGCGGAATCCAAAGTCACCCGATATGCTCTCTAGACTAAATTCCCCTGAAGTAGCTGAAGTGTGGAGCCTTTGTCAGAGTGTCCTTTTTGGAAATGGCAGCCTGCCTCTGATTCACAAGATTTCCCAGAACATGTACATAAGTGTGGGTTTTCTCTGAGTGCTTATGAGGCAGGACTCCCAGGCACATTAACAGAAAAATGCAACCAGAACCACAGACTGCTGAATCTAGCTGTTTTGATGAGGAATAATTTAATATTCAAATAATCAGTAATTAAAGAGAAACTTTTCCTCTTTTTCACCCCTTCCTTCCTGACACATCTGCAGCTAGAGGCAAGCCCTAAGTCCTACAATTGTGAGGCAGAGAGGCCTGACTTCATGGCAGTTAAACCAGGCAGCAGAGAAAAAAACTAAAACATATCTCCCTGGGTCACAATACCTCATCAATCAAGTTGGTTTTTCCTATAGTCAAATAACCATGCCAGGTTCTGGTTTCCAGATAGATTTATGACTGTGTTCCCTGCAGGACATACATACATACCATTATGGACTAATTGGCACAGGACACAAAAAGACACAGAGCACTTAAGGAACAAAAATACAAGGAACCTGTTGACCCCAGTCAGGCTCTCTATCAGCAAGTTAGTTGTTTTTATTCCAATTTGGGGACAGCTCATGTCACTAATAGCTTTTCAGGCTCCTAAAGAAATCAAGAGAGAGTGAGAGAAGGCACCCAAATTGTTAGAATTATTATTCACGGGATTTTCTATTCGGAAAGTGACTGGCTGGCTCAATAAAAGTTATCTTGGCCTCTGTGAGGTACCCTTAGCCAATAAGAACAGAGTTGGTTATAAGAAATAATAAGAACACAGAGAGCTGTGGCCTGTAAGGACAATGTGAGCAGGACTGGTGTGTAGATTCCAAGGGCTAGCCTGTCTTCTGTTCCTCAAGGGGGATTTAGTTCTTGCTTGTCGCAATGCTGTAGAGACACCAGAAAAGGTTCCTATAACTTACCCACAAGCCAGTCATTCCTATGTCTATCTACTCACAGTTCCAGGAATTTTGTCAAGCCAGAGATATGTAACATGCTTTAGGTGGGAAAGAGTACCTTGGAGTTATTGTGGATTCAGTTCCAATCATCACAATAAAGCAATTTTTGCAATAGTTAGGAATCCCTAAGGTACTAGCCTAGTAAGTTTTTAACAGTATAGGTATTTTAAAAATAAGACTAATGTACTCTTCTTGATGAAAAAAATACTATTGGGCCTTATTGTTCCACATAATCCAGCTATAATTCCAGATACTTGGGAGGCTGAGGCAGGAAGATGTCAAATTTGAGGTCTGCCTGGGAAAATTGACAAGATTGTATCTTGAACTAAAATTAATTTTGACTAGATCATTACAAGTTCAGTTGACATTAAAGAAGCAAACTTGTTTTTAGAATTTTCACAAAAAGATAGAGACATAGGTCAACATAGAAAGATAATATATATATGCATATATAAATATATATATAAACTCTGCCAATTGCCATCAATAAAAGTTCAATAAACAGAGATCTTCCCTTTTTAGCATCAAATAAAATCACCCCAAAAGTGTGTGTGTGTGTGTGTGTGTGTGTGTGTGTGTGTGTGTGTGTGATGTGTGTGTGTATGTGTGTATGGGGGGTGCTTTTAACACAAGAAATGTAGGTAGAATTTTCCTGTCCTGGAGCTGCTCTCAAATAATAACTCAGAGGTATAATATTAATTATAAATGCTTGGTCAATAGCTCAGGATTATTACTAACTAGCTATTACATTTCCTGTTAACCCATATCCTTTATTTATGTTTTGTCATTTATTAGCATGACACATTCATCTCCTGCTCCCTCTTCCCAGCATTCTTAGTTTGGCTTTCCTGCCTAACCTTATTCTGTTCAACTATTGGCCAGTCATTTGTAATTAATATTAAGCCTCTTAGTGAATATTTGAGAATGGCTCTGGGATAAGAAAACTTTACCTAAAAATGACATCCCAAGTCCAGGGTCATGTACATCCACATAAAGCCTGAGAAAACTATAAAAAATGTTCTAAACACACTGAAACAGAACCAGACACTACTTCATAGTCCTATGTCTCTCATACCTGCTGTGGTAGAGACAAGCGTCTCCTGGCTAGTGGCAGTAGGCTGTGAGATAAGCCACATGATTGGTTCCCTCAATCTTGGTACAGAGACACATCTCCCAGCTACTACCTGTGAGTTTAAACTGCCAACACAAGCTCCTCCAACATGATGCATGGCAGGTTTGAGGGTATTGCTCATACAAACAGAAACGGTTATAGATATGTAGTAAAGACAGATTCAGCTGGAGAAACCTCTAAACAGGCTACAGTGTATTTTAAAACATATGTAAGCTTGGGAGAGAAAAGGGATAGAGAAAGTTCCTTAAAAAGGAATAGAGAATAAAAATGTAATAATCCACTTAATGCACAGAGTATCTGGATCCTGTATGCTATTGTGTTGTCTTTGAAATTTTTTGGCTGCTAAGAGACAATGGATTATGAAAAGTGCTAGATTCAACCAACCTATATATTTTAAAAATATCTTGACTTCTAATTTAAGTCATAAGATGTGTTACATTGAGGGGACAGGCTATAATTTTACTTCCACAGGAAATGAGAGCCTATGGATTCATTCCAGATTAAAGAACAACAAATATTGTCAAAGAAGACCCCCATGAAATCCTGACTGTAGACAAAAATAAACCACTACAAGACATGTGCTGTATATTTTACCTGTTCAAATACTTAACAAAAATATCTTGACTGACTTGTGTACAATGCACAGTCTATATTTAGATTGATACTGATATGTATGCTGCCTTTAAAAGTTTATATATTTTCAGAACAAGGGTACCAGAACCAACAAAAAGGTGATCCAGAATCTGAAACACCTTTAAAGGTGCTGACTGAGATGATGTAGCTTCACACAATATAATGTGGTTTCTTGGTCCCCAGTGGCCAGAGGCCCAGACTCACAGACCTGCCACCCGAGACTCCTTAGCAGCCCGCCACGGCTCAGGCCCCCAGAAATGACTCAGACGCTCATATTAAGTTCATGCTGTTTGGCCCATGGCTCAGGCACATTGCTAGCTAGCTCTTACATCTTAAATCAACCCATTTCTATTAATCTGTCTGCCATATGGCCGGTGGCTCACCTGTGTTCCTTACATGTTTCTTCTTGGGTGGCTGGCTCGGTCTGCCCCTGACTCTGCCCTTCCTTTCCTACCTATTCTGATTCCTCTGCCTACTTTTTCTACAGTGCCTGTTAATGGCCAAAACACCTCCTTTATTTAAAGATTGAGATTCACGGTATACAGAAGGGTATTTCCACATCAGAATACTCCAGCTAAGACCTAAAAATTAACCTGATTTTCTCAAGGTTCCCTTAAAAATTACCATTGGCCCCAGACAACAGGAAGCTGTCTAGAGAAAACTATATTCAAATTTTCCAAATATTGATTATGGATGTTTGTTACCATTTAAGGAAGTTTGGTTACAAGTTGTTATTGGTAAAGGTCAGGAAAAAAACTGAACATGGGAGATTCTATTCAAGGATCTCCTTATGAAAAGGAAAAGTGTACATATAGAAATGATAGGATAAAAGGACAGATTATTGTATATACTCATAAATTTTAAAAAGCAACTACTAGTTTTAATTATTTTACATTGGTATGAATTGTTGTATATTGATACAAATTTATTTTTGTTCATATATATGTTTCTACACTTGTTTGGGTTATTGTGATTATATAACTTATTCAAAATGCAATATATAATTAAATGTGCCATCTATAATAGTTCAACTTATATTCTAGACATACTTAGATAAATAGATGGCCTTTAAATACTTCAAAGACCTACAGAATACATCATATAGTATATTTAATAACCTAAGTCTTTTCATGACAGTGAGACAATCCGCTCCTGGCAATACCAATCTACTTCAGAGCAGATGATGGGCATCAAAGAAACTCCATATGGAGTTTGCTTTTTATGGCAAAAGTTAGCCCTTGCCTCAATTGATGACAGTTACTGTCCAAACTGGGCCAGCAGGATGAAAGAAAGGTGACTGCCATGTTGTCAAGACAAAGTATGAGGGTTCTTCAAAATTTCTCACTTCACAGGAATATCTATCAGATATGCTAGGCCTGTAGGCCAGAGCTGGATGCCCGATGTTGCAGAGAACTTTGGGTTAATGTCTAGGCAGTCTCATGTCCCTGTCATTAGATAACATTTCATTTTTTCTGGGGTCTTTGAGGGAGTAGAAGACTAGATATTTATAGTTGGAGTCACAAAGATAATATAAATAACAGAATATTTTCTCTAATTTTGTCAAATACAAATAGACTGGATATTGCAACTGTAATTCTTACTTAATAACTGTTTTGTTGTATATAACCTTACTATGTTAAAGTTAAAACCTTCCTTTTTAATTCGACAAAAGGGGAAATGCTGCAGAATAACCATTTTGTACACTGTGGAAACTTGTCATTATGTTTGGTTTACTAAAAAATCTGACTGACCAACAGCTGAACAGGATAAAGTTAGGTGGGAAAGTAAAATTGACAATGTTGAGAAGGAGAAGGGTCAAATCTGGAGTCTCCAGTCATATGCAGAGGAAGCAGGAGATGAATGTGCCATGCTAATAAAGGTACCATCATGTGGCAGAGCATAAATAAGAAATATTGCTCAATTTAAAGTGTAGAGCTAGTTAGTAATATGCCTGAGCTATTGGCTGAGCATTTGTAACTAATATCAAGCCTCTGAGTGATTATTTGAGAGTAGCTGTGGGACAGAAAATTTCTGCTTACAAAGAAAGAAGGAAATTAAAATTAATTTCATTCACTCACTCACTCACTGATTCATTCATTATAAATCAATCCCAGGGCATCACATATGCTGGCTAAGTGTTCTACCATGAGCTGCATTCCTAGTCATAAGCAAGATGAATTTAGTGACATATCAGTATTTCTTAAGGCTTTTCTAATGCCATATGACTCATCTTGTACTTTTGGATTACTTCTATTGTAGTGAGACAGGGTTTTAAGTATTCCAGGCTGACCTGAAACTCACAATGTAGTTAAAAATGGGCCCTTCCACGTCCCAAGTGTTTACATTACAGGTTCATACCACCACACCTGGCTATGTCATCTTGTAGTTTACTTAAAATGCCATTTTCTTTGTTCTTTTGACTTCAATTATATTAAAAGGTTTAGTCCAATCTGGGAAGCAATTAATAATGCCCTCTGGGACTGTGGCAAATTTTAGGATTGTGACATATGGCTATGCATTTTACTAAAGGCATTTATAGAAGGAGACATACTAGTTTCACAATTTTTGGCTATAAATTTACTACTTTATGGTCAGTCAAGTAACAGCCTGTGCAAAAGTTTCACAACAAAAATATTTGAAGCTC
The DNA here is from genome assembly GCA_033318265.1 of Phyllotis vaccarum. Classification (NCBI taxonomy): domain Eukaryota; kingdom Metazoa; phylum Chordata; class Mammalia; order Rodentia; family Cricetidae; genus Phyllotis; species Phyllotis vaccarum. The sequence goes on along the minus strand of JARWLC010000013.1, from coordinate 134,056,373 downwards.
TTTGTATATGCTTCTAGGATGTTATTTGCAATGTATGGTAGAATGTGATTTAAAAATAAAACTTGGAAATAGGATGCTTAAACCTTGAGCAAACTAGCCTCCCTTCCCCTCCTGTCATTATAATCACAGAACTTTTGTTATAAAATGAGATTAAAATAAGATCCAGGCAACCTTGAAGTAGACTAAAACCAAACACAGACAACCTGCAACTTGAAGGGATGTGCCCATAGAAATGGGACAGTGCTATTGGCCAACATGGCCTTGGGGATGGGTCATGGGGAGGTAGTGCAATGTCTATGTCTCCATTTATTTACAGCCTCAGCAACCTCTCATGCTTTCTCATGGACACCTTAGAATGAAAGGCCCTACTCCTCTGTTCCTAATGCTCCAAGGCAGCTCTGTCTAGGCTTCACTCATGTTTAGAAAAACTTGCTACAAAATCTCCTTAAAAATCAAAGTGTCTCTATTGGCGTCTGCCTTTTGTTGCTTTTATAGAGTCTGTCTACTATATTTTGTTTATCTCCATACATAAATGGATATTTGTTTTGCTTCCATGGTTGCATGAATGTAGATAATGTTTTCATAAGCATGAATGTACAGACTCCTGTTTAAGAATCAGCGTTCAATACTCTTGATTATAATGCCTTGAGGTGGAATTGTACAATCACATAGGAAATCTACTTTTAAGCCTTTATTTTTAAGGAATGCAGCATCCTATGTTTTATAGACACAAGATACCTGAGAGAACAAGTTATTCTCATTAACATCAATGACCATTTTGAACTAATTTTGCAAAGCAATATTTATATTTGCAGTGCTGAGATGGAAATCGAGGCCTCAAACATGGTAGACAAGTGTTCTGCCACTGGGACATATTTCCAGCCCTTTTGTGGGTGATTTATGTACCAGAAGTACTATATGGAGTCCATATAGAAATTAATCATTTGAAACATTCTCTTTTTGTTTGCATGTTTAGGGAAGGAAAACTCTAAATGAGCCCATCTGTTTTCCTAACTTGAGTATGGCTACTCAAGGACAAAGTCTATCATGTAACTTTTATTGAGCCCACATGACCCCAACTGGGCTGAGCATTTTCCAAAGACATACAATAGAAAGAACAACATGCTGCATTGAGAAGATTAACAGCTCTGTTTATGCACTGTTTCGTGAGAAAGGAGTGCATTTTCTTCCTTGCATCACTATAAATTACCATCACATCACAAAAAAATAAGCAAATGTTAATGTAGTTGGGCATAGAGTTTTTCCCCATTGCATAATCTAGAGAATGCAAAACCCTGGAATATAAGGTTTTTGCAAGCAAGTCAAAGGAATTTTACAGAGTCTCTTAGGGAACTGAGCATACCCCTTCAAATGACAGGATGAAGGCTGTTTTATTAGATCCAGGGTCTGTGCTCATAGGCCCTGGAGCTGTTTGGCTGCCTTACTGATCCATATCACCATGTTTACTTCTCCCAGACTGGAATGTGTCTATAAGCCAAGAAGCACCCACAGCTTTTGATTGTCTGGAAGGCTTTTTGTCAAGTCTCACAGGCTCATTTTAACTGAGGAAGTAGGATGCTAGAAACATGGTTTGCTGAACTGAAGTTGTTGTTGTCTTCTAATATGCTTATATTAACCTCCAGAATGTTACTTCTTCCTTGCTCCTATCCTGGAAGAGAGCCTTGCCTAAGCTTTTTACTTCTATCCAACATCAGACTCCCCAGCCCTAGGTAGGGCAACCCAGTGCCAGATATTGTCAGTTCTTTGCAGCTGCAGATCATCAATCTGTCAGTCCCTAGCTTATGGAAGCCATGGTCCTTCTGGGATCCTAGTGCTCCTCAATAACCAAGAGGCCTCAACAGGGTATCAAAAAGACATACAGTGCTAGCTTTCTTTCTCAGCCACAATTACTCAGGAAATTTCTAGGTAAGCTATTTACATATTCTGTCCTTCATTCCCTACCTGTCACAAAATGATAATAATTAGTCATAGTCAGGGAGAAAAGTCTTCTGTGATCCTAAGATGAAACCAATCACTGTAAGTGCAAAACCATAAGAAGTTCCCATGAATACAATGATTTTATACTCAGTGAATAGTCTCAGTACAAACACTCCCAAGTACATTTGGAGGGGGCACTGATTAATCTACACCACTATGGAGAATGTTAACATGTTCTTAGTTCAAAATGGTCACTGAGGTTAATGAGAATAATTAATTTGTTTCCCCAGGTATCTTGTGTCTATAAAACATCAGATGGTGCATTCCTCAAAAGTAAAAACTTAAAAGTAGTTCTACTGTATGATTCTACAATTCCACTTCAAGGCATGTAATCAAGAGTACTGAACACTGACTGATTCTTAAACAGGAGTCTGTACATTCATGCTTGTGAAAACATTATCTACATTCATGCAACCATGGAAGCAAAACAAATACCCATTTATGTATGGAGATAAACAAAATATAGTAGATATATACAGTGGAGTATTATTTGCCTTTTAGAAGCAAAAGTTCAACATAAACACTGTTGGATGGATGAATCCTGAAGACATTGTGTTAAAAGGAATAAGCCAGTTATGAAGGGAAAACCTCTGCAGAATTGTACCTACATAAGGTCCTTAAAGTACTCAGACTCAGAAGCAGAACATAGTTGTGGGAGGAGGAATAGACTGGGCTGATGTGTGAATGTCTTTCTGCACGCTGTGAAATAAAGGAACTGTTTTGGCCTATGGCAGGCATCATAGCAGTAGACAGGAAATCAGAGCGTATGTAAGAGAAGAAGGGCAGAGTCAAGAGAGATGCAATCCAGCTGCCCAAGAATCAACATGTAACAGTAACACAGGTGAGACACGGGCCACATGGCAGGACAGATTAATGGAAATAAGTTGAACTAAGATAAAAGAACTAGAGCCTGCAATATGGTTGAGACATAGCCCAAGCAGAATGGAATTAATATGTGTCTGTGTGTTTCACTGGGATTTAGGGATTTCTGGTCCAGATAAGTGGCAACAGACAGATATGGACTGTGGAGCTAGTCAGAGTCAGAAACCTCTTTCTACACTGGGCTCTTCTCATTTAATAGGAATGGAAATTGAGTTTTGCATGATGAAAAGGGTTCTGGAGATTAGTTTCTCAATGATGTGAAAGTATGTAGCGTCACTGAATTGCACATGTAAGCATGGTTAGCATGGTGAGTTTTGCATTGTATGTATTTCAACACAATGAATATTTTTCAAATATTAAAATTTAAAAAGAAATAAGTGGAAAATGCCAGTGGTGGAAGAGCTCTGGTATTTCTATGGGCCACAGTACACATTAAGCCGACTGTCCACACAGAACCATGCATTGTTCTTTCTCTGGTCTCAGGGCAACATCCTGAGCAGTAAAGGCAGTTTTGGCTGACTCCAGGGAATTTGTACCTTGGCCACAGAAGGTGTTTTTGACAAGACAAGAAGCCTAGCTTCATCTGTGAAATTCCTGAACATTCTTAGATGCCCATCCCTTGTCTTAATACAGGAATAGCCTTTTCCTATGGTGAATGAAAAAGCAAGCCCTCACTCTTTGGGCTGAAAGAATCAGCAGTTGCCTCTGTTCATTTGCTTGCCAGTTGCACAAAAGTTTCAGGCTCAGCTGGAAGTCTCAACAGTTCTAGAGAGGGCAGAAAATTTTCACAACTTCAGGAGGGGAAGGCCCCTAAACAGATGGTTTCCTACTCACATGGCTTCTGTAGTGAACTGATTTTCCTTTTGAGAGGAAAGCTGAAAGTGGCACATTATGGGATTCCTTGAAAATTCTGAGAAAAAGCAGAAGGCAGTGTTTTCATATTCTCTTTCTGGATATTTTCTATTTGTTCTTCCAAAGAGAACCAATTACAGGGTTAGCTAGAGGGTCCTTAAAATCACCCTCAAAAAGACATGAAAAATTCTACTACCTTCCCCTGGGAACCAAAGGATTCTCGACTAGGCCAAACTCTGGGAGCCAGTGGGAGCGAAGCTGGGCAGTTTGATTTCTTCAATTACCACCTTTCTGGGCCTGGCAGGCAGATGACTGTGTGACCCAAACAGCAAATAAAACCTTTCTCATGGTTCTTTTAAACACAATCAAGGCATGCAGAGTAGAACTTCTGAGAATGCTTTGTATAATTCTAAAGAAAAACAGAAGGAAATAAACACAGATAGTGGCACAAGGTTCACAGAATTGTCCTTTGACCTTGGGCTTGGTACCATGTTTCCTTAACTTTTAGCTTGTAGACCTTATCATAGACGGTGTTGAGACTTGTGTCCTCAAGCTTCAGTAGGCAAGATTTTGCTTGACTGTTTAATTTCTGTGCTTCTCACACCATCACAAAGGCTTCCACCCAGAGTCTTGACTAACTTGAAATAGTTTGGTATTTGATAAAGGTGTTCTTCTCTGAAGCATACAACCCTGTGGAATCTTCTGTTGGGGAACAGACAGTAGCCTGATTTGAGATTTATCTTCCTCCATTGACCTTGAGCTCCTACACAGTGAATGGCTTGCTCAGTTGTACTTAACAGTTCTGCCCAACACCAAGGGCTTTTAAAGGTAGTTTAAACTTTGTATAATAATGGCCTTACATGGCAAATTCCCTTACTAACCTAAGATTTTAGGTTTCAAGTCTGGTCAAAGGAAAAGTTTATTCCCTAAGAAACAGCCATTAAAAATGACACCCAAGAATCCATATCTTTTAAAAACATTCTTACTGCACACTAATATGTCCTTATTCAACATAGTATGTCTTTAGAAAATAATATGTATTTATAATTATAAATTATTAAAAAATTACAAGCTAAGAAATGGTTGAACTGAGTTTAGAATTTCAAAGGGAATGCTCCTTTTCAGCAATCTGGCTCTTTACATGAATAGCATTCATGGTGGCTTTTTGTGGAGGCCTTGTGTTGATTGCTATCCAAGTGTGGAAAAGTTCAGAAATACATTTTCTTCAGAAATGCAAATAATCTTTGTATCTAGGATTAACACACTGATTTTAAGCAAATTATACATCTTGCTATGCCCCTTTATATTTTTCCTATACACATTTTGAAGAAAATATCTTACAAAAGCAGAGGGGTGTCTGAAGAGATGACTAAGTGGATAAAGCACTTGCTTAATGAGTCTAATGACCTGAGTTTAGAACTTCAGGACCCACATAGAAGTTGTAATTCCATTGTACTTCTTCTGGGAGATGAGGATGTAAATACAAAATTACCAGAAACTAGTTAGCCTGTAGTATGCTGCAGTGAAAACACACACACACACACACACACACACACACACACACACACACCCCAAGCAAAAGGTTCCTTTTTTGCAGACAACTCAGAAAAATCTGACGCTCACATATGTATTCGTTGGTATCCTGGTGACTCGGAGGTATGCCCTCACAGTTAAAAAGACAGCAAATGACAAAGAAAGAAAAATAAGAAATTCTACATTTACAAACAAGCTGCGTCTGTAGTATGAGGTTTCTGGCCCAGACTTTTGGGCCTAGTCTCAATGTTTAGGCCCACAGATCCATAGACTCCCAGAGACACACAAATGCTTACAAGAGTTTTAGGCTGATTGGCCTAAGGCCCAGGCATATAATTTGCTCACTCTACCCTTAATCTAACCCATGACTCTTATCCTGTTCAGCTATGTGGCTCGGTACCTTTTCTCTGAGCAGCATAGGTGTCCTCTGCATCTTCTGGCTTCTCTCTGGCATTCTGCTCTGTGCTTCCTGTTCTCAGAGTTCTCCTCAGTCTGGTAGCACCGCCCACACTTCCTGTCTGCCATTGGCCAATCAGCACTTTTTATTAAACTCATAGGCAGGGACAATTATTTACAACGAAACAACATAATCACCCTACACTGTGTCCTTTGCTCTTGTAGAAACATTGTTGAGCTTTTTGTCACTATGACAAATACTTAAAATATGAAAGATTGATTTTGGTTTTTGGGTTCAGGGGTTTTGGTATGTACTTGGTTGGTTCCATTACTGTGGGTGGGAGACAGAGTCGAGCATCATGGAGGCAGAATCACATGTAGCAGGAGCTATCTAATTCATGGTGGCCAGAAAGTGAAAAGAAAAACGAAGGGGGGAGGCAGAATCACATGTAGCAGGAGCTATCTAATTCATGGTGGCAAGAAAGTGAAAAGAAAAATGAAGAGGAAGGTACACTCAAATGATCTACTTCCTTCTACTAGGCAATACATGTTATCTTTATCACTTTGTAATAATGACATCAACTTAGGAATTCATCAAGGGGTCATTCCATTGATTAGGTCAGAGTCCTCAAAAGGCCACTGTCTAAAAGCAGTCAAAAGCTAGCAAACAAGCCTCCACTACAAGAAGTCTGTGATCTTTTAGGTTAGTTCACATCTATCTCCCATAAAATGTTTTAGTTGGAGTTATATTAGAATAGTTTTAGCAAACTTTTAAACAAAGATTTACTTTAACTTGTAGAGATGGTGATGGGATCTGCATATAAGTGCAGCTGCCTTAGGAGACCAGAAGAATAGGTCTCCCTGGAGTTGGAGTTATAGTTGTGAGTCACCTGGACTCTAGGACTGAAACTTGGGTCTCCTGCAAGAGTTGTATGCACTTTTAATTGCTAAGCCATCTCTTCATCTCCTTTGGTGGAACGTTTTTTGTGTGAATATTATGAGAAGAAAGCACACACTTAGATGGAAACAATGTTTTTGCAGAATAATCAATTAAAGAATCAGTTTAACTACATATTTGTTCTCTAGCAATTTAGAATACCAGGGCTGAAGGAAACAACACACTTGGAAGCAACCTGTAAAGGTAACTGGTGATTGGAGGCCTTCCAGGGTTGTTTAAAGGACTCTAGAGGTTAATTAGAGTGGTTTTCTAGTTTACTTTAGTTCACCTTCTGTCTCCCTGGGGTCAGTGTGTGACTGTTGGGAAGAAGGTAGTTGGAAATAACAAAGGCAGGAAGAGAAAAGCAGGAGTTTGGTAATAAAAGAAGATGAGCTGATGTCCCAGAAAGAGACAAGCAAAGTGAACAAAGAGGAAGTACAAGATGGTTGGAGATGGTGTTAACCAAAATGTACATACTAACCTCTGAAAAGAATACCATCAGGCAACTCCTTAACCTCCAATCGCTGTGGTTACGCACTAGAGCAGCTGCCAGGGCAGCCAGGCGAAGAGACAGGTAAGAAATAACTAATTGTTTATACATACATGACATTCTTGAATGATGTATTTATGGATTGGAAGATTTTTTTCTGCACAAACAAATTCCTTGATAAAAAGAGAAAAGCAAATGATCCATAATATTGGTGAATATTTATTAAACGCTAAGAGCTGAATCCCCCGAAAAATGTTGAATGCACTTTTCCCTTCTTGTATCGAATTCATTGGTTCCCTTCTAATGATTCTCCTCATTGTGCAACAGAACAAATTAAATGGCTTATAATCAAAGTGACAAAATACATTTAATACATTTTAAACTGCAACAGTGATTTTGTGACTACATCAACTGCTTAGCTGTGTTTCCTAGAGGAGGCAGCTTGCGGGGAGGATAAGTCAAGGTGCACCTGGATTCTGATCCCCTTCTTCATTGCTTCAGTCAGCAAATGTATTGTGCTTATTAATTCCTGTGTTTTACTAGACATAATGTAAAATGCCAGAGACAGAAGACCCACTCCTTACTCTCATGAACTTCCTAGAAGAGTAAACAAACCCTGAAAACAGAATGTTGATTAGGCTGTATGTTAATCCATCTTATGTTGCCAATTTGTCATTACCACAAACTGAATGAGTTAGAAAGAAAAGAGGTTTATTTTAGTCCATGATTGTGGAGGTCTAAGGTCAGTTTACCCACAGCAATTTTGCTGCGAGAGTACCAACGTGATACAGGGGTTCTACATAGTAACAGACATAGGTAATATAACTCTGTGCATGTATGCATATATACTTGTTTATAGTCTCTCTCTTATAATACCATTAGGATTCAATCATGTGGCTTCATCCTGATGACGTTATCTAATCCTAATCCCTCTCTCCAAGGCTACACCTCTGGACAACAGTTGGGTTTAGTTTCTACCCTCTTAATGCCTCATGCCAGTGATTAAATCTCAATACATGACCCCCAGAAGATATACTTAGGCCATATCAAAGCCTTAGGAAGCGGGTTACCCAGAACTGTAAGAGGAAATCCTTTCTAGCTTTGATTTTGTAGCTAAGGAGTATTTGTATACCAATATAAAGGATGATCAAGGTATGGCTGAATGAGGTAAATGTCTGACATAGAGCAGGTAGAGCAAGCAAAATAAAAGCCTAACCTGGCCTAGGGAAACAGAAGTTAGTTTTCTACCATTCAGAGGCAGAGGTATGTCTCATTGAAGTGGAACCACTAGGGAAAAGCCGCACTTAGTTATACACCCTAGTTTTCCATTTCTTTCAAGCCCTGTGTTCATTGAGGTCAGGTTGGTAACTAGAGCTTGACCATGATGGGACGAACATTCACACTACAGAAATTGGCAGCTGCCTGACATCAGGTTTTCTATTTCCTGGAGATCTGGTTGTTAAACATTTACCAACACGCAAATGGATAGTAATACAAAAGCCCATACTAACACATCTATAGATCTGTGATATGGCTTTAATTCTTTTTCTTCTCCTGATGTTCCGTATCACCCACTGGCAGCTGTTCTTAAGCTGAAAGTGGAATGGAGATAAACAGCAGGATACCACTGCCAGCATTTCATCTTTCTGGTCTCCTACGACTGTGAATCTTGCCATCTTCACACATGCCAACATCCTGTGAGTTTTCCCACATTGGCAGTTTTTCAAGTCAAAGCTATGTTAAAAAATAAACCAGCACTGTTTTCCTCAGACATTAATGCTCATTAACACACACCTAGATTCTCACAGCTTTAGTTTCACACCTGTGATTCGATTTAATTGAATAAATCTTTGCTTATGTCTACTTGAGGTTATTCAGAAGTAACTAGCATTTCTCTTCTAGAAGCAGATTCACCCCGTGAAAATATCAGAAAAACTGCTTAAAATACTACCAGAGACGGGCTGAGAGTGTCACTCAATGGTGGAGCATTTGCTGAGCATGTTGAAAGGTTTCAAATCCAGCATAACAAACACATTTATGAGAGATAAATCAGTCTATCCTGCCATGGTGACCCAGTTTCCATAGTAAAGGTCATAAGCTGTGATCATATAGGAAATAAAAAATAGACTAAGGATGAACTAGGTTTAACATGTGATACTTGGTTCTTTTCAGTCACTTGAACTCTTATTCCCCATTCCTCATTGATCTCACACAGATTTGTGCTCACAGCAGAATGGGTCAGTTCTTTTCTGGCCTGTAGCTGGTATATGTCTGGGTCCTTTAAGGGAAGTCAGACAAGAAAGAGAAAGCTCCATTCACATGGTGGGTGGAGGAAGTTGGAAGCATTCTGGCTCCATCTAAGAGGTAGATGAGAAAACTTGACCTAATTGCAACATGCTGGGAGCTTATTTAGTTTTCACATTCAATACAAATTAGCATTTACAAATCTTATCCATATGCTTTTTTCAGCAAGAAGGGGGTTTTATTATGGATTTTGTAGCAAATGTTTTGGGAGAACTACATGAATTCACAAACCAATTATTCCCTGTAGATTTTGATGTGAAGCTCTTGGTGCATGGATACTGAAATCACTTCACAAAAGTAATTGACATGTGTAAAGTTCTTCTAAAAGACACCAAGGATGATAGCAGGAAGCAGAGAGCAGTGGAAGAAGACCCCTTCCCCTAAATCAACTCTCTTTATTCTTAATTAAATTTGTTGGGGTTGGGAATGTAGCTGAATGATAGTTTACGTTTAGCATGTGTAAATCCTTGGGTTCCATCTCCAGTACTGGAGAGAAAAAAGGCCTGGAACCAACAAGCCACCGTCAAAATGAACAAAGTTTGTGTTTTAATAAACAGGATAATAGGATTTTTTCAAAATAAAAACGTTTAAAAGTTTACATAATTCAACTTTCTAAAAATGTTGGTTGCCCCATTTCCCTGCCTCTGCATACATTTTTGTTTTCATTCCATTTTGAAGTAATTGATAAAAGCAGGTCAAGCTAAATCCCATACCTCATGGCTTTTTGACAATGAGGCAATGAGCATCCCATTTAACCTTTTTGTGATCAAGGGTTTTTTTTGTTTTTTTTTTGTTTGTTTGGTTTTTTTTTTTAAGAATCAAATAGTTACTGTCATGCAGAAGTACTAATTACTGTAAACATTTAGGAAAATAAAGTATGTACAGATCTATGGCCATGTCTGTGACTGTAGAGTTAAAATGTTGTTTCTTGTGTTTAGCCTTGAAGCTCCAATTTGTATATGGAAAAAATTAAGAGTCATAAGACAAGCCAAAGTCATAAGACAAGACATATATATGGTTGGGAAATGAGGAGGGTAGAGGATGTTGAGTCTTCATAGTAGATAACTCATATATTTTTGCTGTGATATACATTGGAGGGATATGGCCATTTTTCTAGCCATATATTTTGAAACATCTCTTTTGAATATTTTTGTGTTTTTAACCAGCTCCTTTATTTCTCTGTAAAGAATAAAAAAATAGTAAAAGTATTATTATCCCAGTTATCTCAAGTTCTTTACCCTGTGACTATGTCTGTTACAAATGAAAAGTACAGAAAGAAAAAAAATCCAGAAATTTGAACTTGTCTTTTTTCCATTATCTACCCACGGCTGGACTTGATGGTATCACTGATTTCAATAGACATTATGTGTTATATCCTCCTAGGCTAGATTGGTTTATGACTTGCAGGATATAATCTAGGTTATTCCTTACATCTTGGCAGAGTCTTGTTTTGCACGCAAGAAATGTTTAAAGTAAAATCATCAGTGTTTCCAAGTTGGAATTGGAAACATAATCAGTACAAAGTAATTCTCTAACCAACCAGCTGAATCACACATTCTTTGTTAAATTGTGTGTGTGTGTGTGTGTGTGTGTGTGTGTGTGTGTGTGTGTGTATTTTACATCCCAACCACAGTATCCTCTTCCTGCTTTCCTCTCATTCCCTTTCCTATCTCCATTCTGCCCCCTCCAGTCAAATAAAATTTAAAATGACTTGAGATTTGAGAGCCAGATTGGCAGGGAGCCCAGTATCTTTTATTGTGTCAGCTGTCCCCCATGGTCTATCAATTGATGACGTCTGTCCACTTTAAAAGTCTCTCATAACGTTAATCTGACTGCTGCTGCATGGGTATCCTGCTACTACCATGGACTCCTCAAGGCTCCTATGGCCACTAGGCCCCTCCATCTGCCTGCTGTTGCTGGCCTAGCAATGCTATTCCAAGATCACAATGGCTTGCTAGAAGGGCACAATCCTCCAACCAGATAAGAGTTCAGCCATCCATTATTTCTATAAATCCTGCTTTATTTCACGCTTCTGGGCCTTCTATCTCAGAGACAAATCTTTTTTATTCCTTGAAACACAAAGAAGTGGCTATTTTGCTTCTTCTACCTCCTTACATTCTTTTGATTTTGCATAGAATGATCTCAGCTCAGCAAGGGGCTTTTGGTTTTGAATAGGTGAAAAAGCAGTATTAACAATTATGTGTCTTTATTAATAAACTGGAAGAGAAAAATAATCTTTGTAGAATTGTATGCAGATCTAATGGAATGAGCAAGATTGGTGATTTATCCCAGAGGACTAAGATGAGCAGGCAGCCATTACTTCCCTCCTCATTGTTTTAAAGGGGATGAGGAAGAATACTGGTGCTAGAACCCAGAGGGAGAGACATCCATAACCTGAATAGAAGAGTTACTATCCACAGGCTTATAGGGAGGTAGAATAGGTGGGTGTGGGATATACTTTCTGGCTCATATCCTATAAGCCTTTGACCTTGCCAGGGCTTCACGTTGTTCAAATCAACCAAAATCTAGACATGGGGTGAGCACAAGTGCTAAGCACCATGGAGTTCAGCTTTGGGACAAGGATAAGAAAGAAAATAGAAGAAACAGGGATCCAGAAGGGCTGAGAAAACCGCAGAGCACATCTTCTTACACCATAGTTCCCAACCTTCCTAGTAATGTGACATTTTAATACAGTTTCTCATGTTGTTGTGACCCCCCTACCACAAAATTATGTTCGCTGCTACTCTATAACTATAATTTTGCTACTATTTTGAATCATAATGTAAACAGTTTTGAAGATAGAAGTTTGTCAATGGGATTGTGACCCACAGGCTGAGAATTTCTGTAACACAGTAGCAAATACTAAATGAACCTAGGCACATAGCTCAGAAATAGAGGATTCTGATTCAATTTCCAGCACAATAAAAAACACTAAATAGAGCATATGAATACCCAGGGAAGAAAAGGCTGGGTCAAGTAAAGAATGAAACTGAAAGATAAGGGATCTTTTTTTTTTTCCCCTGCTTCCTAACGACCAATCCTAGGAGTTGAATCTAAATAATCCCCTCTTTTTTATTATAGTTCTAAGAATAAACTTTTCTCAAAATAAACTCTCCTGTGGATCAGTTTTACAATTTGAAACAGAGCATTCAGTGCTGGTTGAAGCAAATATACTGTGAGACATCCGTCCATCCAACTACCTATCTGTGGATCCATGCAAACCTGACAGTGAGTGCTCTCAAATGTGGCTATTAACTCCTCAGCCCTGTTGTATTGCTGCAGAGGAAAGGCAACTCTCCTCTATCACCTAGTAAGTCATCCTAGGGACTAAGATATGTAGCTTGGTGGTATAGAGCAGTTGGTCTTGCCCAACAATTATGAGGCCATGAGTTCCATCCTTGTTACCCCCAAGAAAAATAAACAAGTCATTTCAAACTTCAAAATAATCACTATTCAAATTCTTATGGCTGACTGAGTAGACAAGTTCCATTGGGCCACTATTCCTGTATTGTCATACATATGGCTGCATTCATCTTGGAGCTTGCTTGGATGGGCCAGGAACACCCAACTTTGTCTCTCTCCCTTTTTGGTATAGCTTCTTTATTTTAAAAAAATTATTACTGCTACTACTATGAATAGTGTGTTTATGTGTGTGTGTTTGTGTGTGTGCACACTGGCACACACATGTCCATGTCGGTATGTAGGTGCCATGGAGCAAATCTAAAGTTCAAAGACAACTTGTAGGATATCAGTTACTTTCTCTTACCATTTGGATTCTGAACATCAACTCAGACACTTGGGCTTGTTGGCAAGTACCTTTGCTGGCTGAGCCATCTTACTATCCAAGGTATGGCTTCTTAAAGTATAAGTTGTAAGCCCATCCAGAGCAGTATAGCTGAATGTGAAGTTTATTTTAAAAAATGGCATCAATAAAAGGTTTCTGAGCATACAAGGAGCAAAATAATGAAAATGTCTAATGAGTCTGTATGTTTCTGGAAGCACTCACGTCGAATCATGCCACTATACTACAGCCTTGCTTCTGAACACATATTTTGCACTGCCCATGTCCTACAATTCCGGTCAGTGCTTCCTGAAACACCTCAACTCAGATTTAAGACTATTAGATACTATTGTCTGAATGATTTTTAACTAGATGCTGAAAGTTTTCTGCTCTTCTATAAACAGTGGTTGAATCACAGAAAAAAAGATTTTTAAAAAATTTTTTTTATCATCATTTGTAAGAATGTAGGTACTAAATCAGTATGGTTTTGGATTGTATTATGTTAGAATATTTATTTGATTTTAAAGTTAGCTGTTTGAGATGCTGACTTGAGTTTTATTTAAAAAAAAATACAAAGCTTAACATTGCATTAGGACTGAATTTCCAAGGATCTCTGAAGTTATCCAAGACAGACTTCTATTGTTTTATTGTTTTTTACTATGTATTGGATATTAAAGCAGATTTCTGAACACTGACAAAAATATCAAATTATCAATCAACTCTAAAAAACTTTGAAGGTGCTCTATGTAAATACTTAGACAAGACTCTCTCTCTCTCTCTCTCTCTCTCTCTCTCTCTCTCTCTCTCTGTGTGTGTGTGTGTGTGTGTGTGTGTGTGTGTGTGTGTGTGTGTGTGTGTGTGTGACTTGAAGCTTATTGATTCAGATAGATTGCTTAGTCTCTCTCTCTCTTTTCCTTTCCAATGCTAGGATTATAAGCCTGTGCCACCATGCCTGGGTTTTTACATGAGTGATGGGGATAAAACTCAAGTCCTCAGTAATCACTTTACTCACTGAGCTATAGCTCCAACCCCAATATTTAATTCTTTATGTAGAAATCAACACTCACATCTGTTCATTAGTATGTAAACTTAATTGTATCTTTAGTAACTTATAAACTGTATGTGTATATAATATAATATATTATGTATATTTTTATATTGTGTTAAAATAGACTTCTTTATGAATTGTTTTCAGTAAATATTTTATTTGTATGCTTATTGTATTTTCCTTTTCTTCTGGCTAGGATTTTTTTTTTAATACAAGTTGGGTTTATCTGGGAAAAGGAAACCTCAAGTGAGAAAATGCCTCCATCATATTGGCCTGTAGGCCAGTCATTTTGGGTATTTTCTTGAATAATGATTGATGTGGGAAGGCCAAACTGACTGTGGGTGGTAATGCTCCCAGGCAGGTGGTCTTTGGATGTATTGTAAAGCATTCTGAACAAGCAGTGAAGATCAAACAAGTAAACAATAGCCCTCCTCATTCTCTACTTCAGTTCCTGCCTTCAAATAATTCCCGCTTGAGTTTCTACCCTGCCTTCCCTCCATGATGGACTAAAAGTGTAAGCTGAAACAAACCTGTTCCTCTTTAAGCTGCTTTTGGTCATTGTGTTTATCACAGCAATGAAAAGCAAACTAAGACACCTCTATATACAGGACTGCAAAACAATGTCTAAAGCAGAAAGGTATCCTGAATGGCATAAAATTTAACAGTATTTATTCTAGTTTTATTTCTGTTATTGTATGAAATAGTCCAACAAAAAGAAGCACAAAAAATAAGCTTTTTTTTTAAAAAAAAGATTCAAGGTAACTGTCAGTTATTTTAGGAAGTCAAGGCAGGAACTCCAGTAGGTAGTAATAGCCCATCTGTAGTCAAGGAAGGGGAATATAGCTTTTCAGTCTTCAATATTGAATGTCAGCCTCCTTATAGCATGGCCGTGAGCTTCCCATAAATTCTATAAGAATATTCTCAGTGGGAAGCATTTAAGTTCCACTTGCAATATGTTCTGGTTTGATCCTACTAGCAGAGCAGGTCACATGATACAAGACTAACCTTTATATCTTCGTGGGATGGTGCTATGTAAGGGCATAAGCATAGGGACACCATAAAGTCACCAATATGGTGGTATGCCACTAAGAAATGAAACTCTGGTTCATGAAGTGCAGAAGGGACCATCCCCAAGTGAAATGGTACAGAAAGGAATATGGAAATGACTAGCTAAGGAAGGAGATCCTGTTATTTTAGTTTCACAAAAGCAAATGCATACTTTACTCAGAAGTTTCTTGCCATGATCATGGGCAGTCCTCTTCTATGCTTTAAGACATTTCTTTCAATATGGAGCAGTAGTGCTACTCTCAATCCAGGAGAGTCATGATCAAAGGCATCAGGGCTAGCAATTTTGCTCTTTAAGTTTGAGGAAAGGAAATTATGTTTGGGGCTGGGAAGAAATTGCCAAAGAAATGAAGGCATAGAGTTAAGATCATTTAGCATCATAAGGTCAGTGAAGACCTAACACCCAAACTCACTTCTACAGCCCTGGAGCTGGGAATATGGAACATAATAGAAGTTAGAGTTCTGGGCAAGGTTCTCTACCATTAAGCTATATCCTCACTGGCTAATGGGCCATTCATTAAGCCATAGTTTCATCCCCACGGTGAGAAAAACAAACAAGCAAAACTCCTTAACAGTTTTATCCAGATATGATGACACAGATATGGCTGAAACAGGAGGATCACCACAAGTTTGAGGCCAGCTTGTCATACATAGCAAAACTCTGTCTGATAATTACCAAGAAAAAAAGAAAAGAAAGAAATTAGAGTTTTGCAGTTTGAACAGATCGTGAATCAGAGCCACTTATTGGAGCATTATGTTTACAAGCACTTCACAATCCTGAAGACAGGAGAATGTGACCTTCACAAGCAACCCTTCCTCCTCTAATTCTTCCTGCTCCCTCACCGGCCTTCCTACCAGATTAAAGTTGGTAGTTGTATTCTCAGATTTCTCTCACCACCAAAGAGGTCTTAGGAGCAGGTGTGGCTGCCCACTTCATACAGATTCAACAACAGATATTAAGCAGGACTTGGTTGTTGTGCTTCACAGTGCCTTCAAAGTACCCTGTCTGTTTGTGTAGGATGTATACTCTTTGGTTTGAAGAATTCTGGATGTCATTCCAGTACTCCTTTCCACTTCAATGTCTCCTATAATTTATATTTGCCTTGCAAATTATTTATAGAAGAAAGAGTCTAAACACCTAAGTCATGGTGATGAAGGATGCAGGCTGAACATTTCAGATGAGTATCAGATTCTACTAAAGTTAAATCAAAATAATCTTTTTCAGGCACCATCTTCTAGGCCAATTTGTGAACAATATAAAGAAATCTATGTTTCTATTTCATGTTTACAAAAGCTAAGATTCAAAGAAGTTTACCAATCACAATTACTAATCTTACGTATCCGCATGGCTTTTAATTCTTGTTATTCAAATTTACTTCCAATGAAATGAAAAGAAGCCATAATTTTTAGTGCAGAGGAAGTTGAATACAACAAATGCGTCATAGGCACTGAAAGTAACACATAAAAAGAAACATTTTAATTCAACCTTTGAGTATTTAATACATGTATGAAATCAATTTTGATTGCTCTTCTGACACTCCCCAACTGACACTCCTTCTAATTGCTTGCCCTCTTTCATAGCCTGCTGAATCCAATTGATGTTGTCCTTATGTGCATTGGTATAAGGCTAGAAGAATTTTTAAAAACGATTTGAAAACTAGTTTGAGTGAGGTTAAAATTGTTGGAATAGTGAGAAATTTAAAGTTGTCTAGTCCAATTGGAATATCATCTATTTATGTTCCAAGTTCTAGTAGGTTTGTCTAAAGTATTATTTTCTTTACCTCAAACTATATTTTACTAAATGGCTAAGACATCTGTCTTGATGTCTCTGAGATGGCCCACAGTAGTGTTTGCTTTGTAATATTCACCTCCTTGAGTGGAAAAAAAATTAGTGACATTCCTCTAATGTTCAGATTACAGCAAAGGTTGAGGGATTGTACTGCTGAGATTAGCTCACAAAAGACCAACTTCCAGGTTGTTTGTGGTCTCATATAGTCTCTCTCATTCTCTGGGAGTCTTTGTCATGAAAAAGCAACTACAGTGCTAGAAACTGTCCTCTGGAGTAGTTCATTTGACAAAAACCTAAAGGAGGATTGCAGGTAACAGCCAGAAATTAGTGAAAACATTGGATTTAAGAATCTATGAGGACCCAAATACTTCCAGCATTCGTGTGAGAAAGTTGGGAAGAGGGCTGCATTACAATAAAACCTGTACATGAAACCATAGCCCAGACATCCCTTTGATGGCAGCTTTGTGAAACAGTCAAGTCAAAGGATTCAACAAAACCCGTCAAGGATTCTGAACCCCACAAATGGGAAGCTAAGAAAATCTGTTATTTTAGGCCAGTTTTGCAGTAATTTGTTACACAGTAGTGGATAATTAATGTAGAATCACTGGTGTGACATGATCAAAGGGCAAAAACCATTTCTTTGTGTTGTTTTCTGCTTTGATGAACATTATTCTAATAAATCTTTACAAAGTTTAAAATTTTTATGCAGTCAAGGATTCTAAAATGTGTACAAAGAAAATTCATAGGGACTAACTAGTCAATAAGAATAATCCTTCCAGGACAGTTTTGGAAGAATGGAGTATGATGGTTACCCACAGAGCTCACTGCTAAGATCACAGAATGGGATTAATTCATTCTCAAAATAATAGTTAACTTTGGTTGTACATTTTTTTTATTTTAATATGCATTTTCTATTGAAATAGAAAGGTATTTTTCATTTATTTCACCCTTTAACATTAAATAAAGGGTCATGAACAGAAGATGCCAGAATGGTTCCCAGAAAGGATATTAATTAAGGTTACTCCATACAAGTATTAGCTCACGCTTGAGCTCATTTCATATCCTTTGAAGATAGCTTCTTTTCCGGGCACACTTCTAAGCCTAATTTACTTTTGAGAGATGACCAGGTTGGCTGCTGGCCAGCAGCTTGTTTGTGGGAGCCTTCTTCCCTATCTCTGGCTGCTCAGTTCATCTGACTGAAGCTGTCCGGCCTGTTAAGTGAAGCAGGCAGCTGAACTTACCATTCAGCCTGGAAATAACCCATGATGGTTTCTCACAGTATTAGTGAGTGGAAGTGAAGTCTAGCCCTCTGAAGGAGGTGTCTTTCTTGGGCTGAAGCTTGTAAGAAAAATACAAGTTGAGCTGCGTCTCCTCCTCCACCCTCTCCTTTGCTAATGGCTCATGAAATAAACTGAGTTGTTAATGACAGAATGATTTCCCTGCAGGTCTCACAGTTGCCAAGAACACCCAATTTATAAACCCAAACCCAGTAAGTTTACATTATGTGTATATGTGTTGGCAGATTACATGTAAAAAAAAGTAAAAATCACAGACACGAGGCCCCCTGGTACAGCCCACAGCTTGAGTTTAGATGGTGCCAACATTTCCATTACAACCAGCAATTCTAGAGGTCAAAATGGGAGCAGGAAAGAGATCCCAGGAGGGATCTAGGAAACTCTGAGAAAGGTAGCTTGATGCTTTTCCTGACTCCGATGTGGATAAATATCTTCATGGAAGTAAGAATTGATGTCATGTTTCAAAAGAATCTGAAAGATTTTTGAGTTCTAGATGAAACTCAAATTTCCTGTTAGTTAAGTCTGGTCACATATATTTCTGGCAATGGAAATCTCTGCTGGCCCTTCTGGACATACAACTCAAGCAAACTTCCATAGCTTTCTATTAGATCCCTTATATGAGAACTGTTGCAAAGAGGTGAGAAATCTCTTCTACTGTGGAGTCATTTGGGGCTGCATCAAGGTGAATAAAGTGCCTCTGGGATCTGAAGACAGCTCTGGTATTGTCCTGACTATATAGATGAAATCTCCACAAGTCCACATCTGTCTCAAACTACTGATGCTAACTCAGGGTTATCTTGGGTGGCTAGTCAATGACAAGGTGCTCCTTCTAGAGAGCCAGTAGCTTCATCTCAAAGAGATAGAACTCTGCTTGGCTGATAGACATCATGGATATTATGTAGGTTAATGCTATATATGAGGGCAAGAAAGGCTAGAAGGTTCAGGCATCACAAGCTGAACATTATGATCAATGGGAGAGTAGTTTGTAATTTTTGATTTCCTTCTTGCAATAGGCTTAGACAGACTCATTCTTTCTCACATGTCTTTGCAATGCATCTCGGGAGTTAGCAGATTATGGACTCCTGACTCACTGACTTGGTTGTTGGTCATAAAGTTCGCTTTCACCAAGAGAATGTAGGTGAAAACAAAAGGACATCAGTATTGAGGCCCTAAGGGATTCTTCATCTTTATACTCCTTTGTTTTTGTAATTTCTGCCAGCGATGACAAGAAAAACATGTCAGAGTAACTGTTGGGCCCAGAATGAAAAAAAAAAAAAAAAAAGCAAACCCTGAACCCAACTTGAAGCTTGAAACTAGGATCAATTCTTAGACCATTGTACTAAAAAGAAATACTAATACTCTATACTTGTCATGTCATTGTTAGGACAAAGTCCTAGACAGAAACAAGTTAGTAGAAAGACGATTTTCATTCACAGTTCCATAGTAGAAGCTCTGGCTTTGGTGCCTAGAGGGCTTGCAACTGGCTACATTGTTAAAGAACAGGGAGACTGTCCCTAGTGACCTACTTCCTTCTGAAAGTTTCTGCAGCCTCTCAAATGCTAGTTGGTGTCCAAGTGTTCAAACACATGAACCTATGAGGGACATTTCACATTCAAGCTCTAATATCATTGTAAGTCATCAAGCTTTGGAGTTACATAGGATTTTCCTGCCTCCTTTTGCAGTGTTGTGATTTAAATACAGGGTTACATGCAATAATCCTGCTCTCTGTTTTGGTGATTACCTATAAAATTACATATAAATATACAGACTTATATTTTTATTAATTTTTAAATTTTATTTTATATACTCTCCACAATTCCCCTCCCTCCTCTCATCCCATTCCCTCCCTCCACCTTCTTTCTATCCACACCTCATCCATTCCTCAGTGGTAAAACTTTCTCCTATCAGAATCAACAAAGCATGGCATACCAAGTTGAAGCAGGACCAAGATCCTCACCCTCTACATCAAGGCTGAGTGAAGCATTCCACCATAGAAAATTGTGGGGATATTTTGTAATATAATAAAAACATTCGGAGATATCAGAGGGATCTACCCACAGTCAGTCCAGGAAGATCAGACAGTGGTAACTCACACATTTAATCCCAGCACAGGGAGTATCCTGGGAATGGTGACCTACGCCCTTAATCCAATCTGAGTTTGAGGTCATTTTAGTTTACAGAAGGAGGTCCAGGCTCCCAGGTAGGCAGTGGTGGGGCCACACCTTAACTGAGTGAAGAGAGTATTTAAGGCAGATACAGAAAGACAGAACAGGAGAGGCAGAATAAGCCATGGCTCATACTGTTAGTCCCAGAAGCTGGGAAGCAGAGGCAGCAAGTTCCAGGACAGCCAGGACTGTTACACAGAAAACTCTGTCTGGGAAAAACAAAACAGACAAACAGACTGGAGGAGGATCTGTCCTCTGATATCCTGACTGCTTTATTATATTACAAAATATCCCCACAGGAAATAGGTTCCCAAAAGCCAGCTCACATGCCAGGGACAGATGTTGGTCTCACTGCTAGGGGCCAAAAACAGACCAAGCTATACAACTATCACCCACACACACAGGGCTTAGGTCAGTCCCATGCAGGTTCTCTAGTGTCATAGATCTATATTTTATCAGAATCCTGCCTAGGGTAACTGAGACCTTCTATCCTCTCATGCTCAAACATTAGAGTTTTTAATCTAACCGAAAAGGACATTAGTTATTATTATCTGCCTCCATTCCCTCATAAAGGCAACAAAGCTTTGATAGTGAGATGAGACTTTCTTAACATATAGGTGACAAATCCCTGAGGCACAGGTATGTGTCTCATGGTATTAATCACGTTAGGACTTCAGCTCTCTGGATTCATACATGGATTTTATTTTATATTTTTAAATCGCCGTTTCTTCCAAATCATTACTTCTTCTAGAAAACCTGTTTTTCTAGTCAAGTGATCACATGTGTTTGTATAAACATTGAATATACAGAGTAATAAAACCTACCCAACATAATCTACATACAGGAGCAAAGAAGCAACATAGTAACTGTCTTAGTTTTAGAAATTCCTCCCAGGATATATTCTCACCAGCCTAGACACAATATACATATTTTTAAATAGGAGGCAGGTGTCTAGTTCCTGAATTCCAATGCTGGGCAGGCGAGACAGGAAGAAAAACATTCTCTTAGAGATTAAATGTTGATCTGGCCTATCCCAGAGTTACCACATATACAGCCTCAGTTACAAAAATAACTATTAAGACTTCATATCTCTCTTTATGCAGACCCCCACAATAAGCCTTACAGACTACTATTTTGTCATTTCCCTAAGAAACTGGGTAGAATTTGATATAGTACACATGGCCATATCTAAAGGTGATGTGTTCACAAGATGATCTTTTTCAATTCTTTATTATGATGTCAACCACTCATAATTCCAGTTCCAGGGAATCTGAGACCCTTTTTACCCTGGGGGCAACTGCATGCATGTTATGTGCATAAACCTAGGAAGGCACAAGCACAGGCAAACACTTAATTGCGCGCGCACACACACACACACACACACACACAACACACACAAGAAAGAAAGAAAGAAAGAAAGAAAGAAAGAAAGAAAGAAAGAAAGAAAGAAAGAGAGAAAGAGAGAAAGAGAAAGAGAGAGAGGGAAGGAGGGAGGGAGGGGAGGTGAGGGAAGGGAAGGGAGGAAGAAAGAAAGAAAGGGAAGGGAAGAAAGACGGAAGGAAATTGAAAAGAGATTTCTGGGAAATGCTTCCAAAAGCCACTTTACAAGGACTTTAATAAACCAGGGACTTCACAAGGTCAGGCCATAGTGTGCTAAAGGGACAAGAAGTATGAAATTAAGTTCCATTTGCTTGGTTTATTATTTTACAGTTTTCTTTGAATGAAATAATCAATAAGGGCACCATGGTGGAGGTAGATTATAAATTATAAAAAGTTGAGTAGTCCCCCTTGCTTACCCCACTAATACTTTAAATTAGTAACTGCGTTTCAAGACTTAATGCTCATCTTGCAACTTGATGTGCCTCAATATTTATTGTCTTCTAGGTGTCCCTAAAAAATCCAGACATGCTATTATGTGTATTTCTCAGGCAGGGTTCTAACAGGAAACAGCTGACACATCCAGAAGAGGACAACATAGGAGGATTTATTTGCAGAGTTGGCACAGGGGAATCACAAAAGAGTGTGCAATAGCATGAACGTTCTAGCAGCCAAATTGTTCTTGCCTCGCTCTAGGGGGTTGAGAAGAAGGAATGGATCTCAGAATTGGAAAGGGGAGAGCAAATTGCCACAAAGTTAGATACCTGAAAATGATGATCAAGAGATTTACCTAGGCTGCAAAGAGGGAGCCAATGGCATAATGCCCCTGCCTTTGTTCCCTTTGTCATAGATCTTCTGCAGCTGTTCCCCATGGGGTCCTGTTGATGAAATCCAGACTTGCAGAGTCCTGGCAGAGAGCAGGGACAAGATAGGCAGAGTAGAGCTGAGAGGAGAAAGGAGAGATACCTGCCTAGGGGACTCACTTCTGCGAGCCTACCCACACAGATCTGTGGACACAGTGAGTGCAAACATGCTTCTCAACTACACAAGCATAGCAGTAAGACCTTTTGTTATTTCACATGATTATGCTACAGTAAGTCATGTGGATAATTCCAGTGGTCTTTGAAATATATTTGTATACAAATCTTCTCACTTCGCTCCAGATATTTTATAGTGCACAGAAAGTGAGTAAAACATGTGTTAAGAGGTGAAACATGGCCATCCCTACTAGGATTGCCCTGGCATTCTCTAGCTGATGGTTATGCCAGAGAACTGCACAAACCTCTTAGGTGTACTGAAATGTTTGCTGACATTGCAAGATATGTGTGTTTGTGCTGCTGAGCCCCAAGTAGCCATGCGAAATTCTGTAGAAGACTCTTCAATTTTATAGATTTGCTTCTGTATCTAGAAGCCAATATTCTGCACAGGCAGCAGTACAAAAACAGATTTAAACATCACTGCCTCATTCAATAATATGTCTAATAAATGAGGCAAACCTCTTCAAATGTCCTTCAACAATATCAAAGAAACAAAAACTCCTGTTCTTTTCTGAGACAAAGATGAATAAAGTAGATGCCTAATTCTGCCTCCTTTGGCCCCTGAACTATAATCATATGAAAATATCTGTGAATTATTCTTCAGAAAACCTAGCAGATGATTAGCAAACATTTCTGGGTTCGTTATCTACAGTGATAAATATACTACCCCTTGCTGCTCTCTTTCCCCTCCCTGTTCTAAAGGTTCAATATTACATGTAGTAACATCAAGTTCAGGCGAGGAAACCAAATATTTTATTTAAAATTAGAGTTGGGATACAATTAAGCTAGATGAAGATAAAAATATGCTAGTGTTATGTGGCATAGTCCTAAGGCTCCCTCTACCAGTGTAGCTTTCACAGTACATGTGTGGTATCACCTATTAAGTGAAGGTTACTGATAATTGCATATTTTGGTGATAAAGAAGTAATGTTGACCATCATTTACTCTTAAGGCATGTATCAAATACCTTTGTCTCCAGCATCTTGTTCCGTAACAATAGGCAATGTCAAAGAATGAGACTCCATGTTTGCTTTCTGTAGACAAAGGAGAAGTTAGTAGCTAGGCAATATGTTCCCAAAATAGACAGAGCAAGGACAACACTTCAGAAACACAGCACAGGTGAACTAGATCAAACATGGTATTAGGAACAGTATTTGTGAAAATGATGCACATAGATGGCAAGCAGTGGTGAGAAAATGTGTTTTTGGACTAATTAAATAAAGAATAATAACTGATAGAAGATCCCTAGATCTTCTTCAACATTTCCTCACAGCTCTTTCAAATAGACAGGATTATATCTACACTCCTCATACTAAAGGAAATAATGTAACAAGAAGATGAAGTATTAAAAATGTTTCCAGAAACCATAATCTTTCTTTCATGAAAAGCAAGAGAATATTTCTCAACACTCTATGATAGCCACAAATTCTTAAATCTTCCTTCCTTTGAATGCGATTTTTAAAAATCAGTCTATGAGATACTGCTAAGAATATCCCAGAGGTGCCAGGTACTGCTTAGCAGGTAGTACCCATACTTTTGACTGCTGTATTCTTTAATGTCTTTTGATAAAGCCTTTGGAGGAAGTGTGAATACAGTCTGTTAGCTGGACAAATAGATGAACATGGCAATACTAATGAAGAGTTTGTCAGCTGAAAATGGATGACTAATATGCATATGTGTTGCCATAATATTGATAAAACATTGAATAAAGGTAACTTTTGAAGAAATATTACCCATTTTGTACATAATGTTGATGAGTTCTGGCTCTGTCTTTAATCCACGTAGTCAGTCCAAGAGACTATAATTTTGGGCCATAAGATGATCTTTGGTGAGTAAACAATCCAGGGAGGTAGGTATAACTGGTTTTATGTGCAGTGTGTTTTGCTATTCCTGGGCATCACCCCCACTGTTTAGAACCACTTTCCTGTGTGGTATGACCCTTAAAAACACAGAACATTTTATCAGAGACCAGCAAGGAACAACACTGTCTCCCCAA
The DNA here is from genome assembly GCA_033318265.1 of Phyllotis vaccarum. NCBI lineage: Eukaryota > Metazoa > Chordata > Mammalia > Rodentia > Cricetidae > Phyllotis > Phyllotis vaccarum. Next base: position 134,031,428 of record JARWLC010000013.1, on the reverse strand, counting down.
GGACTGGCATGCAGAAATTATATAGAAACAAACTGGTAATTAAGTATTTGTGCGTTATTTGTACTTATGTTTCTATAGCTCTCAGTTGGGATGGAAAGTTTTTAGATGGTGCCTTAGTAAAAAGTATTCCAGGCTTAGACAACAGACATTTATTTATTTCTCACAGTTCTGGAAGTTTGGAAGTCCTGTCCTGGTGAGGTCCCTCTTCTGGTTTTAGACAGCCATCTTTTTGTGGATCCTTTGGTGGCAGAAATGGAATCAGGAACCCCCTGGGCCTCTCACTGTAAAGGTAGTAGTGATATGTAGTAGTGAGGTTTCTTGGTCCCTGGTGGCCAGAGGCCCAGACCCACAGATCTGCGCACCAGACCCATTAGCTGCCAGCTGCTGCTGCTCAGGCCCTTAGAAATGACTCAGAGGCTTATATTAACTTTATGTTGTTTGGCCTATGGCTTAGGCACATTGCTAGCTAGCTCTTACATCTTAACTCAACCCATTTCTATTAATCTGTCTGCCACGTGGCCCGTGGCTTACCTGTGTTTCTTACATGTTGCTCCTTGGGCTTCAGCTCGCTCTGTCCCTGACTCTGCTCTGCTTCTCCTACCTATTCTGATTCCTCCTCCTACTTCTTCTATGGTGCCTGCCATGGGCCAAAACAGTCCTTTATTTTAAAGATTGATATTCACAGCATACAGAAAGGCATTTCCACATCAGTGACAGTCATGAGAACTCCCCATGGTGACCTCATCACCTCTTAAATGTTCACTCCTACTACACTGCATTGAAAATGAGGTCTTCAGCATGTGAATCCAGGGAGAGGAGACAAAATTTCAATCCCTAGCAGATGGGAAATGAAGTAAAAAGAAACACAAATTAAACATCTTCTTAAGTGTACCTTGTGTGTTATTTTTTAAAAAATCTCAAAGAATTTAATTTCTTTTGCTCATTGGAATTTCTTAAATTATTAGAACAGAAGCATTTCTAAAGTTAACACAACAAATGAGTTCATTGAGGTTCTTGAATGGGTACACGGACAACTTTAGAGGTAGGTGTGCATTCCCAAACAGACTTAGACAGGTTAAATATTTAAAATATGTAAAATTATTTAAAATGTGTAAAAGACAATGCATTTTCTTCATTCAGAGGAACATAACCCTAGGAGGAACTAGGGCGACACATCCCACACACAGCTCAGACAAACAGCTGGGACAATTGTGACTGACCTTGGCTAAAATCCTCTCTTTACTGCATCAGAGCCCAGTAATTCACCATCCTTATTGTGAAGGATACAAGCCATTATCACTTCAACACATGTGTCAGCTGCTTATTTACCCATAAGAACTATGGGTATCCTGCTGTGGTGGCTCTAGCCTAGAATTCTAGCACTCAGAAGACTGAGGCAGGAGAATTGCACTGACGTGGGGGACATAATGGACTACATAGTGAGCTCCATGCCAGTCTGACAATATAGACTAGTCTGGGAGTGAAACCGTTTCTCAAAAATCAATGAAAGGAAGAAAAAAACTATATATGTTTAAATTAGATTTATATTGCTGTGAAAAAATATCATGACCAATAAATACTTGGAGAGGAAAAGATTTATTTCACCTTACAGCTTACAGTTCTTCAGGAAGAGAGGTCAGAACAGTGGCCTGGAGGCAAGAATTGAGCAAATACTCTGGAATATGCTACTTACTCAAGCCACTAAGTTTCCATGCCTTGCTCAGGTTTTTTTTGCTTAAATACATTATGACCACCTCCTTGGAAGGGCCATTGCACCCTATAAAGTGGGCTGGACCCTTCCACATTAATCATCAACCAGTAAAATTCCCCTACAGGCTTGCCTGCAGGCCAATATAATGGAAGCGTCTCAAGTGAGTTTCCTTTCTCAAGATAACTCTGGCTTGTGTCAAGTTGACAACTCCCAAATAAACCCAACCCGGACATTATGTAAGACTTCAGATATTGACACTGCTTTCAATTTTCGCTTTAGAAAGTTTGGTCCTACCCTGTGATCACTCTAGAAAAATGAAGCCCCAATAATTATTTGATGTGATTTTAAAAAGTAGCCAGAAAGTTTGTTAAGGAGAGGGAAGATAAGTTCATTTGTACTAAAAGCCATAGAATGTTAATATTTAGGTAATTTATACACTACTTTATGTTATTATTTTTTATTATTTTTTTGAAAAATGATTCATTTTGTTCAAGAATTATAAGTATGTTAGGAGAAGCATGGTGGTATAATCCTTTAATCCCAGCATGTGGGACACAGAGATATTTGGATCTTTGTGAGTTTGAGATCTGCCTAATCTGTGTAGTGAATTTTAGGCCAGTCCAGACTACATGTTGAACACCCCTTTCCATGTACGTTTGTGGGTCTCTATGTTTGTGCATATGCGAGGACAGGTACCCCTGAAGGCCGGAAGAGAGGGCATCGAATTCTGATTCCAGGGAATTGGTGCTATGGTGGCTATGAGCTACCCATATTTGTGCTGAGAACTGAACTTCAATCCTTCGCAGGAGCAGTTTACATCTTTAAACACAGACATCCCTCTACCATTAATGTTACTGCTTTAAAGTGAATATTGAGCACTGAATTTTCACATGATTATGTGGGCTTCTTTAAGGTTTGTTCTATTATAGACTTGAAGCTCTTGACAGAGGGCCTTTTGATTCTTTCAAAAGCTGTACTTCAGACACTATTTATGAGACTCTTCTAAAATTTGTCTCAGGTACACTAATGCTAAGCCTTCTGTATTTTCCAAATTCATGTTACTACAGAAGGTGGCCTCTCTATACTCATGTTCCTTGACATATCTCCTGGAATTAACCATGGGCTGTATACATAGCCCTCTTCTGCCTATTCATTCTTCCCAGAATTGTGGAATCATTTGTATCAAGGTAATATGCTTTTTCATGGATGAAGAATCACATAATTGTTTGTTTTCCTTAGTACTTTCAAATCTGAATAATGTTAACTCAGATAGAGTATTATGAAGTTATTTATCTTTTGGATGGTAATTACTTGCAAATCCATTTATGGTTAGAGTACAGCTTCAACAAGTTCATACAATTCAATTAGCCAGTCTTTGTGTAATGGTTTATTTCCCTTCCTTTAAGAAATGCTGTTAATTATCCTTAGTTGACTGTTAGTGAAGACTTTTTCCTGAGTCTTACCTCTTCGGCTCATTACACAAAGCATCAGTGTGGAAAACAGAGACAAGAGTAGTTTATATTTCTTTCCAAAATGAAAATGTTGAATATATTGAAGAGTGTCACACTTTGTAGGAAGAGGATGACGCTCATCTCCCCACCAAGTTCACATACTGAGACTTGCTGCTCAATTCATACACTTTTAGGAACAATTTTTAATCTAGTAATTCTTATTTTAAAAACTTTGAAATTCCTAGAGAGATGGATCAAAGGGCCTGTATTTGGTTCATGAAAGTTTTAGTAGGTTCCTTGCCAGTGCATGGTAGATTCAGCTGAATGTTAAAACTACTTTCAGCAAAGGTACACACATTTTAATCCCATGTTTCTAAATGAAGTTACTATTTTAATTTACTTTACTCTTGATAAATAGCAAATTGTATTTCTCCACCCAAGGTTTTGGCTTGTAGGACAAAATATTTTAATTCAAGCACTATCTCCAGTCACAGTTTCCATAAGAAACTACTCTTGTGGTAAAATGGTTTACAGTACACACTTTTTTTTGTAAAGCACTACTCATCAATATTGATTTTATTTTTGATTCCACCCTACCCCCAACAGAGAACATGGAAGTATGTCCTTGAGAAAATTACTTGGTAATGAGTGTGAGCAATAAAATCTGTAGTTTTTAAGGACTCTTAATTCATATGCAATACACAGAAGCTTTAAGAGTATTCCCTTAGTATAAAACAAAAAGAAAAATGTCTAGAATAAGAAATAAAGTGTGTGTGGAGGAGTGGAGTTATAGAAAAATAATACCAGTGGGAAGGAAAAAAACTTACAGTTTTAATTCTTTTCTTGGCTTTGATCAATTGTGTATTTCCTAAAGATGACCAAAAAGTTCTCCCTCCCTTCCTCCCTCCCTCCCTCCCTCTCTCCCTCTCTTTCTCCCTCCCTCTCCCATTAACCTTGATTCCCAATAAACAACATTTCTGTAAACAACATTTTGATATTCCTCCTAGATATTCCTCCTATCATGATGTATGAACAGCACAGGTTTGAAAATAATCTAAATTATGGCACCTTAGCTTGCTAACATGCTTTGAACATATCAACATTATCCTGTTTTCTTGTTCATAGCTTCTTTTTTAATATGGAGTATTAGGAAATGCCTTTTTTATGAAGCCATCCATCCAAACGCAGGATCCTCCTGAAGAATTACTTCTAGGCTTGAAATCTAGACTGGATCCTTCACTCAGGGTTCAGGAGAACATTGTCTCTGGTGCTTATTCTATGGGCCATCTCTTGTCCTCTTCAATTATTTAATATTTTTTCAAATCACAATGAAGAGGGCTTATAAGCTTTTGAGACTTCATGAATTACAGGAAACTAACTTCTTTATGATGCTTCTCACAGTCCATATTATGTCAGGCAAAAAATTGAAGAAAGGTGACATAGAAGAGGACATGGACAGGGCTACCTCCACAGCACATGTTGGAGACAGGAGCTGTCCCAACCCTCGGGAGTCTGAGACTTATCTGTATAAATTAACAATTTTCTTGAGGAAAAAATTGCACTGGGATATGTGCAAAACATTTCATTAGCAACATACATAGAAGAGTTGGATGTAAGACACTGGACCTGTACTCCATCCTGGCTCAACCACCCTCCATTTCCCCTTTCCTTCTCCTGCTCTAGTTACTATTTAACAAAAACTAGCAACCCTTCCTCCCTTTTGCTTTTTCTCCTCTTTCTTTTCTTCTTCCTTTAACAACTAATTAGGTTGCTTGTTCCAAAATATGGTCATCCCCTTTAGAATTGCCGTTAAATTTCTGAAATCTAATATACTGTCTGTGTCTAATGTTCAGACAATGGGGACAAATGAGGAGCAAAATACATTTAGTGCAACAAACAGTCATTTCTCAGCTGAAATCAACTCATGTCTGAAATATTTTTCTACCTCCTCCTCCCTCCCCAGAGGCAGTTCCATTTCTTTGCACAGACAACAATAAATGGTTGTTGAACTGAATTAAATTGAGGTGTAACTAGTGCATTCAGAGAATTCTGTGAATGTGATTATGGAAATAAGATTAGAACTCTCACAACTCAGCTTATACCAAAAGCAAAAGCAGCAAATGTGATGAATGATACTGGGGAATGTGGGAGAGAATGGTTTTTGAAAGTTAAAATATATTCTGGATTTGGGGTAAGAAAGTTAAATACAAATCAGGCCAGATTCTGCACTAAACTTTGTTTACGCTGGGTAAAGTGCAACTTCCTGTTTGGAAGAAAAAAGGTTTTGATGGCTCAAAAGGTCTCCTGGGGACTCACTCATCTCCTACCAACATAACATTTGAACCATTTTCAATGTAAATTAGGGGAAATATGGATTGGATTTCATTTGCAGCACAACTTAAAGAAGAAAAAGAAAAAATTAGATTTGGAAATGATTGCAATCATTTGAGAGCTCTAGACTCTTGTTGATTTCTGCATCCATTATCAGCAGATCTGCCAGGCCCAACATTTAAGTGTCAGTCCTCTATCAGGACAATTGACACTAGTTTGTTTGCTTAGCATCGCCGTAAGTAAGTAAACACTCTGTTATGGCTCTTCCCTCTTAACTCCGAGATTCTCTATGAATAGTAAGAGAACTAAAGAACAGAATGCTCAGCCAGACAATTGAATTGCCTTTGAATGTTGTTAAGAACAATCACACATCTAAAAAAACAACTGTTTTCTTGCACAGCTTTCTCACACTTGAGCACTCATCAGAACCCCCTGGAGGGCTTATTAAAACACCGACAGCTGAGTCCTACCCAGGACTGTTTAATTCAATAGATCTGAGGTAGAGCCCAAGAATTAGCATCTTTAACACACTCCCAGGTGATGTGGAAGCTATTGGTCTGAGGCCCACACTGAGAAGCAGCATACTGGTGGGCAGACACTGTGGGGCCTTCTTTGAGGAGTAAAAAAGCTGCACACTTTATATTCATGTATTCACGGATTTAACAAGCTAAGCACATGGCATCTTTGTACCTGTATAATAGCTTAGGTATTTTTAGTTTAAAAACAAATGAGCCAAGGTTCCTTAAAACAATTGTTTTTGCATATGCAAGATGAAAATGCTTTTAGTCATTCTCATTTACACAGTAACATCCTCTTCAATAATTCTGCCTTTACAGACAGCTTAGAAGTAACTACCAGCTGGACCTAGGTTAAATCATGACTGGTGAAAGGACTTCATGTCAATCAGACATTACTGTATTTAATGCACTAGCTTCATTTATTTGAATTTATTTACCTATCATGAGAACATGTTCCTAGTGTGAATTCTACTTGCTAAATAATTTCTCCACCAACTTCTTGTTTACTTAGTCAGTTTTTACTAAAATGTAACTCAGGGTCTTTCTATGATTTGAATATGAACTGTCTTCCTTAGGATTAAATCTTGGAGTCTTATCAGCAGATGGGCTTTGGATCCAGAGGGCTCTGATATAATCTATAAATGAAGCCCTTGGTAGATTCAGACTATGACAGGATTATGAGAAGGTTGTAGAAAACAGGAGGAAGGAGGGCTCTGAAGGCATACCCTGGGATGACTTATCTTGTCTTCTGTCCCTTCTTTCCATGCTTCATAACTGATATGAGGTAAGGAATATCTGTGGCATGCTACCACTGCCAGGATATTCTATTCTATCTTGTCTCAAATCCATAGTGATGTTGACCTTGGGCTGAAACCAAAAGCCAAAACACATCTCTATGTTGTTTTTCTTGGGTATTTGTCAATGCTGAAAACGTAACACATATCTGTGTTTTAAGAGACAAACAGTGAACTAAGAATTACCTATGTTGGGTTCCCTCATCAAAAATATATTTCTCTGAACATGGAGAAATAAGTATATGAAGTTTTTGGCTTAGCTTATTATTAAGGTCTGGACCTGTCCATTGTTGTTTTAGCCCTCTTAAAATGACTTAGACATTTATATTAATTGTATGTTGTTTGGCCTTTGTCTCAGGCATATTGTTAGTTTTTATATTTTAATTTAACTTATTCTTATTAATTTGTTTTGTCATGTGGCTCATGGTATGTGTGTGTGTTGTGTGTATTATATATATGTATATCTGCATATATATATATATGTATATATATATATGTTTTATAGGGAGCTGGGTTGAGTTTTTGTTTGACTCTGCCCTCCTCTTTCCAATCTATGTTTGGATTTTTGGATTATTTTTAAGATGGCTTGTCATAGGTCAAAGCAGTTCCTTTATTTACTAATGATATTCACAGTGTGCAGAAAGACATCCCATGTCAACAAGTTTTTATTAAATGCATGATTCTTTGCTATCCGTGGGAGACTGGATCCAGGACCTTGCTGCAAAATTCAGATCAACACATTTTTATATAAAGGGACACAATTTTCACATAGAGCCTACATCCATCCTCCTGGATGATGGTTTTCAGCTGTCTCTTGATGACTTCTCACAGGTGATACCAAGCTAACACCATAGAAATAGTTGTTACATTGTACCATTTAGGGAATAATAACAAGAAAGAAGTTCTGTAAGTGCAGGACAGATGAAGCCATCATCAGCCTAACTCGAGTTTCAAAACTGCAGTTGCTTGAAACCTTGGATGTGAGACTTGCCTATGGGAAGTCAACTAGGCCTACTGCAAAACATTCACATGGAATGTTAAGAGTGAGAAGATTCCTCCCTTATTCTCATCTTCTCAACTAGTGTATAAACCTCGGATCTGTATGTCTCCAATCTGATGTTTTGGAAAGGAGATCTCATATAACTTTCATATGTTAATAGGTGTACTTGTTTTGTTCCATCTGTAAAAACAAGTTGGTGAACATCTGGCTGCCATTCCCCTGATTAAGAGACTTGATACAGTTGCTTTTGAGGTTGCAGCAATCAGGGTTCATGTAAAGCAAGTAGCTCAGCAACAAGTGGGAGGGAGGAGCCAAGCCTATGCGTGAAATGAACTATTTCTCTGCACCAACCTCTTACTTTGTCCCTTTTATAAGTCAAAATAAGAAAAATGGAAATGTAAAGGGGGATCTTATGAAGCTTTAGAAAGAAATGTGAGCAAGTTATCAAATTATGATAATATTATTTGATTTTAGAATTATTTATTGGATTAATGAAGATGATGCTTCTATTATTTTGATGAATATTGTTGAAGCAATCTCGCTAATTTCTTCACTCAAGTAGCTCTTTTAATATCATTTTAGTAGCTAATATTTGACCCTGAAATAAGGTAAATATCATGTGGTTTGCACCTAGAAAGGAATTCTTTGTCCTAAACTCATTGGCATCATGCTTTTGTTGTGCAATATTCCCATTCCAAGTTATACTCAAATAGACCTCAGAGAAGATACTGGAGAAAGTTACTTTACAACTGATGTCATCTATTGTAGCATTAGGGTTTCTTGGTTCCTGGCGGTCCAAGGTCCAGACCCACAGACTTGCAGCCCAGACCCCTTAGCAGCCCGCCGCTGCTGCTCAGGCCCCCAGAAATGACTCAGACGCTTATATTAACTTCATGCTGTTTGGCCTATGGCTCAGGCACATTGCTAGCTTGCTCTTACATCTTAACCCATTCTCATTAATTTGTCTACCACGTAGCCCGTGGCTCACCTATGTTCCTCGCATGTTTCTTCTTTGGTGGCTGGCTCAGTCTGTCTGACTCTGACTCCACCCTTCCTTTCCTACCTATTCTGATTCCTTGGCCTACTTTTTCTATGGTGTCTGTCATGGGCCAAAACAGCTCCTTTATTTAAAGATTGATATACACAGCATACAGAAAGGCATTCCCACATCAGTCTATTCTATGTCTGTATGTGTTAGGTACCACACACTAGGTAGATTAAACAGTATCAACTTATTTTGACATAGTTCTAGAGGCTGGAAGTCTGAAATAAAAATATTTATATCTGCTCTCACAGTTTAATTGCAGAACAGTTTATCACTCATTATTTGTAAGATGGCCACCTTCTCATTGTAGCTTCTTTCTGTGCATGTTTATATCACAACCTCCTCTTTCTATAGGGATACCTATCAGCCTGGATTAGGACCTGTTGTGGAATATTAGTTGAAGATGTGTTGGTTACATTTATTTATGCTGTGGAATATTTGCTTAATGATGCAAAGATGTGTTGCATTATTAAACACCCATTTGTTTAACTCTGTAAAGCTGTGTTACTTTGCCTGCCTAAAACACCCGACTAGTCTAAAAAAGAGCTGAATGGCTAGGAAGGAGAGAGGTCAGAAGTGCTGCCAAGGAGAGAAAATAAACAGGAGAAAAAGATAGAAGAGAGAAAAAAGGAGCAGAGGAGGACACCAAGAGCCAGTCCCCCAGCGACAAAGCCAGGCATTGGATATGAAGGAAGGTAAGATATGTAGAATAAAGAAAGGTAAAAAGTGCAGAGGCAAAATGTAAAAGACGTAAGTGGGTTAATTTAAGTTAGAAAAACTGGCTAGAAACAAGTGAAGCTGAGGTCGGGCATTTATAAGTAATAAGTTTCTATGTATTTATTTGGGAGCTGGGTGGCAGGCCCCCAAAGATCAAAGAGTAAAAAAAAAAACCGACTACAATGACCTATCCTCATTACCTTATTTACTTTATTTTAACCTAATGACCTTTTTAAAGTACCCGTGGCCAAATAGTCATACTCTAGTATACTAAAGATTAGAACTTTAACATACAAAAGTTAGAGGGCACAACTTAGCCCACAATGCTATAAAGAAACCATTACTTCCTCTTTATTTTGATGAGATGGAGATCATAATGTTCTTATGTGCATTCTTATAACTGTTAAAGGCAATGTTTTGAATGTGTTCAAGAAGTTGTTTTAACCACCAGAGGGCTCCTGTATTAATGCAATGAAGTATCATCAGAAGGGTATGTTTAAAATTAAATATGAAAACTTGGACTGCCTAGCGGTATACACCTCTAATTCCATATTTGGGAGACTAAGATAAGTGGTTTTGCATGAGTCTGAGGCAAGCCTGGGCTACAGAACAAATATTGTCCAATCAAGTTTACATAGGAGGACCTATTTAATATATATTTATATATAATATATTTAATATATATTGACTATGAGAGTTAAATATGTGACATCTATGCATCGATAAATCAACCACATAAGCATCTTAGTTAATTTAATGATGTTGATGAAAATTAGGTGGAAATCAGAGCTATCATTGTTCCAGGAGCATTACACATAGAATTCAACTGAATTGTCACAACTCCTGTCTTATTTCAGCATTTTGTGATATTAATACTATAAATAAGGTATTGATGACCTGCAGAGATCCAGTAATAACCCAAGGGTAGCAAGTGGCTTTGGGGAAATAATCCCTAGCACTGTCCTCAGCATCAGTTGCATCATATAGCCCTTAGAAAACAGTTCCTACTGAGTTTCTAGAGAGTTGTGAATCTTCTAAAATACCATGGAAAAGGAAAAAAGTGTACAAACAAATGTCCAAATTTGTTTCATTGAGAAGCATAGCTCACAGTCAAGCAATTCTAATCTACCTTTTGTGTTTCAACTGCTTGGCTCATATTTCTCCAAAAATTTCTCTAGTGGATGTGTACTATGTCTATTGTCCTTTGGTTCCTCTCAATCGCTTTATCTGAGTGTTCTTATTTGAAGCTTCTCTCCATATCAGTCAGGACTCATGGTTACAAGACACAGACAGAAAAACAGCTCATATTAGCTTCACATACAAGGGATGGGATGAAGCTGGCCCGAGGGACACCTATGAACAGAGAGGCCAATTCTAGATTAACAGTTTGCCTTCTTTCTGTATGTTTCTGTCATTGTCATTCAATAATGATATTGGTTTTTAGTGGAAGCCTGGGCATTTAGGTTTATGTTCTCACAATCTAAGGACCAGAGAAGGGAAGTAAACTTTTCCATCTCATATCTAGTCACAAAAATTCAAGGAATGACCTTGATTTATCTCTGTGTCCACAGGAAAGTAAATGTCCAGGCCCTAGCTTTCTACTTTTCTCTGAACAGATGGCTAGGATATCAAGAAGGGAAACCTCTCAGAACTCAATGAATAAAGCCATGAAGGAACAACTCCCAAGAAGAAATAGTCATGATAATACCAGAAAAGGGAAAGATGTAAGGCACCCATAAACACACCAAAAGGTCCATCATAGCAATGACCTTAACCATTAGAGTGAGTCTGTTCTTCTTGCCTCAGAAAAGACAGCAGAACATAATTGGGTAATCTGCAAGAACATGGATTTAGAATTAAGTTTCCAACTGACCCTGGCTCTTAAACTCTCAGAACTGTTGTCATGCCCACTACTTGAGCACTATTTATGAATTTTTGCATTTTGTTTTAGCACTCCAGTGTTTAAATGTTCATTGCAGATATCCCTCAACTTATAATGAGGTTATGTCACAATAAGCCCATCACAAATTGAAATACGTTAAGAATGTATAAGCCAGGCATAGCGGTACATGCTTTTAATCCCAGCACTCTGGTGGCAGAGTCAGGAAGATCTCTGTGAGTTTGAGTCCAGCTTGGTCTACAGAGAAAGTTTCAGGCCATCCATAATTATGGGACTGTTGAAAACTGCAGTCACTGCCACTGTCTGACACCATGAGAAAGGATCAGGCAATATAATGTCATTTCAAACAAAGATCTAAATTGAAAGCGTAAAATACAGTTTACACAGAACACATATGACATTCACACTATTCTAAAGTTGAAAAATCTTATGTAAAGCCATCATAATTCAGAGATCACTTGTATATAGAAAAATTTTTGCTCTATGATCATTATAAACATACCAATATCCAATACTGATGGAAACAAGTAACGGGTATGAATGGACTTACTTTGTCCTTGTGCTACTTTTTTTAGTTGCTGAGTGCTGTGTGCTACATATGTTTAGGAAACCCCACCTGTCAAATTAGAACAATTGTGGAGACCTTGCAATGAGATCCTAGACATTGACGCTCTTTGGGAAAGAAGGCCGAAGGTGAAGAGAAGGCCTTGATATGGGAAGCTTTGTGTGTTCACTCTCCTCTACACCTATGGGAACACAGTGATTCTAGAAAAGGAAATTGGAGAGAAACTGCTAAATCTTTCAGCTTTATTTCTGATTCTTATCCTATGGTTTGCCATATGCCTTTGACCATAGAAAATTTCACTTAGTTTCTATAAATATTAAAGTAGGCAAATGATAAAGTGAATTTTCTTTAAAGGTTATTCTAAGTATGTGTGAAACAAGACTGGTGATTCTGTATGTTGTATGCATAGAAGGCTTAACAAATGCTAACTGGAAATTCATGTGGTCATAATAATAGCCACTTATTAAAAAACTATATCTCAGTATTGCACTAAACACTTTATATATATGATCTCACTTGAGCCCTACTGTGACCTTAAGTGGGTCATATTGTTATTTTCATTACCCAGTACCAGCATATGAGCCAGACTTTTTGACATTGTGACTAAATATTTTGCAGAAACAATTTCAGGGAAGAAATTATTTTGCTCCATGGTTCCAACAACTGCAGGCCATAGTCCTTTAGCTCTACTTCCTTCAGCTTAAAGTGAGGCAGAACATGATGTTGGAAGAAACACATGTTGGGAAACGTACAGTACCATGGGGAAGGGATCAGATATAACCTTCAAATGCATATTTACAGTCACCTCCTTTTCTCACTAGACCCCATCTTGTCTAAAATTTTCCAAACTTCCCAAAATAGTTCTACCAGCTGAGAAGCAAGCCATTTGCAGCATGAGCCTGTTGGGGACATTTCAGATTCAAACTGTAACAATTACTCAGCTAGTAAGTTGGCACAGCTAGAATCTAAACTTAAACCTCTTCCATTCTAACACCTTAGCACATAGAAAACTATTAAAACTTCCAAATAAATTGAAGAACATCACAGCCCTGTTGTGAAGTTACTCCACTGTCCTCTGTATTTAGTAATTGTTGCAGTCTATTTGAATGGACCTTCTCTTCTGGAAATTTTGTGATGTTTGGAGGTTTTTTCCACTATAAGACAGGAAGCCTATTATGTGAGTTTCTTTTCTCTCCTAGAAGCATTAAAACCAGAATCTATTGTATTATTTAGTATCCCATCCTTGCTTCTGGAATTCTCCCAAATACATTTGTGGATGTGTAAGAAAACTAATTAGGTCCAGACAGAATTTAAACTAGCTGCGTTTTTATAAAACTTTTTCAGATGATTATCTTGGAGCAGAGATTGGATACAAGGGTACAATATACCCAATATGGTACATAGATGATTTCCTATGAGAAATAACTGAGTATACCTAGTGCTTCCTATATTTCACCCTAGCTGGGTCACACTTCACTGGCCAGAAGTTGTATCTCTTGTCCCTAAGGCTATAAGCTGGTGAGCACAGCCTTCTCTGCCTTATCTTTGGATCTCCAAAGGAAAGGGACCAGAAATATTTGCTTTCTTTCTTTTTCTTAATTTTCTTGATATTTTTTTTTTAAAAAACAAAAGTCTCTGTGGCTTATTTGTTGTCCATCTGTTGCCTAAACATATAGCCATTGTGCTTAGCCACTGGTGCTTAGATTATAGGCATGAACAACCATGCCCAAATTTTTACTCCTTTTTCAAGCTTTCATTGAGGCAGTGTGCATCACATAGGAAATCAGTGAACAATCAAGGTGACACAATTCCACTTCTGTCTGTGTATTTCATTCCGAATTTCTCTTTTCCCTAGTGGAAAGGCTTACGTTATTCCCCCATCCCCTTGTCATGGTGTTTAAGTGTAGACTTCTAAAAACTTGAGACAGGACACACAGACAAGGTGGCATATTGTATGGCCAAATGAGCCACAGGTCATGTAGGCCAGGAGTTTGAGAGTGGAAAAAATGAAAACAAAAGTGTTGGGCCAAATAATAAGAAATAAACAGAAATGAAGTAAAAGTTACAAAGCAAGCCAGAAAAGAAACAGAAACCCCATAAGAAAACACACTTAGGGAAATCAACAAAATGTGTAGCCAAAGGAACATCAGGAAGGTCGTTCCCAGATGGCCATCTCTCCTGGGCAGTTATCCCTTGGGAATGGAAACTCTGGAGCAGACATTTAGACTCCAGGCCTTGGACCCAAAGCAGAACACTGCCTGCAGAGGAACTGGGCTGCGATCTTCAGTGGCTATCAATGAACAAAGTCTAAAGGGGTTCTTTCCTCAAAGTCCAGTCCTTCCTCAAGGGAGTGCAATCCTGAAGCGCCAAAGTGTGAAGTTGAGGAAATAAGGTATGAAAAGGAGAAAGGAGTCGTCTCCTCCTTTTTTTGGAATTTAAAAATTATAATTTCTGATGAGATAAAGAAATTTGTGGTAAAGACCTGAAACTTTCTTAGTTTTAAAAAACAAAATCCCATTTCTACCTCTTCGCTCACTCTGTAGCCTAGAAAAATTTATTTTCCCTCTCTCTATATTTCACGTTCCTCATCTATTGAATGGGGAATGATAATGGAAATGATCTAACCATGTTATAGTAGAGAAAATTAGTCCTTGTATGGAGGATGCTCGTGATGTCATCTGTGGTGATGTTAGTGAGTGGGTAGGAAGCAGGCAAAGAACAGAGGTTAACCAAGGAATAGCAGAAGTTCTATAAGGCAGTGAAGATATAGTGTCTATGATAACCAATCTTGGTTTTCAACTAATCAGCACATAGGAAATTAATGAAGCTCACTTTGCAATGTGTCTGTAAGAACCTCTCTAAACATGATTAGAATTGTTTATAATCAATGGATTAATTCCTTGCTGGATCATAATGTGGCATTATTAGAATGTGGTGAAAGGTAGGAGATAATTCTTAATTGGAGATAGACGACTGGAGACATGTCCTTGGGGCTATAGCTTGCTCTGTCTCTTCTTATACTACATTTTTCTGTTTCCTTATTACCATAATAAACATTTACCTTATTTACAAACTCCTTCATTCCTTATTCCAAAGGATGGAATTGTGAGCTAAAGCTGGGTGTTGTGGTCATATTTGGCATTTGGGAAGCTGATGTTGAAATAATGTCATGAATTTAAGGCTGTCTTGGGTTACAGGGTAAGAAATCCTTTTTTGGAGGAAAAATGGAGGGAGGGAAGGAATGGAGGGTGGGAGGGAGGAGGAGGAAGGACAGATGCACAGGTTGGAGAGATAGCTTATTGGTTAAGGTGCTTCCTGCTTTTGTAGAAGATCTGGGTCTATTTCCTAACCCCCGTATAATTCAAACACCAAGGGAATCTGATGCCCTCTTTGCTATACATATGCATACAGAATTAGAAATACATTTTGAAGAAGACAAACTGAGAACCAGAATATATCCTACCTTTCTTTCAGCACAGTAGTAATTACAGTGCTTTTGTAAATATTCAAAAGGAAAAACCAGGATCACACTCTATAGCTCAGACTGGCTTCACATTCTAGATCTTCTTCTTCTAGCCTCCAGAGTTCAAGGATCACCACAACATCTATCCTCGTTACTGTATTCTCATTTGTAATTTCTTTGAGTTCTGAGATTTCCTGGATAGTATTCTCTTCATTTACCTACCCACAACACATACATACACACATCCAAGAGCCAGTTTGCCATTCGCAGATGCCTTCAGAATTGTTTCAAATAAATTCTCCATATTGACATCAGATGTGGTATGAATTTCTCAGTGACTCTAAGATCCCCATATCTCTTAAGATTCCTGGGCATTGGTTGGGAATTGGGACTAGAGAATCAGATACACTACATGGTGGACTGCAAAACACACATGAATTAGGCAGAGAATGGAAAAATACCACTGCTGTGGGCTTCCTCTGAGCTTATCTGAACTCTCAAGGCCTCTAATAACTGAATCAACACACAGCACATGGGTATAAGAAAAATAAGGATAAGGTAACAAAAATAAATATTGATTCTGCCCATATTCAGCAAAGTGATCTATTTCAATATGAATCTGCTTTGTCTAGTCATTGGGTGGCTCCACTGTTGGTAGAATATCAGAGATTTCTTTCTTTTCTTTTTCTTTCCCATCCCTTTTTACAAACATGGCTATCTTGGCCACATTAACATTTCATTATCAAGTAGGACCATTACAATGATGTTGGGGCTCAGAAAATGATATCCAAAGGTATGGAACTTTGACATGCTAAAATAAAAAAAAAAGATACCTCAGAATCAAAGTTTCTGGAACATTTCTTAGTTTCTTTTTGAAGTGCTAGGAGAGGCCTTCTCTGAAGTCCCTTTATCTGACTGGGAAAGCTTCTTCCAAAAGAGATGCAATTGTCTTAAACTCCCTTTCCAGGAAATCTCGTTAAACAACCAGCAAAGATTAACTATAAGAGAAGACAGGAGACTGAGAGTGTCACCCACCCTGAGAAAATTTTATCTAGGTTCCCAAGCACGGCTCCAGATATTGCTTGGGAGACTGCCTAATATTATGACATCCTTTGTTTGCAGTAAAGTTCTTGAATTTTCCATATTCCCTGTGAAAAGGCATCTAAGCTTTAGCTATATGGTCCTTTCTATTTTATTTTTTATATTTTGTGTAACTCTTGTGCACGTGTGCATACTAACAGATTGGCTATACTTGCTTCTTGTTAACCTCTATTTCGTTACTAGGGTCTCTACCTTATCCGTTTGTGATGAGCAACATGGGGAACACCTATTTTTTTCATTTCCACACTCAGTTGTAGAAACAGTATAAAGATCAGTTTTTAAAGCTTTACATCGCAAATCCACCTGTTTTGTCTTAGAGACTGTTAGGTGATGAAAAATTATTTCACACTCTACACAGTATAGATTGTGTAGGTGTTTATCTTTTAACCATTGTATTCTTAGTAGCTTTTCATGAGAAAATTTTTAACCAAATATTTTCATTGCCATGTTTGCTATGACTTCTTTTTAGACATTTTTTAACATTTGTTCAATGTTTAATCTCTCTTTGTGCACCTAGATCAGTCAATCCTTTCCTTAGCAACTTCTCAATATATTCTATATGTTAACAAAATCATCCCAGTCCTGAATCCCTGTTCCTCAATGTCAGGAGATCAATGTTTGATAAGGTTACAAATGACTAACTAAGCTGATAAATTAATTTCTGTTGATCCACATATAATCCTACTTAGAGTATGTAGTTTTATTTTTTCAGGACCTTCCTTAGGTATTAATGACTTGAATTAACCTAAAATGAAGAGGAAGGATATTAGCAAAGAAAATGTTCAAGAAAGGCGTATATTTTCAGGGTGAAACTATTTCATTTGTACTGTCAATTAATTGTGGAGTTGCTGCTGTGAGTGTGGCTTTGAGATTATTGACAAATTTACTATTATCTATTAACCTTACTGCTATCACAAACCAGTGTTGCGGTCATGGAGGAGTCCTTTAACATCTAGGCCTGGACTTCTTCATTTTTTTACTTATATAACCTGAATTAAATTATTTATACCATATAATAGGTTCAAACATTCTGTAATTCTAAGACTCATTGGTAAGCCTGCTAGGATTCATTGTTCAAGTATTGAACATAGACATTCTCCAGGGTTTAGGCTGATGTAGTGCTATCTCAGCAGGAACATTGTTCCTGTCTGGAGATTGCTGTTTTGCCACAGAAGATTCTTTTACATTGCTCCAAGTACTGAATTGTGACCCGTAAACAGTCTCTTGAATGTTTTACTTTCCAAAAATAACTAGGTCACTATTTTTTTCTTAATGTCTTCAGTTTACTTATTTTAGCTTCATTTGACTCTATTCCAGTGTTCTTTGTTATTTGCTGTTTTTTAATAGATTTTAAAAATATAATTTATTTTATGTGCATTGCTATTTTGCCTGTGTATATGTCTGTGTGAGGGTATCAGATCTTGGAGTTACAGACAGGTAGGAGCTGCCATGTGGGCACTTATAATTGAACTCGGGTCCTCTGGAAGAACAGTCAGTGCTCTCAGCTTCTGAACCATCTCTCCAGCCTGACTTTCTGTTTATTTTAATCAATAATTGTGACTTTCGAATTTGGAAGGCCACATGTCCAACAATGGCAAGGATCCACATATACTTTAAATCTAATGCCTCTACAGTTTTTCCTTTTAGTTCTTAAGTTCCTAATAGGCTCTTGTCTAAGTTCCTTTTCTTATTACAGTGATAAAACACTCTTACAAAGGCAACTTAAAGAAAAAGGGTTGTGTTATCTCAAAGTTCAACCACAGAGGGAAAAGCAACTCATAGTTCCATTAGAAAAAAAAAAAGCATAACAGATACCACAACAGCGCCTTTAAGACTTGATGGATGACACAACCCTTACTCTCTGTCTCATTCACATTTTTATCATAAATATCAACGCTCAATAAATAAAAAGAAATAAATGATCCTAGGCTGACGTACAATCTGTATAATCATAAAGGAGGTTATCCACAAAAGGGTGCTATATTTGAATCCATGCAGGATAGCACTTTTTTGAAATTCTTAATAATTCTACCTTTGAACAGATGATGGTTCAGATATGAAGACATATATTAAATAATTAACTAACCCTGTCATCTGCTGGTGACACTAACTGGGGAAGCTCTGGAAACTTTAAGTGGTGAGATTTATTTGGGGAAAGGAGGTCTCTGGGGACAAATCCTTCATGCTATACCTTGTCCTGGGTGGTCTCTGTTTCATCCTCTGCCTCTCATTAATTATATATAAACTGTTCTGATCATTTCTACCCCATCTAACACAATGATCTGAAGCAGTGAGCCAAAATATGGCCTTTCTTCCTATTAGTAGTTTTCCAAAGCCAGTGAAATGGTTTGGTAGGTAAAATAATTGCTACGAAAGTCTGTCAGCCAGAGTTTGATCCCCAGAAGCAACCCTCAAAGTTGCTTTCTGTTCTCACATGTACATGGTGCAACATGGGAACCTTCCCCACATGTATCATATATGCCGAAGAATAATGCTTTTTAAATTAACAAAGTCATTTTCCAGGTATTTGTCCACAATGATGAGAAAACTGACTGCTCACTTATGTTTTATTAGTGAGGGTTGGTAGGATAATGTGAGATAAGCAGATGTGTCTGTTATGTATGTCTCTTGGTTCTTACTGCCTCAGCATTTAGCCCACTGAGCCATTATTTAGCATAATGCCCATTGAACATAAAATCCCAGTGGCCGTACAGTATCTGTGAATTCAGCTAACTCCCTCAAAAGCTGTCATGTGACAGCCCTGGAAAGCTACATTTTCTATCTGAGCCACCACTTTCATCACTTCAAGAAGAGCAATGTTATTCAAAGAAATGTGGAGAACTATGGCATTACTACTTCTGTTTAGGAGCTACCTATGTTTAAAGAATGACTAGCAGGAAAAAATAAGATTGGGCAACCCATGGTTTGCTTTCCTTCCACTCCTTCCTTCATCGGAAATCACATCATTGGTGATGATAGAATGTGTGTCTTTGAAGAACTGATATAAACACAGTTGAGTTAGTTTAGAGTAGTATTTCTACACTTGTAGGAAGAGAAAAATGCATATAAATGTATGAGATGTAAATTGCATAATTTTTGTGTTTAAACCAACATCGTTACATTTGCACTTATAACTTACACCATGCTATATGAGTGGAAAATTCAATAGTAATAATTTAAATTTTTACTTTTCCGTACTTAGAATGTCATTCAATATAATAGCACATGATTAATAAAATGAAGAGTCAAGATAGAAACTGCAATAACAAAGAAAATGTCTTACCACTTCAGACCCTATGGTACTTCTTGACACGCTTTCTGAACAAGGTGTCCTGTACTTTTCTTTCACACTGAGACCCACAAGTGATCTAGCTGACTCTTACAGCTACCCCAGCTCTTACTCAGCATGATGTTCCAGGAGGTGGAGAGAGTCATACAAGGATTTCCCTGTTTGGAAGGCCTTGAAATTAAATTCATGTCTCTCTTGCAGGGCTAAGAAACCACGAGACAGCCCTTAAAGCTTGTTTTTGTTTTGATTTTGCTCCTCACCCATGCTGGACATGTGATTATGCAAAAAAGATTTGAATGATCTACTCATATCCAAAAGTTTCCATGACAATAAATTTGCTTCTGTGATGTTAACCAACAGCACCTGTACTAATGCTTATGTGTGAAAGGAAGTCAGGAACAGATGGGGTGCTAAGAGTAACTGTCACCAGTCATGGAAACTTGCCCTCCTTTTATAGCCTCTGGTGGAATTGTCTGCCTACACCCTGCCCACTTTTCAGGTTTAAATGCAAGGCAACATTTGGTATGCATTTCCTGTAATAAAGAAGCATGTGATGATTATTCCCAAGATGTTATTTTTAAGACTATTATGAACTGTGGTCTGTCTTTGGTTTCTCATTTAAGCAAAAAACAACTTGACTCAAAGCATCGTTTGATTCAAGTTGGGTAACCACAGCTATTGTGACCAGTTCCCTGAAGGAAAATAAATGGGGACAAATTTACCCCACACTTTGCAGACACCAAGGTATTCCATGACTTGATGACTCCTGGCACAGATCAAATCTTATAATACTGTACACAGACACAGATACACACAGACACACAGACACACACACTGGGGGGGGCACATAAACACCATAATAATGCAACTAAGAATGCAAAGTTATCTGTTTTTAAAACAGGCATGATTGCCTATTTAATTGACTATATAGCCGTGTGGATGTTGTAGATATACAGACTTTTTGTGTATGTGCATGTGTCTATATTTGCAGTTAAACACAGTCATGTGGACAGTTAATTACTTACTTTTCTCTCAGCCTGAACAAAGGAATGCTATAAGGAATTCTGGCACATGGTAGCTACCAGATAAATGTGCTAACCCGGTAACCCAGCATGGCCGTGTGCAGAGGACACATTCCTTTCATCCATATACATGGCCATGCATGGCCACATAACATCCCCCATGCTACCTGTACACATCCATTTCATTCATATTCATGTTTAGGCGTGGCTGTGTAAACCTGTGTCTACCTGCTCTCTCATTAGGGAAATGTCACTAGAGGACTATTCTTTCTTTTCTCTTCCCCAAAGTACCTGTCTGCAACCTTCTTAAATAAACTCTCGTGTGGGCTATTGGTAGCGTGGTTTGTTCTCCATGTGCATTAACAACAAATAGGACTTAAATTGAAACCACTAATTAAAAGGTGTAGTGGGATTATGTTACATTGTAAATAATTGCCCTGCCTAGTGGTTTAATAAAAATGCTAATTGGCCAAAGGCAGACAGGAAGTGTGGGTGGGGCTACCAGACTAAGAAATCTCTGGGAACAGGAAGAACAGGGCAGAAATGCCACAGAGACGCCGGAGAAGCCAGAAGATGCAGAGAACAACTATGCTGCTCTGAGAAAAGGTACTGAGCTGCATGGCTGAACAAGATAAGAATCATGGGTTAGTTAGAGCAAGAGCTAGCTAGTAATATTCCAGAGCCATAGGCTTACCAGCATAAAATTAATGTAAGCATCTGTGTGTCTCTACCTCGAGGCTAGGCCAGAAAGTCGGGGCCAGAAACCTCATACAACAAAAGGGATAATCCATGCATGTATTAAAATTGGGATTTTGTAATTGAGAAGTCTATGGTAACAGAGTCAGTACAAGATGAAATCTGATTTCTGTTCAGATATTCTGTCCTGTGTCCCATTCTTTTATGAAGAGGTTATTGACAAAGTATGTAGTGTATATATGTCAAATAAAGGCAGATTTACCCAAGGGAATTTCCTAAAGCCTCATTCTCAAAGTAGGAGACAGGTATTAATAGTGAATGGGTCCATCAAAAGTGAAGAAAGACTTTTATATGTTTGAATTTCCCGGAAATTGTTGAATCTACAAAAGTTATTAAGATTTATTTATATGATTGTAAACTGGATGATCCAAGATAAGTATGTTTGAAATCAAGTACAGTTTATTTAAGCAACTATCTGACCCATGTTAAGATGCAGGGCCTTTTTAACTCTATACTGGATCAATAAACCCCAGCCAATGTTTATAATTATTGTTAGACTGAACCATGTGAAAATGCTCATGAAGCTATCATATGGTTTAACTTAACAGTTAAATATTTATACTTGTTATTTTCTAAAAGGTGGCTTTTTAAAAGCAATTTAAATAAGAAGTTGTTTTATAAAATAAAATACCGAGAACTTTCAGAAGTTGATTGAGTCTGCCATGTAGACGTCATATCAACTTAACTACGTTCATAGTCCCAGATGGGCTTATCAAATTCATTCTCTTCAGGAGGTGAGTATGGAGCAGATGATTATACTGTCTTACCTCTTTAAAGATAGCTTCCTTTATGCTGGCAAAGAAAACACAATTAGACAGTGCTCTTTACTGCTCTCTTGGAAAAGGTTAACTGGATATGGGAATGGGTACAGCAAGTAAACTTCTAGAATCTTCTCTAAGACTCTCATTGAGAGAATGGAGTAAGATGGAGAGTGAGGTTAAGAACTCTGTGTAGAAAACTTTACATATGAAAAAAATTAGAAAAAAAATCCAAGAGCCATCTAACTAATACTACATGGCACCACTGACACAGGCTCAGAGGCAGTCCAGAGTGTCTGTAGGTGACATTATGATGCTGGTGAGACACCCAGTGCATAAAGCTGTATGTAGAAAGTGTTACATGTAACAAAAAAATCATGGATGAAAAGTCATTCTGTCCAGGTGAGTCAAAAAAGCCTATACTATGTGATAAACCCTAAATTGAAAGCCCCAGTTTACACAGACAGGCCTGGGATCTGCTTAACTTTCTCTCTGCTCAGGTCCATTTCCTCTCTTGGGAGTATGTCATTAATAAGCTGTTTCTTTTTCTGGTGCAACTGCATACTTCTGTTCAAGATTTTGGGGAACAGAGAAACTAGAAAAATCCCATCCAGAGGGGCCCTTTGGACCTTGCTATTATCCAAGACCAGTGTGATTCTGTAGTTTCCTTTGAGCCATTTTGAAATACAATGAGTAAACAGTTACTAAAGCCTTGAGTGAGGACTTTCCAAACCTTATTAAAAAGAAACATGTACAGAATCAAGGTTACAATTACAATAATATTAATCTTAATGAATTACATAATCAAGCATATCCTGGGAATTATGGTTAAGAGAGCACATTACAAATGTGACTCTTTTTGTATTTCAAATGGTAATTGTCAGGGGTCGAGGCACAATGACTCCATGTATAAAGGTGGTTGCTGCCAAGGCTGAGTGGAAAGGAGAGAATCTTTGCCTGGAAGTTGTCCTTTAATAGACACACAATAAATAATACATGTAATAAAAGTCATATATATGCAAAAGTGAAACCAAAAACAGAGAGCAGGTATAAAATTTATTCTTTGGAGGCTAGATAAATGACTCGGTAGCTAAAGGTGCTTTCTACTCTTTCAGAGGACCCGAGTTCAATTTCTAGCAGCTACATTGGTGGTATAACTGCTTGTAACTCCAGCTCCAAGGGAACCAAGATCTTCCCTTGGCCTTTATAAGGACCTTCATACACATAATACAGAGAGAAAGAAAAAGAGAGAGACAGATACACAGATAAAGATACACAGTCACACAAGACACAGTGACAGAGATAGATATAGAGACACACAGAGACAGACAAACATAGACAGAGACAAACAGACACAAAGACTCATAGACAGACACATAGAGATAAGCAAAAATAAAAAGAAATCTTTAAGACATAAATTGCTCCTTTGAAAAATTTCAAGCATGGCTATTAAGAATACAACTATCATCTATTATCTCTACCATTTAAGAAAAGAGGTGGCATTTTGACACCTAAAATGTTTTAGCTTTGATAAAAAGCATTACATTGTCTTCAGCTTTCTCATTCTGTTACCAATTGAGGAAAATATATTAAGAACTAGTTTGCATTCATGGGCTAATCAGCTTTTATTGACTTAACAACCCATATCAACTATTGGATGTTTACATATTCTAAGCATTGTGCTAAGAAATATGTAAATCATAGTCATTATGCCACAGTTTAAGATATTTATTTTCATTTTACTGATAAGAAAACAAAGAGAGTGGATAACACTTTAAAACCTGAACCTGTAGAGTGAGGGCAAAGTCTTACAACCTAAGGAAATTTTCAGTTACATAACTGGTAACAGGAATAACAGATCCAGATGTAATTTCCAAGGCCAAGATTTTTTACTTTCTTTTCTGGCTGCCCCAGAGCTAGAACCCAGGGCCTTGTGCATGCTAGGCAGAAATTCTGCCACAAGAACTTTAGGCCTAAAGTGTAGATTTTAGTGTTTTGAGGTTAGAGTTTTCAGAGGCACCAATCTATATGAGATCATATAGAATTACAGATAAAATTTTAAATTTTTATGTGATCTGGGAAAGTTTCAGTCCTGAAGCCTATTCTATAGGAAGAGTTCTATCTTACATTAAGATCTGTAGTGAGTCTTTCTCTGGCCTGCCAGTCAGCTCCAAATAATGACTCAGAGACTTCTTATTAATAATGAAAGATCAGCCAATATGTTAGGATTGTTTTTAGTTCTTAGAACTTAAATTAACCAATTTCTATTAATCTATGTGCTACACCAAGGCTCATTTACCTCATTTATGTTTTGTTCATTCTGCGTTCTTTCTCTGTGTTTCGCTAGTGACTCTCACCTTCTTCCCAGAATCCTGTGTGTCTGAAAATCCTGCATAGCTATTTGCCATCCCGCTTTTACTAAACCAATCAGAACCATAAGTCTTCACAGTGTACAAAAAAATATTCCACAACATCTCTCTATTTTTGTCTAAATTAAAAAGAAAAGGTTTAACTCTAACACAGCAAAGCTGTATATAATAGGGACAATTATCAGGTAAGAATTATATGTACAATATTTAGTTCATTTGTGTTTGGCAATTTTGGAGGAAATATCTTATGATTCATCTTATCTTGGTGAGTTCAAAGTTCTGTAGCTAATTTATCTTCTATCATAAGAAATAAAATCCCCACAACTATAACTACCTAGTTTTCAATTCCAAAGACCCCAGAAGGTTACAATATTACCTTAGTAAATGGGAAGTGAGTGCAAGCCATTTCCAAAGCTAAGAAATGTCAGAGATATCTGGATGTCTGGACAGTCACCTCAAGGTTCTTCTGCAACATTGGGGCATTCGTTTTTCAGCCTACAGGTCTAGAATATCTGACAGACTTTAGTGAAGCAGTAATTTTTGAATGACTGTCCTGCCTTGTCTTGGAAAAGTTTGGCAGTTATCTACTTTTATGTCCTGTATGTCCAGTTTGGATAGCATTTTGTCTGCAGTTGAGGTAAGGGCAGTTTCTTTGCCCCAGTGGCTAGCTTTTGCCACAAAGAAAGAAAATCCCATATGGATATTATTCACTGTCCACCATCCTTTTATGAAAGAGGTGCTGCCAGGACAGACATGTCTCACTGTCATGAAAAGCCTTAGGCTATTAAACATCTTAAATACCGTATTCTATAGGTCTTTGACATGTTTAAAAACCAATTATTTAAAATATATGTTTGACCTTGAAAACGTAACATGACCATAAGTTTGTAGTAGTGTGGTTTCTTGGTCCTGGGTGGCCAAAGGCCCAGACCCTGCCGCACCAGACTCCTTAGCCACCCGCCGCTGCTGTTCAGGCCCCCAGAAATGACTCAGATGCTTATATTAACTTCATGCTGTTTGGTCTATGGCTCAAGCACATTGCTAGCTTGATCTTACATCTTAAATCAACCCATTTCTATTAATCTGTTGGCCACGTGGCCTGTGGCTCACCTGTGTTCCTTAACAAGTTGCTCCTTGGGTGGCTTGTTTGATATGCCTGACTCTGCCCTTCCTTTCCTACCTATTCTGATTCCTCTGCCTACTTTTTCTACGGTGTCTGTCAAGGACCAAAACAGCTCCTTTATTTAAAGATTGAGATTCACAACATATAGAAAGACATTTCCACATCATAAGTTTAATTGTTATACATGCCTAAGTACTAACCTGTACTTTTAATATCCTAAATAACTTTCAAAGACTAAAACTTTGCATAACTTTGTAAAATATGCTGCATAAATACAATACCTTAAACAAGAGTAGAACCATATATACAGTATAACAAAAATAACCTTGAATTTGTATTGATATACAAAAATCCATGCCAATGTAAAATATTTGAAATTAGTGGTTATTCAAAAGTAGATTTAACAATACACCATTTAGTCTATCATTTCTATGCTATATTCCCCCTTTTCCCTTCAGAAAGAGATCCTTGATTCTAATCTTTTTTGTTCAGCTTTTTTCTGACTATGACCAATTACAACTTGTAACCAACCCCCTTAAACAATGACAAACATCTGTAACCCATCAGATGACCTAAAACTATCCACCCCACCTCTGGGGAATGTGGATATTTTGTTCTCTATATTGCTTCCTGTTGTCTGGGGTTATAACATCTTTAGAGGACCCTGAGAAAATTGAGATAATGGTCAAGTCCCGAGAGAAAGCTAGCTTTATTATTTTTTTGTTTAGTTTCTGTGTGATGGGAAAGTGTAGAGCTTATCTGAAGTCTTGTCTAGATAGATCATGGGGCTAGACCATTTTAACTAGCATCTTTGAAGTTGTTCTAGATACAGACTTTTAAGTAAACTGAAACAGAGAGATTCTGAGGGGTTGGATCACCTGGGCCACCTGTTTTTACTGGAATTTGGCCTCCATGTTCTGAAAACACAAAAATTTTCAAAGGAAACATACATATCTGCATTAACACAAGTACACTGTACACTGCAAGCCAAAGATTACGTTTGTTTTATGTTTGAGCAGGTAAAATATACATCATCTGTCTTGTAGTTATTCTGGGTTTTTTTAATATCTGTGTCAAGGACACTCAGGGGGGTCCTTCCAGATCAAACCTGATTACTATTAACCTTGAAAAAATTCAGAGCCTTTCATTTCCTGTGGAAACAAAAGCATAACCTACTTCCCCAAAGCAATGCATTTTTTACTTCCATTTTAAAGTTTAAAGCATTCTTAAAATATCTAGGCTAGTTTATTTCAACAGTCCCTCTCATAATCTCATGTCCCAGCAAAGACAAATAAATAAATAAATAAGCAAGTAAATAAATAAATAAATAAATGGATGAATGAATAAATAAATAAATAAAGTAAGTAAATAAATAAATAAATAAATAAATACATACATAAATACATAAATAAATAAACACAATACCATACAGGATCCAGACTTCCTGTATATTTTTCACCTCTACACAGATTATTCTTTTTTCCATTACTTTACTTTTCTCTTTAAATACTCTATTACTTACAAACTACTTATTTTCTTCTGACTATTTTTATCAAGCCCATATATACCGTTAAACAAACTGTAATCTGTTTTGAGGGCTTTTTTCAGTATGAACCTGTTTACAGTGTATCTCTAACCTTTTCTGTCTGCATGATCAGAATCTTAAACTACTGTGCAGCTTATCTCATGGCATGCTGAGACTGCAGGCCTAGAAAGCTATGTTGTGTTCTGTTTTGTGTATTTGAAACCCTTTTAAAAGCCTTTGAAGGTCTTATGTGGCAATGTGTACCCAAGTGTTGGGTACCAAAGATCCTTGGCAGTAGACCCTGACCATAAGTAAATGACGTTTTTTTTTTTTTTCCCAGAAAAAAACTCCCAAAAGAAGCTAATATGGAAGCAGACAAAATAAGACAGTGAACAGAAAAAAAAAGGAAAGTGAGGTAGAGTCTCACCTCAGCAAAGTACCAACTCTGGGCCAGAGAGCCAGGCATTATTATATCATACTTGTCAGTCAGTAAGGGATGTTCAGACTGAGCAAGGGATGGGCTCGGAGAGATGTGAAGACTTATTTACTTGTGCAAAGCTCTTACATAGCTGAAGGGCAGTCTTGTGACACAGTCTCAAGTGCAGGCTATTGGTGACAAAAACCTGACCCAGCCAGATGAGCACCTCAGCAGAGTAAAATGACATTGAGAGGATCAGGGTAGACTGCCAACAACACCTAAGAGAGCTCTGAATTTAGAAGTTCAGCACAGAGAAAAGGGGCAAAGAAGCACTGCTCAGGGGAGTGTCTGGCAATGCCTAGGAAACCACTGAAGTGCCAGCTTTGCCAATCTCACCGAAAGACAAGTGTCTGAAATCAATCCATTTCACACAGTTCTTACTACTACTCTACTGTCTTAATCCAACCCACTGTCACCTCTTTGCTATAGAAAACCTGCTAAATAGTTGCTCGGAATCTTCTCTTGCTCATATATGTCAATTTTCTATATAGCATTCATGGCGATTTTTAGAAATTTGGTGAAGACAAATATAAAGTGAATTAGAAACATTAATTCTCTGGTTATCACCATTAGCTCCACCCCATTGCTGTTCTTCCTCAGACACTATGCACATTTTCTCATTTTATGCTAAATTCTGTGTACATCTTAGCCTCCTGTGTTATCCAATCCCAGGTACTGCCCCCCCATATAGTTTTCAAGATCCTTCCATACAGAAATTTTAGAACTACCTCAGTATGAATCTAGTCCTGTCCTTCACTCCCTATGTAAAACTTCTCAAGGCCTTTCAACATACTTGGAGCATAGTCAAGATTCCTTCCTATGACTCATGAGCCTCATGTTTCTCCATTGATCTTTATTCCCTTCTGCCGATGTGTCTGTTAAGGTTTAAGTATCAGATATCCTCTGAGGATTTCCTTCACTGATGACATTATTAAAAAGTGATTGTGTTGTAGTGGGGTTTCTCGGTCCTGGGCGGCTAGAGGCCCAGAGACCCACAGACCTGCCGCCCGAGACCGCTTAGCCGCCCAGCCACCCACTCAGGCCCCCAGAAATGACTCAGACACTTACATTAACTTGATGCTGTTTGGCCTATGGCTCAGGCACTTTGCTAGCTAGCTCTTATATCTTAAACCAACCCATTTCTATTAATCTGTTGGCCACGTGGCCCGTGGCTCACCTGTGCTCCTTACATGTTTCTGCTTGGACGGCTTCAGCTCATCTGCCTGACTCTGCCCTGCTTCTCCTACCTATGCTCTGATTTCTCCTCCTACTTCTTCTATGGTGCCTGTCATGGCCCAAAATAGCTCCTTTATTTAAAGATTGAGATTCACAGCATATATAAACGCATTCCCACATTACTTCCCCCTTTCTGTCTAATCAAAAAGGAAGGTTTCAATTTTAACATATCAAAATTACATATAACAAAATAGCCATCAAGCAAGAATTACAGTTACAATATCTAGTCTATTTGTATTTAACAAAATTAAAGAAAATACTCTATCATCTATCTCATCTTTGTTAATCTAAAGTTTCATATCCAATATACCTTTCAAATGACTAAGAAAAACTGTACCTATAACTATCTAATCTTCAACTACGTCAAAGGCCACAGAAGGATATATTTACCCAAGTAAACCAGAAGTGCAAGCGACTTCTAAAATCTAGAAAGGACAGAGATGACACCTATCTGCCTGGACAGTCACCCAAAGTTCCTTTCTAAAGTTGGGGCATCCATCTTCAGCCTATAGGCCCAGAGTCTCTTTTCATTTCTGTGAAGCAGGAAATTTGCTCTGCCCATTCTGGCACAGTTCATGAGTTGCTTCTCCTCGAGTCCTGAAGAATGTCTGACAGTTTTCTCTGCAAAGCAGGAACCTGAATGACCATCTCGGCTTGTTCTGCCAAAGTTCAGAGGTCATCTTCCTATGGAACATGCATGTCCAGTTTAAACAGCATACTGTCAAGCAGTCAATATAAGAACAGGTCCTTGTCCAGTGGCTAACCATTGCCACAAAGAGAGTAGACTCCATATGGAGTTTTTTCGATGCCCAGTTTTCTGTTAAAGTAAATTAGTGCTGCCAGGAACAAATCTGTCTCACTGTCCAGAAAAGTCTAAGCTCTTAAAACATTTTAAATGCCATATTCTGTCTTAGAAGTATTTGAAGATTATCTACCTAATTGAAATATATCTTTGTATATCTAAAAATCCTAACTAACCTAACTATAAGTTTGATTATCAAAGGTGACTCTTAACCTTCATTTCTTAATTATACACTATAATTTTAAAATAGTTACATGAACATCATACCTTAAATAAGAATAGAAAAACACATACAGCATAACAAAATTGACCTTAAATTTGTATCAATAAACCAAAATCTATACCAATGTAAAGCATTTTGAGATTAACAGCTGATTTCCTGATCTAAGTAAATTCAATAATCAAAATTTTTAAAAAATCATTTATATACCATATCCCCTTTTTCTTCTTAGAAAGAGATTAACTATGACCATTAACCATTTATAATGAAAACAAACATCTAGAAACAATATTTGGGGGATTTGGGCGTAGTTATCCATTACTACTTCCTGCTGATTAAGGGGCGTTGAAAATCTCATGGATTGTTGAGACTGGATCATAATCTGCAGCCATGAAGCTGATCTGGCCATCTCTTCCCATCAGAGGTTTTCTTCAGGGGGTCTTGGTTGATAAAACCATATTTGCCTGGAAGCAATCCACAGGTTCTCGTCTTCTGTGGAAACAAAAGCAGAAATCTTCTGAAGCAATAAATCCTTAGACACAAATTTTGAAATCAAAATACCTTTAAAATATATATTCTTGTTTAACGTAGTAGCCTTTGCATTTGCAATCCATTGTCTTTCTGCAGTTAGCTCATTAACAGTTAAAAAATTAGAAGAAAACACAATAACAACCAAAATCCAGATTTTGTGTCTATTTTCCATCTTTACGTGGCTTATTATATTTTTATTACTCTACTTCTCTTTTTAAAGACTTTTTCTAACCTCTTTCTTTTCTCTCTGAAGCCTATGTACCTTTTACAAACATTGTAACCCGTTTACAGGTTTTTCTTTTTATCTGAATCTGTTTTATTGTGAATCCTTAATCATCTTCTAACCATAAGAGCTTTTAAAATACATTCTCTAAAAAGAAGCATAGTTTTTGCAAATTAGGCTGAATCACTAAGTTCTCTTAAAGGGACCGCGTCTCTATTTGTGGCCAGCAAACAGAGCACACCCAAGAAAATGCTGCTACTAAGAAACCGTCTTTGTTTCTTTTTTGTTCAAAATAAGCAGAAATCTAAAATCAATCACATGCTACTGAGTCTTCTGTGAGATTTCAGGAACCTGCCTGATTGCAGCTTATACTGCCTGCCTCCAGTCCGCCTGCGCCATTTTGAATGTGACCTGGCTGCCAAGCTTTCTTTGTACAAAGACCTGCTTTGTATACACAATTTGGAAGCTGCCTTGGCTCAGTTTCTGTGATCTATAACCCTTTTTAATCTTTTTCAGGCTTTAAGTGGATAATCGCCCCATGTTGGGTGCCATCTGTAGTAGTAAGGTTTCTTGGTCCCGGGCGGCCAGAGGTCCGAGACCCACAGACATGCCGTACATGATTGTCTCAGACAAATCATTCATAATAGGATATTAGAAGATGTGGTTTATAAAGAGGAACTAGATTACTATACAACTGCCTTTGAGGGGTAAATCTTCTCTCTCTCTCTCATATGTGTGTGTGTGTGCCACACACACACTTACAACCCATTCCATTCCTTCTCTCCTTCTCTCCCTTCTGACTTTATCTGATTGTCACCCATTTATTGTACTATACTCTTCCTGTCATAATGCTCCAGTTCACCATGCTCAATCTCAGAAGCAACAGAACCAAATGATTCTGATAAATTATTAATTTTTTAGATTTATTTTACATACTAACCACAGTTTTCTCTCCTTCCTCTCTACCCATTTTATCCCTCTCACTTTCCTTCTATTCTCCTACCCACCCCTTCTCTGTCTCCGTTCAGAAAAAGGCAGGCCTCCCATGGGAAGTCAATACAGCATGACACATTAAGATGAGGGCAGACCAAGCTCCTACCCCTGTATCAAGACTGGGCAGGGAAATCCAGCTTTGGGATTGGGTTACCCAAAGCCAGCTCAAGTGTCAGGGACAGGTCCTGATGCACTGATAGGAGCCCCACAAACAGACCTAGATACACAACTTACCCAACTGTCAAACACATGCAAAGGGCCTAGGTCAGTTGCATGCAGGCTCCCTAGCTGTAGGTCCAGTCAGTGAGCTCCCACAAGTTTAGGTCAACAGTCTCTGTGAGTTCCACTGTGTCATTATCTTGACCCTCTGGCTCCTACAATTCTTCCTCTCTCAGCTGACAAACACCTTTGGTAATTTTTTAAGTTAAAAAAATTATCTCTATCCATCAACATTAATGCAATTTAAAATTATAATACATAAGTAACAAACAAAGAAATGAGTTGCTAAGTGTTTTAAGATCATGGCACATTACTCTGTGATACTCAGAAACAATATACCAGTATTGTAGGTATTTTCAGGGTTTTCAAAATTATGATATTTTGAACCTACATCTAATAATCTTCATTTTCCGTAACTTGAACAGCTAAAATTCTTATTTAAAGAACAAAACATACTGTCTCACAGTGCTTCCAAAGAACTACATCCTATAGCAGCAGTCAATGAAAATATATAACTTAAAATATAGGTCTTCCAGCAACACGCTCATGGGATCACATATGGCGACTTATTTTACATTTTAAAAATATTTGAATAACAATTAGTGGAAAAAGAAGCCATGAGTTTGGCGAGTTGGAGGGAATATATGAGAGGGTTTGGAGGAAGGAAAAAGAAGGGAGAAAAGGTGTAATTAAATTGTAGTATCAAAAAGAAAAGAAAATGTGTTAGACTTTGAGAAAGCATTCAAAGAACCTACATAAAATATACATATGAGTGCATTATAAAACATTTCACCTCTTTGTATTACCACTTCATTTTCTCCTCCATAATATTACACTATACCCATAAATGCACTTCTTTATGCATGTACACATGTACATTATAGGCTAAGATCGGCATATAAGGGAGATAGTGTGGTGTTTTTCTCTGTGAGATTGGCTAACCTTGCTTAATATTACACATTCTAAGCACCCATTTCCCTACGCATTTTGTAATTTCATTTTTCTTTAGAGCTAAATTTCATTTCGTATATGTTATAAATTTTAACTATCCATTTATCTGTTGATAGAAAAACAGATTGATTCTATTTCTTTGTTATAGTGATTAGAGCAACAGACATGAAGTTGTGATAGGACATGAAGTAAAATAGCCGGGGGCATTGATGGAAGTATTTTACAGTTTGAGCAGTGAACACTAGCTAATCTCAACAGATTATTAAGTAATGATTGACCAAAGGGTTTTTTTTTAACTGTACAATGTAGATTATAAAAAGCCTTGAAGCATCTCATTAGTTTTGTTGTCTCTCCAAGCTGCCTCATACAGTAGTTCCCAATATATGATGTTGAGTGTGTAGCAGTGAACATCCACACTAGTTGATATTATTTGCTTATGGCCTATTGAAAACTCCAACAGCTCTGTTGTATATATTATATGGTAGGTATAGGGACATATACAAGATTGTTTTTATAGGATTATTTTTATCCTTGACTCTCCTTTGTAGATTCTACATTCATCAACTCCATGGCACATAAAATACATAGAATAATATTCACCATCCAACCAAGAAAATAAATTAGGACAATATTTGTCGTATAGAATTGATTGATCATAAATGCCATTGTCTAGTTCTAGAGGAAGGAGGCTGCCACAAGGTCGCACCTACAGTTGTGGTTGAATTTATTCAGTTCTCCTCAGAGAGTGGCAAGAATCGTGTCAGTGTGATTCATCTTTCAGGAAGGAAATGCAGTGTAAAACTGCAAACCAGGCTAGAGATGACTTGGACTCCAAGTGCAGTAGAGGTCTGGGTTGTCCAAGGGCAGAGCAGTGGTTGTAAGCTGAGTAAGAACTGTGTCATTGGCCTTCAGACGGGCACAGCTGAATGGAGCCTTGACAATTATCCAGGCCAACTTATTCCACAACTTGGTCCCATCAGATGTAAACTATTACAGAGTTACAAAGGACAGCCAGTCTTTCCCCTGACCCCATTTACTCTCAACTCTAGGAGGAGCAATAATTACTTTATTGGCCTTAATTAAAGTACAGGTGGTCGATGCCAAGCTTTCCATCCTCTTTTGAAGATAATAGCACTAATTCATTTGTAGTTGGTACCTACAACTTTTGGATAAAAGCTATGTGAGAATAAAGCCCCTCTAGTGTTCTTCCCATGTTCTGAATAGCAAATCTTACTGCTAAAGACCTTGATGATACTTTTGCAAGTTATCTAATTCTACTAAAATAATTTGAATATAAAAATATTTAAAAGAGATTTCCAATCCTTGCCTATTCTTCCTCTTCTTTTCTCTGTTCAGAAAAAGTAAATGAGGCCTCAGATGGAACTTCAAAAGTCATCATTGTTGTAAATGTTTGCCTTTTATAAGTTGGCCATATAATTTTGAATGAGTTATTATATTTCTTAAGAGCTGCAGGTATCTACACTACATGTGTCAAATCCCTAATGAAGTGATTAGAAATTGCAATTGAGTATAGATATCTTAAAAGGGTTAGTTAGTTAAGCTTGCCTCCTCATTTTGCTGTCTGAACCATGACTCATTCATTTTAGAGCAACTTAAAAAGGGCAGGTGATTTTGTGCCAATGTAAGGTAATAATTGGTAGAAAGCTTATTTCTTAAATTCATCTTGAGTTGAAAATAAACTCGTTTGGCAATAGAATTGAGGAAAAACCCCAAGAAGAGAAGAAAAGTAAACATAGTTGTATTTCTTGCCACTAGAAATTTAGAACAAAATCGGAGTTGTGGCTAGGATAACACAAGGTGTCTATGTTTCAGTCCCCCAAATCTGTAAAACAAAGGTTATGTCACATGGCAAATAGGAATTAAGGATGTATATGGAACTAAGGCTGGTAGTTATCTGTCCTTAAAATGGGGAGATTATCCTGGGCTATCTTGTTAGACTTAGGTATTACATTACAATACAAGAACAAATATTTATTCACCCCAGGTTAGGCACCACCAGCAGACAAAAGAATCTATTCCATTCAAATTCAACCTGGTGAACAATGAGTTTCTTGGGAGGGGGTGGGGAACTGGTTTTTATGTTATTAATAAGCCTGTATAATTGAATGGGTGACTCAAAATAGCAGCATCACTTAAAAGTCCCTCATCATCCATTACGGGTAACAACCTCATACCTCATAGAAGCTTCATCATAAGTTCTGCTTTCAACTAACCCATTTCCTGTATAATATAGTGTAATAAGTTTTTGGCTGGGCCTTTCTGGCCTATCCCTGAGATTTGGACCCACTCAGAGCCCTGCTGCTGTTTAGTCCCAAATAATCACACAAAGGCTTATATTTGTTTCATGCTGATTGACCTATAACTCAGACATATTGCTAACTAGCTCCTCAATCTTAACTCAATCTATTTCCATTACTCTGTTTAGCCATGTGGTTCGGTGCCTTTTCTCAAACCAGCATGGTTGTCTGCTTTCCTCTGCATCTGATGGCATCTCTCTCTGCTGGCATCTCTACTTGTGTCTCTGCTCTGTTCTTCCTGTTCCCAGAGTTTTCTTGGTCTGGTAATCCCCCCCCCAACATACTTCTTGTCTGCCTTCTGGCCAATCAGCTTTTTATTAAACCAGTAGGAAGGACAAATATTTACAATGTAACAGAACATAATTCCACTATAATATAGCACTGACTGCTACCCCTCAACCACCTATATCTGAAAAACTGACAAAGGAGATAGATGGAATCTTAGGTAATGATCTGATGATTTTCCCTCCCTCCTACTATGGAGTATTTGGTGGTTCCATTGCAATTGCCAGAGATCTGGCTATCATTGCCATGGCTTTCACACAAAGGTTACCTCCACCCCATGATGGCTCTCCTATGCTTGGAGGAAAAAGCTATATTAACAATACTAGGTGATCACAAAGGTCTCTCAGAGTACAACAGGAGGACACAGCAGTAATTACAGAAGTGATCATATTTGAGAATTTGAAGTGTTGCTAGCTGTGAAGGTGGAGAAAGGAGATTATGTTCTACAAACACTGGTAGCCTTTACAAGCTTGGAAAGATGAAACAGTCTCCTCTAGACCATACAGAATGGGCATTTGTGTATGTAGATTTCAATCTACTGGACCTTGACTAGTGATACTGTGTCACACTTTTACTGTGTCCCACTATCAAGTTGTAGATTGGTGTTATTTAATCCACCTGGGTTTGTGTTTAATTTGTGATATCAGCAAAGAGGGAAAAAATGATTAAAAGACTTTGTTCTATTTTAGGTCTGTGATAGACTTTTGCCACATGGGACGAGATCTCATATGAAGATAGAGAGCTGAAAGGGAGATTCCAGATTTCTCTAGATTGAGAGCAAAACCCAGAGATTCAAGGGCCCTATTACAAATGACCTTAAATCACTAGAGGACAGCTAAACTAAGATAAGAAGCAAATGTGAAGATTCTTTTATATTGCTAATACACATCTTTCTCTTTGATTAAAAAATCAATGTGTAGGGTGCTGAAATACAGTTCATTACTAGAGTACTTCCTTAGTATGTTAAAGGCTCTTGGTTCCCTCTCCAGCACAGAACTAACATATGAGATCAAAATTATTCTACTTGAAATATTCTCCTCCCTAAGGATAAAATGAGAATGTTATACAATCACAACACATATAAATCAGCATCAATGAGAAATATCTATTCTGTGAGATAAAAGAGATAGACAGTTGTATCCTCACATTTGTTTTTCTAATTCTAATAGAAATTTTAGGCTGTACAAGGCTACCCAGTTGTACTTGCTTAGAGCTGTGGATGTGATTAAGCTCTAGCCATGAGCTGAAGGGAAATGTTAGATCAGTTGTTTTTCTTGCTTTTCCACTGGCTGAAATACAGATGTGGAATGAGCTGTTTTGTGATTCATGTTTCTGTGACAGAGGAATAAAATTTTCTTTGGTTGATATTTTAATTCTATTGCTCTAATAGAAAAATAATAATTGTATGAATATATGGTGTACAATATGTTTTGCTATGCAGATACCACTTGGATGATTATGAATGATAAATTAAATAAAACGACCATGTCATTTCAGTTTTTATGAGATAGTTGTAATTAATTTTGCAAGATATTTGAGAATATACAATGTGATTAACTATAGCTACCCTTATGTACAGTAAATCTCAAAACATACTTGTCCTATCTTGTTGAAACTTTGTATACTTTGATGAACAACTCCAATTTTCTTTCTTCCTACCTGCAGTCTTTGATAACCAACAATCTAGTCTTTACTGCTGTCAGTTCAGTGTTTTCATATTTTATACATGAATGAAATTCTGCAGTATTTTTCTTTTCCATGCCTGGCTTATTTAATTTAGCTTAATGTCCTCTGCATTTACATGTTTTCACAAATGATAGAATATCCTTATCTTTAAAGAATGGTATTTCATGGAGTGTATATATTTTCTTTTTCATTCATTAGTTGATGAATATCTAGGTAAGTTCATATCTGCTATTGTGACTCGTATTGCAGGAAATATGGATGTGCATGGGTCTCTGTGGTATGCTGACTTTTATTCCTGAAACACTCATAGTTTTCCAAGCAGATGTTTTTCATACAACATTCTGTTAATTTACAGTCTACAAAGGTTTCTTTCCTTTCAAATCCTTATCCCTCCTTTCTTTTTATCTTTTTGATACTAGCCTCTAACCTGACTCTAATGATTAGTGATATCAAGTATTTTTCAGGACCCTGCTACCCATCTGCATGTCTTCTGTTGAAAAATATTGGTTAATATCCACTTCCTTTAGTTAGTGGATTGAATTTCTTATATATCTGAATATCAACTCCTTATTGGATGTCCACCTTGAAAAAATTTTCTTCTAATTTGTAGATTGTTCATTTCCTTCATTGTTTCTTTTACTCTAAAGAAGCTGATTAGATTGATGCACTCCTATTTGTCTATTTTTTTAAAATCTTCTTTCTTGACATGTGAGATCATATTTTTAAATGTCATGGAGCTTTCTACTTAAATTTTCCCATAGCAATTTTATATTTTCAAGTCTTAATTGAAGTCTTCCCTCTATTTTGAGCCAACTTTTGTATATGGCATTAGATAAAGTTTCACATTTGTTCTTTGTAAGAATCTTAGTTTTTCTTAAACCATTTAATAATGAGCCTGTTCTTTCTTCATTGTATGTTTCTGTTGGTTAGTTTTTTGTCTGCTTGACACAAACTGGGGTCATTTGAATAGAAAGAACCTCAATTGTGAAATGCCCTCATCAGGCTGGTCCATAGAGAAGTTGATGGGACATTTTCTTCATTTATTTTGATGTAAGACCTCAGCCGACTGTGGAAAGTACCATGCCTGATCAGATGTTCCTGGGTTCTACAAAAAAAAAAAAAAATCAGACTGAGCAAACAGTGAACAGCAAGCTAGAAATCAATATTTCTCTTTTAGTAAATTTTCTGATTTAAAAAGTTTTTTTTTCTCATACTTTCTGTTGGTTTTACACGTGAGAACAGACACACTACCAGCTGCCACACTAGAGTTTATTTGGCAAGTTTCCAGGTGGGCACAAGGGAAGAGAAGCAGAAGAAAAAGGAATGACCATCCATGTGGCTTTTCCTTATAAGGGAACAAGTGGGCACCGATTTATATAGCTATGCCTAGGGGCATGCCCTCCATATGTGGCAAGCTCTGCCTGAGCCATTTCAACTTATTGGACTAGCACATTTACCATGTAGCTTCTACATGATAGGAGTTCTTACATCCTTCACTACTTTCCCTCCCTCCCCTCATACCCCTATCTCATACCCCCATCCATTCCCCATAGAAGGCAAGAAATCCCAAGGTGAGTCATTTCAGTCTAGCATATCCAGTTGAAGTAGATCCAAGTACCTCCCCTATCAAGGCTGAGTAAGGTGCTCCTCTGTAGGCAATGGGCTCCAAGATGTCAGTTCATACACCAGAAATAAACTCTGGTCTTACTGCAAGAGGCTCCACACACTGCCCATGCTTTTAGACAGTCATCTACATTCAGAGGGTTTAGTTCATTTCCATGAAAGTTCCTCATGATTATTTGAGAGTCAGTGAGCTCCCAATAGCTTGGGTCAACCATCTCTGTGGGTCTCCTCATGATTCTGATCCCTTTGCTCATAGAGTCTCTCCTCTCCCTTTCTTCAGCTGGACTGGGATCTCACCCTGGTGCTTAGCTATGGATCTCTGCTTCTGCCTCTATCCATTGCTAGATGAAGGTTCTATAATGACAGTTAGGGTGGTCATTCATTTGATTATAAGAGAAGTCCTACTTAGGCACCCTCTCCACTATAAAAGCAACATTTCTTTATGGCCTCTGCTTCAGTTCCTGTCTTGAGTTCCTGCCTAGACTTCATTTTGTGGTGGAAGCTAGAAGATAAAATAAATACTTTTGTCATGGTATTTATCACAGCAATATAAAACAAACTAGGATAACTTTATTGACACCTTTGATATAAATCAATATACTATCTATGCAAAAGTTTAATTCTGTTTAATATATCTCATTTCATTGGTAAATACATGTTTTCATGCCAGAAATATGGTTTTGCTTAGATATTAATTATGGTACAAATATATGTATTTTAATGGGACTTACACAGTACACAACATGACCATATAATGTACTATGTACATATAAACATATATGTGTCTATTGATAACAAAAAGATTATGAATGACTCTTGATATCCTCTAGGTACTGGGAATAGTTCCAAAATTCCCAAAGCTACAAAAAATATTGAGGATAGTTGAGGCAGTATTCCATATAACTTAAGCACATCCTCTGATATACTTTAAATTACCTCTAGGTTACTAATTTAACCCAATACAAATGACAATGACAAGAAAAAGGTTTTACATCTTTCAAACACATAAAATGTTTTCAAATTATTTTAATACATGGCTGGTTAAATCCTTGAATAGCAAGACCTGCAGATATGGAAGTCTAACCATACAAAACAAAGTAGCTTGGTTAATATGTTAGCTATCCTGTTTTGGGTTGGTTTATTTGTTTTACTGTGTTATTGTATTCATTCTGGATAAATTTCTTATATGAATTTGACTATACTCTACATTAGATCTCTAGACTTGTTCATCCCACATATTCACTGCCCTGTCCTCTCTGATCTATATCTCATTTCCTTTTTTCCCTTGTTTTTTACCTTATAACTTTTATTTTGTTCTCTACTTCTGTATACTTGGAAATTTCTGTTATTTTCTTTTTTTAGATTACACATTTAAATGAGATCATTAAATATTTTCCTTTGTGTGTTTGGTTGTTTTTACTTCCACACTTAACCATACCATGACATATTATTTAGCCCTAAAAATAATGGACTCCTAACAGATTCTTGTTATTTTGACTACAGAAGATCAATAATGCATTTTGATATCAGAGAATATTTGTCACTTCTCATTTATTCTTTTTTTTCACCATGATTGTTTTGATCTTTTGTTTATTTGCCTTGCTTTTGTGACTCTAAGCAAATTTAAGAATTGTGGTTTCTTGTTTCTGTGAAAAATGACATTGGGAATTTGACAGAAGATGTACTGAATTTATAGATAGATTTCTCTAGCATAGATGTTTCAGCAATATCTTCTTGTCTACCAAATATAGGAAATCTTTTTATTTGTGTTCTCTTCCATTTTACTCATGAGTGGTAAACAAATAGAATTTTATGGATCTTTAACTTCTTTAGTTGAATGTACACACATCTTACTTATTTGTTTTTGGTTGTTATTTAAATGGATTTATTTTCCAAATATCCTACTTGAAATATTTCATTATTTGTATCTAGGAACATGACTGATTTCTTTTGAACATTTTACATAAAAAATGTAATCCTTGAATTCATAGTCCATTTCCCTTAGATGTTAAATTGGGATTACATGTGTTTCTTATTATTTCTGGAAGCTACTGATTTATTTTTGATGTTGACTTTGTGTCCTGAAACTTTAATGGATTTTTTATCAGTTCTTGGCCTAATCTTTATAGTTATCTATATGTCTATACAGCTGTTCAAGATCATGTCATCAATAGAGGTAATTTGAATCAGCAAACATTTTGTACTATCCTGTAATTTGAGGCATTTAAAAATGATAAGTGAAGTCATTGGAAAGAAACTTCTAGTTGTGTTTGGTATACAGTTCTTATAATGGCCTCAAATAAGCCACAGTTCTTTGTTATTTATCACTTCTTGTTTTATTAGTCCTTTTCCATGGTGACTCTAGAACATACTGTATGATTTCCTTTGAATTATAGAACATTGCTATACTCAAAATAGTCAAAAGCATAATAAACATCTTCAGACTGAGGTTTATCTGCTTGGAATGTTCTAAGATGTCAACAAAGCTGCATCGCAGAAGCTTGACTATCTCAAGGTTTTCATGTTGTCATGTACCATCCATGTGAGGAGGACTAGAGTGTTTTGTTATATTAAACAGAATCCTGGCCTTCAAAGGATGCCCTTATCCTAGTCTCTGAAACTTATGAATATATGCTATATGTAACATTATATGCTGATTTTGTAAACATTTTACTGTTTTAGTTAAAGCAAAAAGAAATATAAAATAACAAATTATAAAACATGAGGTAAGTATTACTTTAATATAACTAAATGGTCATAAATTTGTATTTGTGAACACTCATTGGAACAATTTAAAGCTATATTTAGGAATGGAGTTCAGTGGTAGAGTGTATGCAAATATTTGAGTTCAATTCTTAGTATCACAAAAATAAAAATAACATGTAAGTTATAAGACTGGAGAGATGACTCAATGATTAAGAAATTATCCTCCTCTTAAGAAGATCCTAGTTCAGTTCCCAGAACCATAGCTGGACTATGATAATTGCGTGATTGTAGTAATTTGTTACCCCATTATTAGAAAATTAACACAAAAAGCACTAATCCCAGTCTAGCTCTGAGATAAATGTAGTTGTTAGCATTGAGATCAACAAAACCACC
This sequence comes from Phyllotis vaccarum, assembly GCA_033318265.1. Taxonomy (NCBI): domain Eukaryota; kingdom Metazoa; phylum Chordata; class Mammalia; order Rodentia; family Cricetidae; genus Phyllotis; species Phyllotis vaccarum. The sequence goes on along the minus strand of JARWLC010000013.1, from coordinate 133,989,326 downwards.
CAATAAATCCACAGAGTCTAAAGACTCAATATGTGGCTGTGATCCTGAGGGCAATTCTCTGATGAAAATTAATGCATGTATATCCCAGTGATAGATATTTTCATTGCAATAGCAAAAGAGTATTTATTTACACTGTATTGGGGCAAAACTAAGAATGTGTGTGATAACATTTGTTTAAAAGATACAGATGTGTCTCAGAAATTAGGAAAGGAGGTTAGACTGTATGAGGGCCTTGAGCCAGGCCCAAAATGCCATTAGAAACACAACAGGGACTAAGGTATGGCTAGGCTCAGGAGCAGAGCTTTTTAAAAGAGGTCCTTATTGTAGAAGATTCACTAGAAATATATCATATAAAGGATTACTATTTATTAAGGGGTTACATAAACACTCATTGATACAATTGAACCTTTAGACAATTCTTGGAGAGTGGAACTGTCCCACGATGCTGGATCAGCTCCCCCAGAACCAGGAACAAACAGGAAGGAAGGTCAACATCTAGCCATGCCCCATTCAGGCTCCTGGTACTCCAGAGACATGCCTCCAAGCTTTACCAGCTAACACCTGACTCCCACTACATCTCCTAGTCTCCATTTCTGCACAACAAAAGAGAATAAATAGGCATGGTAGAAGGACTTCTCTGTCTTTTATGATTACATGACAAAACAGTATATTTCCAGCCCAACCTTTCTCTAATTTGCAATCTTGCTTCATATTATGTACACCAACAAATGTACACCAACATTTCTAAGTTTCTTGAAGAAACAAATAGTCCAAGGCCAGAGTGGTTATTCACACCTGTAATCCCAGCTGCTTGGAAGGCTGTGTTGAATGCATCATGGGTTTGAAGCTAGTCTGGACAACAAAGTGAAAGCCTATCTCAAGGAAGGGAAGAAAAGAAAATAGGAAGGAGGGAGGAGACCAAGAAGGATAGTTATGCAGCCCTGGTTCAATAAGTTAGGACTAGGAGGGCATGCCAGATAGCATAAGCATAGTCACCATGAGCCCTGTGATTGTGCCTGCCATGGACAAACAACAGCATATGTTGGCATTTTGAGGCAGGCAGACATGCTAGTAGCAATTTTACAACCCAGTTCTTCTAGTTAACCACTTTGGTCCTGAGCTTGTGACTGTGGAGGAATCTGAAAAGCCAAGCAAGTGGTCCCAGATGTCACTGCCTGGGATTTTGAGAGTACAGATCCAGATGCTTATCCTGGGAGATCCTGGGTCATTTAAAGAGCTCCTGAGAATAATAATTTTAACTCCCATGCTCTTTTGTGATTCTTTCTTCAAAGATAATGACCTTTTGTGACTACAATCAAATATGTAATTAAAATATTTATCACTAATTTTGAATAAACATGCCTTCAGGAGAAGAAAATGCTTTGCTTTTCTACTCTTATTTTGTGTCACCCTTGGTTAAGAGTCTCTGATTTCAATCACTAAACAGTAGTCCATTCTGTGTCTTTTCATAATGACATTAATTATTACTAAATCAACCCTTTTGACCTTCTAGCGAAGAATCAATGAAGCAATAGCCTAGGGCCATTTTATTTTGTTAAATTTTCTTTGTATTAGATAGCTTTATTTTTAGTGATTAAACATCAGCTATTTTTTATGTGCTCACATTCTGTGTTATGCATTGTGAAGTACATAGAAAATGCATTTGAACAAATGAATACAATCTCCATTTCAATGGCTAGATTATCTATACATAGCTATAATAATCAGTTTTTCTATTTTGACATTCCTGCCTTTAAACCTAGTGGTGTTCAAAAACCGCATTATAACTCTATTGCTCTCATGTCCCATCATTTATTTAGAATTGGGCTTGCTAAGGTATTATATCATTGTCTTGAGGATTATCAATAAAACTCCTTAGAAATCAGACTTCCCTTTGAAGACTCAGTTATTTTCACTACATACCTTGAAAAGACTGCCATGTAAAAAACCCTTTTCTTGGAATAGTTAAAGTAAGAATGAATTAGGTGTATTTTCTTTTAAAAAATGTCTAGAACAATATTTTCCAAAATGTGTTCAGTGAGATGTCATAAGCTATTGTGTGGATGGCATGTGATAAGAATCCTTGCTGAAACAAAGATAGAGACCTTTATTGAAAGACCATTGTGTTAGAAATCAGAGTTCTCCAAAGAAGCATAACTTATGGGATATATGGAGAAAGAGGAAGGTGGGAGAACAATAGATAATTATGGGGACTGAGAAGGTCCTCCCTCTGACATTTGCAAACTAAATATCTATTAGAGATAGTGCATTGATCATAGTCTGAGACACATAACCTGAGACCAGAGGAAGCAAATTTACCTGCCAGTCTGAGAGCATAAGATCAGATGAGATGCCCTCAACTCATGCAAGGAGACAATGTTCGGGCAAATTCTTCCTTTTTCAGTCTTTTCTTCTCTCTAGTCCCTCAGGGAATTGTATGATGCCTGCCCACATAGGAGAGAGCAATCTATTATAATGATCTCCTGAATTCAATTGGTAACTGGCTCCCAAAATACTCTTATAAACTCACCTAGAAACAATGATTAATTTGGGTACTCTATGGCCTAGTAAAGATAATATTTATCGTTTGCCACAGTTGCCACTATGAGCTTTTAATACACTGATGCACAGGTACACACACACACACACACACACACACACACACACACACACACACACAAAAGATATGTGAGAATTGCTTCAAGATAAATTGGAGTTCTGGGCATGGATGCACATGCCTCTAATTTCAGCAATCAGAAAGCTTACATAGAAAGATCTGACTTTAGTCCCAGAGTCTATGGCTGTTAATCTACACATAGCTGGTCAAGGTCAGTTTGTGCTGTATAGCAAGATGTCATCTCAAAAGACCAAATCAAAATAAAATGAATTCTAAAAGTACTTTAATGAAGACCACACTGGAAAGCTATGATTTTATACAGTGTGTCTTTGAAGACTTATTATACATTTTTATTTTTTAATTCATTGAGATGAGTTTTATATCATAATCCTAAAATAAGTTCATCTGAATTACTTGATGTTATTTAGTACATTTTCAATATTGTATCACCACTACATATCTCAAGTTCCCAAACACTTCAGCACCTAAAAATAATACACTGTACCCACTAAGAAACTAGTCTACATCCTGCCTTCTCCAAGCCCATGGTAAACACCAGAGTCTTTTTCAGTCTCTGGATTTAATGTGCAGTTTACCAAGAGAGAGAGAGAGAGAGAGAGAGAGAGAGAGAGAGAGAGAGAGAGAGAGAGAGAGAGAGAGAGAGAGATGATATTTAGAACCGTTTTAGGTTCACAGAAAAAGATATCCCCCCACATAAACCTCTTCCACTATCAACATCCAACATCAGAGTAGTACATTTGTTACAAGCTTATGTTGTCTTTTTAATGGGACATTTTTAAAGGTTCTTCAAAGCTGTATTTTCATAACTGAGGCAGTTTACATAGGCAGAGTATGCATGGCAAATGTCTACAAAATTGTTCTATAATTCAACTTTTTAAAGGCCATTGTCCTCGGCCTCCCAAGTGATGTCAATGAACTTTTGCCCTCTAGTTCTTTACTTCATAGCATCCTTCTTCATGACTTTAACACATGGCTCTTTGGGCACAGTCCAGGTCTGAGTCTTTATATTCTACCCTTTTTGTGGAATATAAAACTTCAGGAAATTGTTTTAATTTTGTTAGCTATTAATTTAAAAATTTGCATCAGTTAACTGATTAATCATTAGTTTATCCATAATTAGTGTGAGAGGTAATTTAAGTAAAATACCTTCGATACTATATTTAGTAAGTAAAATTCCTTGAGTGTAAGTCCAAATGCTCAAACTATGCAATTTACCTTGATTTTCTACAATAATTTCCACATGTTTTCCTACAACTTCTTATCTCTGACTACCATTTGGGTAAAAAAAAAAAAAAAAAGCTGAATTCTAGTTAGCTTCAATAACTTTATTCAACACGAGGCTTTTATAGCTATGTCAAAAGCTTCTTAGTCTCTGGGGTAACAGCCATGTTCTAATGGAGGAATTACAAAGCAAGTTTTAGGAAACAGCATCAGCAAGGGAACTATTGTGGACCTGCTCCCACTGACTCATACAAACATTGGGACATGGAGTGATTGGTACCTGCCCAAATATTATCATCTGGTCTTGACCCATGGCCTTTTCTCAGCACTCTATTGTGACATCCCCATCTGAACTCAGAAAACTCAAGTATTGTTGTCTTTGCTATTCTTTTGCTTGAAACAACCTGAGCTTGCTTTTTTTGTAATGTCGGACTGCGAAGAGCTTCCTGCGTCCCTTTTAGGTCTTTATACCTGGATATTTCAAATACGCATGAGACATTTTCACTGTCCCCTGTCTCTGAAAAAGAATGTAAGAATTATCTAAAATATAAGCATACATTATAAAAGATGTCAGGGAGCAATAGTTCACTGTTGGATAACATGGTATAAAGACTGTGCAGTCACTGGCAGATAAAATCAATATGGGATGGATTCTGGACTTCTCAAAGAGAAAATTGCATTGATTGCCTTATATCATGTAAATTATTGGAGAAAAATTCTAATTGTACATTGAACCATGTATAAGAACATATACATGAACGTATATAAGGTATGACTACAGAGGTGATGGTCTATTTTTAAATTAATGGTTTAGTAGCAAACTGCTACAGCAACCGAAGAGAAAGAGATTTGAGGGAGTATGTCTTTAACTATAATAAAAAAAATCAGGGATGACAGAGAGATGACTCAGTGGGTATGAGCACTTGCTACACAAGTACAGGACATAAGTTTGGATCCCTATGAAAAGCTGGGGATGATCGTGCATGCACCTGTAATCCCAGAGCTCTGGAGTGTGGTGACAATAGGACTTCTGGTTTTTGCTGTCTGATGCCTAGCCAATAAACATCAAGCTCTAGGGACATCTCCACTGGCCACACATGCCTGCATTCTCATGCACACAGACACACAGACACACAGACACACAGACACACACACACACACACACACACACACACACATATACATTTATATATATCTATGAGTGTCAGGAGGAGGGGGTAAAAGGTAAAATAGCATGGCAAAAAATATCATTTCTTGGAAAGCTTGCACATATTTGAGGCAAATTATATAAAAAAAATAGTTTATTTGGGCTTAAGGTTCCAAAGAAATGAGACCCTCATGGAAGGAAGTATGGAAACAAGCAATAGGCCTGGTGTCAGAAGCAAGAAGTTGAGGGCTTACATCTTCAAATGTAAGCAGGAAGCAGAGAAAGAGGAAGTAGCACAAGGTTTTATCTCTCAAAGACTTCTCTCAGCAACATACTTTCTTCAAAAGCCCCCGCCTCCTAAACCATTCCAAACAGTTCCACAAATTGAGGACCAAGTGTTGAAATGTCTGAGCCTATGGGGGCATTCTCATTCATCACCACAGGACTATAGCTTCAATTTGAATGTTCCCTAGAGGCATGTATTAAAGGCTTTAGTCCAGTTCAGGGTCCACAGGTGATTAACAATATCTATAGGTTAATCTACTTATGAATTCTTAACTATCCAGATTTTTAGATTCAATAATTTAAATTATTGGAGGTGATGGAAACTTTGGGAGTTAGAACCTAGTTCCCTCATCTTCCTTTCTTCCTCTGTGCTACCTGGTTATCACGGGATGACATGTGCTCTCTGCATACTCATAATATTTTAGATCAGTTTTTTTTTCCTGTTTAATGAGCTATGTTCTCACTTATTTGAAAAGCAAAAGAACTGACACTGGATGTTATAAAAATTAGATTTAGTTTAACTAAACTCAATGTCCCCAAGTCATTTCTTGCTCATCTTTGTGTTATATATAAAGCAAATAGAAAAATATGCTCAAAATTCTGTGTTAGAAGAATCTACAGCTTTAAGGAGAAAATCTTATTTACTTTACTTGCTGAGTGATCAGATAGGTAAGAGACTCATAAATAAAGTCTCTTCTGAAGTCACTGTATGGTGGAAATTTGCTGTTCACAAATACGCATTTTAGGGACTTGGTGAGGGGGCTAACATTGTTTTCCCCAAGTAACAGGACACTATCACAGCTGAGCTAAATGGCTGCCCATTTCAGGGTTGGATAACAGCTTTGTATTATAATAAAAATAGAGCCCAGACTAAATCAAGGTAGTGAATCCTCAATGACAGAAAGAAGTAGCATAAGTATGAAGTGAACTGAAATCTGTTGATTGATTAATGGATCATATTTATTTATTTATCTTTCTACGTATTTATTATGCCGAGGGCCTGCCCCAGGGCCTTGCACAGGATAGACAATGGCTCTTTCACTACATCACTGCCTTCAAAGAATGACTATTTGTTTGTTTGGTTTTTTTTTTTTTAGAAGCTTCCAGGTACAAACTTCTATTCCTGTACAATCATGAGGTCACCACAGTCTTGCTGATTGCTTTCCTTAGGTTGAGAGCTGCTTTGGTAACAGTTATGCCATCACACATTCAACAGAACCTGACAAAAGATTTTGCAAACTCCTTAAAGTGGGAGCTCTTAGGAAGGGGAAAAGGAAAATTCAGAGAACAGGTACTATGAAACATACTTTTAATAAAATTTAGAATGGGCTTTCCTGCTGACCTCTGAGATTGAACACATTCAATCATGCATGAACATTCATGCATGACTGACTTTACTATTGACCTGGAAAATAAAAAAATAAATACTCCAATCTATAAATAGACAATGAGCCTGACATATACTTTTCAGCAGATGGAGTACATGGGCTGGAGAAGTGGTTTGGTGGTTCCGTGCATGTACTGCTTCTTTCAGAAGATCCAGGTTAATTCCCATGATCCACTGTAACTTCCACTCTAGGGGATCTAAGGTCACCTTCTGAATTATAAGGGTAATTTCATACATGCACAAATATATTTACACAAATACACACATAGTTAAAAACAATAAAAATAAATCTTTTAAAAAGATGGAATACGAGTGGCTAATAAATACATCACCAGACTCTGGGATCATGTAAATGTGGCTGAAGAGACATATATATATATACCAGTGATGTGACTCTTGGTTTCTAGAACTACCATGATTTTTCCTAACCGTGTGTGTGTGTGTGTGTGTGTGTGTGTGTGTGTGTGTGTGTGTGTGTGTGTGTGTGTGTGTGTTAGGCTTTTCCAACTTATCCTTCATGTTTAAACCTAAACCATCTTCTATGGCCAGAAACATTTCTTGAGTTCCTCATCTACAAAGTTAAGAGTTTGTAATTATATATTTGTTTGCTTATTTTCTCTTTATCCCTCTATTGACAGGTCCATTAATGTGCTCTGGCAACTACAATACAATACTACAGATAATTTATTTGCTTGCAGTTCTGAAAGCTAGAAGATGGAGAGCAAAATATGGGTTTGCTTCCTTTCTAGGCTTGTCTTCTTAGCTCCCACTTCTTTCATCTTCATATTGTCTCTGAGCATATGTTTCTGGGTCCAGATTTCTCATTAATAAAGACACCAATCATATGAGATCAGGGCCTACCCTCATTTTTCCATTATAAGTTAATTATCCATAATATGACCCTGTCTCCAAATACAGGAACATTCTGAAGTTTTGAGGTTTAGGATATCAGCATATAAATTTGAAAAAGGGATGTAAGGAACTGTTTAATTTCCTCACTGCACAGATCAACACCAACAGTGCCTGGCATACAATAGCTTCTTAACAATTGTTAGTAAGTTGAAAGAGTCTATTCTTTCCAAATGAGCCAGAACAGACCTTCTTTTGTGGTTCTTACATGCTGAGTAATTCTTATTCTTCCACATTTATTCTCTGTACTTTGACCAGTTGTTAGTTTCTGCATTAACCACCATCTACTGCTCAAAGAAATCTGAGGAGTGAAAGCTGCACCAATAAACAGGTACAAAGAAAACAGTTTGTATTATGTTCATTTAGCAGATTAATAACAGTGGGCTTACATATGATGCTTCTGCCTGTGTCAGGCCATCTCCAGTGCTGAAAGAAAAGGTGGTAGATCAAAAGAGGAATGAAGGAAGGAAGGAAGGAATAAAATAACTTAAAATGTGAAGGGTTTTTTTTAATTATGAGTCACTAATTTTCCATATAAAATGTCTGCTCTAGCCAATTGCATTTAGTAGTAGTGGATACTTGCACATTTACCAACATTTGAACAACCTCTTTTAATTATTATCAGTTTGATACACAAAAGGTAACAGACAGTTCATTCTCATTTTCCTCTGTTTTATTACTAAAGAGGTTAAGTTATATTAAAAGCTAATAATATCACAATATTTTGAATTACCTTTTGAAGGCCTTTACTAGTTTTCATTCTGTTATATATATCTTTAACATATTTGTATTAATTTTTGTTCCCCTAACTCCTCCCTCATACACCTCCCAATCCCTCCCAACTTCATGCCCTCTGTATTGAAATACAGTCTCCTGATTCCAATTTTTGCTGCTCATATTCGTGAGTGTGGGACCACTCCCTGGAAGACAGCAGACTTTTTAGGGGCCAGTTTTTTTACTTGTCCAGAGACCCTAAAGTGTCAACAGCTCTTTAGGGACAGATACTCATGAACATCTCCCCTTTCCTTGCTGGAATGTTAAACTGACTTGATCTTGTGCAGGTCTTGTGCAGGCAGCTACATTTGGTATGATGAGTTCAACAGCATAGTGGTCTTATCTTGTCGAACAGACACTGTTTCCCACTGGTCATACCTGATTTCTGAATCTTGAAATCTTTTTGCTCCATCTTCTGTGACAATCCCTGAGTCTTACAAAGAAGAGGCATAATATAAGTATCCCATTTTGAAGCTGAGCACTTCATATTTATACTCTGCAGCTTAGTCAAATGTAAATTTCCATGCTAACTATGATCTACTACTCAAACAACAAGAACAATAATAAAAAAGTGCTCAGATCTGAGAGCTATAATAATCAGTGCTCATTTTGGCAGCACATATAATACTAAAAAATAAATGAAATGGGAACTGTAGTAAACTATATAGAAATAAAAATTTAGAAGGCAGTTTATGCTATGTCCTTTTAACAAAATAATAATAGTGAATAAACCTCAGAGACTTATGGGCTCCCCAACCATATAAGTAAATCTTGACCATATTTAGTACTACACATGCATTTCATTCTATGGAATAGACATTGACTCCAATCTGACAGAAGTTGGTTACCCCTATAATGTTTGTGCCACTATTGTAATCATGGGTGTATCCTGTTACCCTGGTCATTACTGTAGTTCACAGGGTTCATAGCTTTGTAAGGCTGTTGATGACTGACCCCTTCAGGAGCCTGCATAGCACCTTCTGGTACTATGAAAATAGCCAGTAGGGAGGTAGGATTCTGGTCCCTACCATCTTGAATTCTTCATGTTCTGTGACCAAAATGTGTGGTGTCTTTAGCAATAGGGTCTTACCAGTAAGTTCTTGTGGACAGAGAAGAATATCAAATGTCTGTATTATTTGGAGCAGGGTCTCCAGGATACTTTGAGCAGTTGGATTTATTCTTAGTATAATGGTGTCAACTTGACTTCTCCACAATCTTTTAGTCATATTACATAATAAATATGTTTTCTTCAGTAAAGATAGGCATCACCTTCCCTATCTATGCTGAGCTGCTGTTTTTTAATCTTAAACAGATCTTGTGTGGGTAACCAAAGCTGCTGTAAGATATGTATATAGGATAGTCATGTCTTGTCCAGAAGATAGCTTTTCACAGCAAACCTTCCCATTCTCTGGCTCTTACATTGCTTCTACCCCCTCCTTTATGACATTCCCTCAGTCTTGTTGAGGCTAATGGTGATTGATATAGAGGCCCTGGTTGGGGCTGAGCACTCAATATTGTATTCTCAGTACTTTGACTCTCCATTGCATACAAAAATTTTACCAGCCAATATTGAAAGAAACTCAGGTCTGTGGTTATAAATATAAGTATTTAGAATGTGCTTTGACTCTATAACCGTGAGTACATTTCTCATTCCCAAAGAATGGCCCCAAACCCCACATACTTAACAGGTAGCGCTAACAAGCTGTATACTTAACAGATTGTTCCTCCACAACCACCACATACACAAAACAGAAATAAAGAAAGACATAAAATTGTGAGAGAAGTATGCTAGAGAGGATAAGGAAGAAATTGGAGAGAGGTAAATATCATTGTATACATGTATGAAAGTCTCAACAACAAAGAAAAACATAAGTAAGTAGTGTTTTAAATGCCTCAACTATAATGCACTAAATTCTTAAACATCCTTGTGACTAGAAGGTCTGTTCTGAACTTTTATTTTTTTTAATGATTCATCTAGTTCTATACTGTTCACATTATTGTGGCTTTATGATACATCTTTAGCACTTTGTTTCAAGCCCTTTCTCATTTTTCTTTCTAAAAATTTGTTTCTTCTATGTTTATTCTTTTTGATAAACTTTAAAAGCATTTTTAACAAGTTTAACAGTACTTATTGGTATTAGATAAGATTATAAATATACTACATTTATAAGGCAAACTAGAAAGAATTAATAATCAGAGATTTTTGTACCAAGAAATGTCTATGTTTGTAAAAGTTTTGTACATTATTTCTCCTTTCTTAAGATTTTTGGTAAATATGGTATTTTGTTTAATTTGTGAAATAAATAGTTGCTTTATTATGAGTATATATTAATTGTAGAGAATAATGGAATTCATTGCGATAGCTATATACATGCGTATAAAGTATTTTGATGCTATTCAGTCCTTGGAAGCATGCTGTATTCTACATCCTCCATCCTCTTCTACTCTTCCACTTTTATGTTTGTATTTTCGGGAGTGTGTGTGTAAATCATGAAGGTCACATGAAAGTCAAAGACGACTTTATGGAATCATTTATCTCCTTCCATCTTAATGCAACCTGCTGAGCCTTCTTATGAAAGACTTTCCTTTGTTTCTAACAGGGTCTCACTATGTAGCACTGGTTAGACTGGAACTTCCCATGTAGACTAGGATGGCCCTGAACTAACATAAATTTACCTTCTGTAATGTAAATAGAAATAGAATTTATGCAATGAATTTAAGTCACCTTCTCTAATGGTGTTTCTTTCAGGTACACACTAAAAAGAAAAACAAGCAAAGTTTTCAGAAATTTTAAATTATTCTCTGATGACTTGTAACAATTAGTTCACCGATGTTGGAGTTCTTTGGTAGAAGATCAGTGACCTAGGGATAGGCTTGGCATTGTTTTTTGGAAGCCACCTGGCAAGGTACATGCCTGAACATAAGCAGCCATCCCATTTCTACTTTGAGATGAAGCCTGGGGAAAAAAATGATGGCTAAGATTAGGTTTCTCGAAAGATTAATTTTTTCATTCACATTGTATAAACATGAAATTAAAATCTGAAATTTCTTTTTATGTAACAGATTTATAAACCCCTTTGCCTAGGAGTCTACAAGGTTTTGACCACTAAAACTAGCTCAGCAAAGGACTCAAAGTAAGTTATCTACAGCTATAACAGACAATACAATAAAATAATATATGTGGAAATTATCTATGTACTAAAACGTAATTTAAAGAAAGTCTCTCAAAGCAAGGCTTTAATTCTAACAAGGCTTATTTAATACTTCCTGTTTCCTTCAATTTTAGCTAGAGTTGAAGTAAAATGTTCAAAACATAATACACATACATGTTAAAGTATTTTGTATTATCATCTCCATAGTAAAGGACTGTGGTGAACATTCATCTGTTTTGTCCAAATATAGTATCAAATTACTTAAGAAGCAAATTACCCATTTATAATGTAGCTGATAGAAATTTTCAAAGATGACTGCATGAGTTGCCCTACCCTCTTTGAGACAATGTCTCATGTAAATGAGGGTGGCCTTAAATGCTATGTAGCTAAAGATGAATTTGAATTCTGAACCTCTTACCTCCACCTACCTAGTATTAGGAATATAGACATAAGCCAGCCAACATGTTCAACCTTCATTATAGTATGATGTTGACAGTTCTCCACTAAGAGGCAGAAGTCCTAGGTGGACTGTCTTAATTGATAAAATATGCTTAAGGTATTACTATGTGGCTTCTAAGGTTACACATGGGTCCCTAGAACTCTCTCTCTTTTGCATTCATACTTTAAAACTAGCCACCATATTGTGAGGGAGTCAAGAATATGTAAAAATCACATAGTTATATTCCAACATCTGTTCCCTGGAAGGGCTCCCTAGATGATATATGAGTGCATAAAACTGAGAATTCCAGTGTTCTGTCCTAGATAGAACTTAGGCATTATTGCAGTGATGCAACCTATTTATAGTATGCTCTGTGTGAGTTCCTGACCCACAAAATACTTAATATACATTAAATTATTATTGTCATTTTGAGCACTTAGTGGTTAACATTCTGAGACATGCACTAGTAATCCATTATTCCTTATTGGTTTAAGACATTATTGTCATATACTAGACTTTCAAATACACAGAGGTCTATTTATGCACTCATTTGTATTTCATTAACTTGTTTAATAGTATCTATTAAATAATGAATACTTCTCCTTGCATTATTTTACAGTCTATTGATATACCATGCACCTCCAAGATAACCAATCAAAGATGGACCAAATATATGTGACTCGTTTTATAAAATAATGTCACATCATGACACTGTAGTCATCAAAGTTTGTTGTAATTTCAGGTTTCACAAAGACCAAATCACCTAATGAAACAATTCTCACAATATACCTCCATTGTTAAGCATTCCAATACTGTGACTGTATATACAGAGCCAATATATAGCAAAATAAAAGTTTCAAGTCTCTGTTGCTTTAAGCAATGAAGACTTATTTTACATGCACACTAACTCTAGTATAATCTCTCCACATAACTACATTCCATGTGGAGATTCAGTGATTTAGGTGGCTTCCATGTTGTGATGTCACAATCCTCTTATATGGTGTCCAAATTAGCCAAGTCTGATAAAAGACAGCTAGAGAGTTTGTGCTTGGGATCTTACACAGCTTCATCGGGAAGTGATATCTTTTCTGCCTAATAGTACAAATTAGTTATATTGTCTTATTAATGGTGAAGTAACTGGGCAACATAGAAGAGCTTATGAAAACTGAGTGAGCAGCATTTTTCATTTTCTTCCAGAAATTTCATGGATATTCTCATCTATATATCTCTATATAGATACATATAATACATATATATATAAGGATCTAATATTTTTAATTTTAGGGTTTTTACTTTTATTTTTTAAAAAAAATGGGAGATGTAGCTGATCATGGTGGTGGATTCCTGTAATCTTGGTGGATGGGAAATGGAGGCAAGAAGATAAGGAGTTCATTGTCATCATCATCATCTACAGGGGAGTCCAGTCAAGCTGAGATGCATGAGACCTTGTCTCTAAAATCAAATAAAACAAACAGACTATTTTTTTGTTGGTGCAGGGGCAAAAAATAAGCTAACCCATGGAGGGACCTAAATGGTTCCCTATTTAATTACTTTCTGTGCTTGTTTATTTTGGAGCCTGAACTTTGCACATAGTAAGAATGAGCTCTACTACTGAGGACATCCTGATGAAAAGAGGGAGGAAGGACTTTAGGAGTCAGAGGGGTCAAGGACATCACGAGAAAAGCCACAGAAACAATTAACCTGGGCTCATAGAGTTCACAGGGTCTGGACTAATGGCTAAGGAGCCTGCATGGGACTGATATAAGCCCCTACATATGTGACAGCTGTGTAGCTTGGTCTGTCTGCAGGACTCATAACAGTGGGAGCAGGGTCTGTCCCTAATGCTTTGTCTGGCTTTGGAGAACCTATTCCCCATACTGGGCTGCCTCGCCCAACCTTAATAAAAAGGGGAGGTGCTTAGTCTTACTGTAAGTTGATATGCCATACATTGTTGACACCCATGCTCCTTTCTAAACAAACAGGGGAGGAGTGGATGGGTGTAGGGAGGAAATAGGAGGAGAGGGAGGGAAAGTAAATGAATACATCTAAAAAAAATAAAGAATGAACTCAACCACTGGGCTGTTCTTCCAAGCTCCGAAGTTTCTATTTTATACAGTCAGAAGCTTTTATTTGTTGTGTTATGATTCCTACTGGACAATAATTTATAGTTGTTGATGAATATTGGATTCATTTATCTTCAGCTCCTACCAAAACTAATGGTGTTTTCAAATTTCCTCTCAGTCATTGTTCCCTAACTGAAGTACTAGTCAGAGAAATTTAGATTTGAAGCAGAAAATTGAGCACATGATGGGACGTTCTCAATAATTTAAGAGTTCTCTGGCTTTAGAATAGTAAAAGATATCTCTATGAAAGATAAGATAAAATGATGCATTAAATAAGGAGGTTCACTCAAAAAAGCCTTGGAATGAGTACATAATTTTATATGGAATGTCTAAAACAGTGTGGACTTCTGTCAATTTCTTGTTGAGCTGGCATACAGTTCTCCTTGGTGGATGGGGGGAAGAGAGTTGTGCTTTTAATATTTATGTGCTAATCATTGCTGACATATAAGTGTAGAAATATTCCACCATTGTTTTGGTACATGACCCTTTAGTCTTTGGTAGGCCTGCGTCACTCAGTAAATCATTGGCATTATTGTGCTTTTGTGTTTCTTTTTTTCTGCCTGGAATGGATGTACACCCTAGGGTTGCTCAAGACTTTTAAATATTAACTGACACAATCTTGGCAGAAGCCAATTTGTGTCTTCTTTTATAGTTTCTCTTGAAATAATCTACTTTCACAACTCCCACACAGATATGCAGCCTAATCTTTTTCCTGAACCCCTGAGTTCCAGTCACTCCTCTACTTGAGTATGTGGTAGACATTTTCCAATTAGAATTCCTTTTTTATTTTCTGTTTGAGTTAGTCTTCTATGCAGTTCAGGCTGGTCTTGAGCTTCCTACCCATGCTGCATAGACCAGATTGGCTGTGAATTTGGAATTTTTCTGCCTCCATCTTCCAATTGTTGAGATTACAGGTGTTTACTACAATGTGTGACCTAACACAATTTTTTTATTTCATCTCTACCCCTATAACAAACATCTGTACTTTTTCTTATTTCTCTAGATAAAAATGTGACTCTGCCAATTGTTTAGGTTAAGCTTGTACACTCTCCATTCTCCCTTTACTCGTGTATCACAAAGCTAAACCCAATAGCAAGTTCTTCGGGAAATTTTCATTCAGAGTGGTTTCAGAATCCAACAACATTTCACCACTCCACTACTACTAACATAATCCAAGTTTTCACTAAGAGGTAAGTGTTAATTTGTCCATGAATTATCCCATGCAGAGACGGAATTGGCCTCCTGCTAATCTCCATAGAAACTGACCCAGGCCAGTACTTAAGGCAATCAATCTTGATCAACCCTGAGGCTTGGATCTCAGCCTTCCAAGCACAGCAGCTGGGATAGGGGTTGGTGCTTCTCCAATGGTAATCACTGATGTGGTAAATCCCCCTGTCAACTCCTCTCCTTTATTGTGACTGGGGTTCTGATATATATATATTTCTGATAGTACTATTTTATTTGATTCCCTGATTAAACCAGAGAAAGATTGACAAAATAGAAATGGAGTCTAGTATCACTGAATCATATTTCTTATTTTTTCCTATAATCCTGGAAATGAAACCTAGTGTCGCAGGTCACACTATGCAAGCGTTCTCTCATGAAGTTCTACCCCTTGCTCTCTGAGACATACTCCTATAACCTCCTAGTTGATTATCAGCTCAGAAAAGATCTCTTGGATTCTCCTAATGTTATTCAGCACAAAAACCCTATATCACCAAATTTTCCTATCCTTTTTCACATCTGGCATCGGATGTAAAGCCTCCTCCAAGTGTAAGGAAAATTGGAGAGCTCACATGAATGCTGTGAACACTGTTTCAGCAAATCTGATCTATTTGCCTACTGAACATCTGTCTTCATTTTACAATAGATGTTTTATTATGTCCAAATCAGAGCTGTGTCTCCTACATTAAACTTATTGTACTCATATTCTAATTGTTCCTATTTTAATTAAATGGAAACACTACTTTTTCATACTGAAAAGCTACCTGCTGTCTCTATGATCTTTTCTCCCAAACAATTAATTCAATTTACCAGATATTTCTATAAAATATAGCCAGAATTCTACTACATTTCATTGAATTGGCCTTTAAAGCATAGTGCCTATTTATACAAAGGGCCTAAGGTAATTGTCAATATGAATCATGTCATCCTCTAGTTCACTTATCCCCAAGGGTTCCCAATCACACTACAAATACTCTAATTACCCAAATGACCATAGGCTTATCTGCCCCTTGACACTTTTTTCTCTTGCTTTTGTTCACATTGCTTTGTCCACAGTAGTCTGCATTTTTGGTCTTGTGTCTGCAAAGCTTTCTGGCCTTCTAAGATAGCTTCATCTGTCTGGAATGGTCTCCAAGCCCTTATAAGACCTATTTTGTGTCACCCATGTCTTCATCCAAACACTGTCTCTTTTTGGCCAAGTGCATATAATGATCACTTCTTCTCAAATAACACCCCACTTTGCTTTATATATTCTTAGCTTTTCTGATTTTTTTCCTTGCTCTTATTGTCACGTAAAAGCACAGGATATATTGTTTGTGGGCTTGTAATCTGCCACTCCAGTGGAATGTGAGTGTCATGAAAGCAGTTGCCTGGTTTGTCATATTAGTAACTCTATCATCTCTCCAAGACCTAAAACAGACCTTGACAATGCTCAAAAGTTATTTTTTGAGTAACTGAATAAAAGTGTTTTCAAAAGGAGTTGGAATGACATTTTTCAGATACCAAAAAGTATCAGGAACAAAAATAGTAAAACATAACTATCCATTAAGTCATTAATTAGAGATTCTCAATGATTCTAACTGAATAAAGAAATGTATGAATAAATTAAACTGTTTTTATGCACCATATTGAAGAACTATAGAACATCTTTATACCTATATTTTTCTTTATTAAAGTGCATATTTTTTTAAAAAAAATTAATTGAAAAAATTAAAATCTTGGGGCAGAAAAACTTTAATATATGAAAACTTTCTTTACGGAAAAACAAATAAGCATCAAATATGATGAATGTTATCTTTTTCTTTTGCTGAGGGAATGTTGAAAAATAAAAGTTTTATTTGAGTAATTAATGACTAGTCATCATTTCAAAAGTGTATACTAATTATAAGCCATCAGGATAAACTCTAATAATATGTCTATATGAGATTGGTCATACAGACCTTGTAAATTTGTTGAGTTTCTAGAATTACAGTGATATTGAGATACAAAAGTACAAATTATACAAAAATATATGATTAAAATATATTTCTAATTGAATATCACAGTTTATGCTAGAAGAAATAAATTGTCCTTAAGATATTGAGAAATAAGGTTTGAATTTGGACTCTATTATTTTGAACAAACAGAATGTGTGTGCTGGTATATACTTGCTGTCACAGCACATAAGAAATGAAGTCAGGAGGATGAAAAGAGTAAGGTCAGCCTTGGTTATATAGTCAGTATGAGGGCAACCTGAGGTGCGCAAGACACGTCTCATAAACAAATAAGCAAAAAGGAATGATAGGCAGTGAAAGTTCAAATTTGAGTATAATAGCTTTGTCTGTCTTGGTCTATGGATGATGTCATTCTTTCCCAGCCTTATGGGCAATAGGGAAACATGAGTTAAGCACAGAACAGTGACACTTGAGATCTAAAGCAGTGACAGATCAATGTCTTAAGGAACCTGCACATCAGCTTCTTAAGTAAAAATTCCTGTATCTATAACACATTCTGGAATAAGTTGCCTTCTCAAAAGTTCTAGGGCTCCACTGGCATTCTTAGTCTGGAGCAATTTTAGTATGGCTGAATTAAGGGCACAATACCAGGAACCCTGGGAGAGAAGCAAATAATCAGTTAAACTTGTTACATCAATGGAAGGTACCAAGAAGATATTTAAATGGAGATTTCTTAAGACTGAGTAAAATTATTGTTATAAATTTCTATTGAGCAGATTGATATTTGAAATATGAACTATTTAAAAAAAACACTCATTTGAGTATTCATAGAGAAGAGAACTAAGGAGCTGAAAAAAAATGAGATTCAAAAATTAGAATGGATTTTATAAGGACATCCTGACTAAGAAAAGAAATAATTTTCTAGAAGCGTAGTTCATGCATGCCAGATACCATTAAGAAATCTCATAGGTTGATGAGTAACAGAATTGAAATAAAATGGATACAGCAGTTTTTAAATGCTAGCATGGAATCCCTCAGCAGAATACTATGCTGTGACATTATTTCTTGTGTAAATAAATCAGGACTGATTTTAGAATTATAATAAAGTAAGATGGCACACGTTGGAGTACCTGCTTTCTTCTTAAATACGTCTGTTTGTCCCCCACAAATGTTCTTTAGACTACCTCAAATCCTAGCATTTTCATTCTCTGTATAAAATTATTTATTATCTTTTGAGAATATTTCTCAGAAAATCTCCTTAGTCTAGATAAAAATCTTGATTATTTTTTCTATTATCCTAGCCATGTTGCTCTTCAAGCAGTTTCTACGAAGGTCAAAAGGTGCATAAATTTAGAGCCCAGAGTCGTTTTCCTTTCAGTATCTTTTATATAAAAATACTAATTTATGTCTTTGATGAGATTGCAGTATATTGAAATAAAAAATGTCTTCTTGGGACTTTGAAGGAGCTTGTAAAATGGTAGAGAAGATGCCAAGAGAGATTACTCATTGAAATTCGCGCATACCTAGTAATTGCTTAGCTCCAATGAGTACTCTGAAGTGGTTTACTGAATTGATGGACTGAGTGCATTTATAATGGCTAATGCCTACTTTTTGGAACAACCTGAATTGCTGTTTGCTTTGTTGTTGTTGTTTCAGACAAACTCATAGTCCAGTGATCTTAGAAGAGATGGAAGATGTGCATGCTTTGAGGCTATTGTTATTGTTTTTTCATAGTGATATTTTTAGAATAGTTTTAGATTTACAGAAAAATTGAGTGGCAAGTAAACAGAATTCTTATATACTACTCATAATCAGTACAGTTGTGATATATTGGTTACAAATGATGACTCAACAGTAAGATATCATCACCCAGAGTCTACAGTTTACATTAGGATTTGTTGTTAATATTATTTATCCTGCTGGTCTACACAAATATACTCAGTATGACACTAAGGTGTATAATAATGGATATCTTTCTATATAGTATCACACAGAGTAGGCTCCCTAATCTGAATCTCTTCTGCACTCCATTGTAGTAGTAGGTTTCTGGCCCAGACTTTCGGGCCTAACCTCAAGGTTTAGGACCCACAGACCCGCCCTGCAGACCCACAGTCCCTCAGTCCCACAAAGACACACAGATGCTCTCAATAGTTTTAGGTTTATCAGCCTCAGGCCCAGGCATATAGCTTGCTAACTCTGTACCCTTCGTCTAACCCATGATTCTCCCTGTTCAGCCATGCGGCTCGGTACCTTTCTTTAGAGCAGCATGGTTGTCCTCTGCTTCTTCCAGCTTCTCTCCGGCATTCTGCCTGGCTTCTGCTCTGGGCATCCTGTTCTCAGAGTTTTCTGAGTCTGGTAGCCCCACCCACACTTCCTGCCTGCCTTTGGCCAATCAGTGCTTTTTATTAAACCAGTGTGTGGGACAATTATTTACAACGAAGCAACACAATCCCCCTATACTCCATCCATTCAGTTCTCCATCCCTACACCCCTGGAAACCACCATTCTTTTATTGTCTCCATGGTTTTTACCTTCTCTAGAATGGTATGGGATTAGAAGCATACACTATGTAACTTTTTCAGATACCTTTCACTTAGGAAGGTGAATTCAAGGTTTTCTATGTCTTTCAAAAATTTATAACTATCATGGTGAACTGTCATGTGTGATCCTGTTCTTGATACCTAGCAACAGTTTTAACCTCAAGCATTGTATTTTCCCCAGGAAAAGAAAAAAGTTTTATTCTATGATTAAAAAGTCAGGTGAAACAAAAATAGCACTTAAATAATTGGTTTACTGGAAGGCATGAGAAAGAACAACCAAAATATATATGTGAATATACACACAAAGATATGTACATAAAAATGTACTAGTAGATGAGTCAAGCACCATAAAAGCATGGAAGCAATTGTCCATGCTCCAAGTCAAGGCAACACTACGATGTATGCTAATTGACAGCACCAGTTAACTGAAGGATTTCTTCATTCCCACAGGGGCTCCAGTGGCCAATGTCAATCAGAGCCAATATGTAGACAAATGATAAGTATTCAAAAGTATTAGGTTTCATAATCACAAGAAGTGTATTACCTGAGCTCTAGGTATCAGTTTTGATAGCAACCATCTCATTTGTACATTGTATATAGTTGTCAATGGGTTGTTAGCCAACTGTCAAGGTAGCAGTCAACCAGTCACATAAGTTACAACTTGTTTTAGAAAAGAAAAGTCAGAATGGAGTGCTATTAAAGAAGAGTCATGATAGTTCTAATTAAAGTACCAATTTATTTAGATTTGCTATAGTGATAGCATGGGAAAGTGTACCTTAAAACAATTTCTTTTTAGTGCTGACAAAGGGCATAAAGATATACCATAATTGATCCATGTAACCACAGTAGGATGTTTAATTGCATTCAAGTTTTGGTAATTATTGATAAAGCTGTTATGAACATCTATGAATAAGTTTTGTGTCCTAAGTTTTAGCTCATTTGACGAATATCAACCAAAAAGTATAAGGGCTGGGCCACTCAGTAAAATTATGTTTAGTTTTGTATGAAACTATCTTCAAAAGACCTGTACCAATGAATGAGAGCCCATGTTGCTCCATGTCTGTTTAGTATTTGGTGTTGTGTTGTTGTCGATGACTTAAATTTTTAGTCATTTAATAATGTGTATAGTGGTATCTTAGTATTGCTGTGTCTTTCTTTTTGTCTTTGTCCTTTTTTTCCTTTTTATGTGGTGATGGGTATATAACTTGGAACTTTTGGGTTACCAGGCAACTGTTCTACCACTGAGCTATACTCCCTAGCCCTCTCATTGCCATTTTCATTGGCAATTCTCTAACAACATACTATGCAGATCATCTTCTAATAATATTATTGTTTTCTATGTATGTGCTTTGCTGTTATCTCTATTCAGGTAGTTAGCTAATTTTTAATAGCAACTTAGTAATTTTTGTTGCTTAATTTAAGTGTTATACATACATATACAAGATGTATTTTTTACAAATATCTCTACCTATGGCCTTTATCCTCAATTCTCTTAACATAGTCTTTTTTTAAGAAGAGCTTCTCAATTTTATTAAAGACCAACTTATTAATGAGTCATGCTATTAGTGTTATGAGAGGGGATTTAAGAAGAACATAACATGCTACTGGGCACTATTGTATATGCTTCTAACACCAATGATATGAAGGGATTACTGGATGTTTGTCATGAGTTAGAGGCCAGCCTTTGCTATGTAGCATGACCTTGTCTAAAAGAAAAAAATGGAAAAAGTGCTAATGTTAACCAAGTATAGGATGTATGAAAAAGATATATAGAAACTTCCACATTTATAAACTAGCTAAAAATGTAACTAAAAACAGACAAACAAACAAAGAAAAAGCAAATATATCAAGTTCCTACCTTCTACAAACTGTTTTAATTATCCTGGATGAAGTCTGAATATCAGCATTGTCAAAACTTTCCATTCAACTCTGAAGTTAGGAAGCACAGGTCTAAATCCAAAGAATCCTTTGTCTAGTTTCAGGCAACAGCTTTCTTTTTTCTTGACATTATTTTATTTAAAAGATGTTTTTACATTTCAACCACAATTTGTCTTTCTTCCCCCTTTCCCACTCATCCCCAGCTCCCCCCCATACTCCTACCATCCACCCCTCAAAGAGAATAAGGCCTTTCTTGGGGAGTCAATGAAGTCTGTCATATCAAGTTGAGGCAGAACCCATTCTGGCCCCATCCCCTATATCAAGGCTGAGCAAGGCATCCCTCTATAGGGAATTGGTTTCAAATAACCAGCTCATAGGCAGCAACTTTCTAAAATTAAAAAATAAAAAATAAAAAATAAAAAATAAAAAATAAAAGGGCCCTGAACAGGTGGTTCAGCAACTAAGAAGGCATGCTGCTCTTACAGAGGACTTGAATTCAATTCCAAGCAAGCACATCAGAAGGCTAACAGCCATCTAACTCTGGCTGTAAGTCATCTGACACCCTTTTCCGATCTTCTCAAAAGACACCTGTGCTCAGTTGCACACACACACACACTAAAACTCCCTTTTCTGGTGACAACCTATGACCCTCACTCTTCTCTCTCTTTGACCCCCTTCCTTTCAGACTCAGAATGGCACTCCAGTGCTCTCTACAGATTCCCATCCTTCCCTTGCTGAGATCCTTTCTTTATCAAGGTGACCTCTTTAGCTACATTGTTTCAAATGCCTTTTCTAGGTTTACAGGCTACAAATGCATAGCTTCAGCTCTGAAGTAGGGCCTGAAAAATCAGTCTTGAATATCAAACCATCCTCTTTACATTTTAATTTCCATGTCCTTGACGAATGTCAGGTGGAGCCTATTCTGAACTGAATATTGATTTCAACTCTATACTCACTAACTCTGTGTTTCTTTCACTATGAGGCATGAGTCACCCTTGAAGTTTCCTTTTTTAAGAAATTACTCAAACATCCAAACCAGAAACTAACTAGCTTTCCACACTCTACTCCTAAAACATATCTGAAATCTTTCTACTTTGTCCTGTGTCTAATACTTCAGCTTTAATGAAAGCCACTAACTTATTTTGACTGGGAAATTCCAAAGGCCCTTCCCCTGTCACCCTTTTCCCCTCCCTCCCATTCTACCTGCCCATGAGTCATCTCTACCTAGGAGCTATTGAGCTTTTGGTGATACAAGTCATTGTTTTCAGTCTGTGATAGGATATTGCTCCAATTGCAAACAAACAAACAAAAATGTATTCATTTCTTAGGGCTACTATATCATGGTACCCCCAAATGGGTGGTTTTAATCAATAAAAGTAGAATGTCTTGCCATTCTGGAAGCTAGAAGTCTGTAGTCACTGTGCCAGCAAAGCCATGTTGACTTTGGCAACTCTAAGGGAGATCCTCCCTAGCAGTTTGCCATTTCTGATCGTTGCTGGCAATCTTTGGCATTCCTTGGCTTGTGAATACATCACTCCACTTACGTGTCCATTCATTTCCTATGTGTATTCATATTATTTTCCTCCTCTGTGAATTTCTGTGTCTTGATCTAATGTTTTCTTCTTTTTATAATAAAGATGTTAGTCATAATGTACTAATATTTCATTTTGATTATCTTTATAAATTCTCTATTTTCAAATAAGGTCACATTCTAAGGTATAAGAGTTAAGACTTCAGCCTGTCTTCTTGTGGGGGAAACACGGCCCATGACAATAACCCAAACTATTTTGTGTTACACTACCTACCTATGAAAAGTTTCCACAGCTATGCATTCAATTAGCCCTGGATAGAAGACATTTGAAAACATAAACTTAGCTTTCATACCAAGAATATGTATGGTCTAATTTTATCTTACCTTTATACAATACAGTATAATAGTTATTTACATAGCACTATATTATACGGGTTATTATAAATAATGTAGAGATTATCTTAAGTATATAGGAGGATGGATATGCATGGCTTCTGTGCCAATACTATGCCATTTTACATAAGGGATTTTAGTTAGCACCAATTGATTTTTGATACCCTGTATTTATTGAAGGTCTATTATATATAGCTCTTGCCTTCATCTCTGACATTGTCCATTCAATTGGTCCCTTCATTCTGTTCAACTGCCCTGGCATTTCTGCTAAGTCAGCTTGCTTCTAGCATTGAAATACAGATGTCACGTCCGCACAGAGACCCACTCAGATATTCCTATTAAATTAATCCTGTAAGTTAGTTTCTACCCCATTGTTGCTTCATTTTTCTAATTAGTATTTGCCACAATCTGAAGTCACCCTGTGCACATATTGTCATGCGCATTGTGGCAGATGCTACTAGTATCTGCCCAGCTGTCATTTATTCTGTCTCGTGGCTAAGAATCTGAGTACAGGTCCCACCTCCAATCCATGGACTGTGACAGGATCAGTCCAGTGATGACAACTGTATCTACCTTTGCAGAGATCATTGCTAAATTGGGCCAAGTCCAGGTCAATGGGATGGAAAAGACTGATGTTTCTGGAATATTCTCCTTAAATCATGCAAAGGAGAAACTTAGGTTTCCCACTTGACACCTACATTTCAATGTGACTTCTAGAGTTATGGTACTTAACATTTCAATGTGTTTTCTAGAGTTATAGCAGTAATCTTGTGCCTATTAATTGACCTACCAAAGGAAAGCAGAAGTCACCGATTTTATGGTGGGAGAAGATAGAGCTTGGGTTTTTGAGGAGCCCTCTAATCTCAATAAACTGCACACTTCCTGATAAAGCATTGTGTTGGATAGTTTTAGGTTAATGGGACACATGGTGTGATCACGTGAGAGGAGGGAACCCCAATTGAGAATAAGATCTGATTGTAGGCAGGCCTATAGAGCATTTTCTTAATTAATTGAGTGATTAATGATGGAGGACCTAGCCCAGTGTGGGTGGGGTCATCCCTGGGCTGGTTGCCCTGGATTCTATGAGAAGCAGGCTGAGCAAGCCACGTAGAGCAAGCCAATAAGCAGCTCCCTCCACAACCTCTGCATAAGCTCTGCCTCCAGGTTCTTTCATGTGGAAGCATTAGCTAAATAACCCTTTCCTCCTCAAGGTGTTTTTGATCATGGGATTTCATCACAGCAATAGTAACCCTAAATAAGGTAAACATGCAAAATGTTCTTATGTTTTAATCCATGAATACTTGATATGTTGGTCATTTACCTTTAATATTTTCTTCTGAACGTACTGTTCTACCACAACCGTGGATACTTTATCTTTGCCAACAAAGAAACCCTGGACTGAGAACACATGGAGCTTGAAGGGCTAAGAGAATTGTTTTCTAGATTTCCAAGTTTATTTCCACTTACTAGATATTGCTTGGGGACAGTGATCATTCTTTTGGAAATCAATTCTCTTCATAAAAGAACAGTTGAATTTAGGTTACATGTGCAGCCCTGTAATCCTAAGTACTCAAATGTTGAGGCGGGATTCCAGAAAGCCTAAACTGCATAGTGAGACACCCTTTCAAAATAAAAAGGAAGCAAGAGACTGAAAACATATTGGTAAAGGGTTTCCAAGCATGTATAATATCATAGAGTTCTATCCCCTGCCACCAATAAAATGTTGTTGAGTGAATACAGGAGTGAAGGAAAGCACCTGTCTGCAGTCTTGTTGGCTGCTTAATCGTTATTCCCCTGCCTCAGTTCTGTTATTTATGTAATCTCTTCTTCATCTCAGATTAGCTTTTCACTCTATCTTCTCCCTTGCTTTGTTTGTGTGTTTTTTCTGTTTTATTTGCACCATTGCAAAATGATAATCAGACCTTTTACCTGGACAGCAAGCACTCTGCTACCAAGTTTTGCTGTAGTTGCTCTGTTTTGTTGAACCCCATCTGGCCTCAGCTTCTTAGCTTGCCTCTATGTTGTTCATCACATTTTCCTGGCTCACCATGGCATAAATTTAGGTCAAGCAAAAATTACTGTGCATTAGTCCACAAGCATATCTTGTTCCTCTGGTTCCCACTGTGTGCCTTAGAACCTTAGTCCCAGCAGAGGATGCACATCCACTAAATGTACCATCCCTTTTGTTTTTCTCATGGCCCTGATCACATTATACCATGCAGTATCTTCATAAGCAAGCATGTCTCTTTTCCATACCATTTCATAAACACCTTTAGAACTAGACTCACATATTCCCTTTATTTTTCTCCTCACAAATATCAAGGCTGATCAGGGAGCACCTGTTACATGGGAGCAACATGGCATATTGAGTGGTTTGATACCTGTCATCTGCTTGCTGTGCCAACTGCAGGAAAATCCCTAATGTCTTAGAGCTTTGTTTTCTTTATTGGTAAAATAGAGACAGCAATAGTGTATAGAGTTGGGTATTATTCCGAAAGGAAAAATACTTATGGAACATTTGGCACAAAAATTAGAGAGTATGCCCCCATTAGGTGATTGCTATCATTATTAACAGATTGTTTTTGTTAAAAAAAAATGAGTGAATAAAAATTATGTCCAGGAGGACAAAAAAGATTAGTACTCTCATAGATAAATATAAACTGTACCTGATACATTGAGATCACACACACACACACACACACACACACACACACACACACACACACACACACACACACACCTACACACCAAAGAGGAACACATACAACACCACACACCTATATAAAAATTTTCCTTTTTATCACCAGTCTCATAGTAGAAAGTATCGAAGAGCTGGCAATGAGTATGAATCTATTTTTTTGTTTCTGAAAATTAACCAGGAAGATGTGGTAGATATACATTTCTATGTGTATATTAATGATTTTAGTTTCTGTAAATCTGAACAAAATAGCACTTCAGGGCAGGACTTCTGGTTACCAACCTCCAAAAGTGAACTGACTCTAGATAATTACATCAGAAAGGAATTTATTGGAAGATCACCGAAAGGCCAGAGTTGGGCTGTAGTTTATGGAATCTTCAAAAGCTCTCCAATTTTCAAGTTCATAAATGGTGGTAAACATAGATACAGCCACAAAAAGATCAAACTACTAAGATTGCCCACCCATGGGCTTTGTGCCCCCAAGGCCACCCACTGTCACATTAATGGGCTGTGTTTTCCCTAACACTGGCCTGCTGCAGCCTCCAGGTTTTCCACTCTAGTGTGGCCACAGAGAATAATTTCTGAACGTCTGTATGTACTGTTTATTCTTCCTCATCACGTCTAGTGAACCGGACTTAATCACACTGGATTCCTCCATCTGTTCTGAGGAAGGGAGAGGGATGGCCTGATCCTTTAGGTCTGCAGTGAGGAGGTAGGTCCTGTCTCCCACTGTCCAATAAAACAGTAGAAACAAGTGAAAGTCAGGAACAGAAACAAAAGATTCAGAAATGGTCTCTTGGAGTTGAGGTGTACTTCAGTAGCAGAGTGCTTTCCTAGCATGTCTGAGATGCTTCTCTGTTCTATCTCCAGCACTAGGGTATGGATGCCTTTGAAGCTTATCCTCTGTGCAGCTGAGAAAGATATTCTTCAGCAGATGATTCCCACTCCAAATACATATGAAATAGCAGCAAAAGAATATCCATTCTTTTTCATAGATGAAAATTTAAAGAAAGTCCTTCTTTTTCAGCAATGTTTATCATGGCCAGTAAAGTAATGCATGGCATACTGACATTTATAAAAAGTGCAGTGATGTGCTGAAATGTTTCTGTTGCCAGATACCTATTGGCAGGCTTAGAAACAGGTCCCCTGGAGCCTGATGGGCAGAAGTAAAGCCTCCCTTTCTTTTGAAAGGAGCAGCAGATGGTAGTTTTTGCCATCCCTGACAGGGTAAAGCAGGAGGAAGCTGTGGGGTTCCATCTGGGGAAGTGCCTGTCTTCTGAGGCCAAGCAGTGAATTACACTTTATGTAGTGGTTTTTTTTTTTTTTTGTTGTTGTTGTTGTTCTTTTGTTTTATTTTTTGTTTTTGTTTTTGTTTTTTTCAGAAAGGCAGATTGTTGGAGGCTGGAAAAGTCCATCTAGGAAGAGTCACACTGTTCATGTTGCTTCAGATCAGTTAGGGCAACCCTGAGAACCCTAGGCAAAAGATGGCAAGATGGAGCAGTAAGAGCCATTTGTAAAAACCACTAATTGTTTCTTAGGAAAATGAAGAAGTGATTGACTGTCAAACTGACACTTGCAAATGTTGGTGATCTAAGACTTTAATCTACCTCTGAATCTGATACACCCAATTAAGCTAGAAAATGCATTTGTGACTGTTTCTGTGGCTCTTGCTTGGGTACAAGTCATATCTCCTTGAAGACTATTTTAAGGTCCATTTCCCATTTGTTTGTTGAGCTTCTGCTTTCAGGATATCTAGCCAAATGCCCTTCGTTAAGGTTTTTGAACTTGCTATTTATCCTTAACCCTGAGAAGTAAATTCTGTGACTGGTCCAAGGCAAACAGGGTTTTCCTGGTAGAGCAAAGAAAAGTATTTCTTATTAAAAAATTGAATCAAAGCTGAACAAATTTATATACCTCTATTAAAACACCAATGGCTATTTGAAGTAGTGGTTCTTGGGGGGGGGTTAGAAATCACATTTTGGTTATCAGTTTATTGATGAGAAATAAATAATCAGATATAGCATAATATGTTGGTTTGAGCATCAGCAGTTGGCTGCCTGGAGCTCTCGAGAGAATTTTTTGCTTAAGATTTATAGCATAATTACATTTTAATAAAATACTCAGAGTTCATTTTCTTGGTTGAGGTTTTCAGTATTAATAAAATAAATTACTCCGGGTCCGAATCTATCTGACATTAAAATAATTATAAATGATTCTTTGTATTGTCCTCAGTTTCCCCAAATTGCTGATAACTTTATCGTTAAGCATTTTAAGGGCAAGATTTATGACATGTTTCCCTTTTGGTCCCAAAGCTCATAACAAGGCACTATTCAGCAGCAATTGCTTATCCCCCACATGTAGTGCACCTTTGTTACTTTTCTACTAAATGAGACATTGGGTGGGTTGGCCTTACCTGTTACCACACCCTTACACGTCTCAAGGAGTCATGGACCAAACATTTTGCCCTTTGTTTCTAAACCTATTACAAAGTTTTGTTCTAAATGATGTCAGTGAAGGCACTTATTAAAGTGCCACAGAGTTGAATAGCATTTATGCTGCTAAAAATCATTTAATGGATGAACAACTTGGAAAAAAAGAACTCTCACCACCCACGCACATCATGCTAAAATAGGGTAGTGTGGTTTTTTTTGCACTTGCTTTCCAGCTTAGCCTGAGAAAGATTGCTGATGTCCATCTTTCCCTCTCTTAGCATTTCAGCTTCATCCTGGCCAGCTGCTGAATCGTTAAGCAGAATGCCACCCTGTCTTTGTAGTTCCAAAAACCATGTGTCTCTATAGCCAACTGCACATCTTTATGGCAGTCACATGCTTGCAAAAGAATTAAATTCAGAATATTCATTTAACTTCCTATTACTGTAAAAATGCAAAAAAAAAAAAAAAAACCAACGAAATGGGGAGATGGAGAAAGAAAACTTCCGTGTTCTAGGCTGTTGTTCTTATCATAAGATGCTCCATGGAAAGGCAGAGGCTGTGAGTCCCTGATAACCAGCGAGCGCCTAACATTTCCGTGGTATTCCCATTTGCTAAAGCGCTGCTGTGACCACATGCCTGATTGATATATGCCTGCAATGGCACTTTTCCATTTGACACTCTCCCTCTCCCTCTCCGTCTCTCTCCCTCTCCCTCCCTCTCTCTCTCTCTCTCTCTCTCTCTCTCTCTCTCTCTCTCTCTCTCTCTCTCTCTCTCACTCTCTCTCTCTCTCTCTCTCCCTGGGTCGCTTAAACAACAGTCCTAACTTTTGTGTGTTGCAAATATAAAAGGCAAGCCATGTGACAGAGGGACAGAAGAACAAAAGCATTTGGAAGTAACAGGACCTCTTTCTAGCTCTCAGAAAAGTCTGAGAAGAAAGGAGCCCTGCGTTTCCCCCAAGGTAAGCAGGAAAGCAAGCGCTGCCGGCTTGCCTAAGAAATTACTTCTTTCCGAACTCAGCCTTTCATCCTTCTTGCAGACAAAGAGACAACCTTTAAATACCACTTAAATTTGCATCAGTTTAATTTGCATTAATCTGTAGCATGTTAGCCTTGTGGGTTTTTTGTTTGTTTGTTTGTTTGTTTTAAATGAACGGGTATTTGAAGTCTGTGACACAGCAGGAAGCGTCCCAGAGAAGCTCGAAAATATCTTTAGGGTGGATTTCTTTTCAAACTCTGCGTAGTTAGATGTAACTTTGAAATGGTTTTTCTATGTGACACCATGAAAGAGGATAAAGAAGCAGCAGTTGCCGACTTGCATTTGTGGACTCCAGTATCCTCCCCACCGCCTTCATCCCACTTACAATGGGGGCACTATTAAGGCAGGCAAGTCCGCGAGGTTAAACGTGCACTGTTTACGTTTATTACTCCTTATGTATGTGCCTGATCTCCTGCCAGGACTCTGCCAGAGCGCTTAGAATGACTTCAAACAATAGGCAACATTTATGCCTAGCTTTCAGTGTCACACTGTTCCTTTGCACTCCTCTCCCATCCCGCGTTGGGAGTTTGCTCCCATGGATACATTCAAGAGTGTCAGGAGAGATGAGGATGGGTTTGTTGTATGATTTTGATTGGGCAAAAAGTCTGAGGAAATGCATGCTGTTTGCCTTGGCCTTATTGCAAGGGGTTATTTTTAGTAGTTGGTTTGTCCCTGCAGCACACCAATGATCCAGTGTTCAAGAAGCGACCAGGAAAGGATGCTCCTGATAACACAGGGACCAAGACCCACAGGAATGAGTCCCACAAACACCTGAGGAATATTCAAAGGGTTCTTTCCAATTCCCGAATGCAAGTTCTCTCATTAAATGAACAATTGAGCTGTAGGAGGCCCGGGCATAACTCTCTTGAGGGACGGGAAGTTTGATTGTGTACAGAATGTTAATGACTCAGAAAGCACAGTAACTGAGGCTCATTGTAATGGACAAGCCCAGATAAGCCTCTGTGAAAGAGCACCCCCTTCTCTCTCTCTCTCTCTCTCTCTCTCTCTCTCTCTCTCTCTCTCTCTCTCTCTCTCTCTCTCTCTCTCTCTCTCTCCCTCCCTCCCTCCCTCCCTCCCCCTCCCTCCTTCCCCCCCACCACTGACACACTGAGATTCAGGTGCGAAGAACAATCTATTTGGCAAGATGAGAATTTCTTACACATTGTAACTGTCATTTCTAGCAGATATGGCTATTGCAGAGCATACTTCTCTTCATTTCTAATATTAGTGTGTTGTAATTATGAGATACAACATGGCAAATTGCTTCAACACAATATTAGCTACCAGGTGCATGTGGAAACACAGAGATGTAAATGTACTGTTGGTTGTGGGTGTCAGCTAACTGGCTCAGGAACTGTAGACTGTCTCAAAATGGCATTTAGACTTCATGCAAGTATCTGCTCACTTTCTTTTCAATAATTTTACTCCTGAAAAGGAACTTCAGGGTTCTGTTGGTCAACTTTCATTGTGGAACAGAGGGCACAATTTAGGGGGATTACTCTCCCCATTTTCACAGATAACTAGCCTAAGGAGCACTGCTGAATAAAAGTCAGACATTTTAAGAAATGAATTCACAACTTGTTCACCAATCAAAAAAGCCTGTTAAAAATAGTATGGATTGGATTGGATTGTTGTAATATTTTATGACAATTAAAAAAAAATCTACTGGTATTAGCAAAGCATTTAAGTGACCGAAAACAATTTTCTTAAACTGTTATTCAGACCATTATATGAGAGTGTTTGAAAACAAATGCATTGCTGTGCATCCTTTATTTTGAAATACATTTGGTTCAGATAATGGGAGAATGGACACAGGCAATCTTATTATTACTATGTATCAAGCAGCTGACACCCACAGATGGAAATATGCTTGTGGAGTTAAATCTTAATTTAAGTTCCAATGACACTGTCAAGGGAAATATAAATCATTTTTCAATACATTTAACAATTTCCAACTCATTTATGTTCCTGGGCCCTTGAAAAATGACTTTCTTAGAATTATAACTACCAATGGTGGCTAGAGACTGTTGCTGTCTTGAGAACTCAGTACCATTGTTCTTCCTGGGTAATAATTCATTCCATCATCTTTTAAACACATATTTATTAAGCATTTACAGTGTGCCCTGCAGTATCCTTATCCTGATAGATACAAAGGTGAATGGAACATTGTTCCACACTTTTATTTTTGGTCTGTATGCTCTTTCTTATTAAATTTGGGAAGAGAATCAGCTTTGCCATTGGGTAATTAGACAAGAACTTTCTGCTGATTAAGAACAATGTCAAATAGCTGCTCGTGATCTAGATTACTTGAAATACTTATCAACAGGTTTTCTCTTTATAATGAAGAGTTCTCCTTCCTTAAGTGTTTGCACCAAATCCTGAGCGTATCACACTTGTACAGCTGAAATAGTCCAGATTTTTCTTGGGGTGGGGGGTAAAAGCAGTCTATAGAAAGAGTAGCATATCCTTCCTCTGTTCACTTGAGCACCCTCTGGAAGGGAACTGTATGCTATCTGTATCAGGAGATGGGTGTGAGTCACCTCCCCAGCAGCTGACATCAGGGCTACTCTATGAATCATCGTATTGGAAACATGCACAGAGGAAGATACAATCATTCTCTCCCATCACTTACTTGTCCCATTCCTAGGCTGAGGAAATAAGTAACCTCTGGGCTTGGCCTAAATTTAAGAGGGCCCTGGGATAAGTGGCTGGAAGTTGTTCCCCAAACCTAGGTCTCCGTCTGAGCCACCCACAGTGCTGCTTTCAAATAAGCCAGTCTAGTGTTTCATCACATGTTTAAGTTCCTGGGGGAAAAAAAATCCTGAACACAGCACCAAGTGTCCTTAATTTTGGTGCTTATTAGCAGAAAATGTATGGTGGTTCTATTTAGCTCTGACCTTCTGAGATGCCTGACTCAACCTAGGAAAAACACATCTTCTTGGCCATTGATTGGCCTCTGTGCCCATGTTCATCTTTTTTCATGACTAACAGTTAATGACACTTTCCTGCCAGGCCATCAGAAATAGAGGGGATGGAGAGGGACTTAGAGTCATGAATACTGAACAATGAAAGGGAAGAAGGGCCATGGACGGTGGGTGAGAGCTCGCGGGCCCAAATTGCTGTGGCCTGCCCTAGCTGTGATCAGCTGTCATTTCCTCTTCGTGTATGACACTGTAGGACATATTAAAATTTCTCTGGGATGGTATGTTTGGAATTCCTCTGATGCCCCACCTCACCAACTTACCCGGACAATAAAAGCAAGGTTGTAAGCCATCGAACAGCTGGCTGGCTATATATTTCCTTTCTTTCTTTCCCATAATCTAATACAGAAAAGAATCCTGTTAGACTGGCAGTGCCATGTCTGGGCACTTGTTTCCTGTAAGTTCTTCCTCCACCACCGCCTCCCGCACATAGTGGAATCTTCCTGGGTGGCAAGTGGCTTCTTTTCTTTTGTTCAGTACTGCTCTCATCCCGCCCCCTTTTCCCTATGCCTGATCTCCTTCCATTGTGAACTGCTGTTTGCTCCGTCTGTTTTCCAGACAGCCTGGGTCCTGTTCCATCTGGGGAGAACAGCCCATGAGGCCTCCTCATCTCCATAGTATTCCCAGGATGTCATTCTTGGCACAGGTTCTGCTGGGCCGATAGGATGTGGGGGCTTTTGTAGCCCCGAGCCTGAACCCACTCACAGAGAGGCGCAGCCACGTGGCTCGCCAAGAGTGGGGCTAGAGTGACCCGGGTTGGCAGAGACAAGCATACCATCACAGTGACCCGGACATCTCTGGCTAAGGCCTGGGGGTTGGGAGTGCTATGGGAATGACTGGATGCACTTCGGCCCACATTAAGAGAAATGTGGTTGGTTATTCTGTTTCAGACTGAGAGACAAGTGACTTGGAACAAAGATCGTTGGATCTTTTTGTCCCTGCCCAGATCCCGGGTTCCTCAAGTTTCTCCCTGTCTTTCCTTCCCAGACAGAAAGAAGGAGAAATAGGGCTTTCAATTTGGCCAGCATAGGCTTCATACCTTGTCAAATCCATTGCTGAAAAAGAGAACTGAGAAACACTCCTGAGTTGAGTGCACTGAAACTGTGTGGGGATTAAGGTTAGAAAGGAGCCCTCCCTCCCTCCCTCCCTCCCTCCCTCCCACTTTTCCTTTCTTTCTCCCCTCCTTCCCTCCTTCCTTTCTTTTTGCTCTCTCCTTTCTTTCTATCCTTCCTTCTATCTCTCTTTCCATCCTTCCCTCCCTCTTCTCTCCCTCTCTCTTTACCTCAGAAGAACAGTTTGATTCATGAGTTTCAAGCAAAAAGTACTGGGCTTTTCAATTAGAGATTCTCATGTAAATGTACCTTCATTGTACAACATACGAAGAAGCTTCTAATGTACATGGAAACAATAAAGAGAAAGCCACAAAGCAGCTTTCTATTCTTTTTTATTTCCTGGGATCTTTGAGTATCTTTTCTCAATTAACTGAAAATTCATTAAAAGACTCAACAGGAAAAAAAAAAAAAACTAACATAGCTGAATTAAAATGAGCCTTTTCCTATTAGCTTGACAAGGAGGGAGAGAGAGAATCAGAGAACCATTTACCCTTCACTGCCAGTTCTTGGGTTTTAATATGAATTATTCCATACAAGTCCCTAAACTAGAGAATCTATTTAAAGAAGCCTGGCAGCGTGGAGAGAAAGGGTAAAAATACAACCAGTCTTTTGTCCCATCAAAGGTTTTCTTTGGGAGGACATTAAGGGCATTTCTGTTTTCCTGTCTGCCCCTGCCAGTGGCAGCATTCCAGCTGGTAGTACCCACTCTTCACCCATCAGGTCAACAACCTGGAACTTTTTGGATTCCAGGAGAAAGCGAAGGCTGAGGAATTCTTTAGAAAGTCCCATGTGTGGGCAATATGCAGGAGAGGCTGGGACTGGACTGGAATGAGTGCATGCTGCCAAGGCTGTACAGGTTGTCTGGGGATATTCACCCCCCCCCCCACACACACACACATTTCCAGTCTTTGAGGAAGATCGTGCCATTGTGCTGGTGGTGTTGTCTGTGCTCACATTTTTTTAAAGCTGCCTTCTCATGTCTCTGGAAATACTTTGCTTGGTGCCATTCACTCTGTCTCGTTCAGCAGAGTATATGAGCCTAGTACTTAGGTATACATTACTAAGTGGCCCACGCCCTGGGCCAGTTTTAGCTGTTAGAACCTAGCTGCCTAGAAGAAGTTTACAATCTGGAACAATGACTTTCCTGTTAGAAGGAGTGCTGACTCAGAAGATTCAAAGAATGGGTTAGTTCAGTTGGCAAGACATCCTGAGTACTTATAATCAGGATTTCATCCAATTGAGGTCCATTTCATCCTAGTGTCAAAACCTGGACATGAATGCTGACTGGTAGCATGGTATAAGATTTTCTTTTTTCCACAAAAGCTAAGACTTATTCAGAGACTCTGCTCTCTTCCAAGGCCTGGCTGTATCCCAATTTTTTCTTTTAAGCCATGATCCAACTAGTTGCAGTATCCTTTAAAAATGAGAGGGCACGAGATTAAGACCAGCAGTGGACCAACTGTCAAAAAATGCTAAGGAGTGATCTTTCTTTAGCACAGCAAAGCCAAAACCCTGAAGTGTCCTTCTACCCTTTCATTCATTGGCAATAAAAATAAGAAGCAACAAAAGAAAAGTAGAAAAGATTATTTTTGATGTTAAACTTGGCCACTGCCCTTTCACTTTTTTTTTTTTTTCAAATAACTCAGTTTCAAAAAGGGAAAGTTTCATTACTCTAGTTCTCTCTTGCCTTCCTTCATTACTTGAAAAGAGGTCAAACACTAGGTAAAAAAATCTCTAAGTTCAACTTCAGATAAAAATGTCTGTATACATATGACACAGACATGATGAATCAAAGAAACCAAATTCTTAAACAATTTCCAATTTATCTTTAAAACTCAAGGGGATACATTAGGACTTGGTGCATTTCTATGATTCCTTCCCCAGCCTCAATTCTGAAAATGGGCTTCTTTTCAAAATTTAAGTGTTTCTTTTGAGATTTCAGTCCAAAGGCATCAGCATAGATTGTGACAGGAGAGCTGAAAGTGCTGAATCCAGACAAAACAATGAGAAGAGTCACAGCCCAACAACTGCAGGGTGATTAGCAGCACAGGCGCCATGTTTCACACGTGATACTTGAGCTAGCTAGCCTCACCCCTTTTCGTGCAGACCTCCATCCAGGGCTGTTTGGATTCGAATTTTGCATTCAATTCCACCATGGAGCAGAAAAGGCTAATGGCATGAACAATAGAAAGATTGAGCTGCTTTTATTGTTTAGGCCCCATTCTTAACTGAGGACCCTCCAGCTGTTAGGTGAGATCATGCTCCACCTTTGCAGAATGTGGTTTCTGGATGAGGAGATTGAAATGCAGCATTAGGAACACTTTACTGGACACTTTGAAGAAAAGTCAAGACATTCATTTGGCTTCCGGGTGAAAAGGAGTTGGGACTGAGTGAGAACTGGTGGTCATCTCCCTTCTCCTCAGACCATAAGCAGCAATCAGGGAAGGGCAAGTATTGCATTATATCAGCACGTGGTCTCCAAACATCTCATCTTTTCTATAGAAAGGGTGCTTGTTTAGCAAGACTGTGTCCTCTGGGTTGGGTTTCTCAGAACTCTGAATCTTAGCAAGGTAGCAGCTTGTCTTCTTTAGGAGGGAGTGGGTAAAATAGGCGAAATCCTTCTTTCTTTTGAAATTTTGGTCTTTGAAAAAACTAAAGAAGCTATGGCACATTCTGGGCATCCTTTTCTTCTGTTACTGCTGAAGAGTCTACTCCGCTTTTCTTGTTTCTTTTAGTTTCTTTGTTTGTGATGCTTCTTTTTAAGGTGGAATATCATGTAGCCCAGGATGGCCTCGAGCTCACTATGTAGCTGAAAGTGATTTTATCTTCTCATCTTCCTGCCCCCATCTCCTGAGTGCTGGGATCCCAAACATGCACCACTATGCTCAGTTTATATTGTCCCTAGGGCTTTATATACATTACAATCTCAGCAACATACCCAGACCAACTCCACTCTGCTTATTTTTAATTCTGTGTGAATGAAAGAATAGAACAGAACTCAGAGTTCAGAGCCACTGGTGACTTGTGGCACTATAGAAAGGCTACCATTAAGCATTTTTTTGACAGCTCATCACCATATCAGTCACAGTTCATAGTGTGGTGTCTAGATTTGCAGAAATAATTCAAACCTCCAGAGAAAAAGATTTCAACAGAAAAATACTTCTCAATACTCTGGTAATCATTTCCAATTTGTAGGGAGTTTATATTCTAGAAGTCAATTAGTTACACCAACTGTTAAGAACTCAGAATTGTCTTTTCATGGAAACTATAGAAGTTTACAAATATCTAGTAGAGGATCTCACAACCATGGTCTCAGCCCAGGACTTCAGGATTGTTCCTCCCTTAGGACAGAGGTTCTGTAGAAACCTTACCAAACCAGAGGGACCTATTCTTGATCCACAAAGACCTTATTAAATCATATCTTTAAGCTGACTTTGTAGACCCAACCTTCTTTTCTTTCCTCTCCTAGGCCAGTGCCTGCCTGTGGCCATTAGTAGCTGAGACTGCAGCCAAGTGCGGGACTACAAGTCATTCATTCTAAGAAACTGGCAGGTAGAATTCAGCCTATATCATTCATCACCACCACCAAAATGGAAGAAGTTTAATTCTAGAGTGAGTGAATGCCTTTAATTGTTCTCTTCTCCTGGTATATGTGTAGGGTGGCACTAAAACAAAATGGGGCAAATGTTAAGAAAATCAGAAACTAGTTAACTATACTCACAAAGTGATTCTTGTTATATACAAGACATGAACTTGGTGTGGTGGTACACACCTATAAGTTTACTGTAGTGTGGTCTGGGTAAGTAGTCTCACCCAAGAATTCATTGTCAGCTTACTCTACATAGTAACTTTCAGTCTATCTGGGGCTACATGGCAAGACACTATGTAAAAAAAAAGCAAATAAAACTAGAATATTAATAATTTATGAACTACATTTAGTAAATCACAAGTACCAAATCAATTGGATATTGGAGGCTATTTTTATTTCAGGCCACCCAAATGGCCTCATGGAAGAGAACATTCTAATAGCTTGGCCTCCTGTTGGCTCAAGCACTTCATTAGAATGTTCTTGGAATCTTGAGTGATCATTAACTCCTTGAAGAAGAAAGGAAGTTTTGCTGTAAGATTTCTTGGGGGAGTATCTAGTCCCAAAGCAGTGTTATATAGTCTTGAAAAGCTTGGGAAGAGACAGATGCAATTGAAAATGGACAAAGCTGTGAACTAGTACAACCAATTCATCTCTCTTTTACATATGAGGAAACTGAGTCCTAGAGAAAACAAATGACTTGATAAAGCTATCATAGTCAATCACGGGAAGGCATGATGCAACTTGAGAATCTTCAAATCAGCCTTCCTTCTACTGGATCAGACAGCAGCAAAAGGTTCTGTAGGTTTCAGAATGCAATAAAATAGTTTTTATTATTTCAGACAAGTGAGTTTATAACCCAGAGATACAGAACACTAATAACATAGGTTAGCAAAGGTCTGGGGAAGGAAACATGATGTTTCAGGTAAGTGGGAGACTGAATAACAATGAAAGCTTTCTTTTCTCACAAATGTCTCAAATGTCAGGAGTTTTCGTTACAGTCAAGCTCAAGGTCAAGTCCTCCCCACTGCAGTTTCTCCCCAGGTGGTGAAACTGTGCAAACTAAAGACACACACACACACACACACACACACACACACACACACACACACGCACACACATACACACATACACACATGCACACACACATACACACATATACAAACACATACACACATATACAAACACATACACACATGCACACACACATACACACATATACAAACACATATACACATATACAAACACATACACACACACACACACCACACACATACACACACACACAAACAGGTGGTGCCCACTTGACATTTGACCATTGTTGCTTCCCACCAAGCTATATCTATTCTCAGGCCTTTGTCTGAGTACCCTTATCTATAGGGCTTCTGATATGTTGCTTCTTCCCCTGGCTCTATTCCTCCTCCACTTTTGCTTTCCTCTCCCTCTTCTTCCTTCATTGCTCCCTCCCCTTACATACTTACCTGCAGCTGTGGAGCTCTGCCACAGATGGCCAGTGACACAATGGGAAGAACACACTGTCCTGTCATAGAATGGAGGACTATTAATTAACTGCAAAGATATTTTCTTCTGTCACCTAAGGTAGCACTATGGAGGTGGCCACGGCCTCCTACTCTACAACAGATACCCTGAGATAAAGGGAGAAAGAGCCACATTCTCCCCCCATTGACCTTACAGCTACATCCTTAGAGATCTCCTGGGACCTTGCATCTTTTTCCTGGAGTACCACTGCTTCAGGTTGAGCCCAGGCTTGACTGCTTAGCAGCTATTCTTGTCTTCCAGATAGAAATGATCTTAAGCCATTCATTGAGTGCAGAGGATGCTTTATACAATTTCAACATGCTGTTTGAAGTTTATAAATGAGGGGTCTTGGGAAGAAGAACCTGACTTACTCTCCAGTGCATCTGGTTGACTAGATCCCACTGGAATTCGTTGGGTTTCTGGGATGGGGCTACTTAGCATTTTGCTCTCAGAATAATACCCAGAATTTTTTGTTTTTCTAGACCTTGAATGAAATATTATCTAGTAGAAAGATTTCTTCTACCTTTACAGTTTTAATTCCCTTTTATTTATTTTTTTATAATTTCTAAGCTTCTATGTACTACAATTTTTACCTTATC
The DNA here is from genome assembly GCA_033318265.1 of Phyllotis vaccarum. Classification (NCBI taxonomy): domain Eukaryota; kingdom Metazoa; phylum Chordata; class Mammalia; order Rodentia; family Cricetidae; genus Phyllotis; species Phyllotis vaccarum. Next base: position 133,949,769 of record JARWLC010000013.1, on the reverse strand, counting down.
TCTGATTCTGAAGATTTTAAAAAAATTTTCAACAAATATTTGGGAGTAGTGTTTCACACCTTTGACCCCAGTTCCCCGGAGGCAGATACAGGTGGATCTCTGTGAACTCAAGTCCATGGTCTACAGAGAGAGTTCCAGGATAGCCAGGACTATATATAGAGACTGAGTCTCAAAAAACAAAACCAAAATACAATGAATAATAAATATTTGTGTGATATGTTAAGTTCATTTCAAAATCATTGTATTTTAGTTGTTTCACTAAATTGTCTCAGAGATGCTGCTGTGCATGTTGGACATAAAGTAGTTAGTAAATAGGCTATATTAAACAGGCCAAGACTCTTTACTTATAAATGTAGTGAATCTATTTTTTCTCTCTGACCTTCATCTTTTGTACATATTTTTGGTGCTGGGAATTTAACTCTAGGCCTTGACATGTGAGTCACATCCCTGGTCCTTGATCCTTACATTTTATCTGCTAGAGTAGAAGAAGGCCCATGGTAGGTATCAATGCATAAATATGTATATTGATTAAACAAATGTTTGTTGAAAGAAACCCGGGAAAGAACGCCTGCCTATTTCAGTACTGAAAACAGCTCAGGAGAAACATAGGTATGGAAACACTGTCCTCCTTTGCTTCAGAAGTAGGGCAAAAACAAGGCCATTCTTGGCACATGACACTTGTCTTAGCCTGTTGCTGGAATCAGTTGTGCAAAGCCAGTGCTTTGCTCTCTGCCAGGCAGAAGGCCAGCCCAAAAGTGAGCTGATCTGTGGGCACAGCACCATTTCTCACCCAGGAGGCTGCGATATTATTTCAATGAGGATGACAGGTGGTGAAATCTGGGCACCAGTTGTTCTTTTCCACTGGTGGAGTTTGGAAGGTAGCTCCAAAGTCAGGGATGCTGGCCTACATGCTTCTCCTGCTGCAAAGGCTCTGCACTCGAGTCATGAGAGCATGGGCTCTGTCCTGCAGCCAAATCCAGGTCTCAGAGACTATACCAAAACACACAGCACTAACAGGATACAGGACTCCTGAGTTCCGTTGTTGTTCAACTCCTCATGGCTTGGCTGGCTGAGCTCCTAAATTCTAATAATCGCCATTTGAACTGGTTACATATGGCTTAAATTGTTTCTTAGAAAAAGACAAATGAATTAATTTTGTTTCAGAAAAATGTGAGAAGTGAAAAGCTCCCATAATGCTGAGATATCCTAGCCTGCCAGACAGCAAGAAATCCTGTGGTGGTGCAAATTTTCTTAATTCCTCATGTTCTTCTTTGTAAGTGCCTGCTCACACTGTAGATACCGGTCTGTGCACAGCATGACCTGACTCAGTAGGTCTCCATTTTTGAGCTTTATTTTCGTACACCATTCTTCAGCACAGTAGTGCTGGCACCTGCAATTTGCATAGTTAGAGCATAAACAAAATGCAGCAGGAATCTCAGCTTGTATTGTGGTATAGGCCTGCAATTCCAGGACGCCTTGGGGTCTCATGAGGACTACACAGTGAGAGTCTATATCAAAACAAACAGACAAAAAATAAGCAAATCAAATTGTAGAGTTGGAGAGATGACTCAGTGATTAAGAGCGCTTGTTCTTGCAGACGGCCTTGGGTTCCATTTCCAGCACTCACATCATGGTTCCCAACTATAAATAACTTCAGTTCTAAAGCATTTGAAGATGTCTTCTGATCTTCTCCAGCACCGGGCATGCACTTAATGCACATATGTACATGTAGGTAAAATACTCATACATAAAATAAACTAAAAATAAATGTTTAAAACTGCTACCACCAATAATCATGATAATAAGAGAAAATCAAATTGCAGTGTTCTCCTGTAAAGATCTTACATTTTATATTTAAGGTTTTGTGAATTCTGTTTATTAACATTGTTTATAATGTTACTTCAACATTAATAGAAAAACTGAACAAAAATGCCATGACTTGTGGGAATGCTCTGAAAGCAAAAATCTTATAAATCTTAAAGCTAGAGGTAAAGCCATATTTCCATTGTTATTTTTCTGTCATTTTAAATTTTGTTTATTTTTTTTATTCTACATGTCTGGGTGTTTTGCCTCAATGTACCACTTGTGTGTTTTGTGTCCAAGGAGGCCAGACAGGCCATCAGATTCACTGAGATTGGAGTTAGAGAAAGTTGTGAGCCTCCATATGGGTGCCCTCAATGGGACCTGGGTCTCCCTAACCACTGAGTCATCTCTCCAGCTGTCTTTTGTCCTTTATAACTACTTTTGAGTTCATTTTATCCCTTCAAGAAAACAAAGCAGTTCATAAGACTGAAGATATATGCTTTAGTCAGTAGAATATCTGCTGCTCAAACATGAAGACCCCAGAGAGTGTTTGTACTCAGCACTCATATAAAAGTTGATGTCTGTACTTCAGCGCATGTCTTTCTCTGGTCCTCAGCACTGAGAGGGCAAGTAGACACAAGCCCACATCTCTAACCCAGATGCTATGTCCAATGGATAACCTTCCTCTAAACGAAAAATCATTTTCTTCAAAGGAGTCACACTGGGTATGCAAACCACACTCAATGACAAGCCCCAGCAGTAGATGGCCAACACAAAATGAACTTAGTGGCATTGTTTAAGGTTTGCTTTGTCTCACAATGCTTTGTTTGAGCTCTTTTTTTTACCTTTATAGTTTCTTCGTTTGTGTATTTATTAGTTCTCTGTGTGTGCATATATGGATGTCTCTGCATTCTTGTGCTTTTTCTCTGGCTCTTTCCCCTCATTTGTTTGTTTGTTTTTCCTCTTCTGGTTTATTTATTTTTATTGTATCATTATGTTTAGATGCTCATTTGTTTTCTAATAAGATCGTGACAGACTGTGGTTTTGGGTGGGTAGGAAGGTGGCCAAGATCTGGGAATAGCTGGGGAAGGAGAGACTGTAATCAGAATTTATTGTATGGAGAAAAAAAAATATATTTTCAAGAAGACAAAAAATTTTCTTCTGCAGCCTTGACCCACTGAGATATTTGGGTACAGGCTTGATCTATTTAAGAAGAGGTCACCATAAACATATACACAAAGGAAAGTAGCACAAGGCTATCTGAGAACAGGCTCTTCCCATCATTAGGATTATCCTTTGTGTATCGAAATGCTGGTAGCCAAATCCATTGCTATTCAGTGCTGGCATTTTAGAGCAGGAGGGAGCAGCATATGCTATTGATGTCAATTCTTCTATCCTATAGGTGAGGAAATGGAAGAATTTAAGTGAGCTGTGCAAGATGCCACAGGTGATTAATGGTTATGCCCTGACTTAGTCCAGGTGGCTGCTCTCATTATTGGTCCATTCTCTTCTTGTCATTTATAGGAATTCCCGGAGACACAGGCTCTTATCCCTTGCTATTGCCAGGGATGCTCTTCTCTGAGATGGTCTTATTGCCACACGCCTTCGCACTCAGTATGCCCTGCACTACACTTGCAAGTTATCTAATTCCAGCTAAGTGGATCTGAGGCCACACTCTATTACAGCAAAATGAATTCATTTATACCACCTTGAACTTCTTATCTTAATCATATCAACACTTTATCCTGTTTATTCAGACTGCTCATGAATAAGAAGTTGAAGAATACTTGCACTCTGAAAAAAACAATCAAACTTTGATCTGAAATATCTTTAAAAGTTTTTCTGAAGCTTTAATCACTCCATTCCTTTGGTTTGCTATATACAGTCAGGTTCTCTCAATTTACCCAAATGTTTGAAAATATTTTTGATATTCTGTGTCTTCTGGTATAATTAAAAACTTCAGTGAGGTAATTTTAGTAGATTGCTGAACTCCAGTTCCTTGACCGGGAGGTATGGTTGGAACAAAGCACATTTTAGGAAAATCAGTCAAACATAATTTCACTTTAATGGTAACTGTGCTCCAATGACCACTTTTTAAAAATTATACTGTGGGCTTCAGCTACAAATGTTGTGCAGAAATGTGTGACTCTATTAGGAAATGCATGTGTACACTGGAGGCCAGTATTCAGAATGTGGCTTTCAGATGCAGTTGGCCACTGATTCTGGGTGGCAAGGACTTAAAACAAAAACAGGATGAGGCCAGAGCACAGCAGTGGAAAATTAGGTGGGTGGGTATAGATTGGAAAATGTACTCCCACAGGCCATGGCCTGTGTTCATTAGCAGTGACCTTCCTCCTCTCTAGCCCTGTAAGCTGATGTTGATATCAGAGCTTTGAGAGAATCTGAATAAACTCTCCTGCCCAGCCAACCAAAGACAAAGATGAGACCACCCAATTTAGTTATGCTGTGGCCAGAACCATGTATTTTTAATCTCAACCGTGGGCTTAAACTATTCTTGTTCTTAGACACATCGACTCAAGCAATTAAAGTCAACATATGCTTCCACTCAGCCGTCATGTCCATTTCCAAATGGTCATAAATATGTAGCATAAACACTAAGGTCAGGGGACATGAAATGACAACATAAGCTAATAAGGCTCCAGAAACCAATACTCTTCACCCCAAATGACATGGAAATGTTTGACTTCAGATCTCTTGTGTTTCATCCACATTTGTGGGAAAAATAACTTCTGCTTTTATTCCAGCTGTACAGCAGATACTGTGGTGATCGGTTACAAGTAAAAGGAACAAGACAGAACTCCAGCACACAAAAGACAATGACAACCAGAAAGAGAGAGCCCCATCCTGCCCGGGCCTTGAAAGGAACGGATCCTAGGTGGTGACAGCATTTCCAATCTATTGTCCTCTGTCTCCCTCTGCTGTTCCTCTGGAGAAGTTTCCCCTTACAACAATGAGAAATCATGTACTAGCTGCATCCATTTCTATGCTCTCCCTGCTGGCCATAATGGGAGATACAGACAGCAAAACAGACAGCTCCTTCCTGATGGACTCTCAACGCTGCATAAGACACCATTATGTCGATTCTATCAGTCACCCATTGTACAAGTGTAGCTCAAAGGTAAGATCAAGGTCACTCCAAAATCTTTACCAGGATACCCCTCTTCCTCATTTATAGAAGAGAAGTCATATTTCCTTGTTAGGTAATGGAGAACTGTGATCAGAGTCCCAACTATAGCTCTGTGAATGGCCTGCAAGCCTCATAAGGGAATCTTTCTTTAGAGTTTTCCCAGTATGCTTTGCATTTCTATGTCTGTATTGGAACATGTGCATGCTTATCCTGTTGTTGGAGTGTCTTGTGTCTATGACTGGAAGTTTTATGAATAATGTTCATTTATAATAAAGAAAAATTGGCTGGGAATAGGAATCAGTGGGTAAAGTGAGGACCTCAGCTTTGGATCTCCAGCACCTATGTAAAGGAGGCTGACATAGTGGTACATGTGTCTAATCCCACACCTGAGGAAGCAGAGATGGAAGAATTCATGGAGTATGATGATGAGTCAATCTGGCCCAATAAATGAGCTCCAGGTTCAGTAAGAGACTTGTCTTTAAAAGTAAGAGAGCAATTGAGGAACAAACCCTCCGTCAACCTCTGAATTCCACAATCATGTTTGTACACACACACACACACACACAGACACGCACGCGCGCACACACACACACACACACACACACACACACGAAGAAAAAAGTGGAGCCCCAAAGTCCAAGTCACCATAATTCCTTCTGTCTGCATCAACAACATAAAGAAAGGGAAGAAGTTGAGTGTAATTTGTCAGCAGAACATTCTCGGAGGCTCTTTAAACAGTTTTCTGAACTACCCTAGAAAAATCTGTGTGCTCTAAACCTTCCTCAATTGTTTATCATTTTATCTTGCTTAGCAGATTCTTATTGGCAGTGGGTAGAGTGAGTCTTGCACGTGTCATCTATGTCTCAGTGCTGGGAAGAGGTGTGCAAAGTAAATTTCTTATTTTAGTTTGAGAGGATTAATATGTGAGTTACATCTTTTTTCACCATTTTATTAACAAGACCCAGGACTGTAGGAAAAGAGGGAGATTTTTTTCCACTTAAGAAAATATCCTGGATCTTATTTATACTTGAGGAATAAAACTGAAGAGAAACATTTAGGAGAGGAGCATAAAGTTGAGCAAAATCCCTTCTTGGAAATGGAGCACAGGTGCTGGTGGAGCTGGTGTGGACACTCTTGCTCAGGGGTCATTTCAGCAGCACAGGAGCACAGACAGGAACAACTGCTAAGGCTAACTGTGAGGAACAGATAAGAGAAAACGTTTTCTAACCATGATTGTTCTGAAACTGCTTTGAAATAAACAGCACTGGTAGTTCATGTTTGTTAGCTCATGGATGATTTCTTCCTTTGCTGAGATGTCCTATAATCATCCTTCTTTTAAAAAGAGAAAAAAGAATTCACATTTTAAAAAGTGCCATTGTGGTGAAAGGAAGGATTATAGCAAATAGTATCGACTATAGAAAGTTGAAATTGGGCTGGAGGTGGAATTCAGTGGTAGAACATTTTGTGTAGCATGTGTGAGGTCCTATGTTCTATCTCCAGAACCAAAAGAAAGAATGAAAATGGTCTAGAAAGATTGGAACAAATGATGGAAGACTGTCTTAGCATGTTAACCTGAGGGGGGGAACATCCAGGAAGAAATGCCATGACCTCCAACTCTCAGGATGTGAGCAGGACTCTTAGAAACAATTGTAGTCAATTGTTCATCATTGCTTAACCCAAAATGCCACAATGAATAACAGTACAAAATTGTGAGAATAGAAGAAATGTTTGTCATTTCATGGGAACAATCTGTTTTCAAACATCCCAAATGACCCCCAAATATAGCAATGGTTTTATGTAAATGCTGCTTGTAATTATTAACCTTCCTTCTTGGCCACAAAAATATGCCTGGCAGAGCTTCAGCTACCAGACCCTTTCTGGATTAAATTTTCTTTATGTATTCAGGAAGAAAATGATTTTCATTTGGAACTATTCTATATAGTTTTAACTTTTACAGACTCAGGCTGATATTCCCTCTAATGGGTCTCATCTGATGAAGCTTTTTCCTTCAGAGACCTGGGATAAAAACATTTAGCCTATGTCTGGAAAGAAGAGACTGGGGTGATTTTATATCTGTATAATTTTTAAGGCCGTTATTTTCTGGACATATGACCACCCTTTGCCTACTAGTTAATGCTCTTGACTTAGATAGATACAGTGTGTGTGGCTTCTAGAATACAGATGAAATCTACGTGTGACTCAATGAAGGGAAGACAGGCTTAAACACCCAACCTGTGTCAGTCTCTCTCTCTAGTCTCTCTCTCTCTCTCTCTCTCTCTCTCTCTCTCTCTCTCTCTCTCTCTCTCTCTCACACACACACACACACACACACACACACACACACATCATTTCCAAGACATCTGCCACGTAGGTGTTATCATTCCCATGCTATAGTAAAGGACAAAGAAAACCCAGAAGTCAGAAGAAAAGAAGGATTAGGTTTGATATCACATAGCCTTGAAATGGCAGTATCTTCTTTGGAGAGTTCAGTTTTCCACTATCTTGCTTCTCATGTTGAAGAAATTTAAGAAGAATATATAGCCTATCATTTACAATCTAGGCCTAGATACCTGCAGTAATGATTCATACCTTGTGTTCTTTTTCTAGAAAAAGGGAAATAATAGGTAAGGTTTTTTTTTTTTTTTTTTTTTTCTGGACACCTTTAGTGACACTCTCTGTGGATTGTGGCCCTGAACTTGCATTTGTACAGTTTTAGGTCCTGTCATCCTCACCCTAGCAATTTAGGGAAGAAGCAGGATAGAGTCAGGCAGAAAAGACCGACCCGCCATTAAAGACAGAGTGGCCACTCTTTAGATTGTACCTGGTGACTTTGTTAGCGATGGTATCTTATAGAATTGGGTCCAAAAGGACCCAGCAGTGGCAAGTTCATTTCCATTCTTCCCAAGAAAAATCCTGTTTCCTTAAAATTCTTCATAAAAGTCATAAGGCAAACAAACTGAAGGTCTGCAGCTAGAGGAAAGGGACCGCCTAGCAAATGTTGAAAGACACTAAGGCATCCATCCCAGTCTTCAAGGCAGCATAGATCTGGTTTCCAGTGCTCCATTCATAGCTTTCCAAATAGGGAATTGGGGGGAAAGCAAATTACTGTTTGATGCCTCCGTTTCCTCCTCTGCAAAAGGAGCTGTTTGCCCAAGGGTATGTATGGTCACGGTGGTAATATTTGTAGATCAGTAAGCACAGCGTCTGCCATATAATAAATGTTTAATAAATGTTGTTCCAACTTCAATATAAGATAGACAGGTGTTTTAGCCCACTTTCCTATTTCAGTCACTACTAAGACTTCACTCATTGTTAGGATCCCTGCAGCCTTAAAGGATTAGGAAAGTGAAACTCCCCGTGGCTCTGCTGGATGTGGGAGGGGATGGAAAGAGCAGAGGAGCAAAGTAAATGTAAACTCCTGTGGTGGGTGTGAGGAGCAAAGATAAAACAGGAGGAGACTACTGGCTGGCTGCCGTCAGTGGCTGTGTGGAGGAGGTGCAGGGGTTAGTTCTGACTCCTGACCAGGCTTGGGTTTTCGGAAACCTGGATTGGCAGCATGAACTGGCTCCATGGGTGTTTGAAGCCCAAGTTGTTGAGAAATAGGAGATGGTGGTCCAAGGTAAGGACATAGAACCAGGTGCTAAGGGTGGGGTGAGGGACAACTACTATGGGTAAGATATGAGACTGTGAGGAAAGAAGGAGATGAGCTGAGGAGACCAAGGCTCTAAAAATTTCCCGAGGGAAATTTGTCAACATGTCAACAATTGAGTTGCAGGATTGGGAAGGAGCTGTTAGAATCCCCATACCATACTTTACTGCTGCCCAAGAAACTCATAGGGAAACTTATGGGAGTTAAGGATGTGGAGTTTATAACCTAATTGGTTACTTGAAAGATGTAGCCTGATCTTTAACGTAAGAACAAATTTATACTGATGCCTACCATGTGCATGCGTCCTCAAAGATGCCAGAGAAAAAATTAAAATGGGAAGACAAACGTTTACCCCTCATAATGCTTCAATAACATATTGGAAAGGGAAGTGTTCTCTATGCAAATGCCTCTTCGCATCTATTTGATTTAGAGCTTGTGTGACTGCAACAGACAACAGCTGGAGTGATGCGGGTCCACATTCAAATCTTCAAGTCTCACCACCCCTATGCTGTTTTCTTTCCCTGGTTGTCAGTTTGTTGTTGACCGCAGCCTGGCACAGACTGTTTGAATATTGACCAGGTTCCTAGAGATGAGTTTAACAGCTGTGTCTTAATGTGGCCGGTGTGGGAAGGTGTGGGGAAGTGGCATTCATAGGTCTTGTTCTTGGAAGGAGACAGGAGGCAGGAGAACTGAGGACAGTCCCATGGACTATTAAATTGGTAAGCTTGGCTTTGACGGGACCAGAGAGTGGATGATGACAACAGCTATAAGACTGGAAGTACTTGACACCTGGAGTGGCCATGGTAGGTGTTGACTGTACCTGTCTCTTCACTCTTCTTGGGCAAAAAAGCACTTGAGAAAACAGGGGCAGGGCCATTGGAGGTGGACTAAGGTCCTCTCATCCTAGATAGCTTGTCTTTCACTGCGGACTGGGCATGGATCTTGATATTTCAAATTTTTTTTTAGTAAAATCACAATTAAGTTAGCTTATCTTCCAGTTGTCCTGTATTGCAGACTTGACTATTTTATGGACAGCTAATATCCCTGATCACTTAGGACTATCTTTGACTGATCGCATATGCCTTACAGGGATAGCCCTTGCTGTTTTTGATGCTTCTTAATTATTCCTGTTGGCACAGGTTTGTTTCATCCCCTTCTCAGAGAGGTGAGGATAGACACCATAGATGGACCAAGTGTTATCTACAACACAATCTTCTCAAATCTGTTTGGGATGATGTTTATCTTGCCTATCAGTTTGAAGAACAGACAGAATAGCAGTTAAAGCTTTAGTAGCATCAAAACAGCTTAAAGCGGCCATTTTCTCTGTGCCTTTGTTACACTGCAAAGAAAGTAATGTTAGACCAGTCCAACTTATTTCTTCCTTAGTCCTGATAAGGTTTTTCTGCTAATATCTCACATTTCCTTCATGTGTGTTAATTAATTGTTGAAATTTTCCCCATTATGTCCTCCAGCAATGATGTTAATATCTTTAACTATCAGGAGTTATCTTTCCCGATTTTGGAAAGATGTGCCAGCCATTATCCCTTTATCTTTGGGTGCTTTATTTTGCCCCGTAGGATCATGTCCAAGATAAACTCTAGTGAGTCTTTAATACTAACTGCTAATTAGAAAAATATTATAAAGTTATATATTACCAGGAGTCAAGTTCCCTTGCCCCAACTTACTCGTGCCTAGGATTCAAGGATGTGAGCTGCCCTTTATCTTTGTGGGGCAAGCTCCTGTCTTAACACACATTCCAAACATCTTTTCTTTGGGTTTAGCTCAAACTTTTTGGGAAAATAGAACAAGTGAGTCCGCATGCCCAATGTTATAATTCAAACTAATTATCCAGAAGAGTTCTTGGCTATCACTTCATCTTCTTGAACATGTTCTTGATGGCTTTGATCTGAGTATGCCAAGGAATGTGTTCAGCATCTTTCCTTCTTGAACCATGGCCTTAAGCTAGATGTGCTTGGGAATCTCTTATGCTCTGTGTACTCAGGGGTATGCCCACATCTAATGTGCTTTGCAGTGTGAATACATATAGGCTCCCTCCAGGTTTCCTTTGTTGGGGAAGGCCATTACTTTGGAAATTTCTCCCTGAGTTCTTACCTCTGCTTTTCAAATAGAAAAACAAAAACAAAGGAGCCTTTTGCCTATCTCCTTAAGCTGTATGTAAAACGTTGTGCATGTACATTATTATCTGAGGATAATTTTGATAGTTTTTCAGCAGTCTCATTTTTAGATTTATTTAAGTTTTATGGATGTTGTGTGCCTGCTTATATGTTTGTGCATCACATAGGTTCAGATGTCTGAGAAGACCAGGTGTTGGACCTCCCTGGAGCTTGAGTTACAGGCTGTTGTGAACCATATAATGTAGGTTCTGGGAAAAAATCCAGGTCCTCTTTAAGGCAAACAAGTGGTATTATCTAGGGAATCATCTCTCCAGCCCCTTAATTAGACTTTTTAGAGTCTTACTATAAAGAACACATTAGCTCCAACACAGCAGCCCAAACCTTTGGAAATGGAGAAAGTAAGGGTGAACTTGTTCTGAATGACTCTGAAGATGCTGACATAGATTGTATAAATAATAGGTGCCTCCTTAGGTGGAAGCTCAGGTGTACTCCATCTCTACTTTCTTCTAAGTTGCACCTAGAATATTTCTTCTAGAGCAACACTTAGTTTACTCCTTTTTCTTCTGTAGTGATCATATTCGTTCTGTTTAGATATTTCCCACTGAACCCCCATCCCATCACTCTTTGCTTGCTCCTAGATTTCAATCTGAAGAGACTTTTGGATTCATGTTGTTGGTAGAATTGCAATACATTTGAGTAGTGGTAGACCTCCATCCATAAGGAGAAAGATGCTTATTTGGTCTTGGTTTTGGAGGAAAGGGGGTAACCCAAGATACTTTTGAATACACTATGCACCTGAGGATGACCTTAAACTCCTGATCCTTCTGCCTCTACCAAGTACTGAGATTAGAGGTGTGTGTTACCATCCACAGTCCTACAGATTGAACCCAGACATGTGGGTGCACTAGGCAAGCACTCTACCACCTGAAGTTTACTACCAGGTCTGTTACTGAATCTTTTTATTCATACCATACTGGTACATCTTGTTAATTGAGACTAAGCCCTAACCTCACTTCACAGGCACCTGAAGGATTTTGAAAATATAAACCCTACTAAAGGAGTTTTATTCAAAATGGTTTCAGATGGTGTACTGATGAATGGCTTTCTACCAATCTCCTGGTACTGGGGATTAAACCTAGAGCCTTGTCCATGCTAGACAAATCCTCTATCAATGAGCCACAATGCCTTAAACATATATTTTAGGCTTACCAATAGACTCTGATGTGTAACCAGAATTGCAGCCACTGGTCTGATCCAGCAGGAATCAGCAAGGAATGTTGGAGTCTTTCAAAGGATTCAGTGGTAACTGGAGGTTTTTGACACCTACTCAAAGTAACCACATCCACTTATTTCTCCAGATGGTGCTCCTTGCCAGATGTGAAGGTCACTGCAGTCAGGCATCACGCTCTGAGCCACTGGTGTCCTTCAGCACTGTCCTCAAGCAACCTTTCCGTTCCTCATGTCACTGCTGTCGACCTCAGACCTCCAAGCTGAAGGCTTTGCGTCTGCGCTGCTCAGGGGGCATGCGACTCACTGCCACTTACAGGTACATCCTCTCCTGTCACTGTGAGGAATGCAGCTCCTGAAGCTTGCTGCTGAGTAGCTTTCTGGCTGGAACAACCACAGGAGCAGTTCAACCAGCCAAAGACAGACTGGCAAGAAAAGAGTTAAGGCAGATAAAGAAGAAATGAGTCCCACTGGATTGTGCATATTCTAGTACAAAAGACCCAATGTGCTTTCGACTGAGAGTGACTCTGGGAACTCGTTTTCCATTCCCATCTCCTTTCCCTAAAAGAATTTCTTTTGGTTACTTTTCACATTCAGATATTTCCCCTGTTGGCTCCAAATGTGGTTTGGGTTTCTGATAACTTTGCATTTAGTAGGAAAATGTGGGACCCTGTGCAAGAGTATGTCAGGTTGCCCCTATTTGGTGCATATTAGAAAAGAATTTGCCCGACTTTTCTGAGGAGATCTTCAGTTCTTGTTTCACCTTGACCTTTTGGTCTAAGATTTGCCTCTAAAGGTTATTGGTTTCAAGTTCTGGACACCAAGTCCATGGATATGTTTAGTGAGGTTTACTCACAGCTAGCTGATACTAAAATAACTAACACACATGTGTTTTTTTATGTGACTGTGGAACTCCTGACAACTATAGTTATTCATAAATAACTTTGCAGCTATAAAGGTGGCAAAACTAATTTATAAACGGAAGGCCTTTGCAGGTAAATGATGCTAAACATTTGTGAGGATGTAGGTTTTCAAAGACACATAGAGAAGGAAAGGGAGGGAGGGAGAGAGAGAAGGAGAGAGGGGAGGAAAAGAGAGAGGGAGAGAGAGAGAGAGAGAGAGAGAGAGAGAGAGAGAGAGAGAGAGAGAGAGAGAGAGAGAGAGATTGCACTGATTCTCTAAAGGCCTAAATTACTGGTGGCATGGAGAATGTACCATACTCGTAACTGAGAATTAGTCAAGCAAGTAGTAATCTATTTGTGGGTGTACAATCGCTTCAGCCATTTCTTGAGCATCATTCTCTAACATCTACCTGTCTATGTGAGGCTTGTTGCCATAGTGTTGGCCTGGCTTATCCTCTGAAAATTTTGTTCCATTATGTTTTTGGTCATTGAGACTCAAATTCTGAATTCTCCCCATTTGAAATAAAAATAGAGTACCTTCAAATTTTTTACTGTATAAGTATTGTCATTTTTTCTTCTTCTTCCTCCTCCTCCTCTTATTTCTCTCTGATTTACTATCCTTCTGTGATGTGGCTGTAAGATCCACGTAGCTACTGTTTGGACATCTCCAAGGATATGATAGAAGTAAGGACAATCACAAGGAAATTGAATTCCAGAATACATAATGGGGACCTAACAAAATAAATCAATATCCTGTGGTGTGTGGACTTGGTGGTTGGTCTCAAATTTTCGTACAAAATCTGATGTGTTCTGGCTTCCTTAAGTACTATGGTGTGATCTAGAGATAAGATATCCCTTTCTAATCTCTTCATTTTTCTCAGAAAAGATTAAGTACAAACAAGTCAAGTCTGGAGAACCAGAAGGACAGGGTTCATAAACAACAGTTTCTGTGCCATTGAAGGTCTGTGCTCCAAACCTAATGACACTACTGTGATCATCCTCAGTACTGCAGGACGTGTGTCATTGGCATGGCACTATGTACACTACAGGCACCTCAATGCAAACTCTAATATGAAAATTCAGTTTCCAGGGCAACCTTGATACCACACTGTCCTGACTAATAAGAAATGACAGCATTACCCGCTGTTAACACAGCTAACTACTTTCACACAATTTTACGAAAGCTATTAGTGTTAAATTTGCATTCACAGCTTTGAAACAGAATAAATTCTTGACTTAATTTTAACCTTCAATGGTGGTAGAGCCAGACAATTCACTGAATTGGAGGATGTCCTCATCCTGAAAGCAAATTTAAATTGGCAATTTGGACCATTATATGAAGAGAAAAAATTATCATGGGAAGAACTAAATTTAACACTGAAAGTTCTGTGCCTATACAACCCCCTCCTGTTGTTTGACATAGGGTCTTGCTATGTTTCAAAGGCTGGCCTGGAATTTTGAGCCCTCCTGTCTCAGCCTCCAGGGTTCACAATCACACCCAGTTAAATGATTAGAATTCCTACCAGCTATGAAAGGATTCCTTGCTGACCAGGCTTACAGAATTCTTTTCTGTTGCTAATTGAAAAGTATAACCAGGCCTGGAGAGACGGCTCAGCAATTACTGTTCTTTCAAAGGACTAGTGTTTGGATCTCAGCACCTATATCAGGTAGTTTGCAACTGCCTGTGACTGAAGCTCCAAGGGAATCAATTTCCCCTTCTGATTTCCATGGACATCTATGCATACAGAGACAGACAAAAATAAAATATATAATTCTACCTACATATGTTCTTCTAACCTTAAATTGTCTCTTCTTTTTCTTGGCTTTGTAATGTTTTTTGCCTCTAAGAGTCTACAATATAAACCCTCAAAGTCCAATCCTTATTTGCTTCTTAAGTATGTATGAGTGTAGCAGGAAGGTATTAAATAACTCATAACTTCTAAATCATCCTAAGCTATAGAAAAGGGACAATTGATGTCCTATTACATGATCTACCATTAAATCTTCCTATATAATAACCAGAAAACACTTAGAGCATTTGTGGGCCTTTATTAGGAAGCCAGAATCCGCTTTAATTGTATGGGTAAATAAATTCCTGCGAAAGTTCAGGGACTAGGATTTGGAACTGGAGACCAAACTTCCTGCTTACCACAACCACAAATCCTTGCCTTGTCTCCAGTAGGCAATAGCATCCTGCTCTGTTTAAGATCTTGCATGCTGAGTAGAATGTAGAATATGGAAAAGAGTATGGGGAGACAAAGACAAGTTTAATGGCAACATACCAAAGCTGAGGAAAAAAAAAAGAATTATATTTTCCCCTGAAGACTGTAAAATAGCCCTGGGAACCCAGAGAATTAAGATGTTATTGGATATTAAGTTACTATGGAATTTGTACTAAATCCTTAAAAAATTAAACATATTTAGCTCTATTTTAGTGTTTACCCCTAAGGATGAAGAAAGAACCAAATGAAAACATTGATCACTTAGGAACATTATTTCTGGAATGCCCAAGGAATGCTTGCTTGCATTCTCTGTTTACTATGTATGAAAAAAAGGAAATTAAAATGCGTTACAATTTTTGCAGCTTACATCTTAGAAATCTATATGTTAAGTAATAATACTGGAGGAAAGGATTCCTGTAAATTGGTCCAACTCACATCATTTATGAGCACTTAATAACAATATGATGCTGCTGCACTGGAAAAGAAACAGCCTTTTATGAATTTATATGATTTTACTCGCATCCTGGCTTCCCAGACCTATTTCTTATGTCCTATTTGTATAGTAAGCTCTTGAACATTCTCCAGGAATTTAGAATGAAGGACCAGCCAACCTTTCTTTGTTCTGAAGAAATGATAGTTTAATTTCTGTTAAACCCAAGTGCTTACTAATTTACCAGTACATTACTTATTGTTGAATAGAGCAGGCTGTATGTGCATTTAGGTCAGCGGATTGTTAGAGTAGGTGTCTATGACCTAAGAAGAATTAAAATGTAGATTTGGTTCGGGTTATTCCTCAGGCCCCATTGACACATGATCCTTGAGCATGTGAGCTTCCTACTATAAAAGACTAAGTGTGTTGGCACCAGAAGACATAAAGATGCTGAAGACTTAAATCAGAGAAGGAAGTATATTCTGTTGCTGGTGACTGCTTTGTGGCTGTAGAATAAAATGCATTCTGATAGACAGATGTACATGCTCTTTTTAGGATTAACACAGTGCAGCACCCCAGGGTTTGGAAGAATTTTGCATGCAACTATATGAAAACACCTAAAGAAGAGCTTTTTTGCTTAGTCATTCCTGTGTCCATACTATAAGCAGAGACAAAGCTACACTTAGTAAAAGAGGACATTTTATAAAAGAGAACACCACATGCCAAAATGTTTATGATAGAGTCCCCTGTCTTTCTCCAAATAACATTACATGAATAAAATGCTGCAGTCTGCTCTACTGTAAGCATACAAGAACTCAGGTATTTCCTTTTTATAAAGCAGCAAATAGAGTTGCGATGGAATGCTCCTTTCTACTGTGTGAATATTTGTCACTGTGATTGGCTTAATAAAGAAGCTGACTGGCCAAACCTCAGCTATATCCTGAGACACAGCATCTGGAGAGCCCCAGCAGATGAGGTGAGTTAATCTCCTCTCAGCACGCCAAATAGGCCAGCTAGGGCAGCCCCCAGATTGGGGCAACAGGGCACAAAATGTACCCCCCTGATTCATCTCTGCTCCAGGTTCTGGCAAGGAAGCAGGACTTCTGCATGCAAATCTGACTATATATACCCCTCCTCAAACTCTCTGTCTCATAAGCTTCAAAACATTTCCCCAATCCTCCCATTCCTTCAACCTCAGCTACTTCCTGAGACACAACCTCTAGAGAGCCCCAGCAGAAGAGCTCCAGCTGCAGCTGCTTCCTACAACACAGTCTCTGAGGAACTCCATCACAAGAACTGCTCCCAGAGACACAACCTCTAGAGAGCGCCTTCACAAGCGCTCCAGCTGCAGATCTAAATTTCTCCCTGAGACATAGATTCCACTGTCTCTGAGTCCTATAAGAGCTCCAATCACAACAAGAGCACTTAATAGACCAAGAACAGCTAACTAAAACACAGACAATACTTGTAGCAATCAGTGGAAGAGATGGGAAGATACCAGTGCAAAAATTAGTTCAACAACATGAAAAATAATATAGCACCAGTAGGATCTAGTGGTTCTACAACAGCAAGACTAGAACATTCCAATATAGAAGGAGCAGAGGAAAATAACCTTAAAAATATCTTTATAAAGATGATAAAAGCATTTAAAGAGGAAATTAAAGAAGAAATAAAAAATTCCCTTAAGGAAATAGAGGAAAAGACAATAAAAAATGGAAAATAATAAATTTCTTTAATAAAGACTAGAGAACCAAGAAAAAGCAATCAAACAGGCGAAGGAAACAGTACAAGACTTAAAAACTGAAATTGCAGCAATAAAGAAGACAAGAACTGAGGGATGTTAGAAATGGAAACTCTGAGTAAACCAACAGGAACTACAGATACAAGCATAACCAACAGAATGCAAGAGATGGAAAGAGAATCTCTGGAGTGGAAGATGCAATAGAGGAAATAGATTTATCAGTCAAAGAAAATTCTAAAATTAAAAAAACCTAAAACACAAAATGTCCAGGGACACCATGAAAAGACCAAACCTAAAAATAATAGGACAAGAAGAAGGAGAAGAATATCAGCTCAAAGGTACAAAAAATATATTCAAGAAAATCATAAAAGGTAACTTTCCCAATCAAAAAAAGGAAAATGCCTATAAAGATGCAAGAAGTTTACAGAACATTACATAGACTCGATCCCCCAAAAGTAAGCTCACCACATAATAATCAAAACACTAAACATACAGAATAAAGAAAAAAATGTAAGAACTGCAATGGAAAAAGGTCAAGTAACTTATCTAGGCAGACCCATATGAATAACACCCAACTTCTTAATAAAGACTATGAAAGCCAGAACGTCCTAGACAGATGTTGTAAGGACATTAGGAGACCAAGGATGCCAGCCCGGACTACTACACCCAGGAAAACTCTCAATCACCATAGATAGCGTAAACAAGATATTCTGTGAAAAAAAAATCAGACTTAAACAATGCCTGTCCACAAAGCCAGCCCTACAGAAAGCACTAGAAGGAAAACTCCAACCTAATAAAGTTAAATACACCCATGAAGCCACAAGCAATAGATAATTCCAAAGAAGAGAAAATACACCCGCTACCACCCAAAATAAAAGGAATTAACAATCACTCATCAATACTATTCCTTAATATCAATGGACTCAATTTACACACACACACACACACACACACACACACACACACACACACACACACACACACACACACATAACAGGCTAGCCCAATGGATACAAAACAGGATACAGGATCCATCCTGCTGCATACAAAAAACACACCTCAGTTTTAAAGACAGACACTGCCTCAGAGTAAAGGGTTGGGAAAGCATTTTCCAATCGAATGGACTCAAGAAACAAGGTGGTGTAGCCATCCTAATATCCAACAAAATATATTTCAAACTAAATTTAATCAAAAGAGATTGGGAAGGACATTACTTATTTATCCCAGGAAATATCTATCAAGAAGAAATCTCAATCCTGAAGATTTATGCTCCCAATACAAAGACACCAACATACGCAAAAGAAACATTACTAAAGCTTAAACTTCACATCAAACCCCACACACAAATAGTGGAAGATTTCAATACTCGACTCTCACCAGTCGATAGGTCTTCCAGATAGAAACTGAACAGAGAAATAAGGGAGCTAACAGATATTATGACTTGAATGGGCTTAGCAGATATACACAGAATATTCCACCCAAAGAATAAGCTTTCTTCTCAGCACCGCATGGAACTTTCTCTAAAATTGACCACATACTAAATCATAAAGCAAATATTAATAGATAAAATAGGAACAACTCCTTACATTTTATTAAATCACCTTTGACTAAAGCTAGAGTTCAATAACAACACAAACCACAGAAAGCCTACAAATTCATGGAAACTGAACATCGCTCAATTGAACCACCTATACATCAGAAAAGTAAAGAAAGAAATTAAAGACTTCCTAGAATTTAATGAAAATGAATCCACAACACACCCAACTTGTGGAACAAAATGAAAACAGTGCTAAGGGGAAAGTTCATAGCACTAGATGCCTACATAAAAAAATTGGAGAATTCTCATATGAGAGACTTAACAACACAGCTGAAATCTCTAGAACAAATAGAAGCCAACTCACCCAGAAGGAGTAGATAGCAGGGAATACTCAAATTCAGGGCTGAAATCAATAAAATTGAAAAGAAAATAATACAAAGAATCAATGAAACACAGAGTTGGTGTTTTGAGAAAGTCAGCAAGATAGACAAACCCTTACAAAATTAACTAAAAGGCCGGGAGAGGGTATCTAAATTAACAAAATAAGAAATAAAAATGAGGACATAACAACAGACACCAAAAAATTCCATTCTCATTAGATCATACTTCAAAAATCTGTATTGTGCAAAACTGGAAAACCTAAAACAAATGAAAGTTTTCTGAACAGGTACCACTTACAAAGATCAGATAAATGACTTAAACAGACCTATAACCCCTAAGGAAATAGAACAGTTATTAAAAGTCTCTGAAGAAAAAAAAAAAAAAAAAAAAGCCCAGGGCCAGATGGCCTCCTTGTAAAATTCTACCAAAATTTCAAAGAACTAATATCTATACTTCTCAGATTGTTTCACACAATTGAAACTAAAGGAACATTGTCAAACTTTCTTTGAGGCTACAGTCACCCTGATACTCAAACCACACAAAGATATGACAAAAAGAGAATTATAGAACAACCTCCCTCATTAATACTGATGCAAAACCACACAATAAAATACTGGCAAACCAAATTCAAGAACATATCAAAGAAATCATCCACCACAATCAAGTAGGCTTCATCCCAGAGATGCAGGGATGGTTCAGTATATGAAAAACTGTCAATGTCATCATCATATAAACAACCTGAAACAGCAGCAACAAAAACCCACATGATCATTTCATTAGATGCTGAAAAAGCCTTTGACAAAATCCAACACTCCTTCATGATAAAAGTCCTGGAGAGATCAGGACTACAGGGAAAATAAAGGCAATATACAGCAAGTCTAAAGACAACATCAAACTAAATGGAGAGAAAATCAAAGCAATCCCACTAAAATCAGGATCAAGACAAGACTGTCTAATCTTTTTGTATCGATTCAGTATAGTTCAGTATTTATGCAATATAGTTCTCAAAGTTTTAGCTAGAGCAGTAAGACAAAAGAAGTAGATCAAGGGCATACAAATTGGAAAGGAAGAAGTCAAACCATCATTATTTTCAAATGATAATATATTATATGTAAGTCATCCCCAAAATTCTATGAGGAAATTTCTACATCTGATAAACACCTTCAGCAATGTAGCAGGATACAGGATTAACTAAAAAAAAAAAAAAAAAAAAAAAAAGCTCTCCTATATACAAATGATAAAAGAGCTGAAAAAAGTCAGGAAAACGTCACCCTTTATAATAGCTGCAAATAACATCAAATATCTAAGGGTAACTCTAACCAAAGAATTGAAAGACCTGTATGACAAGAACTTTAAGTCATTGAAGAAAGAAATTAAAGAAGATATCAGAAAATGGAAAGATCTCCCATATTCTTGGACAGGTAGAATCAACACAGTAAATATGGCAATCTTACCAAAAGCAATCTATAGATTCAATGCAATCCCCAACAAAATCCCAACACAATTCTTCACAGACCTCAAAAGAACAAATACTCAACTTCATACGGAAAACAAACAAACAAACAAAAAAACCCCAGTATTGCCAAAACATCCTGTTCAATAATAGAACTTCAGGAGGCTTCACCATCCCTGACTTCAAGCTATACTATAGAGTTACAGTAACTAAACAAAAAAAGCTTACTACTGGCATAAAAACAATCTTGTGGATCAAGGGAATCAAATTGAAGACCCTGACATTAATCCACACACCTATGAACACTTAATTTTTGACAAAGAATCCAAAAATGTACAATGGAAAAATATAGCATCTTTAACAAATGGTGCTGGCATAACTAACTGAATGGTAGTATGGTGAAGAATGCAAATATATTCATATCTATCACCCTGCACAAACTCAAATGCAAATGGATCAAAAACCTGAACATAAACCCAGTTACACTGAACATGACAGAAAAGAAAGTGGGAAATAACCTTGAATGCATTGGCACAGGAGACCACTTCCTAAATATAACACCAGTAGCATAGATACAAAGAACAATTAATTAATTCCAGGAACTGAAAGGGAGAAGTTTCTGTAAGGTAAATGACATGGTCAATAAGACAAAATGTCAGCCTAATAAATGGGAAAAGATATTCACCAACCCTATATATTACAGAGGACTGACCTCTAAAATATAGAGAGAACTGAAGAAACCAGAGCTCCCCCAAAAGCCAATCAAAAATTGAGGTTCAGAGCTAAATAGGGAATTCTCAACAGAAAAATTACAAATCGCTGAATGATACTTAAAAATTTCTCAACATTTTTAGCCATCAGAGAAATGCAAATCAAAACAGCTCTGAGATACCATCTTACATCTGTTGTAATGACTAAGATAAAAAGCACAGATGAGAGCCTATGCTGGAGGGGATGTGGAACAAGCAGAACACTCCTCCATTGCAGCTTTGAGTGTAAACTTGTACAGCCACTTTGGGAATCAGTATGGCCGTTGCTCAGAATACTGGAAATCAGTCTACTGAATGATCCAGCAATACCACTATTGGACATATACCCAAAGGATGCATATTCTTATGCCAAGGTTATTAGCTCAACTATGTTCCTAGCAGTATTATTTGTAATGGTCAGAGCCTGGAAACAACTTAGATGCCCCTCAAATGAAGAATGGATTAAAAAATTGGGATACGTTTACACAATGGAATACTACTCAGCAGTAAACAAAAAAAACCTGACATCTTGAAATTTGCAGTCAAATGAAAGTTCTGGAGAGTATCATCCTGAGTAAAGTAACACAGACCCAGAAAGATAGACATGGTGTGTACTCACTCATAAGTGGATTTTAGGTATAAAGCAAAGGATAATCAGGCTACAATCCACAACCCCTGAGCAGCTGCGGGTAACAGGAGGATCTTAATAGTGACATCCATGGATTACCCTAGGAAGGGGAAATAGAGAAGATCTTCTGAGTAAATTAGGATCAGCAAGAGGAGATAGGAAGAGATCATCAGAGAATGAGATGTTGAGTGGGAGGAGCAACAGAGAGGGAGAACAAAGAAATGAATATCTTGATAGAGGGAGTCATTGTGGGGTTAGTGGGAAACCTGGTGCTAGGGAAACATCCAGGAATCCACAAGATGTCCCCAGCTAGAACTCCAAGCAATAAAGGAGAAGGTATATAAGCAGGACTTCTCCTACAATCAAATGAATGGACACCCTAATTGTTATAGAGCCTTCACCCAGCAACTGATGGAGGCAGAAGCAGACATCCATAGCTAAGCACCAGGTGGAGCTCCTGATCTAGCTGAAGAGAGAGAGGAGAGAGTATATGAGCAAAGGAATCAGGATCATGAGGAGGAGATCCACAAAGACAGCTCTCCTGTGCTATTGGGAGCTCACTGACTCTGAAATATTAGCTGAGGAAACTTCACGAAAAGGGAGCTAAACCCTCTGAATGTAGATGACAGAGGAACTGTGTGGGCAGTTTGTGAAGCCTCTTGCAGTATGACCAGAGTTTATTCCTGGTACGCAAACTGTCTCCTTGGAGTCCATTCCCTACAGAGGAAGATTTTACTCAACTTTGACACTGGGGGAGGGACTCAGACCTACCTCAATTGGATGGGCCAGACAGAACTAACTAACTTTGAGATTCCTTGTCCTCCCTGGGGAACGGATAGGGAGGAGGGAAGAGAGGGGAGCAGTGATAGGTATGAGAAAAAAATTTAGATGAAAATATTTACTTTAAAAACCTGATAGGCTAATAGCTGAACAGAAAAAGGCTAGGCAGGAGATCCAGGCTAGAAGAATGCTGGAAGAAGGGCAAAGTTTGGAGTTGCCACCCACATGCAGAAGGAACACAAGATGAATGTGCCATATTAATAAAGGTACCACCATGTGGCAAAGCATAAATAAAACATGTATGTTAAGTGAAAATGTATAAGCTAGTTAGCAAAAGACCTGAACTATTGCCTAAATGTTTATAATTAATATAAGCCTCAGTGTGCTTATTTGAGAGTTACTTCAGGACAGCAACACTGCCTACATGACTTGAAATTTCTTTCTAAGATCATTCTATATCCTCAAAGATCAATGTCACATTTCTAGGTAGAAAACAGAACATATAAAATTGAATAACTATAGTAACCATGGAAATGCACCACCTGGGTTAACCTTTAAAAAGGAAGTGTTTGTTACCTCACTTGTCAACCTCTCATGGGCCTCCTTATCCTCAGAGAAATTTTTCCCAAGGGTATAATCTTGGAATGAATAAGTTTATAACCAATGCCTAACAGAAGCCTAGGTCCCTTGGTTCAGTGAAGGACAACTCTTATAAATAGTCCTGGCTTCATACCTGTTCACAGGGTTCCATTTGTAACCATATGTCCTTCTCCATTCAAGAGTGCTTATTCCAGTAAGTGGCAGCACCACAAACTCCATCATTAGCTATTTTTACACATAACTGAGTTTAACTCATCTAGTCTCATTTGGCGTGTCATAATTTTCAAATCAGTATTATGAGCTGGGTATTGCACTATACACATCACCCTAGGACCTGGAAGATTGAGGTAGGTGGATTTTGAACTTGAGGCTAATGTGAACCACATAACAAGTTCAAAGCTAGACTGAACTACATAGCAAGACTCTATCTAAAATAAAATCAGTTTTCTACTGCCCTTTAAATGAAAGATTTAAAAGTGTGTACTAGTACCTATGTCAATAAAAATTCTAAATTCTAGAAATATTGAGATGGGAAAGTGACAGCCTTGCTATTCTTTAAAAAATTTTAAATTATATGTATGCATATATGTCTGAGAATGTGGATACAATTACCCACAGGGGCCAGAAGTGGACATCAAATACTGTAGCGACATGGCACACTGAGCCATGAGATATGACTGCTGGGAACTGAACTGAATCTCAATAATTTCTATTCTCTTCAAAATGATCACCAGAAATAATATGTTCATCATTATCTCAAAATGTAGATGAAATGACTGTGTATGAATATGTGTTGTCAAAATAAATTTAAAGTGAGAAGTTCTATCTGAATATGAGAGCTCACTTTCAAACCCTGTTTGTGGTTTCAAATAACTAAATTTTTAGGGATGTTGTATTCTCTTCAATCTTTTATGTACTTTAAGCTTGTATTTCCCCCATTAATCTGTTAGATGTAATTTCACCCCCTTTATTTGAGGCATTTCCCATTTCCTACTTTTTCCCTTATTAAATTCTGCTGTGAGGTTATATTCTGGTACATTGTAAATATTTGTTCTTCCTACTGGTTGATTAAAATGCTGATTGGCAAGAAGATAGAAAGTGTGGGCAGGGCCACCAGGCTAAAAAACTCTAGGAAGAGGAAGAGTCGGTCAGAGATGCCAGCAGATGAAGAGGAAAGAAGGCCAGAATGCTGCTCTGAGAAAAGGTACTAAGCCACTTGGCAAATCATGGGTTAGTTTAAGAATTAAGAGTTAGCAAGTTACACGACTGAACCATAGGCCAATCAGCATGAAATTAATATAAATATTTGTACAATTATTTGAGATTAAATGGCAACTGGGCTTGAAGCAAGTCCTAACCTTGGGGTTAGGCAGGAAAGTCTGGGCCAGAAAATTATTACTACAAGAATCTACAACTAGATTTCATGACTCATTAGACAACCATTGTCAGACAAAACTATGAAAAAAACACAATACCAGTATAGCCTCCTGTTTGAGCAAAAACAAAAGGCATACAGTCCAATGCTTATCATTTCTATGAGGTTTTCCAGTCCTTTGTCTTTTGACATAACACATGCTCACATCACTATGCTCTTGGTTCTTCTTGCAAGAATCAAGATGGACAATTAAATGAATACTTAAATGAAAGTTTATTGGTTTTGGAACCAATATAGTATGAATTTCTCTGGTTCTATGTCACTCATTTTTAGCTAAAAGTGGTCTTCACTAAATATTAAGAGTGTAAACCACTTAGAACAAGTTTCTAGTCCTCTGTGTGTGTTGGCTTCCACATCTTTAAGACAGAAATGAAAAAAAAATGAGTAAGTTTTTTGGCATTATTTTTAGGATCAATGGAGCCAATTTGTCATGTGTAGGACCTAAAACCATACTTGATACCAAGTGAGAACTCCTGAGTAGCCATTAGCAAGGATTCCTATTTATATACTCAAATTTTAATGAGCTATTATTTCCTCAATTATTGCTTTTGTCAAGCTGAATGTTAATTTTAGTGCATTTCCTGTCCAGCAAAAGTTTACTATATAGTAAGTTTTTTATTGTGCTATTTTTTAAACTTCTTATTTTCTTACTCTACTGAACTGATAGGAAAAATTAAAGTTCACTCTTCTTGCATAGACTACTTTTATCTTGTGTACTCTGTCTTCAAGTTACATTCATATAATAACAGAAAATGCCTGAGATCATTTTATGTGCCCACCTACATGTGGAACCACACCTCAAACAATGAAATATACAAATTTCTCAATACTTCTGGTAAATGTTCTTCTTATTAAATAAGTTCATGACCTTCATTTCTTCCAATATCAAGCTATTCTCCAAAGTTGCCCTCACCTCTTAATGATATCTTTTAAAGATGAGAGTTAGTGAGCCTATTCAGAAGGTTTTTAACTGCAAATGATTTAATGGAAGAACGTTATTAAAAAAAATTCACATTCTTCTGTTTATTTTCAAAGTGCCGGGGATGGAATACAGAGCCTTATACATCCTAGGAAGGTGTTTTATCCCTGAACAACACTCCTAGCTGAAATTTTAAGTTTAAGACTCAAGAAAGTCAGAGATACTGTGTTCCAAGGTTGGGAGGATTATAGTAAATAGCACAATTTTATAAATCTGATCTTTCTGATCATTTTTGGTTGATTTTAAAAACAATAGCATAACTCTTGATTAATATCACTTAAGCATTTTTTTTACAAACAGCCTAAATACAAATTGGCACACATTAGTATCTCTTAGCCATACATCTCTTTTATTAATATCCATTTCTCCAAAACACTAGCCATTTGTCCAGAGCCATGAACTTTTACAGCAAGTCTTTTATCTGCAGAAACTGTAGAATATAATATTAAAATAGAAAAGTACAATTTAATATCATATAAGTCACTGTTGCATATTATAAATATATCTTTAGCTACATATATAATTTCATATTTTCTTAGTTGTCTTATTTTACAAATAAAAACAAGATCTTAAGAATTGTGCTACCAGGGTCCTGTTTAGAAATTTATTTCCTGAGCCCATAAAGTTCAAGTGCATTACCTAGTTTCTTTTCTGTCAGATTCAGAGTAATAGGTCTTGAGTTAAATTCTTTGATTCATTTGGAGTTGAGTTTTGTGCATAAAGAGATAGGGATACAATACTGACAGGAATGTTATGGGAATAAACAACCACTTTCTGATTGGATTTAAGGACTGCTACATGAGATGAAGTCATAGCTGACATTATTAAAAGGACCAAGACCTTGTAGGTATTTAGGCCATAGACCCTAGGAGTGTAGAGGGATTATGTTGTTCCATTGTAAATAATTGTCCCCACCTATTAGTTTAATAAAAAGCACTGATTGGCCAAAGGCAGACAGGAAGTGTGGGCGGGGCACCAGACTAAGAAGACTCTAGGAACAGGAAGAACAGAGCAGAATGCTAGAGAGAAACCAGAAGATGCAGAGGACAACCATGTGTTCTGGGAAAAAGTACCAAGCCGCATGGCTGAACAGGATAAGAATCATGGGTTAGATTAAGGATAAAGATTTAGCAAGTAATAATGCCTGGGCTTTAGGCAGATCAGCCTAAAACTTTTGTAAGCATCTGCATGTCTTTGCGGGTCTGTGGGTCTGCGGGTATAAACCTAGAGGTTAGGCCTGAAAGTCTGGGACAGAAACCTCATACTACATAGGAGAGAGCCCACTACTACAATTCCACCATATGAACACAACAATAAAATGAATCCTAATGACTTATTGCTATTTTCAGGAATCATTGCATTTCTGAGCTCTCATCAGAGAAGCTTCTCCTTACAGTAAATGGCAATTATTAGACCCTCAACAAGTCAACATGCAGAGAATAAGAGACTGTGGGGTTCTTACCCCTAAATGGGGAAAACATACAACAATCCTCCCCTCAAAGCTCTGGGATCTTTGTGAAAGAGGAGAGGCAGAATAAGTGTAGGAGTCAGGGTGGTGGATAACATCAAGCAAACAGTGTTTTCCAGCTACAACCAGGCAGTTGCACAAATTAACTTACAGGTATTGTGACAGCATGCACAAGAAATGCACAAATCCAGGCCAGACAAACTCTCAGCCTAGAGGGGAGAAGGTGGGCATCAAATTTCATTACTAGCTGGGGAGCTATTGATGTTTGGTAGCTACCTAGAGAAAGAGTCAGTTTTCTTTAATGACATGACCCCTGGTAGGTAGAGTTCATGCAAGAGAAGGCCCCACTTTGAAGATTAGTTGGGCTACATAAACTGGAATTAATGAGGACAAAAAAGAAGAGGAGGAAAAAACCCTCAAAGATGGGTGGGGAGGAGGCAGGTAGAGAAGATGTGAAGAGTTTGAGGAGGGGTAAATATGATCAAAGTATATCGTATGAAATTATTCAAAATATTATTTATGAATTGAACACGAGGTAAGGTGTCATGATACAGTGTTATAATCTCAGCCCTGAGGATGGCGACTTTGAAAAAAGTTTAGGATACAAAATGAGCTCCAGGATATCTTGAGCTACACCAAAAGGATCTGTTTCAAAAGCTAAAACAAACAAAGAACCAACCCCAAACAAACAACAACAAAAAAAAAACCAAGCAGACAAAATTAATATTAATGTTAACACATAGTTCATTCAGTCCAAAATATCAAATATTAATATTTTAACATGTAATCAGTAGTGAACATAGTATTGGAACATATTTTTTATGCTCTCTGAAGTCTTATATGCATTTTACAACCAGAACATAGCAACTGTGGCTAGCCACATTTGTAAGAATTCGTGGAAACACTGAAAGCATTGGGGAAAAGGACAGGTAAAGTAGACAAGATAAAAATCAAGAGCAAAGAGCTAGGGTTAGCTCTTCGGATTATGGATGAGCCATAATTTTCCATAGCACTTGCCAAGAAAATAATTTTTCAGAATTTCAGAGATTATTGTCAATGCCTAGAAGTTTCCACTGTACCTGGCACTGCCCCTAAGCAACTATGATACCAAGCGAATCACTTAGGATTCCTATTAGTATTACCTTAGATTGTATTTCAAAGACGTCTTCTTATAAAAAGATGTCTTCTTGTACAAGCACACAGACACACACACAGACACAGACACACACATGTCTGTGTGTACATGCCTCACCTAATATCTGTTCTCAAGTTAATAGTGCTTAAAAAGAGAGATGCTGTTCCTGTTTTATTTTCATGATTAAAAAAAATTTGCATTTTTACTTATTGAGTTTCTCCAATGTTATTTTTAATTCCAAGTGTTGTTCATGGGGCCAGGTGGCTATAGCTCAACGGGAAAGCACACAGTTAGCATGTGTAAGGGTCTGGGTTCTTGCCGGCATTGCAAACAAGAACAAAAATAAATAAGGAAAGGAGCTACATAAAAGATTGTTATAGGCATGGTTAAAAATGGGGGAATAATCAAATTCCTATCCTGAAACATCATTATGCCTGCCTGTTATTCCTTCTTCCTGAGGCAGGGGGACTGCAAGTGGCAGTTGCTAGGCAACGCCAACTGCTCTTCAGCTTTTTACCATCTCTGTGAACATTGCTTGCATCTGCAGTACAGTAATTGAGCACTGTCTTAATTAATTTGTACCCCCAAATAAGATTTTTAAAAATTATTGTAATCTAGTAATCTAATTAAAATAATTCTTTAAAGCAAGACCCAGTGGCACAGGCCTGAAATCCTGTTTGAGAGACTGAGACAGGACACTCAAGCGTAAGAACTGCCTGGGTGACTTAGTAACATTGTGTCTGAAATCAAAAATTACAAAGGGCCCTTGGATGTAACTTAGTGGTGAATTACTTGCTTACTGTGCGTGAAGT
This sequence comes from Phyllotis vaccarum, assembly GCA_033318265.1. Classification (NCBI taxonomy): domain Eukaryota; kingdom Metazoa; phylum Chordata; class Mammalia; order Rodentia; family Cricetidae; genus Phyllotis; species Phyllotis vaccarum. Next base: position 133,920,555 of record JARWLC010000013.1, on the reverse strand, counting down.
CTGAGGTGTACACATATGTACCTGTGTTGGTTGAAATCGGTATCAGAACACAGTTAACCAGAACTCCAGGCAGCGAATATATAATTAATGCTAAGAAAATAGGACTTTTTAGTGCCGAGGATGGGAACCAGGATCTTCTTCATCCTCAGCCCATTGGGTATTTTTTTTTTTTTATAATGGATAAAGTCTTGCAGTTCTCCCTTTGTTCCTTCCACTTTAGTCTTCCTCCCCTTTCCCTTCGAAGAGGGCTCAAACCAAGGAAGGGAGGGGGCATGTGCTGGGGTATCTGAGCAGTAGGAGTGTCAGTCATCCCTTTGTGTTTGTTTACTGCAGGCCAGGAAACATGAGAAAGTGTTTGAGGGGGAAAAAAGAGATACGGGCTTTTAGGTTGAGTGTTCATCCATAACTGAATTTCTACAACCCTGATTAGGAAAAAAAAAAAAAAAAAAAAAAAGCTCTTCAGTGTTGAAAATGAAGTCAGGATCTGCACGACCATGTCAGGAAGCAATGAGTAGGGAGGACATTTAGAAAGACAAATGTCAGAGAAAACTGGCCATCCTGTTGTCTATGGCTGAGACTTGGAATCAATCTGGACAGCCTGTGATCATAACTAAAAGCTTTAAGACTCAAGCAGGAGACTCTGGTTTTATGGTAAGAAGCCTGTGACCTCACTCAGCATTTTTATTCTACATCAGGTATAGTGCTCTATCTAGTAGACACGGTATTGAATTTGATTCTTTTATAACTCTGCTGCTATCCACATATATAGACATGGAATACAGGACTTTAGAGAAATGGCATCATTTGTCCAGGGACTGAAGGTCAGTAAGGGGCAGAAGGCAGTTTTGAGCACAGGTCTCTGTCTCTATATTGTTATTTTTCTTTTCTGTTCCATCCACCTTCTGTTTCTGTGAGTTCCCCGATTTGACCCTCAGAGTACATTAACTGATATCTACATTTGAAGAAGGAGTTGAGTCAGGATCCATTTTTTCTAAAATTTCCTACCACTAAAGTCTTTCATAAGATGAGCTTTATTTCTAAACGATCCTTGAGAGTATTCCAAATTCAGGGATCATAGAGAACCACTATGTAATCTCCTGTAATCTTCCCAGGGAAATTTTAAGCCAAATATTTTTTGGCTTTAACTACAAGGGATTTGAATGAAACTTGGCCAGGTTTAGGAATTTTGTAGATACTGGCCTAGAATGTTTTATGCCATTGTCTACAATGACATGAAATAGGAGTGAGAGGTTGGCCCACCTCTTTCACTTTCCCAGACCACCCTGATGACACAACAGGAGGAAGCCCTAGTGACATTCCCATAAATGACCTTGTACTCCAGATGAGAAACTCTGAGAGGTTCAGGTCACAAACCTAGCACACAGAAAAGTAGGCCAAAACAGAGCCTGAAACTCTCAGGCCTGGGGTGGTGGCTTTTGGGTGCCTGTTCCACTATTAATGGTCAGTTTCTAACTAGACCCACTGGCAAAGTGAATTTCCAAAGCTGAAAATTAATAGGGCACCTGTACAAGAAACCAGGCCAGCACAGCTTTTGATATAAAAAGCTTGTTGTTTGACCTCTTTAAAAAGACAAGCATGACAGGAAAGCTTTTACAGAGATAACAGGAGTAGAGCAAGGCATGGCAGCCTCTTACCACATTTCAGGTAATAGTTTTCAGAGTGCTATTTCTCCAAAGAATCTTATAATCAGAGCAAATAATATTTTGAGCAGTATGTATGCTTACAATTCATTTAGTACATCATCTTTAGATAGTGCTATGGTCTACTCTAATGCAGAGTTTGAAAGTGTCTGGCTCTTAGAATCAAGGAGTTAGACTAGACCTCCAGAAACTATCTATCTTTCAACCCTTTGTACAAAGCCCAGAGAACACATTCACAAACAGAGGCATCTCATCACAATAAAGTTTTGGCAATTTGGCTGCCCTAACTAGGTTTTAATAATGCTAAATGACCCATCTATGGAGGGATCATGCATTACACATCACAGATCAACACACAAAAATGTATATTCTTGTCATTTGTATTTGCATTGTGTCTGGATCAGGTGGGAATCCTGGCTTATAGTGTCCAATGTCAGATTGTGGGATGTAACTATTCACCACATGAGACAATTGTGTGCAGGAAAACCTTATTCACTCACTTAAGAAAAGAACTGATGAAGTATAACATCATTCACTATTTATTTTATTTTTGTGATCTGTTTCGGAAAAGAAGTCCAGGGAAGAACACCTCATATTATAGAAGCTTTTCTGCACCAGGATGTTTCTTATTTCTTCTTCTTCTCCTCCTCCTCCTCCTCCTCCTCCTCCTTCTTCTTCTTCTTCTAATAATGTGACATCCTGATGCTCCATCAGTCACACAATCTTGACAGAAGAGACAATGGGTAGTAAAAATATGTTTTACTACCCATCTTTTATGTCAGTACCATGAGTGACAGGCTGTGTAACAACTGAAATTTTTTTGCAGGAAAGAAACTTAAGTCCATGTCCATTTCTACAGATGGTTCTGTGCATGTGGCATCTAGCAAGGGTTCTTCACCCAGATGTCATACTTAGAACAGACTGTAGTATTTATGGTGGTGTGTATTTATGTATATGTATAGCTTCCTGGTTACAAGGTAAAGATTTGGGAATGGGAACAACATCCAGCCAGGTTCTCATAATACAGGGATGATAAGAAAAAGAAAATGTCATAACACCATTTCTTAAATTCTATTTTAGCAGAAAAAAGTCTAGAAAGATTACTTCAAAGACAGAATTAGAGGCAAAGAGATATAAATCTTTAAAATGACATTTCAATGCAATTTAAACCATATTTTTACAGCTTAAAGTTTTCAAATAATTTCAGAGTACAAAAGAATTTCAAGAAAAGTCCAAAGACTGCCCAAATGCTACTCATATAGATTGCCTAATTTTTAATTTTTGCTCCACTGACTTTGTCTTTATATAAATATGTGTACATATATCCATTTTTGAACTACTTGAAAGTTGATGATATTATAATGTCCTTTCATTCAGATGAGTCCCTACTCTTGTATAATCAAGGAAAAATTGCACACTTCAGGCTCAAAGCAATGTAATTTCATCAATTATCTCAATGGCACTCTTTAATCAACATGTTTCTTCTGATCCATGACTCATTGGGATTTATTGATAATGAATTCAAAATGTTTTGAAATTTGGGATTTTTTCAGAAATGAAAGAAAATACATCAATGATCAAATTTAAGTTATCTTTCTGATGATGTTATCTTATGGAATATGCATTTCAGCTGTGTGGCAAAATAAATGACTATCAAAGTTAAATAACCAAGGGTTGGGGTTATAGTACAGTGGAAAATATGCTATGTTTATGGGCCTAGGTCAATCTCTAGAACTATAACAAATTAAATGATGTAACTATTTAAAATCTTCATGTTTAGTGTGTGTGTGTGTGTGTGTGTGTGTGTGTGTGTGTGTGTGTGTGTGTTCTCTGTAGGAAAGTTTTCTTTGGGCCAAAACCCAGGTATTGATATAACTCTCTGGACAGCTGCCTGTTTTTGTAAATAAAATTTTATTAAAAGGCATATAAGGTCATTTGTTTAGTGCCACCTATAACTATTAGGCAAAGCTGAGTAGCTGTGACAGAGATTGTATAGCCCACAAATCCTAGACTATTCTTTAGCTGGCCCTCAAAAGGTGATCCTTGCCTTAGATGCATAAGTAATTCTACCCAAGACTAGCAGAAGAGTGCTGTAGAGTGCTGTATGTTCTGGTATATTATAAATATGTGTCCCTCCTACTGATGGAATAAAAAGCTCTGATTGGCCAGAAGGCAGAAGGGAAATGTGGGTGGGGCTACCAGGCTAAGAAATCTCTGGGAAGAGGAAGAGTCCTAGCAGAGACACCAGCAGATGCAGAGAAAGGAAGGCAAGAATGCTGCTCCGAGAAAAGGTAGTAAGCCAGTTGGCAAATAATGATTAACAAGTTATGTGCCTGAGCCATAGGATGATCAGAATGAAATTAATATAAACCGTTGTGTGATTATTTATGTGCAAGTGGCAGTGGTGCTGTGAGCAGGTCTGAACCTTAGGGCTAGGCCAAAAAGGCCAGACCACAAAGTTCATATTATGTAAAATAATTTCTAGCTGATTCTACCCCAAGTCCCCAAGCCACAAAATCAAAATCTAACACATAATTGTTTTTAACCAACTTAATTTCAGAGTCATTTGTTACATAGCAAAAATTAATTGGTACAGTTTTGTTGCACGAATGAATGAGACTCAGGGATAGATCTCTGAAGAAGTTGGAGATATTAGAGGGAATAAACACCACAGTCAGATCTTACCCAGCTGTCTTACAGCTTCCTCAGCCTCGATTCCCTTGGAATGGCTTTTTCTGTGTTTGAATCCTTTCTTAGGTATTCTTTCAGTAATTAAGTCTTGGCCCCACCACACCTGCTTGGGAGCCTGGAATTCCTTCTAAAATCTGAAGTGACCTTGACTCAGTTGAGATTAAGGGTGTAGGTCACCACTCCCAGGATACTCCCTGTGCTGGGATTAAAGGTTTGAATCACCACTCTCTGATTCTCCTAGTCTGACCGTGGTTACAGCTCTGGGACTTCTGGAGCTTTTACTAACCCCCCACATAGACTGTGAGTAGATTCCCTCTGATATCTCCAAAACTTCTGAAACTTTATTAAATCCCCACATATCCCCTTTTGTCAAATTAAAAAAAAAAGGTGATAGCTAACATAATAAAAACAATATACAATAGGTACAATAATTATATACAATATATACAAACAATAAATGAGTAATGTCCAGTCCATTAACAATTGACAATTCCAATAAAATATTTCATTAATTATCCTATTTTGATGAATCCACACAGTTTCACAAAAGCTTCTTAAAGAGTTGTGAGAGAATCACACAGAAGAAAGAAGCTACCTGGAGTTCTAGAAGTCAGATGAAGATTGAAAAATAACAAGCATAATAATTTTGTCTTGAGCCTTTGACAATGTCTTTTCAGAAAGAATTGATTTATTTTCATATATCGCTGCACACATTTATGAAATGAACAAAGCAATTTGTCATGAGTCATATACACATCTCTACAGCTATCAACCTGTCAACATCTATCAATCTTCTCCTATCTTCTTTGGAGGAGATTGTGACCATATTAAATAACTGGATGGTAAATCCATAAGAGAAAGCAGAAAATTTACAAACAGAGACCCTTGTATATTAAATCTTGATAAAACTTCTATTAAAATAAACAAACTCTGCTTTTCTTGATAACAAGTAATATTGACAGTACAATTAAATTGTCTGTCTTTTATCAAAATGCACTCAGTCCATAATTAAATAAAGGTATTTGTTTTATAGTACTGGGGATGAGACTTATGGCCTTACAATGATAGCCATATGCTGGGTTATGTATACTCAGCATATCTGATGGGCTTTTAAGTGTGTGACAAAAAACAGATTTTAAAAATTTTAACTCTTAAATAATAATGCATTATTTTTGTTTGAAAAAAGTAGAATTATTGGTCTAAGAAAAGCAACATTTTTTCAGCCTCATAATTCCAGGCCCCTAGATTCTAGAGAATATAATGGAGCTGTGGAGATAAGATCACTTCATTAGGTTGGCACACAGCTGCTTATTTTTCCATCATTGTGTCTGTTCTTAAAATGGGCCTCTAATCAGAGAGCTTGGCCTCAGCTGTAGCTCAGTGGGAGGACACTTACTTGGCATGGGCGAGGCCCTCATTTCAATCTTCAGTGTGTCAATAAGAAAGCTCAAAATAACTAAATTTTGTTGTTGGTAAATTCACTTGTTAAAACAAACTCTATTAAGACTTATGTGAGAAAACAAAGATTTGTGATGACTTCTAGTGTGTGAAGAAACTAAAGTCATTTCATAGAATGCTGTGCGGTGCACAGAATTTTCTGGCATTCAGGATTCATAGAAATGACAACTCCTTACTGTCTCATAAAAATTCAAAAAGTTAAAACTGCAAAAATATTAAGCCCTAGATTTCCACGGTCTCTTTTTATCCATGAAAATATATGATTCATATGATCATCACAACCTTTTGCTCTTTAATTAAACTGCAGATTAAATTTGCTTTTGTTCATCTACTAGGTACAACCTTGTTTAATTTCTGATAAATTATCAGCCAGTGTTTTGCTGTTTTAATAAACTCAGGGTATTTGAAATCACAAGACGATATTTCATATACTATTTTTTCAGCTGTGGTTTTAATTTAAATGGTCTCCAAGAAAAAGCCAGAAATATAATATAAAATAAATCCTAGAAGATTCTTTCCTATCTGGAGGAAAGAATCATAATTATATAATAAGTCCTTGAAGAATTATCAAGAGACATGCATTGCACCCAAGTTAGGAAGGAATGATTTGACAATGAAGTGTGAATGCTAATTTAGAACCTTAAAAAATATAATTATCCACACTGTCATGTAAATCCACCTTGCTCCTGAAAGTCCCCAGTATTATTGTCAAGAATTTGGATAAACAGGAATGAATATTTATAGATTGTTTCTTTTTCAGAGACTCGGTATGCTTGCATGAAGATACTTTATTTTTAAAAAGAACATTCTAGTGCTGAGTCCAGAGAGTAGGAGACAGTGAAGTACTCAGTCCTCAATGGGACATCTATATCACATCACTTCCGCAAGGCTTAAGGACTATCACAGAAGAGGGAGTGGGAAGATTGTCATAGTCCGGAAATTGGGAAGAATGAAATGAAGCTAGATTTTCCAAACATGTTTTTCATTGCATCTAAGAACTCCCAAAGGCTGTAACTAAATGCACAAGACCTGGGCAAAATCAAGACAGTCACATTTCCAGCATGAATGTGGGAGCAGCCCCACTAAATCCACCCATAATTGAAGACATACTAGTAGTTAATGGCTGATGGCAGAGAGTACATTTTCTTTATAGAAACAGCCCCTGGAAGATTACCCATGTCCCAGTAGACAGTTGTACATTCAAGTACATTCTGACAGCGCTAAATGGATTCAGTGGGTTTTTAAAAGAGTACATGAAATTGGGAATGAAAATGGTAGAGGGAAGAGTTAAAGGGAAGGATTAGAGGTAGATTTTTTTTTTATAACACAATGTATACATGTAGAAAATTCTCAGACAATAAAAAATAGCATACAATTGTAAATTATTTTCATGCCCCAAACAAGTAACTAGTTGAGCACATAGTCTTTCTTTTATTTTTTCCAACCTTGTCTTTGTGAAAAAAATAAATAACAAAAAAAAATTGTCAAAACAGACACAAACATCTGAAAAACTAGATCTATCTTGATTTGATTCTGAGACATGAGTATTCTTCAGGTAAGTGAAATGGATCTGTCAGATGGTAGTTCACTTTCACAATGTAAAGTTGAGTATACAAATGTGACATGTTTTGGGTTTAGATGTGACATATCAATGCAGATTAAAGAAAAACATATTTTCATATTGTAGTTGATAAGATTTATTATGTACAAAATTTGATTTGGATTTTTTTGGCAAATATATGTTCAGTGAATTGTAATAGCCTTTTCATTCCATTTGCAAAGTCAGCATAAAGTGCACAGTTATTTCATAATTCAATTCAGGGGTTATAAAGATAGGGTGGTGGGAATGCTTAAACATTAAATTTAGGAAAACATTTAGTCCAGCATTGAAGTCTTTGTCAGCAAAAGCTTGTGTAAGCCAAGAAAAATCTTAGTTGCAATAATAATAATAATAATAATAATAATAATAATAATAATAATAGTAATGTTTCATTATGTTTCCTCTCCATTTGTTAAAAATTAGCTCATCCTGTCTCCTTGGAAGGTGTTATTCTTTTCTTGACCCATCTTTCCAGTTTCTTTTTTCCTCCAATTCCTTTACTATTACTACTGCTACTACTAGAATAATAATAACATTGGCAAGAGAAGGACACAAGTCAGGCAGGACCATTTTAATCAATAAAAGGATTAGTGCAGATAAGTGGCAGATAAGAATTAAATATCTTGCATGCTATTTTGCAAGAACAGAACTGCCATAACAAAATACCTCAAACTTGATGACTTAAAGAACAGAAAATTATTACTATTTTCCTACAGTTCTTTAGGAGTTGAAGATCAATGTCTCAACAGAGTTGGTTCTTACTAAACCCTTTGTTATTTTTCTCAGAGTTCCTTAAATATATCTTAGCCCAAGAGAGCCAGAAGTAATTTTAAGAACATGATGCCACATTCCCAAGAGATGGAGAGAATGGTATTTGGTCATTTGGTGGGTTATGAAAAGCGACTCGTGAACTATGCCAAAACAAGGCAGAATAATTCTTTACATTTCCTGCTTCACTGAAAAGTCTACCAGAAATTCTGGGCCTGTAGGCTGAAGATGGATGCTCCACCATTGCAGAGGAACTTTGGGTGACTAGGCAGTCAGATGTCTCTGTCAATTCTAGAGTCTTTGAAATTTCTTACAAATGCACTTCCTTTTGCTCAGGTAATATTATCCTTCTGGATCTCTGATGGATTTGAAGACAAGCTAGTTATAGTCACAGTTTTCCTTAGTTATGGTAGAAAGTAAATTAGGTATAAAACTTTATATTCACTAAGATAGGATAGATAATGAAGTATATTCTTTAAATTTGTCAGACACAAATGAACTGTACATTGTGAATGTAATGCTTACTTTATAATTGTTCTTATTGTATGTAGTCTTACTATGCTTAAGTTAAAACCTTTTCTTATTTAGACAAAAAGAGGAAGTATTTTGGAATATTAAATTAAGGTGTGTTACATTCATTTATGCTGCGGAATATTTGTTTAATGATGCAAGGGCATGTTACTTTCATTTGATTACTTAAATTGACTTGGAATCAGGAGGCTGAGTAAGCAAATAGTAACAGGAAGTAGTAGGATGGGACCATGTGAAACTAAGGTTCTTATCTGGGGCCTGAGCAGAAGGATGCCCTGTTTGGGAGGGGGACTCAAGCAAGCTAGGAGAGACAGTTAGATACTTGCTATTCAGCCTCTCTGAGTGATAAGAATTTCACCTCAACCTTTGAATCTTGAGATCTACAGAAGGATAGAGATTTAGATAAAGTTCTCTTTAGCAGCTGCCATTGTGCCAGCACCTGAGGGAGCAGAATTCCTTCCTGGCTGTGATCACTGTGGCCTAACCGCTATTGCAACTGCTGATTAGGACAGCAGTGGCTTAAGGGGAAGCTACTGAATCTAATGAAAAACAACAACAACAACTATGCATGGAGGTGCACACATGTTATTTCAGAACTTGGGAGAGGAGACTGACACAGGAGGATCAGGAGTGTAAAGCCAATCTTGGCTGTAGAGCAAATTCTAGGCCAGCTTGGGACAAATGAGGTTTGAGGTTGTGAAACTATATATGGACTGTGAAGTCAGATAAGAGGCCATAAGAGGAGAGCAAGAGATGTTGAGAGCAAGAGGAAAAATAAAAGATCACATACTACAATGAAAGGTAAGGAGGTCACTGAGGTGAAAGGTGTACAGAGCCAGAGGAGGATAGAGAAGAATGAAGTCAGAGCAATAGAAAAACCAAGCTTTGTTTGGCAAATATCATGATGAAACAACTCTTTGTAAGCTAGGAAATAAAATTAAAAACACATTATATGTAACTACTGTGGCAATCTGAGATACATACAAAACTTGAGCACCTGTGTGCAAATTTGAGGAGATCTTTGTCGGAATGAGGTGCAGCCTATACTTTATATGTGCTGCATGGCTTCTTCAGCAGTCTGCTACTGTCACCCTTTCCTTGTTTCTCTTTTATTCTGCCTCCTCTTTCCCCTATTTATAGTAAAACCTACCATTACAGGCCATTAAGCTGTAAACCAAGAGACCTGATCTAGCTTTTATGCTTGTTTCTAATATTGCCTAACTTAAGGAATTCCTTTTAGATCACTGGGTCTCATTTTCCTGTAGTGGGATTATGTCGCTACACTGTAAATAATTGTCCCACCTATGAGTTTAATAAAAATGCTGATTGACCAAAGGTAGACAGGAAGTGTGGGTGGGGCTAACAAACTAAGAAAACTCTGAGAACAGGAAGAGCAGAGCAGAGAAGCCAGAGAGACACCACAGAGACAGCATGATGAGAAGCCAGCAGACACAGAGGAAAGAAGGTGATGCTCTGAGAAAAGGAACTGAGCCACATGGCTGAACAAGATGGGAATCATGGGTTAGTTTGAGAATTAAGAGTTAGCAAGTTATATGCCTGGGCCCCAGATTGTAGTTAATAAGCATCTGTGTGATTCTGTAGGTCTGTGGGTCTGAACCATGGGCCAGACAGGCCAGAAACTTAATACTACAGTTTCCCTTTCTCTAAATAGACAGATTGAATATTGACAGAAAATACATCCAAAATCTTATCAAATTCTGAAATTCCATGATCTTAATGTTACACTATAGGCAATATCACAGGTTATTCTAGTGATTTCTGCTCTAAATACACCCCCTAGAGCCCATGTTACACCAATAAACTGTGGACTTAGAAATTTATTTTTAGCGCAAGAAGTTAGGGAGGTTGAGGCAGGAGTATGCTCTGAACACTGGAGTTCCAGCCTAGCATGGGAAATAAAGTAAGCTGAGAGTAATCATCTTGTTTAAAATGTTGCTTGTGAAAAGAACATGTGTACAAATAATAATGTGCAACTGTTTTTTCCAAAGAATTTAGTTTATTCCATAATCTCTACCAACTATAATTTATAAAATACTAAATAATAGCTTTTCATAGCTACTCTGTAAAACACTTAGCAATTCTGGGAAGTTCATTTTATTATCTCTGTTTTGCAGGTAAGAAATCCCTAGACTCGGAGTTCATTAGCTTTTCCAAATATTTGCAGCTAATACATTAAAGTCATAATCTACACAGTAGCATTTCCCTAAAGCTGTTATACTTTAATATAAATAATGACAAAGCTCATAGCATAACAAATTTTGCAGACTTATACAAATAAATCATGCACAGAAATAATAACTACACAGAGTATGATGAGGGCCATGAAGAAGAAACTCTGTTTTCTTAAATGAGAATATTTTTGGAGTATTTTCTCACCAATGAGTGCGTTGTCAGCTTCAGAAGATACTGGAAACATACCAGTTTCTAGACCAAAACATCTAGAAGCCATTACATTTTTACCTAAAAACTGAGCAGAGGCTTAAAAACATAAGGCCAAATGGTGTGCTGATGAAATCCCAGCACTCAAGGGGCTGAAGCTGGCTAACGCGTGTACATTTGTGGCCAGGCTAGGCCACACAGCAAGACTCTGACCTAAAATTTTAAAAAGAATTTGGAGCTTTAGAAATGGTTGAGTACTTAACAGCACTGGATTCTCTCCCAAATTATGTGGGTTCATAAACATTTGTAACTATACTCCTAAAGGATGCAATGCCCTTTCTGCCTCCACTATGTAGGCAAATCATCCAAATACATAAAAATAAAACTTTAAAAAATAATAAGATTTTATAAAATACTTTAAGATTTTCTGATTGTTTTGTCTTTCCAAGACTTAAATGTCCAGTTTTAATAATCAAATCTATAACAATAAATAAAAAAATGATGTAATATAGTGAGGCATGATGGCATGTGCCCGTAATCTGAGCACAGCAGAGGGCTGAGGTGGGAGCATCATGAGTTTGAGGACACTCTGAGCTATTTAGACAGACACCATTTCAATTTAAAGACAGTAATAAATCTTGAACAAAGAACTTTGAATGTTTGCACTATAAAGTCAGCAAGTGCTTGAGAAGGTGGCCGTATATAATACATTTAAACATTTTGCAATTCACACATTATAAAAACATACTCCATTATTATAGGTAACTTTTTATTTTAATTTAAGTAAATTAATAAATGAGAATTTCTGAAGGTTTCAGCATCTTTAAGGTAAAGTACAATGGAAAGGTCAATTCTTTTTTGGTCAAGTTTCTTTTTCTTTCTCTCTGCTTGAAGCCTGTTTTTACAGTATTTATTTTTTCATTATTTTATTTTATATGTAGGAATATTTTGTTTGTATGTATATATTTATGTACCAAAAGAATGTCTGGTCACTGTGGAAGTCAAAGGAGGGTTTTGAATTCTCTGGAACTGGAGTTACAGATAGTTGTGAGACACTATGTGAGTGTTTGGAATTGAACCCTGGTCCTCTGCAAGTGCAGCCAGTGCCCTTAACCACTAATTTTTCTCTCTAGCTCTAATACTTATTTGTGGTGTGTGTGTGTGTGTGTGTGTGTGTGAGAGAGAGAGAGAGAGAGAGAGAGAGAGAGAGAGAGAGAGACAGAGAGACAGAGAGACACAGAGAGACACAGAGAGACAGAGAGAAAGAGAGAGTACATGTGTGTGTGTGTCTGTGTCTGTGTTGACAATGAGCAGCAACTGTAAAGGTAAGAGGACGATTTTGGTGAGTTGGTTCTCTCCTGCTATGTGGGTTCCAGAAATTAAATTTAACTTGTCAGTCTTTGAATCAAGTCCTTTACACTCTGAGACACCGTGCTTGTTCAGGAACACTTTTAAGACAAGTATACTCATGTGAGCTTAGCTAAAAGGCCAAGAAGTGATTAAAATAAATATTTCAGCCCTCTTTCATGAAGATAATTGTTTTGTGGCTATGTTCTTTCTCTACGCATGAGTGAACATTGCAAAAGAACCCTTTATCTTGTTTCTATAATCTTTTCTTAAAACTACCTGTTTCTCCATGATTCCAAAAATTTCACTTCTCCTTATCTTCGTTTTAGTTCTGTTTCTAGTAAAGCAAATAACTGCGATCATAGTGACTAAAGGCAAGTTTAGACACCATCATTCTGAATGGCAAAATTATAAACCATCCAAATTAGGTATGAGAAAAAGTTGGGGTATGGAGCATTCTGGAACAAAATTGTTTCCACCTACAAACTTGAGAAACCAACATAGACCATATAGGCAATGTTTCTACTGTCGTGAAAAATTGAAAGAGGGACTGAAGCAAACACACACACACACACTCACACACACAGACACAGACACACACACACACACACACACACACACACACACACACAGAGAGAGAGAGAGAGAGAGAGAGAGAGAGAGAGAGAGAGAGAGAGAGAGAAAGAGAATATTATCACTACTTAAATTTTTATTTACCTGGAGGTCACTGTGCCCCAAGGAAAGAAAAAAGGAATCCAGAAACAAAAAAAATAAAATAAAAAATTGAAGATGCTTTTGAAGATGGCACTACTTAGTTGTGTGATGTTATGTTGCATTTAGAATCCAGAATCTTATGCATATAAGGAAATACTCTATCATTTAGACATATCCCCAATTTGATATTGTACTTTATTTATGCAAAACATCACCACCAGGCAAAACACAAGACCTGTTTGTGCATTAAAGAAAAAATAACTTCTTGCAAAGATATAATTAACTTAAAATAGAAAGGTTATTTTAATATGTGTTAGTTCAAATTATGTTTATATGCAGGGTTATGTACACACGATTGAAAGTTCCTTCAGTGGTAGAGGCATATGGTCCTCTAGAATTACACTTATAAGGGGTGGTGAATGAAAAACCCAAACTGAGGTTGAACACAGGTCCTCTGAAAGAGCAGTACATACTCTTCACAGGTGGGGCCATCTCTCCAACTTGAAAAGGTTATTTTTGCTTTCTTCAAGCAATACTCAACTTCATATGGAATAACAAGAAACCCAGGATTGCCAAAACAATCCTGTTCAATAATAGAACATAGGAGGCATCACCATCCCTGACTTCGAGCTATACTATAGAGCTACAGCAATACGAAAAACAGCTTGGTACTGGCATAAAAACAGATTTGTGGATCAATGGAATTAAAATGAAGACCCTGACCTTAATCCATACACCTATGAACACCTGAATTTTGGCAAAGAGGCCAAAAATATACAATGGAAAAAAGATAGTATCTTTAACAAATGGTGTTGGCATAACTGGATGGTAGTATGTAGAAGAATACAAATAGATCAAATATAATCCAGCACAAAACTCAAGTCCAAGTGGATCAAAGACCTCAACATAAACCTAGCTACACTGACCTTGATAGAAAAGAAAGTGGGAAATACAACAAACCTTCAATGCATTGGCACAGACAACTACTTCGTAAATATAATCCCAATAATACAGACACTAAGAACAACAGTTAATAAATGTAACCTTCTGAAATTGAGGAACTTCTGTAATGCAAAGTACATGGTCAGTAAGACAACAGGACAGCCTAATAAGAAGAGATCTTCATCAGCCTTACATCTGACAGAGGACTGATCTCTAAAATATATAGAAAACTGAAGAAACTAGAGGCCAAAAATCAAAATAATCTAATTTAAAAGTGGAGTTCAGAGCTAAAAGGAAATTCTCAATAGAAGAATTTCAGAGGGCATGCTCAACATCCTTAGCCAACAGGGAAATGCAAATCAAAACAACTCTGAGATACCATCTTACACCTGTCAGAATGACTAAGACCAAAAACACAGACTACAGCCTATGCTGGAGGAGATGTGGAACAAGGGGGAACACTTCTCCATTGTTGAGGGGAGTGTAAACTTGCACATCTACTCAGCAGTAAAATAAAAATATGACATTCTAAAATTTTCAGGCAAATAGATGAATTCGGAGAGTATCATCCTAAGTGAGATAACACAGGTCAAGAAAGACAGACATGGCAAGTACTCACTCATAAGTGAATTTTAGACACAAAGTGAAAAATATCCAGGCTGCAAACCACAACCCCTGAGCAGCTAGGTAACAGGAGGAACTTAAGAGAGACATCCAGGGGTCCCCTGGGAAGAGGAAGTAGAGAAGATCTCCTGAGTAAACTGGGATCATAACGGGGAGTGAGCAAGGAGAGGTGGGAACAAATCAGGAGAGGAGAGGATTGAGTGAGAGGAACAAAGAGAGGGAGAAACAAAGAAATGGATATATTGTTAGAAGAGCCACTGTGGCGTTAGAGAGAAACCTGGTGCTAAGGAAACCTCCAAGAACCCAGAAGATGTCCCTGGCTAGGATTCTAAGCAATAGGAGAGAGGGTGCCTAAACAGGACTTCCCCAATGATTAAATGAATGACCATACTAATTATCATCACAGAACCTTCAGCTAGCAATGGATAGAGTCAGAAGCAGAGATTCATAGCTAAGTATGAGGTCGAGCTCCCAGTCCAGCTGAAGAGGGGAAGGAGAGAGTATATGAGCAAAAGGATCAGGATCATGAGGAAAAGATACACAGTGACAGCTGACCTGAGCCATTGGGAGCTCACTGACTCTGCAATGACAGCTGGGGAAACTTCATGGAAATAAACTAAACCCTCCAAAGGTAGATGACTGTAAAACTGCTTGGGCAGCTTGTGGAGCCTCTTGCAGTAGGATCAGACTATGTTCCTGGTGCATGAACTGACATCTCGGAGCCCATTCCCTACAGAGGAACTCCTAACCCAGACTTAGTACTGGGATGAGGGACTTGGACCTACCTCAACTAGATATGCCAGACTGAACTGACTCACCTTGCCCTCCTTGAGGAATGGATGGGGGGATGGAGTGTGGGAAAGGCTGAGGGAGGACTGAGAGGGACTGGGAGGAGGGAAGGAAAGGGGAGCAGTGGTAGATATGGTAGAAACTTTTTAAATAAAAAACCAAACCAACTAACCAACAACCAACCAACCAACCAAACAAACAAACAAACAAATAAAAATAACCTAGTTTTATTATATAGTACTGGTTGGCCTTGTACTTGCAATGTGGAGTAGGCCAGAGAAACCTGTCTACCTCTCTCTACCAAGTGCTGGGATCAAATGTGTACACTACAAAAACATATTAAAACTTTTCCAAAAGCCTATAATATAGGATCTCACCTGGGTAATTAGACAAGGATGTTTAATGGAATAACATGGCATATTAAAAAATGTTTCCTGATATTCATATTAAAAACATAAAAAGATGTAGGTACAATTCATAATATATTTGAGTTATTTCTGCACTTAAAATGTCGTTTCAACATGTAAATAATCGATGTGAACAATTGTCAGTAATAAATTCTATGTTCTTTTCTCATGTCAAGTCTTCAAATTCTGGTTGGTATTTTATGCTTTTAGCACTTCTTAGCTACAACCAGCCACATTTCAAGTGTTCAGTAGCTTCATATTACTAGTGGTTAATGTAAGCAACAAATCACATCAGAGAAATCAAGAGAAATGTTGATCAAATCTTAAAGATTAGGAACCACAAGACACAATGTAGATGTTCTGAGTATATATAGGGGAAAACATTAACAGAAATAATGCTTAACAAATGAAATTTGAAATCAACAAACATATGTAACAAAATGGCCGAGAATCAATATTTATCATAAAGAATTGTTACAATTGCACAAGAAGAGTAGTCAAAGGCCATAAATGAATAATTGACAGAAGATTAAAATAAAAGGTCCAACACATATTCAATAAGATTCAAACTGAATTAAAGGCAACATTTTACTTCACACATATGAAACTATCAAATATTAAAAGAAAGCAGTATTGCTGGAATAACTCAAAGGATAAGAATCTTATACATGACTGTTCAAAACGTTAAAGTGGAGGGCTGGAGGGACTGTTCAGCTGCGACAACAGTGTGAGACTTCCTCAAAAAATAATAAAAATATATGTACATGAAATTATATATACATTCACATGAGATTTAAAATATATTTAAAGTAATTTTATTTGAATTTTTCTACAATTCGCAGCCATATTTTAAAGAACCTTTTGAATTTGAGGCTGATGCTTACAGATGTCTTTTATTTAGAGAGATTCAAACTAAAGTATTATTCTCCTCTAGGAAGCCATTCAGGATCATGTAGTTCATAACTTCTGTTCTCATTGCCAAAAAATATCAGGACCTAAATTTATGAAATCCACCCTTTATTCTATGTTCACATCTATATGCCTTCTATTGTTTTGTCTCACACACAGACATCTGACCAACTTAGAAAATATTTGTTGTGGTGGTCGTGTGAATTAGATATTCTATGGTTAATACTGAAACAACTGGGAGATAATATGATGAAATTTGACTAAGTTTTTTGATGTTGTTATTGCAATTACCTTGGAAACCCAAATAACCAAGCTGTGTGTTCCACTGAGAATTAAAAGAACCTGTTTTTTTTTTTTTTCCTTGTGGAGTAACCAACCAATGTCTGACTTGACTTAAGGCCCACTCCACAAGTTGCAACTCCTAACCAATACAGTTTTGGTGAACAAGAACCAGAGACTAGATAGCCCAGATACCTAAGGCAAAAACCAAACACTACTGGTCTTTTTAAAGAAAGAGTAATAACATGACTCCTAATGCTAATCTGCTATACTCAATATCAGTGCCAGGCTCAGCCATCATCAAAGAAGACTCTTGCAGCATATGGAAACAAATATAGAGATCCACAGCCAGACATGAAGGGGAAAAGAAAGAAGGGACGGAGGCAAGGACGAAAGGAAGGAGGGAGAGAGGAAGGGTGGGAGGCAAGGATAGAGTGAGGGAGGAAAAGAGACCTTAGAGCACACAACTCTAAATGGCATGCCATCATCAAATCCCTCCCCTTAGAGCTCAGAAAATTCCACAGTAGCAGAGACAGAGTGTAAGAGCCTGAAGGGATGGACGACACTGGGAGAACAAGGCCCTCTAAATCACCTGATCAAAGCTCATATGAACTCAGAGACTGAAGCAGCAAGCACAGGGCTTATAGGGGTTTGCACCAGGTCCTCTGTGTGTATATATTATAGCTTGAATGTAGTACTTTTATGAGACTCCTGAGTGTGTGAATGAGTGGGTCTCTGATTCTTTTTTTAATCATTATTTATTAACGTTTTTCATTTTACATGCTAGCCACTGTTACCCCTCTTTCCACTTCTGCTGTTCCCCCTCCCCTCTCTCTACCCCAATCCACTCATCAAAGAAGATAGCCTCCCTTGGGGAGTCAACAATAACTGGCATATGGTTTCCTTGATATTCAGGGTATATTCTAAATACTTTCCCCTCCAATATCCTTGTTTGACATGATTGTCTTTCCTCATGATGGCGAATGTTTTTGTCTTCTCAACCCTAGAGACTTGAAGGCAGGAAGATAAGTAGTTTAAGATTGCCCAGGAAGCTCAAGGCAAGCCTGAGCTACAACTCTCTCCCTTTCAAAAAGCATATATTGCTACTAAGTTACTGTCTTCTTTGGGGTTTCTTTTACTGTAACAAAACATTATGGCCAAAAGACAAGTTTTTGAGGAAAGGGTTTGTTTGGCTTACACTTCAGCATTGCTGTTGATTATTGAAAGAAGTGAGGACATGAACTAAAACAGAGCAGAAACCTGGAGGAAGGAGCTGATGCGGACACCATGGAGGGGAGCTGCTTTACTGGCTTACTTCCCCTGGCTCGCACAGCCAGCTTTCTTATGGAACCCAGGACCACTAGTCCAGAGATTGTACCACCCACCATGGACTAGGCTTTCCCACATTGATCACTAATTGAGAAATGCCTTACATATGGGTCTCATGGAGGTATTTCTTCAACTGAGGCTTCTTATCCTCTGTTGACTCTAGCTTGCAGCAAATTGACACACACCAGTACAGTTGCCTAGATTGATCTTGAACTTTGGGATTCCTGATTCGGCATCTTGAGTATCTGGTATGACATAAGAATAACAGATGTATGTCACTGTGCTAAGATACAAGGATTTCACTTTTAAATAGCAGATAGCATTTAAAAATAGATTAAATGAGAAGTTTAAAAACATCAGTCTACAGAAGGGACGTAAAATAGGAACGATAACAAAAAAAAAACCCACTAACGTTTTTATGACTCCCGATTGCTTCTTGCTTCTAATTCTCTAACTACCCTACTACCTTTCTGTAATTATTTTTTTCTGCTTATTTCAGTCACCATGGAACATGAAATGCATGTAATTCTACATCCCTAGTTATCCATGGATAAATGAGATAAGAACATTTAGCAACTCAATGTAATCTTGAGCAACTTAAAGGAAATGATGCTGTAAAAGACCTAACACATTCATTGTCATGCAATACAGGATAGTTATAAAATTATTAGGCAAATTATCATTTGAGCACTAAGGCTCTGGACATGTTTCACTCAAGTCCAAAGAAGACTTGGAAGACTTCCACACCAACAAAAGTCAATTGAGCAAGGAATTTCTATGAAACAGTTCATGAAGAAAATATAAAACTGAATGAACCTAGTTTTGGAAAACTGTTCTCACTTTCTAAAATGGAAAAAAGATGATTTCTGATCACCAAAGAAGAAAGTGTGTGATGGACATGCTCAACAAAACTCTAATGTAGATAAAACAGATATGTTCTGAGATGTGGCTAAAGTTATCATAGCCCCTGAGAGACAGGATGAGTTTACCAAAAACAAGGCAAGCTCTGTCTGTTTTCTTTGTTGATATTACAAATGACTCAAGAGCAAAACTTTTCATGATATGATGTCTTTGTGGAGAAAACAGTTAAATCAATACAAAATGTTCCTTGTTCTTTCTTATTATAGTCTGAAATTTGGATTAATTTCTAATGAAAATATTAGCATATAAAATATGTTTAAACATTACATTTTCATGCATACATATACTTTATGAAAGGTTCATATTAAATCATAATCAGAATTTTAATATTAGTTGACAATTTTTCAAATTATAAATAGTATCAATACTTTTGCCTTCCATTTTAAAATTAAAATATAGTCATTAAAATAAATTTCTGTGAATTCAAGTTCAGCCTGGTCCACAGGGTGAATCTGAGGACAGCTCAATTTACAGAGACCTTGTCTCTAAACAAACTAAACAAAACAAACAAAAGGACATTATATATCTTTAAAATTGTGAAGTAAATTTATTAAGAAAGATGATAAGCCCGTGTTATTATTTGTTAGTCAAGGACTGTGTAGATTATAAATAAGATAACACATGTTAAGTAGCTAAGAAGGAGATTAAGTATAATGGATATTGGAAACCAACTGAGATCTGGCCAGGAAAGAACTCTAGAACTAAAATCCTTGATATATGATACACTTTAACCTGGGTAAGTGTTATGCCCTGAATCCTTGTGGTTTTTGAGATCTTAAAAAAGTAAAACCAGAATAGAATACATAGAGAACACATTTAAATCCAACTTATGGGGAAGAAGGTCTTTTAAGAGGTAGAACTCAAGAAACACCAATACCTGGTTGCAGGACAAAGTTCTTGAGATGTCATTGAACTCTTTCTATTGTCAATAATAAAGCTTCCATAATTTGAGGTGAATGACATGGTCATGGCTAGGTAATCAAAGCTGTTTAATTCACCTTATTTTCATTTTAAGGACATGTAGTCAAAAGTTTATAGGGATGTATGAAAATGAACAGGTAAACTTTATTTTATTCTCAAACTTTACAGATGTTATGTTTATTTTTATCTCCCTAATAGAGTAACAAAAATACAAATGAATTATTTCCTTATTTAATAATTTGGAGAGATATAATTTAAAATATGTGCTTATACTTATCCAGGAAAATAAGCTGCGTGAAATTGTTTATTTTAGTTTTCATCTTAAAATGAGAAGATCCAGGCTCCAAATTAGTAACATTCTTCACATACTGTGGAAGCTGTTGAGAGTGAGGGTTATTTTTACTCTTTCCATTGGAAGAACACTTTAACAGAATGAGAACCTTAGTTATAGAACCACCAGCTTCTTCTGGTGGTCTCTTGTTGTTCTTTGTGTTGTTATATGTATTCTTGCACTGGCATCTGCCCATTGCTTCCTCCGTTCACTGCAGAATTTGTCTCTTAGTCGGCTGTGGACAGGGATTCTGTGGGTTCCCCAAGAACCTTACTTAAGATACAAGAAAAGCAGGATTTTTATTTTAGATGATAAGAATTCTTTGATAAACATTTGAACAGATTTTTTCCAATGACTGGTGTCTTTCCTCAGAGCTTTTTGTAAACAACTGCAAGAGCTCTGGGCTGAGGAGCAAGAGACCTTTACTCCTTGGCTGCCGAGTCCGGCCTAGTGTAGCCGAGCCTGGAGAGGGTCGCCAGGGTTAAATCAGCACTCAAGAGACAGTCAGTTCCAGCATCCAGGGAGATCAGCTGCTTCTGCTCCCTCAGCCTTTATTTATCAAGCTTATATACCCCTTAAGTTCCCCTGCCCTGGGTTCCTGTACCTGTCAGTGTGTTCTCTGGCAACGGGTGCATAACAGGAAAACCACTGATTACAAAACAGGGTGTTGATGCACACAGGGTGCATCAACAAAGATCAGGGAAGTAAACAAAAGGGCACTGACCTTGCCCAGGCTTTTTTAGCCTGACACAGAGTATATGGGTCTCCAGCACCCAACACTTGGATACTCATCAGCTCAATGACTTTGGAAAATGCAAGTTCTCTGGGTATGATTTTTTAAAAAAAAAAATAGCAGCTTTGAACAAAAAAAAAGACATTCTTGATTTTTGGCTGAATACTTGTTCATTAAGATCAAAGTCAAGAAAGAGGATTCAGTCCTTGATAGAATGTTCAACAACTAGAGATAGTGGTTTTTCTCAAAACCACTGAATATTTCAGATTTTGTCATTGTTGCAACAACACTACAGGGTTATGCAATGTGCGATGTATTTTTCTCCTAAAGTCACATAACAAGCCTATCTTTACACTCAAAGGTCAAACTTCTCCATTTGAACTTCGGTGCTTTGTTAAGAGGGCAATATAATTTCTTAAGGCTCTTTACAACAGCCTTGTATATTTACACAGTGCCAGCCTATCATGCAGACTCGGCTCTTAGAACACCTTTTCTTTTATCACCTGAGAAAAAGAAAAAGGACTGACAAATTTGTTTTTTGAGGCCAGTAGTTATAGCACTTATTTGACTAATATATAGTTGTCCTTAAGGGTTCATGGTAAATTACTCTGAGGATCTCCATGGACATCAAAATTCCCATCCTCAAGTTCCTATATAAAATACCCCATTAAGACACACCCCCAAAGTATGCTTTACCTACTTCAAGACAACACTATGTACATGGTTATCATATTGCCATTATTTGAGCAATAATGACAAGAAAAGTCTGTATTACTGGGTTAAGACATATTGTTTCCTCAAGTATTTTTGTTTCATAAATGTTTGCATGTACAGGTATGTAACTTAGGAATAGGCAAAGGTGGGGCTGACTGTATAAGCCTATAGACAATAATTCAGATATGTCCATATTTACTGAACAGCCTCTGTGCTGGAAATATAAAGGTCATGTTCATCAGACTGAGGAAAAACTTAGAGGCTAATGGTAATCAGTAGTGATTCCAAAGATAACTTCACAGAAACATATTATACATGAGGAAAGGGGTGTTAAGAAGAGGACATCCAGGACAAACTAGGGCTTCCTAGAGGACTTTCTTGAAAATGAAGCATTCTCGTAAAGAGGTCAGTCCTAGATTGTTTTATTTTGCTATACGAAATATCCAGGACCAGATAGTTTATGGAATTAAAAAAAATAGAGGAGGCAGTGATTAAATCTGGAGGCCTGCTGGCCCCAGAGCATAGGTCCAATATCTGTTCCGCATCTGGTGAGTGTCTTATTGCTACATTCTAACATGATCAGGGTTACAAATGGTGAGACAGAGCAAATTGGGTTCTTTCCTGTTCTTATAAAGCCACAAGTCCCATTATGAGAGTCATAACCTCTCAATGGCCCCATCTTCAATCAAAAGACAAATTTGGGAATCACGTTTGTAGTATATGATATTTGGTGAACACTTGCAAAGTATCTCAGGTTATCAGGAGCAGGATACATGCAAACTACACCAAGTGGTTAGGTGCTAAACACGGCATGGATGAGCTTGCATTTCACACAAAAAATGAAATATTATGTAAATGTATCCCAGGTATTACATGAAACATACTTATATACACCAATTTACTTATTATTTACCTGAAATTAAAATACAATTGGAAATTCTGTATTTTGTTTGTTTCATTCTCTGTGTGTGTGTGTTTCTGTGTCTGTGTCTGCTTGCTGGTACACCTGTGAAAATATAGAAGCCAGAGGTCAATATCCAATGTCTTACTCGATCACTCCCACCTTATTTTCATTGAGAGAGGGCATCTCATTGAACCAGGAGCTAACTAATTCACCTAGATTGGCTAGCCAGCAAGCTCTAGCAATTCTCCTGTAATTGTACACTGGAATTACAGGTTCAAGCTCCCGTGTGTGGCTTTTAAAATGGGTTCTGGGAATCTTAACTTCAGTCTCTTATAAAACAAGCACTTTACTCACTGAGCCATTTCTCTAGCCTTATGGACAATTCTAATTCCAGATAAAGGCCATAAACTTCTTAAAGTCATATAAGTGAGAAAAGCCAGGTGTGTGGCATCATAAGAGAACCAGATATGAGGTAGAAGAGTGGCTTAGCTATCAGTAGGGAGAGAACAGTTAATAAATGTGCTTTGCTAAGGACTGTATACTTAATTCTTCTTTCCAACAAACTTTTAAGACTAGAAGATGGGATGGAAATTATTTACTTTGCAGATGCATAATGCATGGATATTTGTAGCAAGAGCCTGTGTTTTCTGAATGCTTCCATGTCAATGGCTTCTAATTAAGAAATGTCTGACTCCTTGTATCGAGATTTCTTCTTTCACCTTCTCACAGAAACCCCAAGCACTGTATTTAAGAAGCAATATTCTCATAGCAGCTGTGATTTAAAACTCAGATAACCTTCTGCAGGGTATGTACTGAGTCCAGCTTAAGTCCCACCCTATGAACCAGTTACTCTGCTTCAGTCTGGTTACATGCCCAATGCCTTTGTTTTTTTTTTTTTTTTTTTTCCAAGACCTGACCAGAACCGTCAGATATTTCACTTCTGTTTTATAGATTCTGCTGTACCTAGTCTTTTAAAACATAAATATTGCTCTGGGGGGGTAGTTTGTGATAGAATGTTTGCCTGGAATACATTCAATCTTCAGAATAAAATGAGAGTGGCAGAAGAAAGGAAGAGAGACAAACCTCCAGCCATGAGTACTTTACTGTTCTAACTCTACCCTGCCCCCAAACGCCTAGGCTCCCTCCCTGAAACCAACGTATGTAACCCTTGGTCTAGATAGAGTGACTATTTCTGGGTCTTAGTGGTCCTGAACAATACCCATCTTGAGTTCTCTATTCCTCCTATGGGGTTGTCCTTTAGAAATCTTAGCTCCTTTGGAGAGATATGCTATTCCACTTGTGCCTCCTCATGTTTCTCCTCATCTGGGAGAATTCCCACCAGGGCTGAAGAGATTGCTCCGTGGGTAACTTGCTCGTTGCACAAATATGAAAACTGAATTTGGATCTCTAGCATTAAAAGCCAAGCATGAGAGGGTGCACCTATAAGTCCAGTGTTTGGAAGCAGGAGAACTGTGGCTTGCTGGCTAGCCAGGCTAGCTGAATCAATGAGCTACTCTGTCTCAAAAGAAAAAAAAAATGTAAGTGGAAAGTGATTGAGAATGACCTCTGATATTGGTCTCTGGATTCCACCTGCACATACATGTAATCCATTTCCAATACCACTGCTCCCAATCCTATAGTCAAAGTTCATGGCTATCATGTCCAGGAAGCCCTCTCTGATCCAACCTTCACCTCTAGACACAGTCACAAATTTTTCAGCTTTTCTGCCCTTGATGTAACTTACTGCTCAGCTTTACCTAAGGCAGTTAGTTACTAGGCAGCTTACCCACACTGTAGCTTCTTCCTCTAATGGACATCCCTAAATGATGTGATCTACTTTCATTAAAGTTACTTACTGTTTTTCTGAAAACACATCCCTTGGCCACTAATCTCTACATGTCTTATGGCACTGCAATTATTTAATGTCTGTCTTCTCTGTTAGAATACAAGAGTCATGTCTTTCTTACTCAAGGTAAGATCTTCAGAGTGCTTGGAAGCAAATCAGATCTCAGTGTACATTTTCTGCATAATTATAGATGTAAATGAAGATTGGAGTGAATACTCATGTGCTTCCATATTGCACATGGAACACATAGAAACACTTAGAATAGGACTGTTTATGTGTTCCCTTTTCTGTTTCTGTAAGTTCATATGGAGAACATTTTCCCCTGTTTTTACTGCCCAGGATATAAATCTCCATCTTCCATTGGGTGGGTCTGCTGTGGGATTTACATGATACACAGTAAGACTTGACTGCTTGAGTACATTCATGTGACCCAAGATCAATCAGTGAATATGTATAAATTCAAATTCGTTAATTTGAGTGACTTAGAAGGGTGGTTTAAGTTGTATTTTGGCAGTGCAAGTGGTGACATTCAATGCTCCAAGGTGACATCCTAAGAGAACTTTCCTTGTTCATGATTGCAGTAATCTTGTTTTAAGACACGGCTTTACCCTGTAACTCAGGCTAGCCTCAAAGTTCTGGCAGTCCTCCTGCCTTAGCCTTCCAAGTGCTGGGATTACAGGTCTGAGTCATCCATCGTGCCTGGTTTGACTATGGTAGTCTTTAGTGCTATATAATTTTATTTGTGTTCTAGCAGCACTGTGGTTGTGTAGGGTCATATGAGCAGTTATGGTTAATGAGTTAATGAGAGTGGAAGTAAAGGCATCTACTTCATACATGAAAACAAACTGGCTGGAAAAAAATCTTCAAGAGCTTTATTTTCCCTCTAGCAATGTTTGAGACAGCAGCTTCTTTATCACCCTGAGCCCTGCATGACTCCATAGAGCAGAGTCCTTTCCTACTCCAAGGCAGGCATGCGGCTTGAGCAAGACATGTCTTTGTTGATTTAAATGGCTTGCAGATAACCTAGTTGGTCCTTATTTGTTTACTAGCCTAGAAGACTAAATCCTTTTCCCTGACTCTGTTTGACAGCTTACATCTTTGCCATGTGATCTTGCAACAGACAGAAGGGATGTTAGTCCTTCATGCCCTAAGTATCATGTGCTCCACTGGTAGCAGAAGCGCTCAAAATGGATGACCTAGCTTCATTTGTAGGAGAGTCATTTTGGCCTCAGGCATGTTATTAGATTATTAGAAACAAGAATCAAAATTTTCATGAGAGAGTATGTCCAGAGATCCAAGTAGCTTATGGCTTGGTCACTAAATGCCTTATGCTTATTCCTCTAACCTTATTGTGAGATTTAAGTGACAAATGCAACATGAAAGTATTTTGAAGCTTTAATAAGGCTGGGTAAATGCAGCACTTCAGACTTGTTTGAGTCTGGTGTTGAACCAGTCCATACCATGGGGAATTGAAGGAGTAACATGATAGTAACGTTTGAGACCAAATTATTAAGTGATTGTGCTGCACAAGTCACTCCAGCTACTAAGCAAGTGTGAGAGGACATTCGTCACCTTACGAAGTAAGAGATCCTGAGTTCAGCTAACGTGCCAGTAGCATTTAGGCTCATCATACATTAGAAGATTGGCTGCCTATCCAAGCTGTTATTGGCATGAGGCCAGAATTTATAGCAGGTGTGTCCAATCTTGTCATATTTTAACCTGGTATTGTCTTCAAAGTTCATAGTCAGGAACTGTGTTATGAATAATACAAAAAACTCTCACTGTTTTACGCTTACAGTTCTTTTTGTCTGTTTTGCTTTGGGCTGGCCACATGCACAACTGCACATTGTACATGCCTGCAGTGCTGTGAGAAAGAGAAGCGCATCTCACATTCAGTTGAAGTTCGTTCTGAAAACTCTGCTTTCTCTCTAGGTACCTGCTACTGGATCGATCGTTCTACCTGACAAAGTCATTGCTGCAGTCACTACAGATACACTGTTTCACATCCTCCTTGCCTACCTTTCACCACTGAAGTAACAACCTATAGCCTGATGATTCTTTGCATCTGGACTTCTCTCCATGCCTCTAAGTTCTCCAACACTGGGCCTGGGACCCAAAGAGACTTTTCTTGGTAATAATAAGTGTGTCAGCTGGAAGTTTTGGACAGTGAGCGTCCATGGGGTAGCCGGGGCTATGAGTCAGTAGACGAGTGATCCTCTCTTCTGTGCATTGGCAGAAAATTGTGAGATGTGTGCTACATGGTTCCCCAGAAGACTCCCCTGACATTGATCCCTCTCTGCATGGTTTCCTCTTCCCTGTCTCCACTATGGCTCCTCCAAGCACTTCTGAATATTAACTATCTCCATGGGTACCCTATCCAAGCTTTGATTTTTTTTTCAGAGCAACTTAAACTCAGCACATGTCATATATATGTTGAACTGAAGTGACACCGTGCCTTGATGTGTTCCAAGGTCATCTTTTCCATTCTATCTACCTGCACCCCACTTCCTGTCTTATTCCTATAATGCTTCTTTAACACTATCATATTCTTCACTGGTCTTCTTGTTCCTTTTTTGTGTATGTTTCTGTGCTTTTCTCTAGTACACAATTTTACACACACATAAACTTGTGTACACATGCACACACACATACACACACAGAGACAAACAGACACACACATGCTCATGTTGATGCATAAACACCCACAGGGGGACCAACACTCTCCCACTAGGATTTGCTTTATTTTCGTCACAACTGCAGACTCTTTAGACTTTTTAATTTTGTAAGCTGAGTGGACTTCATTAGAAATAGCAACAGTAATCAACTGACTAATTTAAGATTGCCAAATCTTACTATTCTCACAAGCAGAGATTTTAGAAATCGTCTGCTTTTGCCACTGCTTCATTAAGCAAAGGACAAATTAGCCCTTACCCTGTCCTCCCATCACCAAAAAAAAAAAAAAAAACAACAACAACAACAACAAAAAAAAAAAAAAAAAAAAAAAAAAAAAAAAAAAAAAAAAAAAAAAAAAAAAAAAAAAAAAAAAACGAGGCTAAACCATCAGCTCAGCTTGTGGTTTGCAAAGTAGGGTAACTCGTTGTTACAAATCTTCACTGGCATGTACTTACCCTCATGCCAACACCCAGAGAAGGAAAGGCCTTTCCTGTGAGGACTGCCATCCAGCTCTGCTCCCTCCAGTTCCAGCAAAAAGTTTTGCATCTGTCTTGTCTCATTCTTTTTCCAACAAGACACAAAAATTCTGAGATTACAAAGCTGAGAAAATAAATGGCCTTTTCAATTGTAAAGGTGTACATTCAAAGAAATGATAGAAATTCTGTTCTTGAATCCAAAAGAACAGAGATGAAGTAATAGCTCTGTCATTTATCAGTCATGTGGATCCAGAAAAACATTCAGCACTTAATTTTAGTGTGTTTGCACTGGGATAAGTGGGAAGGGGAATCTGACCCTCAGGTAATCTGGCAAACATACAAAAGGTAGGACTTTTCACCTCTGGAATTTGGACTGTCCTCTAGGCCCCAATAGGTGTGGTCTGCCACTTGGAGTTAGAAATGCTCCCTCTGATGTTAACTAGCTATGTGTTATTTTCACTTGCTTTGTTAGGTATAAATTTATCCATTTGAAAATTATTTGTAGCTTGGGAATTCTGTGTTGGTTATGTATGCTTTTAAAAAGCCCTTACATTTTAATTTATTTATCCTATGAATTGGGCCCTATAATCTGTTTTATAATTATATTTTAATTCTTTTAATTTTATTTTTGATTGTCAGATAGGACTTATAGGCATGGATGAGATGCAATGTGATGGATGCTCTGTACTTGTCAATACTATATGCTTTGATCAAATCCAGCCTTTCTCACTTACCCTTCCCCATTTTTCTATTCTTAAACTCCTGACTTTTCTTTAATAACAACATAAACTTTAGCTTTTAAAGATTTTAGTTTTTTCTTTTTATTTCAAGCTCCAACTTTTCCGAAGGATCTCTGTTCCTTTTTTTTCCCCACTAGCTTGACTATACTTAATAAGAAACAATATGAGAAACATTTGTCCTCTTTCAATGTAAAGCTTTCGCTGTTGCCACTGTTCTTTATTCCTGCCATTCACTGCAATTTTCTGTTACATGCATTTGGCTTGCTTCCTTTCAAATCTAAATTCCTGCGCTAGAGATTGTTTTTTTCTGACAACTCTAAGTTGTTGGTCTGTGAACCGTGAGCACACCCCACTCGACCCCAGTTGTCCCACCGAGACCTCTTTTCATTATTATTTTTTTTTAATTTTGAGACAAAGTCTCACTAAGTCCAGTCTAGTCTTGAATTTGCTGTGTATCTCAGGATGGCCTTGAATTTGCTGTTCTATTGCTTCAGCTGCCCAAGCAGTTGGAATATACTCCAGTGTCATACATGCTGTACATACATAATCAATGATTATATAAATTAGTGAAGATTCCCATAAGATAAAATATTAACTTTTAGTGGTATACAATTGAGCAACATGTTGTTCATTACGGTGTTGGCAACTATCACTTTATTTTCTTCTAAGACTCTGGGGGCCCGTATCCACTGAGAAATGATTCTTCCATTCCTCCTGTCTTCTGAGCTTCTGGAAAAACCTCACTCTGACTTCTGTTCTAATGGATCCCCCTATTTTGGATATTATAAATATTACAGAAACCATATGCTTTTGTATCTTTTTATGTCTGGTTATTTTCACATAGTATAATGTGATAATCTATATTTTGAGTGAGAGGGCAATATTCTATTGGAAAAATTTTCAAAAATTTTTATATAGTATACCAAGCCCCTGAAAATATAAATCTATATTAGATGCTCACTTAGTACTACCTTGAGAAGAGAATTAATGACACATTACTGAAAATCTCTTTTGGATGATACTCATCAATTGGACTTATGAAACTTTTAACTTTCATTCAGAGCTTTAATATTTAATGCAAGGATTATACAGTTTTGTTTAATTTTTTCAGTGTTTCCCACAAAACAGAAAATGTACAGAATATTTAGGCTGGGGGTATAGCACAGTGATAGAATGTTTGCCTAGAATACATTATGCCATGAGTTCACTCTCTAGATTGCAAAAACATCCGTTTGTCTGTCTGTCTGTCTGTCTGCCTCTATCTATCTATCTATCTATCTATCTATCTATCTATCTATCTATCTATCTATCTATCTATCTGTCTGTGTCTATCCATCCATACATTATCTGTCTCTGAATCTGTATGAAAATTTATCTTATTTTTATTTTTAACTCTATTTCTTATTTCACTTAATAAACTGTCATAAGTGATAATTTTTTAATATAAAAAGGCCATAACTTCATCACAGCAAAAACTCAGTTTCTTTGAATCAGGAAATACACAAAATGATTTTTTCATGGAAAATTATATTGCTTCTTTTTTACCATTGGTATCAATTCTTCTTAGCTTCTGAGTATTAGTTAGAAGGGGTAGTTCAGAATGATGAGAGAATGCCTTTAAGTAGAGACCAAATAAACAAGCAGTATTTGGTAAGAATGTGTAATACTAAATGTGTAATATTTCCATATGACAGTTAAGCTCTTAGGACAGTGGTTCTCAACTCAAACTTCCTACTGCTGTGACCCTTTAATACAGTTGCTCATGTTGTGGTGACCCTCAGTCATAACATTATTTCACTGCTGCTTCATAACTATAATTTTGATAGTGTTATGCATCATAGTATAAATATCTTATAAGCGGGATATCTGATATGTGACTTCTGTAAAAGTGTTTAGATCTGCAAGGTTGAGAACCACTGTAGCAAGACCTGCTGATGAGAATTGCCTCTAGGAAGGGTCCTCAGGTTTCCAAAGGTCTTTCTCCCTTTCCTTGATCAAGGAGTAGCCTGTCTTTGGTTCACTATTATAGAAGTATAAATATCTATTAAAAGTAATCGCCTCTTCAGTTATCTAGTAACTGCCTTCCATGGCCAGGTGCACTTATTTCAATAAGCTTGACCAAGGACCACCAAAGCCTGAACCTTTGAAGTAAATGTATCTTATCTTGATGGACACATATCATTTCTTGTTTTTCATCATCTAGTATTTACCTTCAGCAAAACTTTCATTCATCTACGAGACATTTTTTTTCAAAGGCAGAGGCTTTATTTGCTCAAATTATCCATAATTTCCTCAGCTGGGTAGGGAAAAATTAAAGGAGAGACTCAGACATGTAATTGAACCTCTAAAGAATGCTTTCATCTAGATCAATGATTCCAAACATGGGAAGGTTTTGCTTCTAAAGGACACTCATCAGTTTTTAAAGTATTTTTTGTTCATTGCAAACAAAGGAGAGGGCTTTCTGATGGTGTAATGGCATCTTCCTCAGCTGTGTCACTATAGTGAAATGCCACAAATGGGATGTTTGCTATAATTCAGTCTTCATTATTTATGTTGGCAGTTGGTTCCGGTAGCTAATGCATGTAAATAAATGTTCCGCCACTGAATTTCACTCCCAGTCCTAGCAGACTGATAAGGCATAAAGGACAGAAGTCAGTTTTTCTGATTCTGGAGGTTGAGAAGTCAAGAAGCAAGCACAGTACTGGCAGGTGCAATGTTTGGTAGGGATCTTTGGGCTCTGTTGTCATATGGCAAGAGAAGGTGAAAGCTATGGCCTCACTCGGCGAAAAGCAGCACAAACAAGAACTAAGTCTGGGAAATTTGTTTTTGCATTTCACTCATGTGCGAATGCTCTCATGACTCAGTTATATTCTAAAGGCCTCAAGTCATAACACCATTTCAGTGGGGATCGCATTGCAATACGTATTTGAGAGATGTCACATCAAAGGATTGATGCCCAGGATCCTGATGAATATCCTATAATGCAGAGAGTAGAAACCCATAACAAAGAATTACCATGTTCAAATGTCAGTTGTACCTAAGTTATGAAATCCTTACTTACCCTGTAGCAATTTAAGAGTTTAAGTCTCAGGCTTTCTTAATCACAGACGTCATTGAAAGACTTAAACGTTTCTTAAAGTTTTTTCAAGTCAGAGTTATGCTTTTGATAGTAATACTTTTGTTTCAAAATGTCAAAGTTCTGAACTCTGAGCTGTTTTTCTTTTTCCTACCTTATTTCAAAACACCAAAGGCCTAAGCTTTGAATTTTTTTTAACCTAAGAACATTTAACACAAATACACTACTTGAATATTTTTCAAAACACAATTCTTAGGCTCTCTGACTTAGTTATTTTCAGAGACCTCTAGTTGGGTAAAGCTGGGACTCTTGATGTCATTGTAGAAAAGAATTTCAGGATAAGTCAGTATGAAGCAGCATTGACATTTGTGAGGAAGAGATTAGGACATTAATTTCTGCACAGAAAGTAAGAAAGAAGTGCTCAGAGAAAGGATATTAGACATCCAAGTGTGGATTTCCTAAAAGTTACATTGAAATGTCTTCCATAATGATACATGTGATCTTGGCTTCTGAAGTTACATCTCAAATGATTCTGGAGGAAGTTGAATGAATCGTAGGGTCATTTCTAGGTGCACTGGACAGGATTATATCTGATAAGGTTTAAACCTCTGAGCACACAGATTGCACAAGGGAGTTAAGGTTTGTTTTTGCTCTAGACAAAGTTTAGAGTCTTGCTTGTGAAATTCCCAGAAAACTGCACATTCTCACCTGGAAAAAGAGTAAGGCCACTCAAAGGTCGTATGCTTAGGATTTAAGTATGCACTAATGTTTTACTCTTCTTGTTTGCAATCTCCATTAATGGAATCTTATCTCTGTGTCAGCAGTCTTCCCAGCAAATGGTGTTAATTGCGCTGAAATTTCTGACTCTCAGTTGGCAAGAGACTTCAACCTGATTCAGGAGTTAAAGGCTATTTTCTCCTGCGTTTCTTTAATTTCCTCCTTAGTATCTTGCCTTGAAACTGCAGGTTGTGATAAACTCCCCTGAAAAGATGTAAGTGGACCTGAAGAAGTAAATCTTCACATCAGTTTTTCTAGGAGAATCACAATTATTTAATTAAATCCAATTTGTTCCTTGGAAAAACTGCATTTGCACCAGCAAGTATGTAGACTGATTGCTTGTTTAGAACTTCATGATTTGTGTAGGCTTGAAATGTAACAGATCAAGAACCAAAATTATCTTGGGTTATCTTTAGTCTTCTTAATAGTTATTATTCACCTCTGTATCTGACCTAACATCTTTCTAACAATCAGATGGTAAGTTAATTTAGTGTTCTACTCATTCCCACTACCTTAAAAGGTAAGAATGACATCAGATAGCATCTCAAATGTAAAGCAGAGATTTTCTGGTTCTGTTGTAATCTGCCTACCTGATGTCCCTATTAATGAAGTTAGTAAATGCATTGTGATGATATTTTGTCTCCCATGATTATAGAATGCCATGTAACTACTTTCACAGCAAATCATTTCATTCATGGTAACCTGAGTCTTTGTTGCCAGGCCACAATCACTCATATTTGGTACAAAATACAGAATCCCATGTTCCCTTTGAAGTAAGAGGTGTCCTTTTTATTTTTTTTTTCTGTTGAAGTGCAAGACATAGAGTCAGCTGTTGTAGAATCTTTGATTCTGCCATGTCCTGGTCAGTATCAAGAAACTGTCCTTTGTCATGACTCCAGTCCAGTTGTCTGCCCATATGAGTATGCCCGTCCTCCTATCATCTGTCTGTTCCTTCCTGTAGAACTTTATTTTCCTTTCATACTATAAAAGTTCATGTTCATTGTCAACTTGGCAGGATCTGGAATCACCAGGACACAAGAATTCATCATCATTTTGTGTGGGATTACTGAGCTCTTGGGCATGCTTGTGAGGAATTACACTGAGTAGATGACTTGAGATAGAAAGACATACACCAAACTGGGCAGCACCACATTGCCAGGGTTTGAGTTCTAGAGTGCCTAAAAAGGAGAATGGCAGTGGTATCTGTCACTCTGTCCCGTGACCATGGGTGCAATGTGACCAGCTGATTAAAGACTGCCACCAGGACTTCCGTGCCATACTGTTCATTGGACTATAAGCCAAACTATGCTCTCTTTCCTTTAAGTTGCTGTCATTGGGGTATTCTATCACAGCGCTGGTAAAAAAAAAAAAAAAAAAAGTCTAAGATACGTCTTAATTTTTACCACACTGATTGGTGTTATTCTTTGGCTTCCACATTTATTGAGCACATTTGGAAGTGCTAAAACATTACTACCGTGACACTGAGGGCTGGGAACATAGCAAGTCTCCAAAATTACAGAGCTCTTGGGATATCTCACTATCTACAGAATGATTTCTTTTAATTTTAAAGTATTTTTCATTTATTTATTTATTGTATAAGAGGTGCACAGTATGTAAAGGTCAGAGGACAGCTTGCACAAATTGGTATTCTCATTCCAACATGTGGGTTCTTGTGACTGAACTCAGGTTATCAGGCTGGGTAGGAAAAATTTTTGTGTGTTGAAATATCTCACCAACTCTAATGAAGGAATTCTGACTTTAGCAACCACTTCTATTTTTATTTATCTTGTGATATTATACCTGACCACATTGTTATTTAATACTGAGAATTTCACTTCTATGTGTTGATTTCTTCTATTAGACTGCAACAAAGTATTTTTTCAGGCTATAGTGACCAGTTGGAACACCAGAACATGAGATTAAATTTGAGGTCAGTGACAATGTGCTTTAGTATGTAGCATGGGACACATTTATGCTTAGTTTGTCATTTTTCATTTGCAATTCAAATTTAACCAGAAAACTTGTATTTCATTTGATAATTTTTATAACCATATCCAGGACACTTTTAATATTTTTTTCCTATATCAGCAATGACACATGACACAAGGTTGGCTGTGATATGTAGCCAATATCTAAATACTTATCCTAATAAGCATCAGTTGTTTTATTCCTATGAGATAGTTGGGAAGTGAAAATATTTTCTCTCTGAAATTTGGAGAAGGATGTTTTGGGGGGTCTCTGGAGTTGAAGGAGGGAATGAGGGATGAGTCTGATAAAAATGAATTGTATGCCTATTTGAAATTCTTAAATAATAAATAAATAATACATAAAAACAGCTTGCTCACTGAGCTTCTAGCTATGATTATTTAATAATGTGTTCTCTTTTGTGCTCTATAGCTTTTCTATGTTATCTGTTCTGATATTTTTCATTGTTTAAGACCCTATTTCTTATCTATAGAAATGTTCTTATTAGTCATTGAAAAAAAAAAAAAACCACCAAGCATTCACTTTGGATAATGGTCAGCTGGCACTTGGAATGCATGAGGTATTGTTTTATTTCTTATCCTCTGTAACATGTCAGGGGCTGCCCTCTGTTACTCTTACAGGTTGGTGTCTCTACCTAACTGCATACATTCTGAGACTGACATTTCTGTGAAGTGTTCCTGAGGTTATATGAGAAAGAGCTATGGTTGTGCCCTTCAGGTAGAAAAAGTCTTTTCTTATCCATTCTTAGCATGTCTCAGTAAGCCTGCTGAATGCAACCACAAAGCTTTGGGTAGTTACATTAAGTCATATAGCTTATTTCCTGTTGAAACCACTTTCAGTTCTTGACAAGGCTTCTGGCCCTGTTAAAAGTATTCCCTTCAGCATTTTTTATTTGTTTTCATTTTGAGACAAGGTCTCATGCAGCCCCAGTTAGTCTTGAACTCATTTTCCCTTTACATCTACCTCTCAAATGCTGGGATTATAGGCCTATGACACCAGGCTCCAACTCCTTTGTCATCTTAAACAAGCCTGTGGACTTTGGAGTAGGGTCCAGATTCTTGAGACCTTCCAATTTATGAGCTCTATGAATACATCATCCAACCCCATAAACAATCCTTTGGAATCCAAATAGCACTCAAAACATCCAAGATAAATATCGATGTTGTATGAAGCAAAGGCTTCAAACACTTTCAATTGAACACTGAAGAAAGGACTGTCCTGTCGCAAGGGATGACTTCTTTCATCATTTTACTTTTCAATACATGTTTTAAAAAAGATTAACATATTTTTTGGGGGGGGGAAGAAACTGGTAAGCTCTAAGGAATCTAATTTTAAAATGAATTTTCAAGCTTTCAGCATTGAAAAAAAAAGTCAAAATGTACTACTTAGATAGTATCTGTGTACTGTGTTCTACACAGGCTGCCTCTTTATTGAAACCTCCTGTGGCATAAGAGACTCACTGAAATATCCTTTAATGAAAAGCTATCCAGCAAGAAAGAAGTAATAATGACATTTTATCTCTTTGGTAGTCTTCTAATGAAAAAGAAATGAAAGCAAAACAAGGTCATTTTAATTGATGAAACATGGATTTCATAAAGTTGAAAAGGCAAAGAAATCCTGCTAGGAGCAAACAGCACCCCTCTGCTTGTCGTTCTGAGATCTGTCAAGCCTTGCTCAGATAACACATAAATTAGATTTTGGTAATCATCTAGCTTTATATTTAGTATTAATAGGATTAACATCATTTTAAATTTATGATGCCATATTCCTAATGATGGACACAATGTTTGATAGCAAGCTGGTGTTCAATATATTATTCTTGAATGGATGAATAAGATAACACCTCCTCTTCTCAGTGATTTATTATCTAGCTGGGTTTAGAAGATAGGGATGCACACAGAAACAAATGATGTTTCCTATCATTTTCTCATTGTTAAGTCATTCACTGCTCTGTTATTAATTTTGACCTGTTTGTGTATAGTCTTAAGGTGGTGAGGATAGGTTCTGCATCAGACTGTGTCCATTTCTTCTAATGCTTCAGCTTTGGCCTTGCCTAATTCAGAACTATTGTTCACTCTGATGGGCATGCTTGGAATAACTGATTGAATAACTTTTATTCATCCTAGTAGAAATGTCACTTCCTCCTGGAGGGCCTCTATGATTGTTTGGCTAGGTTATCCTTCTATGTATGATATGTGTCCTAGAGTGATGCTAGAAATCACCTTGTGATGAATGTCCCTGAATGTCTTTCCTGATGAAGATAAGAGAAAGCTTCTATCCTGTTTTCTTCCTTAGGACTCAGCAGAGCAGGCATTCAATAAATGCCAACACAATAAATAGACACTGTGTTAGTCTGACTTCTGTTGCTGTAAGAAAATAATTGAGGTCTAGAAATTTGGAGAGGAAAAAGTACTGGTTTTGATTCCATCTTGAAGGCCAAGAGCACAGAATTGCCATATAGCTGGTTTCTGGTTAGAGCTCCGTGCATAGCAGAAAAGTAGATGGAGACATATGATGAAGAGAAGCAGGCAGTAGGCTGAGAGGATGTGGCAGACTCTCTATTTTTTAACTTTCTTTTTAGTAATTCTTTAGGACTTTTACACCATGCATCTTCATTCCCTTGTCCCTTTGTATATCCCCTCTGCCCTTGCAACCTCCCCCTCCCAAACTAAAATAAAATAAAATTTAAAAGAAAAAACCCAAAAAACAAAAAGGAAAAATAAATCCCATCATGGAAGCCGCAGTGTGACACGTGACACATTGAGTCACATAATAAAACCCTCTGTCTATATATCTTTACTTGCAAGTGTTCACTGCAAAGAGTCATTGGTCTGGTTGGAGGCTTCTGGTTTCTGCTATATTATCAATGCTGGACCCTCACTAGGACTCTTCTTGGATATCCTGTTGTTGCTCTGTGTGATGGAGGTCCTGCAGCTAAGATCTGTAGGACCTGTCCCTTCACATGCATCAGCAGATTACAGATGGAATGGATATTAGGGTAGGTCAACTCATAACACTAGTTTGTTGCCTGGGTAGCTGCAGGGTTGGTCAGTGGGCCAGCTCCCCCTTGTCTTTACCACTAGGGTGAGTACTCCAGCATTGCCCTGGCTAGTTCACTTTTTGCCACAATGAGCAAGAGGCAGACCAGTTCTCCTACTTTCATGTCCTCAGGGTCTGATCTCTTAACCTACACCTTCAGGGACAGCTCTACTATGTTGCCCAGGTGTGGGATAGGGGTTTTGAAGTTGATGAGGGTCAGGGACAGCTCTACTATGTTGCCCAGGTGTGGGATAGGGGTTTTGAAGTTGATGAGGGTCAGGGACAGCTCTCCTGTTCATATGACCTCAGGGCTAGCTCTCTTACCTGCCTCTGATGTTGATGGGTGAGGTGGGGTGAGGTGGGAAAGGGCAACTCTTCCTTACCCATGCTGCCATATGACAGATGAGAAATGGGGACAGCGCTCTCATGCTCACAACTTTGGGGCTGACTCACCTACACCTTGGCCAACAGGAATGGCTGTATAGTGCTGCCCAGGTGAGTTGCAAGGGACAGGTTCTCTTTATAATAACCTATTTATAATAGCTTACTCCTCAGGATTAGATTAACTTATCGATAAGGAGTAGTACCCATATTTAGAGGTTTAAATGTCAAACCATCTCTCAATGCCATAACTTTGAAGAATTAAGCTTCAGCAATGATCTAGTGGAAAGAAACCATGTTTAAACCATATCAGATAATGCCCATATGAATATTAATGGGACTCCTTGAGGTTGGTAAGGGGCTCTAGAGCATGAACTTGGTCTAGAATTCATAAGGATGTATAAGCATGTATTAGTGCACAAGGGGATTATATGAGTACATAAAGCAGCATGGCTATTATCTAGAGCTTGTTAGAAATGCACTTCTAGTTTTTTCCACAATCTAGGTTTTTGTGTATGCATGTTCAAGTTTAGGATGCACATCTTGTCAATGAATCAGGAAGAGAAGACAGACTAGAGGCACTATCTTACTTAGGGGACTGAGAACTCTAAATAGGCTTGGATGACTTCCATGTGCGGACAAAAAGTAGCCTTAGAGAACCCTTTAAGGGCTTCTAGTTCCCTGTTCCCAAGGTCTGGGTTCTGATTCAATCAATTTATAGCTTATAAAGCCAAGGTAATGAGTTATCTCCGTTCCATGGAACCAGTGAGTTTTCTCAAGACATCATGGAACTCCCCTGGCTTTTTTTTTTTTTTTTTTTTTTTTTTTTTGTCTTTTTGTCTCAGTGTCATGTGGAAATAGGAAAAGTACAGTCTTATCTTGGACTCAAAGGCTTAGATGTTCAAAACTTTGAATGAAACACTGTTGGAATAAAGCAAAAGGGATTCCAGGAAGATTCTACAAAGATTCTCTCCATCTACATCTGACATGTGATTCACTTTCAAGCTAAAATGGGGTACAGGTTGTAAAAGGCCACAGCCCCAGGGAGCTATGAATTGAGGTGAATCCAGAGGGAGTGGTAAGGAAGAGGTCAGCACAGGCTGGCTGCAGGATGAGACAGATTATTATTCTCTGTAGTATGATTGTAGGTGGAGGTTCAGAATTCAAGTGTCTGGAAATTTTAGAATCTAAGTGTATTGTTTAGTTTTTTCCTTACTGTGACAAAATACCAAACAAGAAACAATGTAGGGGAACATGGGTTTATTTTGATACTGAGTAGTAGACACAGCCCATTGTAGTGGGGAAGGCATGGTGGCAGGAGCTGGTCACATTATTGTTGCAATGGAGTTACTTGATCCTGGGCGGCCAGAGACCCAGACCCTGCCACTCCAGACCCCTTAAGCTGCCCGCCGCTGCTGCTCAAGCCCCCCAAAATGACTCAGATGCTTATATTAACTTCATGCTGTTTGGCCTATGGCTCAGGCACATTGCTAGCTAGCTCTTACATCTTAACTCAACCCATTTCTATTAATCTGTCTGCCACATGGCCCATGGCTCACCTGTGTTCTTTACATGTTGCTCCTTTGGGCTTCAGCTTGGTCTGTCTGACTCCGCCCCACTTCTCCTACCTATGCTCTGATTTCTCCTCCTACTTTTTCTATGGTGCCTGTCATAGGCCAAAACAGCTCCTTTATTTAAAGACTGATATTCACAGCATACAGAAAGGCATTTCCACATCACATTATATATCTCATCTAGTTAAGAAGTAGAGAGCTGAATTTTGGTCACTGCTAATCTGCTTTCTCCTATTTCCCCTATTTATTCAGTTTGGATACCCCATCCATAGGACAGTGCCACCCATATTTAGATTGGGTTTTCCAATTAAATATCTTAAGAAACACTCTCACAGACACACCTGGAGATGTGTTTGCTGTATAATTCTAAAGCCTATCAAATTGACAATGAAAATGAACACATTAAGAACAAGAACTTTTCTGCCTCCAAGGATTCTCAACAACAGCTGTGTTCACCTCTTTTCCTTGTCTGGAGTAACTGGAGCACAAACTACCTTAGTGACAAGGGGATTTAGGGAGTGAAGTAAAAGGAAGTATGGATTTGCCTTTGGTTCTTTTCAACTTGGCAGTTCACTAGAGCTAGCTCTTCCAAGGGTGGCAGTTCCACCACCTTGAGCAGAAGCACACAACCCAAAAAGTTAGCCACTTCTTGCTTTTAGTTCTCAAAGATGGCCTTTATGCTGCTTAGAAAAAAAAAATATGGTTGTTTTTCCTGGGTCACCACAGCTTAAGAATTTATGACCCTGTTGAATGACTTTTGCATTTGCCAAGGCCAGAGTTCCCAGATACTCAACCTAAGGTCTCATAAAAATAACTCACCATACTTTACTGGGGAGTCCTGAATCCCACTTGCCTATCCAGGACCTGTCCCCTGCCACCACCAACTTTCTGGTTGACAGCCTCCTTGGTTTGCACTACAGATGCATTGGGTTGTTCAATAAGCAGTTTCTTATATTATTTCCCTGGGGATTTTAGGGCTTTACCACTGACCTATGCTCCCCCTGGCCTCGTGGAGATGACTTCTATGCAACGTAAAATGGAAGAAGACTGAATGTCCTTAGTTCTGTGTCTCATCAACTGTCAGAGCAGTCCTTTGCAGTTTTCTAAACAGTGGCAAGGAGTGTGTGTGTGTGGGGGGGGAGAGGGCAGAGCAGATGATTGCAATGGAGATGACTAGGGCTGGGAATGGTAATTCTGTTTGGCCAATCGGGTGAGCCCTTCCTTCCTTTTATTGTTATTACTTGAAGTGGGCATATATTAACCAAACATATTTATGGGGTATGATATGATTTTAATTTTAACGTACATGGATATTTCGCCTACATGTATGAATACACCGTGTGTGCCTGGTGTCCACTGGAGGCCAGAAAGGGGTGTGAGATCCCCTGGAAGTGGGATTACAGATATCTATGCATCTTGTGTATTGAACGAGTCCTTTGTTAGAGCCATCTCTCAAGCTCCGCGACGTGACATTTTAATACACAATGTTTATACCATGTTCCTTAGTACTTTGTCTGTTTTCTTGTGTGAAATGGGCCATGGGTCATGTAAAGTTGAACGAGAATCTTATATAATGAGTTTAACATAGTGTCTGGCACTTGCAAAGCACTCAGTCTTTGATTCTTAATCCTGATCAGACTTTCCAGCCCCTCAGGTGCATAGAGTGATTGCAAGACTGATTGGGAAATACTTTGCAGAAGGCAACCGGGTGCTGACTCAGGAGAAGGACTTTAAGGTGCAGGTCACCTTTTCAGCTGAGGTGTCCGCCCGCCTCAAGCCTGGGCTGTCCTGCCAGGGGTGGGGGAGGGTTGATCACTCCACCAGGCTTGCGCGTCGCTGGCGGGCGGGGCTCAAAGTCCAGGCATCCGGCCAGTTTAATAGCCGCTCTGCTGAGGCGCTAGTGTGAGGGGACAGTGTGCAGCGCAGCCGCAGGCAGAGGTCCTGACACACTAGCAGCTGAAGAGGGCAGCCTGGAACCTGGCCAGCACCATGAGCAACAAATGCGATGTGATCGTGGTGGGGGGCGGCATCTCAGGTCAGTTGCTTTTGTGAGTTCCTGCTATGTTCTCTGACAAGTGGCTGACTCAAGAGAGGCTAACAAGGCAAAGAAGAGTGGCCTGACCCCACAATCCCGACTGCGGGTGTACCTGAGGCTAGTGCTATGGGTGGAATTCAGCTCCCGTTGTCTAGCTTTGTTTTCCTTGGGGATTGGTTTTTGTGAATCCCTGGCCACAACGGGGAGGAGACTGGAAGCGTGTTGAGGGTTTGCTGTTAGACTTTGAACTTTTCCTCCAAGAATGTTTCTAGGCTTGCTGGAATTTTCCAACTGAAGGGAAAGGGGACTGGAAGGTTGGAAACACTTGCTGGGGTTGGGAGACCTTCAAAGGTCAAAAATTGGGTCCAGACTGATTGACCTAGACACGTTACTTATTCAGAAAAAGAAAGCAACAAGTTATCTCGTCCTTGAGCAAATGCTCTTGAAAAACAAAAGAGGTTAGATCCTGCTGCCAAACATCTTTCAAACTTCTTTAACTCTCTGCGGTTCCCTTATTGCCCTAAGTCCAACAGAGCCAAGAGTGCCTTCTTGGCAAATGCTTCTTTTAGACCCACCCACCCTGGCATTCTCTCCTTGAGTACCGTAAGTTGACCAAGCTGCTACGAGGCTCAAGTTCACCCCATATTTGGTAAGAACGAGGACAAAGACTGCACATCTATGTAGGGTTACTGTGGAGACAACAAGAACAAGAAGTACAGAAGCCGTCATTGGGAGGGGCTGTGAGGACTCTGAGTCTCTAATGAAGGCCATGCAGACTCCATGACGTAGGTCCAGTGAGAATAAGCAATGTTCTGATCAATACCTGGACTTCCAGAGGATTCTATTATTGGAACAGTAATGAAGGGTGCTATCAAAATCTGTAGACAAATTGTTTAAGGACTTAATTCCACTTGATCTTAAATGACAATATGGAGCAGGAGCAGGCCTTTCTTCTTCTCATGAGCACCAGAGTGACCTGACTCTCTGGGAACCAGAGAGAGACCACAAGCATTGGATGTTGGGTGTTGATCTTGGCTGTGTTTTCATGCCAGCCATCCTTTTGTACCCAGCCATGCTTTGGTGGTAGTGGTGCCCACCTTTAATCCCAGAACTAGAGAGGCAGGGAAAAACAGATCTCTGGGTTTGAGTTCTGGTCTGAAGAGCAAGTTCCAGGATGGCCAGAAAACAAACACAGAGAAACACTATCTAGAAAGGGAAAAAGGAACAGTATGTATATTTAGTACAAAGAGCAAAACACACAGCTTCACCATACCATGCAAAGCCTCTGCCACTGAGCTACACCCCAGTCTCTATGCTCTAAACCTTTAAACTCACCAAAATTATTCATGTTAGACTTACACAGGAGAGATGTAGAAAGGTTTAACTGTTTTATTTTAACCCTAATGACCCTCTACATTAACCCTGACTATTGTGTGGAATGGATATTGTTCTAAGGAAAGCAAGGAATTCAAGGTCTAGAGTTACTGAATTGCTATATCTGCTACTTGCAAACAACACTAGGTAATCATAGTCAGGTTACAAGACTATTGTGAAGGACAAGCGAAAAACGTGAGCTCTGGTCTTAAAAAGTCTAAAATATGGCACCCAGGGCACTGAAGGTGTCAACGTGGAAGACAGCTGCACATGGTAACATACATTCAGATTTCCCTATGATGGGAAGGATAAAACAGCAGGATAGGAGAACCAAAAGATTAAGCCTAGCCTCTTGTAACATGACCCTTTCTTACTCTAAGAAGAGAGTTGAAATATCTAAAGGAAAATCTAAAGAGAAATGATTTCTTATGGTCTTTGTTGTTGATAACTATAGAGACCAAAAATTCACCATATATTAAAAACAAGAACTAAAAAGAAGAATCATTAAAATATTTTCATCACAAAATAATGAATGTCTGAGCAGTCAGAAATGTTTATTCACATGTGAGTATTACAGTGTTTATAACTATCAAAATATCATTAAGTACCCTGGAAATATGTTCCTTTGCTATGCTGGGAAGGGAACACAGACCTCAAACATTCTCGTTAAGTTACATCTCTAGTTCTGTACCATTTTTATTTGTCAATTAAAAATGATCTTTGAAAAGATAGAGACTAGGGAGATAGCTCAGTAAGTATAGTATTTGTTAGCATGAGGACCAAATTCAACCCCTTTCC
The DNA here is from genome assembly GCA_033318265.1 of Phyllotis vaccarum. Lineage (NCBI taxonomy): Eukaryota > Metazoa > Chordata > Mammalia > Rodentia > Cricetidae > Phyllotis > Phyllotis vaccarum. The sequence continues at coordinate 133,876,807 of JARWLC010000013.1, read as the reverse complement.
CCCAGAATCCATGTAAAATACAGCTGAAAAGAATGTGAGAATTTGGACATAGGGAGTTGGTCTGTGGAATGTTATTTATTTCAGAGGACAGGGCATCTGCAATCATAAACTCACAGCAGTTGCAGATACATGTACTGAATTTACAAAAGAATGCAACTATCAACAGTCAGGTATGGAGGAGAGGTTCATGGGGCCCTACCACCCACTGCTGAATCATTTGCTATTGATAGATTCTGGGAGAGGTAAAAACCATTACGTTCAGCTAAGTGCTCACTGATGACCCCACCAGGCTTCAATACGTAGTTCAAATCCATTTACTGTTCACATATATGGCCCTGATTAAAATAAATGCATCACAAAATAAAACCAGTCATGAAAGAGGCTGATGTCAATGAATTAATGATGTGGTGATTGATAGGAGTAAGAGAGAGATAAGAGAGGAGAGAAAATTATCAGAAAACTGCATATATATATGTATATATATATGTATGTATATGAAGTTGTCAAGTGACAAAACTTGTCAATTAAAGACAAATAGTAGATGGAGCTGAATAGATGGCCTTTGCAGAGAACCTGGGTTCTAGTCCCTGTATTGGTAAAATAGATCACAACAGTCTATAAGTTCAGTTTTAGGGGCTCCAACACCTTGTGGCTTCTGTGGGCTTCATGTATGCAAATGGTGGACATACATGCAGGCAAGTACCCATATACATATAGTAAAAAAAAGTCTTAAAAATATATAAATCTAAACAGCTGGGGTATGAAGGCACATGTTTGTAAGTCCAGATCAGTGAGAAACCCTATCTTAAAAAAATACACAAACAACATTTGAATGTTGACCTCTGGCTTACAGAGAGAGGGGGGGGTCACATGTACAAACCACACATACAATACATATATATATATATATACACATACACAGGTACATACACACACAAACACACACATTAGGGAGCTGGTGTGTGTGAAAGCAGGAGTCTAGCCTTTCATTTAATAAACATTTACTTCCATCTCACACAAAGGGAATTAAAGATGAATACATGGTTGTTTGTTTTGGAGCCTCCACAAGTGAATATGAAAGACAATCCTGAACTAAAAAAATGGCTTGTGGCAGGTACTTTGGTAGCACACAAACATAATTCTAGAGAAGGTGATTGTAGTATATATCAGAATCTGAGAAAATCTGGGAAAACTTCACAAATGAGGAGTGATCTGGGCTTTAAAGAAAGAAAATAAATTCATCACTAGACTAGATGATAGAAGCATTTAAAGCTAAAGAATGACTTAAATATAATCATACATGTAAAAGTACCTAGTAGAATGTTAAGGAAAAAAAAAAGTCAGAGGAGGCAGAAAGCTTGCAGAGCTGAGGAACTAGAAAATGTGCTGTAAGGTTCTGTTTCCTGTAATCTTCAGCCATGATGCCTCATTAACATAGCTGCCTAATCAAGACCCAAACAAGGGCAACAGCAATAGACATGCTAGCACAGAAGCGGGAAATCTCATGGGCTCCACTCCTTGACAAAAAAACTTGAAGTAACTAAGGACCGTTCATAGTGGAAGAAAATAGCCTTCCCCAGGAAAGAGCCTCCAAATAGGTTATTCACTACCAATTAGTCAGGCACTTAAATGTATATGTATATACATATATGTGTGTGCATGTTATATATGTGTATATAAAACAATTTAAAAAAGAAGCATAAATTTAGAAGAGGATCAAGGAGAGGTATGGAAGGTTTGGAGGGAGAAAGGGAAGGGGGAATGATGTAATTATATTTAAAAGAAAGAAAAAACTTCAGTGCAAAGAATGTGGGAATGTTTCTGACAGAAACAAAAGTGAAAATGTCAGCTGGGATCTTGGCCTGGTGGTACAAACCTATAATTCCAGTGTTAAGTCTGGGCACATAGTAAAACTGATTTATTTTTTTTTTTTCAAGTCACTAGAGGTGAATCATGAAGACCCTTTTATGTTTTTATCATTTTCTGTAGTGCATGAACGTGATAGTTTTTAATTTATGAAAGATATGTGTGAGATGACTAGGAATGGGAAGAAAGGGCTAGCATAGGGACAGAAGACAGGTGTGTGGGAAAAGTCAAGGCAGCTGGAAAGGGAAGGGATGGAAATACAATTAGGATTTGTAATATCAAACCAGGAATAGAGATCTAGCATCTGGAAACTAAAGTAGTAAATTGGTGGCACAGATGTGCATGAAAGAGAGTTTAAGTCACTGCAATGGAAGAAATGACCCAAGCCAAGTGGAGAATATACACTTTTAGACTCAGGAGGTGAGTGACACAACGGTTTATATTTCACCGTTTCCAAATTCCACTCTGTTTTTAAACTTCGCTAATGATTAAACTTGAGGCAATCTGATAATTCCCTGATAAGTTGCAAAGCTGTCAGCAAATTTTAATCATCGCCTTTAGAAGGATATAGTTAGTTAATATAGAACTTTATTTTTGATGCTTAAAATTTTCAGTGCAATTGGGGAGTACTTTTTTAGAAATGTCTGATTATATGTGATTCCCAACCACGGAAGGAGCAGGTCATCCATTTCCCAAAACTTGGCAGGGCATACTGAGTCTCCCAGTTGGAGCTGGCAAGCAGCAGGGCAGTTTCAATTTTAATGTTTGGGTTGCTGCAGCCATAGGAACTATTTTGCAAGTCTCGAGTAGATTCTACCCAATCATCAAAATAAAGCTAAGAAAGAGCAACTCAAAACAGAAAAGAGAAAGACTTTGGTAGGTTTGGGAAAGGAGAGACAGGAGATACTTTCTTGAGATCCTTGGAGGATCATGACCAGTCTTATAAATATAATATGTGGTGGGTGAGTTATCTCTATGGTTAGGAAACTGAGCTGGCTACCTGCTGGCAGTACTCCCTTAGATAGGGAATGCCATTCACAGTCAAAAGAGATCACGAGTTCAAGGACACTGTGGGCAGAGGAGCCTCTGGGATTAACAACCAAACCACATCTTCCTCTGTTGAGAAAAGAAAAAAAATGGCCAAGACCTCCTTAAGCCAAAAGTGTTCAAAAATATCTATAATTTGATAATGTGTTTGGAAATTTGTGTAGCCCAGCCAAGGAAAAGCAGAAAGGCCGTGGCACAGATCACTGCCACACAAATGGCGCATGAGCCCTGTTTCCTGCACTTACCTAAGTGATTTTGTATGACGTTCTCATCACTTGCTTCCTCATTCTCTTTTTCATTGTAAAAGAAAGCTTTACTAATTGATAAAAATGAACAAAAATTAAATTAGAAATCATTCAGAACATAAATTATATAGTGGGGAGGGAAAAGACTGCTTCCATGAAAACACACACACACACACACACACACACACACACACACACACACACACACACAATGTATAATCAAGTCAGAGTAGCATTACTTTAAAAGAAAAATACACATTGCTTTGGGTTTGTAGTCTTTGCCTCTTTTAACACTTTGCAAATTACATAATAAATTGTGGCTGTGGATTGTAGCAGCTCAGTAGTAGAGTGATTTTCCAGCGTGAACAAGGCCTTGGGTGAAATACTCAGAACTTCAAAATAAAAGATTTTAAAACTACTGTAGTCTCTATAGTCCACTGATAATGCTATAGAACATTCGAATTTCTGTTGAATATGAATGTGTTCTGCTACCTGCTGTCTGACTGTATGACCTTATTCTGGCCCTTCCCAGGCCCTAATGATCACCATTTTACTCTCTTCTGTGAGATACACAGTTTGGGCTTGCAAATATGTAAGGACATACACTGCTTATCTTTCTGTGCCTTAGTTGCTTCTTTCTCTTGATGTAATGTCCTCCAGTCCCTGAGAGCAGAAACAGGCACTTTTAAATGTAATAACTACTTCCTTTGCAGGGACCAATGATTTTTCTAGAAGTAACACACATAGCAATAGTAACACACATAGAATGTGTGCATAAATTAAAGCATTGGTAGAAACCTGCCCAGCTTTGTCCTGCCACAGCTCAATCCTCAACCTCCTATTGAGGAGCTGGAAGAGCTCACTGGTTTCCCATCTGAAAAACATGTGTGAGGCCTTAGATGTGTGCTGCAGCATCACCCCAGCCAGGCTGATGTTCTAACTCTGACATCATTCTTATTATAGACCTTTGACTCCTGTCTTCATTATAATAAAATTCATTAACAACAGCATTATCCATTCAATATTATTACTTAATAACAGTAAAAAGAGGTAGCATATTGAGAATTCTCTACATGCTTGAGTTTTCAAGGCAGCTTCATTAGGATTCTCATGACAATGCCTTCTTACACCAAGGGTATATTGGTAGGAGAAGCCTGTTAATGGGCTATATAGGCAGAACCACTTATCACTAGAGACACAGTTTCTGGTCTTTGTACATCCCCAGAAGTCACCAGAGTGGGCTAAAAGCAACTGAGCCTTTGACAATGGTTGCAACCCCCCACCACACACACACACTAGCTGGGCAATGATGTCCAGGCTCCCTGCCTTATAGGGGCAGCAGCAGTGGCAGCAACTTCAACCATTGTGTCTTATATGGCCCCATCTAACAAGCTTTGCTGCCTTTGGGTAAAATAGTTAACCTTCCCCTGACTTCATTTTCTCATTAGGAAAATGGGAGTAATAATAATATCTATGTTATCTTTTATATTAAGTAGTTGAGAAAAATAAAGAAAAAATGTATGTTAGGTGCTTGAAAGGGGGCTCAGCATCAGCAAAGTATACAATAGATATTCGCTATTCTTGTTAATCAGGTTCACAAAGTGACCACTTATCCAGTAATAGATTGGGAAACTGGCTTGTATCTGTACACACACCCGGGGTGTGGGGGGGGGGGGGAAGAGAGGGGGAGGAAAAGAGTGAGAGAGAACTATTATAAAGGGGAATACTGATTGCAAGCACTGCTTATTCTGATCACATATTCAGATGATATATGAAGCCAGTGATTGAATTTAAAGAAAAAACTTAAACTCACCTTGAAAAAATATATCTAAACATAAATATGTCAAATACTATAACTCAAAACATATTGCTATATAAAACTTACAATTGATTTGCTGCCTGCGGGTATAATGTTCGGACCTACTCCTTGTGAAAATATTACTACCTGAAAAACCAAATTTCAGTTTTTTAGCTTTTGTGCAGTGCAGCCATTTCTCTACAACAATCATTTTGTTGGACACGTGGTCTCACTCTGATGCTCAGGCTATTCTTAATCCTGAGATCCTCTCACCTTCCTAGACACTGGTATTACAGATGTGTGCCAGCATGTCCAGCCCTGAAATGGATAATAATTAACTCTGCTCTGGTATCATTCATTCACTCACACAGCTGCAAGTACACAAATTCTCAGAAGATTTTAATAGGGTAATTTTCTTAACTGATCTGTACGAAAAGTTTGTTTAAATACAACAGCATATAACAGAGGAACTCAATTGTTCTAATAGTATGTACATTTCTGACAAAATTAAATATACAAATGACCTCTGGTTCTGATTTATTTCATGAATTTAAAGAAATACTTTAGTTTCCAGATTGTTTCTCCAAGATGTTGGCCTCCAGCAGTACTGACACAGCAAAGTCCATATATTGACATTCCATTGCTTATAGTATTGTCTCCAGATATCAATAATGATAAATGGTGTGTTACCACAAATTAAATAAATTCATATATTTATTTCTATTAATGTTCAAATTCACATATATAGTTATTGATAGGTCTTGGATTAGAATGTCTCCAGCTTAAAGAGTATATAAAAATAGTGATGTTAAATCATTATGGGTTACATGGTGTAAAGCTAGGACCCAGGACAAATGGAATGCATACAGTTGCATATGACTCTGCATAAACCATGTGTAACTTCACTGTCACCTTTAGGTTTGATGGAAATGGTAGTGTACCCTGTCTGTTTTTATTACTGCATCTCATCTACTATGCTTTATTTGAATTATTTGTTCAGGGGTAGGGTTTAAGCCCAGTCAGTAGAATGCTTACTTATCATGGACAATGTCCCCAGATCCGTCTGCAGTATAAATCAACCATAGTGATTCATGTCTTGTATTCTCAGTGCTTGGGACACAGATACATAAGGATTGGAAGTTCAAAATTGCTCTCAACTACATAGTGAACTTTAGGTCAGCCTACGGTACATGAGACGATGTATCAAAGGACAATGACCTGATTAAGGATTTGTGAATCTTCATCTGATCAAGAACAGTCAAAATCAGGGATGTACTATGATTTATCTCCTTATCTCTGACTTTTTCTGTTTTTTTACAAGTCACTGGGTAATACTTCACTGAAGGGGCTCTAAAGACTTGAATGATTCAGTGTCCTGCTAGGTCCAAAATGCATTTCAAAATGAGAATCTCAGTTTAGATGGACTGTGGGCCCAAATAAATGACAGTTTATCCCTCACCAGAAGGTTTTGGAGAATTGTTCTGGTTCTATATGTGGCATCCCATTCTTTAAGTGTTTGTTTGATATTATTTTATGTGCACAAGTGTTTCCTTACATGTATGCATGTGCATCATGTATGTGCCCAATGTCCACAGATTATTGTAAGTTGCCATGTGGGTCTGGGAATCAAACCTCGGACCTCTGCAAGAGCAGTCAATGCTCTTACCTGATGAGTCACTTCTCCAGCACTTCCTTCCCACTCTGTCAAGAGTTCACTAGGGTTATTACTGAGGCATCTACATTAATGCTACAAGAGGAGTGGAAAGGGGTAAAGTGCTTTCTTGACTTTGACACCTAAGTGATAAACTTCCTTTGAGATAATGTTTTTCAGTGATTGCTAAGTAAGAAAGCATCTTGAGATTTTTTTTTACCTATTAGATAAGACTATCCCCCACTTGTTTCATTTGTGTTGTGTTAGGAATGTTACATTCCTAAGTCCTTATGCTTACTAAGAAAGTGTTCACTGTTGAGATACATGCCCAGCCCAATTCCCTAAATGCTTTTTTATTTATTTTATATTTTCACTTTTGTTTATTTATTACTAATATGGTGTGAGTGTGTGATGTATGGGTGGGTATTCGTGACATAGCATGGACTGTAGGTGTGTAGGTCACAGGACAACTTTGTGGAGTGGTTCTTTTCCTCGTGGATGCAACTTTTCAAATATTCATCATTTTATCATACACAGTGTTAAATGGTATATGAAGTGTTTAATGTTTAAGCTTTTGGTCTTCTGTCAATTTTTCTCATTGTAATGTTTTTCTGGCTTGCTCAGCGACAGCATTTTCCAGAATTGTGCAATGACAAATGTGTCCTGACATGTCTTAGGTTTATTTATTTCTACTACCAACACCCTTTCTCCTGTTAATTAATCTGTTCAACATTTTTAACAATTCTTTCATATTAAGTGGCTTCATTATTTGAACGTGAGGCCTTTTATTTTCTCTTAGGTTCTTAATTGTATTCCTATCTTGAATTTTGTTTTTAATTTTTTTACAGTTCTATGGCTTATTTCAAGTTTTCTGGATTATAGCAACAAACTATTGAGAAGTTTTTTGTCATCTAACAAAAAAATTAAAAGAAATATCAACAGCCAATAGAATTAATAACCAGAATACCCTCAGAAGTTTCAAGAAACAATGTCATTTAAATAAATGAAAAGTGTAGTCATCTAGTCTTTGTGATTTATACTTTAACAAACATTTTTAGAGAGCCAAGAATACTTTTAATAATACAAACTATAGAAATAATAAATATTTGTTGAAAAATCTATAAAATTACAGAAAATGACAAAAAGGAAATGAAAGTCAGGTATAATTAAACCTCATAAAACCATCTACTCTATTTCAATCTATACGCTCTTCATAGAAACTATTTTACACTCATTACTATCCATTTTAAAATTAATAACACTCTATGAATGTTTATATATACCTTTTTATTGTATCTTACTGTAAAGCCATGGTGACCTGGAATTCATGGAGCCTAGGTTGGACTTGGGTTCATGGTGTAGTCAAAGGTGGCCTAGAATTTGAGGTTTTCTTGCCCTCTCATCTCTGAATTCTGGGTTTCCATATGATTTGATAATCTTATAAGAATGCTTTATAGTATTATTGTAGTGTGACTTATTTAATGCACCATTTACTGAATACTAGTGGTTTTTAAATTTTATTTTCATTTAGACAAAGATATCATATATATGAATTGTTGTGCATAATTCTATTTCTTTAGAAAATTTTCATAAATAAATATTGGGAATATCTCTTTGTACTTTAAGTATTTTGAAACTATCGCCCCAGGGATTTTCACCAATTTACTTTAGTAGTGAGCTTCTTAGTCAATTCAAAATAAAATCAACATTCTCTACATTCATGGTACAGCACAAAGAAACCCGCAATTCTTCATCAGTTCAGAATTGTAATGCGTTGAAGTTGTGATAGTATAAGTCATAAACACACCCAATTTCTTTCAAACTGTAATGAATTTTCTGTCTATAAATGTGTAGTCAACACCTTATGTCTATGTCATAAGGATATATATTATTATAACTTCTTAAAATATTGGATATAATACATCCTGTTCTAGAAGTCTACCATCATTAATTAACTAGTATGTTTTGTTATAGAAAAGAAATTGCCTTATAACCAACCATTTTCTGTGCCTAATCATTTTTGCCCAATTAAATAAGATGAAAATATAGCTTTATCCACAGTCTATTTTAACAGCTGATAAAACAGTTGTTTCATGGTTACATTTCAATTTCTTCCCCAGCTTACATTCCTATCTGATGATATATTTTAGTATATGTAGGAGAACTGTAAGATACAGCTGACTGAGAATGGCCTGTTTATGCTATGCTAGTCAGTAACAATCAAACAGCTTTTGTTAAGTACCAATGATAAGCTCACATGAAGGTGTGCATTAAAATGAGTTGTTCTTGTTTCGTCAAATGTATTTACATATGCTTTTGTTTCTCTGGGGAAAAACTAAACTTGCTCATTTGTTCATTGTCTGGTTACTGTGTTTACTCGGCAAACCTCTATTGAGTGCACTATTTACAAACATTGAGCTTGATATAAGGAGATATGGATCGGCAATATTTTTTGATATACACAAAGCAGAGAGAAACAAAGACACAGGTGCAATCCCTGTAGGATAGTGTGTAGAGAGACATGCTTATGTAGTTTAGAAGAAACATTAGTGGGTGGCCCCTTTACTTTAAGGGCCTCAGAGACACTGGAGGAAAACTTGTCAATATTTATTGAAGAGATCTTCGGACTAGTCAAATATTACTCTCAAATAGACCTTCAAGTGGCTAAAATGTAAATCTATAGTTTATACTTAGAGCATTGGAATTTTAGTTTATTTTTTACTTTAAAATAACAGTGTAAAGGCTGCTGTAATATGTTATTAAATATCTATACAGAATGGGCTCGGCATGTCAGCAGCTACTGGACCATATTTGAAAATTTCTCTGGAAATTACTCTTGGCTAAAGTAAATGGACTCATGCATAAATGGTTCTCTTTCCTGAAGGTATCCTACAACCAGTGTGGTGGCACAAAGGACTGGATTCCTTGTCTCTCAATCGAGGGGACTCTGAAAGGCCATCTCAAGTACAGAGTTGCTTTTTGCTTTCCTTGTTGTAACTGTATGCCAGTTGAATCCATCTCTCAGCAAAATGCTTTCCATATTTGTACATGTTGAATCTAGATAAAGCTTCCATATACAAATCTTTTTCTGAGGCTCTCTGCTAAGGGACCTATTCTAGACAGATAATGATTGAGCAGCATTCATGGTCTATATGTCACAAGATGTTCTTATCATGAACCAGATTCAGCCACTTTGAATGTAGAGGTTGTTAAAGGATAAAGCCTTTTCTATCATGAATGAAAGAAGCTGATGAGTCCCAGTACACAGTACAGTTTCTTTCTTTCTGGGTGACCTTTTTTGATTCCTTACAATTCCTAAATCAAGATTAAATGTGGATGCTGGTCCCTATGCCAAGTCAAATGTGTTTCAGAGATTCAACATCTGTCAGCATTTTTGTGAGCTATTTTAAAGTAAAGATTCAGGCCCTTTGGCATGGAAATGATACAAATATGGGTTTCTTCACTTACTAGATAAGTTGATGATAGTGAAATTAAGGAACAATAATGAAACATAAAATCATTATTTGGGAAGGCTGGATATATAAAATCAAGGTCTGTCTGTGTATGCTGGACTAGGATGTTGAACCTAATTTTTGTCTTGGTTCCTGGGAAATAGTACTGTTGGTGCATATCTATTTCTTCCCCTTTTCTTACCACTATTTTTATGTAGCATCCTATAAGAATTCCCATGGGAACTGTATGTGCTGACTATAAAATGGATGAGAGAATGAGAAGGAAGAAAATGAGTCTGTGAGAGGTAGCTGATTGACAGGTTCAAGTGGCAAGACTAACAGATTGTGGGTCTTTTCTTGAAGGATGTTTATCTTTAAGGGATTTGAACAAGTGAACTAGAAGGATGGAAAATCGGGACTGTGTTGCAGGGTTTCCACAGAAACCCTTTTGATTTTATTTTTTGAAAATGACTATAATGTTGGCAGGCCAAAGGCAAGGCAGTTCTTGGAATTGAACTTGGGACCTTGTATGTGCTCTACCACTGAGCTATACTCTCAGCCTTGTATTATAACCTTTTGAGTGAGCATGCACTGAAACCATGACACAGATCTCTGTTTAATTCATCAAATAATTTAAGAGCCAAAAGAATTGTATCTTGAAAATTAAATTAGCTCTTGATTTTACAATTGGGCAGAGGAAAAAACTACTCAGTTGTATGTTCAGTGATGACTGATAGACCTCTCTGTTAGGGACAGAAATACAACAAACATCATCTTTGGTATGGTAATTTTATAAATAGTGGTGTGTGTTTTAATTGGCCACAGTCACTGAGAAGAATAACTTCTCTGATGGTGACACCATGTAAGTGATGAACAATAGGATGGAGACCCAAAGCAGAGCATTTGAAACCCTGAACTATGGAACAGCTGAGAGACAAGGACTTTATCTATAAGCTTGAAGAAGATTAAGGGAAAAAAAACATAATTAGAATTTACCATTATTAAAAGTTCATTGGAAAGTACACTTGGTTCAACAAACTATGTATGTGCATGCATGTGTACTTGTGAGAGAGAGAGAGAGAGAGAGAGAGAGAGAGAGAGAGAGAGAGAGAGAGAGAGAGAGAGAGAGAGAGAGAGAGAGAGAGAGAGAGAATCAATCTTTTCCATGCCCCACCAAATGCAATGTCCTGGGGTTAAACTATTAGCATTATACTGTCTAGCAATTTGAAGATTCAGGAGATTTGAGGAAAAAAAGACATTGTTTACAATATTTATGGAGGTGTCTATAAAAGAAAATTGCAGAATACTTTTTAATCCTATGGTTTGAACTCCTCAATTTATTCTATACCCAACTTTTGGGTGGCAATATACTGTTCTGTTTATCTGTCATTGTTTTTTAATTAGAAAACATTAGCTGAATGCCATCTTCATGATGAATGCTAGGAATGAAGAATCAGGAAACACTTCCAGCACAACATACACACACACACAATCACATGAAATTGTTTTTCTTGCATCTATTATCATTGATGCATGCACCAAAGTGTTATTTTCAAATAGAAGACACTTTTTGGTTCCATGAAGGATCTTAAAATTGGACAAAGACAGGAAGTTGAAAATCACTTTGGTGTGAATATTCAAAATCTTGGACCTCTGCTAGCTTTTAATCTTTTTACTTACTATGAGGTGATATTTCCAGCCTCTAATAGAGATAAACATATTATCACAGAAGTGGCTTTTGTCGTATTACAAAATGGCTTCACAGGAGCAGTCAACAGGTAACAGAGATCATGTGCTCTTACTTTCCCACTGTCTGTGTTCTGTTTTTTCCTCTCATTCCCCTCTCTTGGATTTCATGGAAAATGTGTCCAAGGGGAAAGTAAGCTTGGCGGAAATAAATCAGCCTGATGACCTGCTATATTGAACTTCCATAATAAGTTCTGTAGACAATATATACAAGCAATAGTTACATGAGTGATGTCCAGTCCATTAACAATTGACAAATTAAAGGAAAATATTCCATTATTCATCCTATTTTGGTGAGTTCAAAGGATTGTACCCAATTCACTTTCTATCTAATGTGTATAACTAACTAAAAATAGCATTTGATGTCTCTCAAACTTATACACTTTAACCTCTGAGTTTCTTTTCTAAAACTGTCACTAGGAAACTATATCTCATCTCTACTCCCTCAGAGAACCAAGAAGGACATAATATTAACTAAGTTAATAGGATATGCAAGCAAGAAACTTCCAAAAATATAAAAATGAAACAGCTGGTTGCCTGAACAGACACCCAAGGTTCCTCTGTATCACAGACATGTCCGTTTTGGGCCTACAGGCCTAGTGTATCTGACAAACTTCTCTGTGAAGCCGGATATTCTTAAAGACCTTCCTACCTTGTCCTGGAAAGTTTCAGCAGTTCTTATTTTGAGTGTCCTGTTTGTCCATTTTAGACATCACACTGTCAGCAGTCGAAACAAGGGCACTTTCTTGTCCAGTGGCTAACTTTTGCCACAAAGAAGGTCAACTACAAATGGAATTTCTTCGATGCCCATCATCTTCTCTGAAGTAGATTGGTGCTGCCAGGAGCATATGTCCAATTGTCATAAAAACAATAAGAACCTATATTATTAAAATATCTTAAGTGTCATATTTTGTATATCTCTGAACTTTTTGAAGACCTGTCCATCTAAAATATATGTTTGACCTTGAAAACATATCTACTATGACTACAGGTTTGATTGTAATGTCTAATGTGTATTTCTTTATATCCTAATTAGTTAGTAATAACAACTTTCAAGGACTAGAAGTCTGCATTACATTGTTAGATGACCTGTGTGGTGAGATTCAGGTGTCAGCTGATAAGGTGGGAAGACACTTATCCAGGGTCCCCAGGCTCCTGAAGGGGATGTGGCCAGCCCTGTTCAAGAGGGCCTGCTGAGATCTAGAGAGCCCTGTTTGCTCCTGCCATCTTAAAAATCAAATCAACATCCATCACTCAGATCATCTGATCACTCAAATATCTTCCTAAGCGATAATCTGTTATCATGAGTGTTAATTTATTTTCCAATAAATATGAATCTTATATTAATATATTCCAAGTAAAATTTCCTATGATGTCTAGCAGCCCAACGTGAGTCTGGGCATTTAGCCTGCCAATTTAAAGGCCTAGGGGTTCATCTGTGCTTTAAGTACTGTCAAAAAACAAAAGACAGACAAAATGTTCAACTTTAAAACCTACACTCCTATGTGTAGCCTAAAAGTTCCCTCCCTCTCTGGACTGTCACTCCTTCAAATGGAGCTCCACCCCTTACTCTCCAGCTGCCCCACAGAATGGCAGGTGAGACTGCATACAACTAAACTTAAGGTCCCAAACTATAGCCAAGACCGCATACTCGCGGCAGCTGTGACCATTAAGAACAGACCTGTATAGGCACAATACCTTGAACAAGCATAGAAATATATGTACAGTAACAAAATTAAGATCAACTAACCACATTTATATACAATATATAAAATTGAATCAAATATAAACTATTTAAAATTAGAAATAGCTTTTGAAAAGTTGATTCAATAATTTACCTTTATATCCTATAATATCTGTATCCTCTTTGTCTTTTTTCTTTTTTTTTCAAATAAAAACCTTGAATCTCCCTTGTTCAGCTTTTTCCCTAACCATAACCAGTAACAATTTGTTAACAGTTGCCTTAGACAATGACAATTGTCCATAACCCATTGAAAGACCAAAAATTACCCACCCCACCTCTTGAGAATGTGAGCATTGTGTTTTTAAATTTACTTCCTGCTGTCTGGAGGCAATGGTATCCCTTAGGATCTTGAAAAGATTTTTTAAAAAAATTGTCAAGACCTGAAATAAGTAGCTGTATCGTTTGTTGTCCAGTCTCTGCATAACAGCTTTTCTCAAGTCCTGGCTATAGGAGTCTGTGAAGCTGGTTCATCTCAGCGAGGCACCTAGAAATTGTCCTGAGAAGTTTGTAGTCCAAATCTGACCTTTAGTTGATGTTTGTCAGCCTAGTGGCTTTGTCAGAATCCATGTGAAATCATTGTTGTGGGACCCCGTCTTCCTTTGGGATACTTCAAGTTTGCAATTAGATGTTGTCATAGTTCACTGCGGAAAACTGGTAAGAGACTAAAACACATAACAATGTACAGGAAGCTACATGAAACCCTTTTTTCTAGAATTATTCTATATGAACATCAATATCATGACAAAAAAGTTTAATATATAAGTAAAATCTTATAATATTGATATAAACATTTATGTAGCATAAGATTAGTAAAACTAGAATTGCCCCTTTATTTTTAATTACTTTTCTGTTTCATATCAGTTGACTCTTCTGAAATGATAGAGATTTTACATTTTCCTTTAAAGAGCATGCTTGTATTTAGAGAAGGAGAGAGCCACACTCCAAATCCAAAACAAGGTTTAATTTATAATTAAACTGGGACTTGAACTTTTATCACAAATAGAGAGATATAGATGTTAGGCAGTGAGATTTTATCCTGTAGAGTACATTGGTACCAATAGATTCAATATTCCTTAGCTTGTACATTTTTTTTTTTCTGGATAGCCCCCCTTATGCTTTAGCCATCTAAATATCCAAGGTCTTTTAACTTCTTGAAGATGAGTATTACTAGTTTTTGTAACGACAAAAACAAAAACCTTCCTCATCCCTTGAGTTTTCCATACAACTTAAAGAATCATCACATGGGTAGATGGGCCACCATTTCTCTTTATAATGAAGTTTCTCTAGTTCAAATCAAGTCTTTATTTATTTTTATGGTATCTATCCACAGCTTTTTGTCACCTGTGGAAATAAAAGCAAAGCCCCTTCTCTCATGTACAGTATTTCCTGGCTTCCATTCTGAGGTCAGCACATCTTTGAAGTAAACAGGCTGATTTAGCTCAGTCATTTTTTTCTATAGTCCAATGCCTTTCGGCAGCTGTTGTTCCTTTCTCATTAGCATTGAGAAAATCCAAAGTTAATAAAGTATTATGCAGTCTGTCTCTAGGGGTCTTTGTTACTCCTTTCTGTTTATTTAGCATATCCTTTAGAGTTTGATTTGATCTATGACTGCTTGCCCTGTAGGATTGTGTGGATTTCTAATCTTATGCTACATAAGTGTTTATATCAAAATTATAAGATTTTATTTATATATTAAACTTTTGTCATGATATTGATGTTCATATAGAATAATTCTAGAAAAAATGGTTTTATGTAGCTTCCTGTACATTGTAATATGCTTTATATTATAACAAACAAAAAATTGTTTCCTTTTACTAGAGACATATGCTGGAACATTGTCAGTCTTAATTTGTACAGGTATTCCCATGATAGCTATAACTTCTAGCAAATGTGTTATTACAGAATTAGCCTTTTTTAAACACAAAGCCATTGCCACATTGAAATCCTGAAAAGATATCCACTGTATGATGTACATATTTTAAATTTCAAAATTCTATAAAATGAAACACACCCATATGCCAAATTTCATTTTTATTTATACCTTTAGTATTGCTTCCTGCTGGTGATAGAGTTTGGTTATAGAAGAAACAAGTAGGAAATCTTTTTATAATTTCTTTGGCTTGTTGCCAAGTGATGGAGAAATCTTTTTTTTAACTTTTGCTATTGACATGATGCTTCTTTGAGACTCCGAAACCTCTAGCACATTTCCTATTAATAATTTATCAATTTCATCATTATCTGGCAGACCCGTATAGGATTGGATGTGTGTTATATAGAAGGGATGATTCTAATTCCTAATTATTTCTTTTAACAGAATAAGTAATGAAGTTATTTATGACTAATCATTAATAAAATCAACAGTCTCAATGTGCAAAACAACTCTGCATACTGAGAGTTAGTGATTATGATAAGAGGTTCTATAAAATTCATTAACACCATCATAGTAGCATATAATTTTGACTTTTGAACAGAACTATAAGGTCTTTGAACCACTTACATTTTCTTATGTGTAACCTGCATCAGTATAAACTTTGGGTCTCCAGAAATTGACGTATCTTGTATAACACAAGGAAGAATCCAGTTTGTTTTCATTATAAATTCAATTCTTTTGCTTTGAGGATATCTGTTGCTAATTTCTCCAAAAAAAAATTACTGTAAGCTGTTTGTCAAGGTTCTCTTTCTGCCCATAACTGGTCAATTTCTTCATTAGTTAAAGGTACAACAATTTCTCCTGGGTCCATTCCTGTCGATTAACAAAGTCTTAATTTTCTTTTAAAAATAAATCAGAAATCTTTTCCAAATATGTTGTTAATTTCTTACTCAATTTATTTGATGAAAGTATCCATTCTAACATAATATGTTCCTTTTGCATTAAAATTCCTGTAGGAGAATTCTTAGAAGGCAAGATAACTAGAATGCAATTAAGGTCTGGATCCACATGATCCACATATGCATCTTATAATTTCTTTTCCACCAAGGGCAGATCTAGCTTAGCTTCAGCTGATAATTCTCTTCTACTTTTAAGTCCTTGTCACCATTTAAGATTTTGAACAAATTATCCAGTTTAAAATTTTTTGTACAAATAGTGATCTATAAATTGAAAATGTCTCATGGCAATCTTTGGAAATCATTAAGAGTCCATAATCTATATCTCCCAATTTTCACCTTGTTGACCTATTTTGTAACCTAAATAAATAATGGAATCTCCTCTTTGTATTTTCCAGGAACTATTTGTAATCCCCAAGCAGAATTTTTTTTTCACTTCTTCAGTCTTTTTAATATATCTATATTTGAATCAGCCAACAAGATATCATCCATGTAATGGTAAATGATAAATTTTGAGAATTTATTATATATTACTTCTAATGGTTTTTGTACAAAATATTGGCACAGAGTGGTGCTATTCAGCATTCTTTGAGGGAGGAACCTCCATTGATATCTCTTTACAGGCCAAGAATTATTATAAATGGGCATAGTAAAGCCAAATTTTTCTTTGTCCTTTTCTTGTAGAGGTATCATAAAGAAACAGCCTTTTAATTTAATAGCTATAATAGGCCATTCTTCATGTAACAAAGCAAAGTAATTCCAGATTGTAGAGGGCCCAATGGCTAAATCACCTTTTTTACCACTCTTAGATCTGTTACTGTTCTCCACTTTCCAGATTTCTTTTCCATAGCAACTATAGGAGAATTCCAAGGGCTGGTTCATTCTTCTATATGCTGAGCATTTAAGTGCTCCTGTACCAGCCTTTCTGAGGTCTGCAATTTCTCTTTTGTTAAAGGCCATTGCTGAATCCATATAGGTTTATCTGTCAACCATTTTAAAGGCAGTGCTGTGGATGCATTTGAAAGATAAGCAGCTATTGTGCCTTGTTTTTGTACAACCTGAATGGTGGGTACTGATTCTCATAATACCTTCTAATGGTTTTTTTTTTCCCCAGAAACACATGTTACCTTATGGTTCATTTCTGAGATTGGAGGAATGTTAATCTGAGTGTTCCATTGTTGTAATAAGTCTCATCCCAAAATTTCATAGCAATGTTAGCCACATATGGCTTTAATTTTTCTCTCTGTCCTTCTGGCCCTATATATTCAAACCATCTTACACTATGCTATACCTGGAATAACATCCCAATTCCCCCAAACTGAATATTTACCTCCTGAAGAGGCCAATTAGGATGCCAAAATTCTGGTGAAATTATTGTTACATATGACCCTGTGTCTACCAAACCTTCAATGACTACACCATTTATTTGTATTTTTAATTTTGTCCTTTTGTCAATTAATGAAGTTTGCCAAAATATTTACTTTATAGTTTCTCTGGAATTTTTTGTTCTCTTTTTTTATAGCTTTTCTATTGTCCAGAGCAGTATGGTTTTTTTGTTTGTTTGTTTAGAATAGGCTTTAGCTTAATTGCTCTGAGAAGGTATTTTGCCATGATTGCAGGGTAAGACTCAACTGGATTTGATAAGAGGGCCTTTGAAATCCTCTCAGGGCATTTCCCTAAGGCAAATGTTCCCTTCTCTGTCTCTGTTGACCTGTACTCATTAATCCAATGCATCCCTTTGTCATGCTTTCTGCATACTCTAGAAGGGAGGAGCATTCTCTTGAGATTATTCCTAACAAAGGCACAATTTCTTAGAATGTCTTGTGTACAATCTCTTTTTATGTAGCCTTGCCTTTCACAATTGTAATCGTTAATAATTTTATTTTTTCTTATACTTCTAGAAAAAAAATCCCTTACCCAATTATCATAGTTATAAGGTTATAAATTAATTCTATCACAAATCCAATCCTCCAAGGGTGCTGACCTTGCTTTTAACAGACTAATTATTGTTTTTCATTGTGAGTTAGCATTCCCAAAGCCAGAGATTCAATTATTTGTATAGCTTTTGAATCTGGTACCATTCTGTTTACTGCTGCAGTTAATCTGTAAAAAGTCTGCAAATGTTTATTTTGAGCCTTGAATTACTTTTGTAAAGGATTCAGTTCTTTCCTATTTTTTCAATTCTATCCCATACATTCAAGGCTGCCATTTGGCATAAATGCAGGTTGTACTCATTATTTTGTGATTGCCTTTCTCTATCAGCAGAATTTCCTTCTCCAAGAAGTTAGTCTTGAGAGATTTCCATATTTCTATTTCTGCTTCTTTGTTCTATTATTTTAGACTACTTTTTCTGTCTTGTCTTCTACTGTAAAAGTAGCCCAGACTGCAAAACAGCAGTAACCATATTTGACAAGTCCTTAGGGATAATTTAATTACATGAAACCAGGAATTTAACATTTGTTTCACAAATGCTAAGTGCATACCATATGTGACAATTGCTTCCTTGGTTCTCCTTAATTTTAAGATTTGTACCAGAGCCCAACTAACTTCTGTACAATTTTTATTATTTTGCAATTTTCTTAAAGTTACTGGATATACTAATGTTAGCTGTTTGAAGTCTTGAGCTGTTTTGTGTAATCTTAGAAGACAATGTTGAGATTGGTTCTTTAAATTCCTCTGTCTGGGTCTGAATATCTCTGTGTTATTTCTTAACAGATTTTTCTAAAACTTTCATCTTGGCATTCACGTAATCTGACTTTTTAAATGATAGAACAGAAATACTTAAACAAATAATATTTGTAATAAAAATTATGATGCTAATCCCAACTATATTATTTATCTTCTTTTACTGGTTATAGTTTAATCTAGAGTAAGATCAAAGAAAGACCAACCACTTTCCATTGCCTCAAACAAATTTTCATTTTTAAGAAATGTCAGTGATGATTCAGATGACTGTGAACAGGGATAGCTACCTAGTATGGTAGGGGTCCAAAAAGAGCGGGGGGGGGGGGGGGGGGGGGGGGGGGAGCACAACCCACCAGGAGAGTGAGGCTGCTGTCTGAAAACTTATCCAGATGAAGGTGGAGAGAAAACATGTGTGTCCTGCTCTGCCTAAGTCTGAAGGCTAGCTCTGAACAGAAAGCCTAGCCAGCTGGTGTTGCTCTGGCCGGCAAGCATTTGTTTGTTTATTTGTTTTGGTAAATTTGTGTCCCAAAGTTGAGTGCCAAATATTGCACACATTCTGGCTAGTGTATAATGAAAACCCAGAGCCAGATATTGGGGAAAAGCTGGAATATCAGAGGGGAAACAGACCACAGTCAATTCTCCCCCAGCCAACTTCCCAGGCTCAACAACAGAGTGAATGCTATCTTCAAGAGTCCTCTGCTTGGCTGGTTGCTCATACAGATGCCTGAATCTCTGTTATTCCTGCATTAATTTCCACATGGCTGCTTCACTTCCAGGTTTAACTCTGAGTCATAATCCTAGAGTTTGGATTAAAGGTGTGAGCTACTACTGTTTGGTTGTTAGGACTTGAATTAGCAGAAATACAGGAAGATCTCTGCCTCCTAAGTGATAGGATTAAAGGCATGAGTCACAACTCTCTGACTCTCATGGCCTGACTGTGGGTGATTCTATTCTCTGATATTCCAGGCTGATTTTAATTAATATAAAATATAAGACCACATAAATGTGAGCTTTAAGATTTTAAATATCTTTTCTTAAAATATGCAGAAAATATTGATTCTGACTTTAAATTAGTCTTCACATTAGTATACATTAATGCACAAAATTAGAGCACTTTTTCAACATTTTAAAAGTATAGTGGATTTAGATTTTAATCTCCTTGAAAATGGTATTTGCAGGTAATTTTTACAGTCTTTATTTAAGCTTGCTTCTAAAAATAATCACAGCATCATGTAAAGAATAAACAAGATGCATGTGCAGAATGTAATAACAATGTCTACATCATATTTTTAAAGGTCCTTAATCACATATAGTCTTTGTACATAAGAAAAGCAATATTAAATTATTGCCACTAACCAATACATTTTTGCTAGGTAGTGGTATATATTTGTGTAGAAGTAATTCTTAAGTGAATTACAGAAAGTCAGAAGGACAAATTGTGAACACAGATTGGGAACATTTATTTATCTCACACAGCTGTCAAGCTGAGTATTGGTTTCTCTAACTTTGGTGTCTCAGGCCTGTGTACCACACAATATAGGACTGTGGGGACCATATAAACTGTTATTTAACTAATGTTTTATAAACTAGTTCCTACTGTGTAAGAAAAGAGCTTCCAGCTTTAAATCTTTGTATTCACTGGGCCTGGGCTAAAAATTCCTTCTTGTCATCCCCATGATAACAGTTTTTGCTTTCTTCTATAATCCCTAGATATCATTTGCATCTGCTTTGTCAGCTTGCTTATCTTGTTCATTCCTACTAGCTTTGCTGCTAGAATTTTCTGTTTAGGCATTAGAAATCACCTCCAGTCCAGTTTCCAAGCCAGGAACCTTCCTTTTTAGCTACAACTATAGGGCTGCCACAGCTCTGGGGAGAGCTAGCCTCTCATTTACATGCACTGAATTATATATTCTGACTCCTAAAGGTCTGGTATTTGCCTGATGGATTTATGTGCCTGCTGAAACCTCTTTTAGCCATACTCAAAGTAGGCCAGCAGATGGGCTTCATGCCCCTGGGGGCAGTTGTCAGCTTATAACTGACATGTTTGAATGTTACATATTTCTGTGCTTCCCAAAGACTTCTCATTGATGGACCATCAAAGTATCCAGTACAGAGACCTCACATTGGTATAAACCACCACTATCCATTTCCAGAACTCTTTCATCTTATCACACAGAAAGTCTGCCTATTAAATCCAAACTTTCTACTACTTCCTCCAAACAGCAATCTACAACTATTATTCTATTTTTGGTATCTGAATCTGGCCATACTAGGTCCTCATTATGAGTGGAATTGCACAGTATCTCTCTCTTTGTTCTGGCTTTTTTCACTTAAGTTAGTGTCTTCAAGATCCTTTCATCTAATCCATCCTTGCACTGCATAATATTAATCTGTTTTTAATAGTAAAATGAGTAAATAAAGAAACCAATTAAGTTATAGAACTCAATTCTTTTTAGAAGAAAAGCAAACAAAATTAATTAAAAATAAAGCTAATTACTTCCCCTGTTGGCCCTTAACCCTTCCCAATCCACCTGAGTAGCCCACCTTAACAGGGCAGCATATAGCTATCTACTCTTTTCTTATTGTCTGCAGTTACGTCAACTCCCTCAAGTCCTTGAATAGACTACTGTTCCTCTACATAGATTTCTTTGCTGGCTTTATTCTCTCTCAACTCAAACTCAAATACCTTTTGATCATTCTTCTGAAATAAAGTCCACTTAGGAGTTTATCGACAGTCCTGTGAAAATTATATTTTGTCCCCAAAGTCCTGCTTTTCTATGACACTCTGTTATATAATACTTTGTCTTCTTCACTGTAATTTCCAGTGAGAAGAGCAATACAGTGCCTGGTGCATAGCAGGTTCAGATGTCTCATTGAATATTTTATTTCTTACAGTGCTAGACATGTAACCTAGGGTCTATTCAGGTTAGACAAATGCTCTATCACTGAAATACATCATGGATTTTAAAAATCTTTTTTAGAGCTAACATTTACCACTTTGGTCTTTGAATTACATTTGAACTTTTTCTGTCCTGTCTTTCTTTTCTGAGTTACTTTAGCATATTGGAGTTACTAAAAATTAAAACATGTATTTTTGTTTACAGTTGTTTTGCAACCACCAAAAGAGCTAAGAAGATTATATTTATAACCAAAGAAATATCCTCATTTTCAGTTGGTCCTTTTGTCCCATTTTTTTAACATTGATGTTGATGATGACAGCTATATCTCCGAGCTACCATAATACAAGACACAACGCCTTGTCTGTATTTCTCAAACCCTCAGATTTCTAAACATTTAAAGTTTTCATCAAAACCTAACCAGAACTGATATACTTTGTTTGTAGAAGATATGAATGCAGGTTATTGCATGATGGCTGTCTCAGATCTTGCTAGGACTATTTTATAATAGGCATTTGTATACCATGTTGTCCCGCAAATCAGAAATTCAGTTATGAAATGCATTTACCCAAAGGAGTAGAACAAGGGATTAATTTATACAATATACTAAGAAGATGATATACATTATAAAATATGATACTAAACCCTAGAAACTGCATCTATCACCCCATACACTGGGAACTGCTAGGGCTGAGGTCTCAGAATTTTATGGTAAGGATCCTCAGGATCCTGGTAGCAAGGCTAACACGTTTCTCATGCAGGCTAGTTAGTAGACTCAGTTGTCTAACAAAGCCATATTGCAGTTCTTCTGGTAATCTTGGGAAGCTTAGTGTTATTTACCCAAACGAGCAAACTAACTTCAAACTCTCTCTCTCTGTTTCTATCTTTCTCTTTGTTCTGGTTAAACTCCAAACTACAGAGCTATTCTTTTAGGGACTTGATGAACTATCATTTGTTATTTCTTTGGGGATGGGAAGTTATAAATGTTATTTGAGAAAACAAAAGGAGAAACACAAATCTTGGTTTGGTTTCTCCAAGAAGCAAATCTTGAGAAGGATCTGAGAAACTTATTAGTGCAGTGAACCCAACAGAACCAATATGAAACAAGGCATAGAACAGTAGTACAACAGGTCTATTTTCATGCCTGGAGTTCAGTCCTGTTTGAGAGCTGAGAAGACTTATCAGGTTATCCCCCACTGAGATATTGGAGAACTTCTGTATTCAGTGGGTTCCACAATATGTATGGCCACCAAGAAAACCCTCAAAGAGTGAGTTACATGGCTCCAGGAAGCAGTGGTTACCTGTAAAAGTCTGTATTGAGGTAATAAGAATGGGGTATCAAAACCTATCATTACATTTTTAAATCTTAAAATAGCTGGATACTAGGGATATTTTGTAATCCCAGCACCCAGGGAACTGAGCAAGTATAGAGATCTCAATACTAACTTGAACTACATAGTAAGTTCTGGGCCAGTCTGGAACCTCAGATCATTTTAACAAATAAAATAATAACCAATGGCAAACCAAAATTCAATCCTTGGATAACATAAAAAGTCAATAATAACAATAATAAACTATACTAAATTCCAAAATTTCATCTTGGACTGTGTGATGACTGTAACCAATGTGTATTATTTTGAATATTTTTCTCTTTATCAGAAGGAAGCAAAAATATTAGAAGCCATTTTCTCATCTTATCTCTTAGCCACCACTGCTACCCCCATCCCTAACAGCTAACTTCAGTCTCAATAGATTTGCCTATGCTGGGCATTTCACATGGATGGAAACATTCATGGCACAGTCTTTCAAAGCTGGCTTCTTTCACCTTAGTGCAATGCTTTCAACATTCATCGATGTTACAGTGTTTATTGATACTTTAGTTCTCTTTAAGTATGAATGATATTCTAGTGTATGACTAACCCATAATTTCTCTATTCATTAGTCTACACATCTGAGACCTTTCCACTTTCTGGCTACTTAATACTATAATGTTTCCATGAACATTTGTACACAACAGATGGGCATGTTATCATTTATAATGGCATGTGCCTAGGATAAATTTCAAGGTCATTTGAAAACTTTATATTTAAACTTTTGAAGGTCATTGTCATAAGATTGAAACTGTGATCTGCAATGGTTTACCAGATACTTTACAGTTGCAGGCACATTTAGAAAGTATTTTGTATCAAATTCCTTCCCCCCAAAATGGGTAGGGGTGCCTGGATTACTGAGTTCTCTGCTTCTTCTATGTTTTTCTTAGATGATTTGGGCTGATGGAGATTCACTAGGCAAGACTCTTGGGGGACTTAGCTTCCTCAGACAGGATATTGTTCTGTGGTTGAACCTTTTCTGACCCTACTTGGCTTCCAAAAGCTAAGTAGAGACACAATACCCATGAATCATGCCAAACCACACCACTCCAATCCTTTTAAATGTGACTCTGGGACATCTTGAGTCTTTACCTAATAATCAAATTTAAACCTCCTTTGTATAGTTAAGCCCAAAGTCCAAATAAGATCACACATTTGCGAAGGTAAACCTATCCATCAATGCACTGTTTATCCTTCTATTGTTTGAGGTGCTTATTTGCTGGATCATGCTCTGGGAAATAATATGAAACAAGCTAAGTTTCCAGGAATGAAATACAAGCAAAATAGAATATTAGTCACATTTTAGTTTTCTATTCATAATTGACACTCATGACATTAATGAAGGTTACGCATAATAATCACTAAAACGATTATTCCCAGCAACAGATTTTTGGTGACTGATATTTCATGCCTATTTGTAAGATAGCATATATGTGTATATATGCTTCAATGTTTAAAAAATAAATTATAATACCTCAACATTCAGGGTTTTACATGTTCACAACTGCATGTATACTTAAGTGCATGCCTAGAAATGGACAGAATTAATATATTTACATGAGTAAATATTTGCATTTTGGTTTTTAATTTTATACACTGTACGATTATTTTACCTGCATGTATATGTATACCACAATGATCCTAGTATCTTCCGAGAACAGAAAAGGACAATAGATTTCCCAAAACCAGAATCAGAGACATTGTTGTGAATTGTCATGTGGAAGAAGGGAACCAAACCTAGGCTTTCTACATACATTAAACATTTTATTAGTCACAGCATTCATGTGAATATTGATATATTTCTATTAGACGCTGATTTTAGTTGGATCCCTTAACTGGCAAGCAATATAAAGGACAATACAAACAACACTGTTAGATTCCAAACTTTACAGTGTAATCTAATAAAGACACATTGGTGATATTAAACAAAAAGCAATCGAGGGAAAAGACTTGCTAGTTTGGAAAACCTAATATGTATAGCTTTCTCCATTTCCTCACTGAAGTAAATTTCATAAAATAGCAAGTAGTTGAATGTATTCTAATTTAAACTGATATACAGTTGACCTTTGGGAAAAATCGTTTTCAGTATACTTGCTTCATTTTTCCTGAAAATATGGAAGGCTAATATAAAGGAAGGTAGGCTGTGATTTAAAGAGAAGTTATGTGAATTTCAATAATTGATTTAGATCTCTAAAATGTACACATTTACAGAAAGTTAACTATTTGTAAAGGATCCTGCTAAAAGGCTAGTAAACAAAATTGTTCACATGGTATCATGATTAATGAGAGACTGGGGGACTGATGTTGGGTGTTTGTTGTGCTTATAATGGACCCCAGGACTTTGTTTATCCTATGTTGATGCTCTACTACTGAACCTCAGCACCAGCTTCTGGATTTATTACTTTTATGTGTTCATATTAAATTCCTACCATGCACAAACAACTAAATATACATATTTGAGTGTATTTTCTTCTAGTCTTATGTATGTTTGCTTTGGGTCTGTTATCTCATGTTTATGTTTATTTTAGACACAGTTTTCTATTGTTACAGATACTAGAAACTAAGCATATTCTACATTATGATAACCATTACAAGCATATAGAATATGAAATAAAGCTTACCATAGCTTAATTACCAAATATTTAGCTATATGTCATTATGCATTATTTATATATATTTCTATTATAAATGCCACTCTACTAAAAATATTCAGGAATAATTATTTTTGTATTTAGCAGTCTTTCCTTAAATATTGAATCATAAAGTAATTATGTCTGGTTTTAAAATACTGGGAGTTTAAGACTTTTGACACATACTGCCAATTGCTTTTTTAAGAGCTTTCCCAATTACTCCTCTGGCTTGTTTTGTTTCCCTCTTGGGAGCTTTTAATATCATCTATAAAAAAAATCTTTCTCAAACTGAGAATGAATGTGGCATTCACAAACTAAGAGGTGAAACTATCTTTAATCGCTAATTACTAGAAAATGCAAACATTCTTCTTGGGTTTGTAAACAATTCAGTTGTTTTCTGGGCAAATGATTTTTATTCACTCCTTTTCTTGACTTGCTGGCAACTGGAGGATGGGATAGAATCCTGCCTTCATTTTGAACAAACCAACTCTTGTTTATCTTTCTGTACTGACAGGTAGATAATATGCAGATCGCCTTAGTCAAGCCTTTGAGTTTTTCTCTCAAACTTTCCAGGGCTCCTACTCCTTAAACTTCACACACTTGCTTTTGTAAGACTTCTCACCAGAGCTTGTAGATTGCTTTACTACCCAGGTGCATGGACAATAGCCACAGAGTGATGCCTGATACTGCAGTTCAAATGCCTTAATCTGATACGTGCAATTCCTTGAATGGTTTTGTGTAGGACTATTATCTGTATAATTTATATTTGAATGATTCTACTTCTTTTATATAATTCTGAAGAAATCTTTGTGGTTTCGAATGTCACCTTTAGGACTAGTTATATGGACTCAGTAGTTGAGTTCTTGCCTAGCCTGTATGAAGCCCTGAGTTCCATCCCCAATGCTGCAGAAAGTAAAAGAACAAAACAAAACCTGACCTCACTAAGCTGATTTTCAAATCTCTGTGTTATTGCCAAGCTGTCAAATGTGAAAATTGGCAAGTATGTATTGGTTTTGAATTAGGTCAAAGGCAATGGAGCTGAGGAATCAAGGGATGCAATTGGATATAGTGAGACACAGAGCCAAGGAAATACAAAGGAATAAACCCCCACAAAGATACACAGAGTATCCAGAAATAAAGTCTCCTGGAAATAAGCAGAAATCCAGAGAGGCAAGAGGAAAAAAAATAATTATGACAGCATCTTGTCTAAATTTAGAGTTTTTTCCACTAAAGACCTTTAAATGTTTTAATTTCTCTTCCCAATTTTGGGTGTAGGTGGTGACACCACCATGTTTGGTTGGCAAAATCTTGTTTCTTCATCTAGAAACAATTTGTCAATAATTGCAGGCTGCTGAGATCTGTATTATATCTTTTTTTCAACAAGGTGGAATATGGCTGGCCTCCCATTGTACATGGCTTCACATTTCAGCTTACAATGCTTACTGATATGACAGTTTAGTATTATGCCCAAAGCTTTGAAGTGCCAAACATTTGTTTAAAGTACTTAAAAACACAAGCATATGCAGACATTTGTTTCTGTTCCTTGAGCATGCAAAGGCTCTTCTCATCCTACAACCTTTGCAAAAATGATTCCAACCTGTGCAACACACTTACCCTTGATGTCATGTGCTGTGCATTAAAGACACATCTTTCCTCCAAGGAAGAGTTATCCTCCACTCTGTTCCAGTACCCCACCCTGCTTTAACCTTCACTAATTACTTAGCACTAACACTACTTTGAAGACAGACATTTGTTTAGTTTTCTTATTGGTTATTAACTGAATAATTACCTAATAATCAACTTTTGTGTATATATGTGGTATCTGTACATGTTCCTGTGGGTTGTACATGTGGGTGGTGGGTGTGCCTGCATGTATGTATACGTGTCTTTGGAAGTCAGAGGTTGATGCCCAGTGTCCTCCTTAGTTACTCTCTGTTTAATTGTTTCCTTTTTTTCAGTTTACTTATTTCTGTTGTAATGTTTTTATATCTTCATGTACATTTGCTTCTGTGCAGGCATCTATGTATCGTGGGTTCAAGTAACTTCAGTTTCAGGAACTTTGATACCTCTTCTGGCCTCTGTAGACATTGCACTCACATGGCATACACATCAAATTTTAGACGTCATTTTAAAATAAAATTTTATTAATTCCTTGAAAGTTTTATAAAATTAATTTTAATCATATTTGTACCCATTTCTCCCCCTAACTCCTCTCAGAACCACCAGCACCCCACCTGGAAAATCAAGTCAAGTCCTCAAATCTTTTCCTTGAATCAGGGTCTATGTATAATATTCCTAGCTGATCTAGAACAAACTTTAAAAAGACTTTTTTTCTTTTTTATCTCAGGCAATGACTCAGTGATTAAAGAACATGCTTTACCAACTTGAGGACTTGAGTTTGAATGGCCTGGGATCATGTAAAACAGAGCATGATAATATGTATCTGTAATCTCAGAGCTCATTCTGCAACATGAGAGGAAGAGACAGGAGACATCCCAGAGTCTTGCAGGCCAGATAGCCTGGATTATCTACAGTAAACAACAGATACTATCTCAGGCAAGATGAAAGGCCAGAACCAACAGGCAAGGCTGTCTTCTGACCTCAACATGTATGCCTTGGCGCGCACAAACACACACACACACACACACACACACACACACACACACACACACACACACCACATCACACCACACCACACAGCACCATACAACACAGGAACAGACACCATACACATATGTGTATCTTATGCACACAAAAGATTTTAATGACCCATACAAATAAAATGTTTGGAAAAGAAAATGGGGGACTAAATTTTTTTTAAGGTGTTTGATATTGCACTTAATATAACTAATAGAGAAGCAAGTTTTGTAATATGTAAGATTTGGAATAGAAGTATGTTCTGATGGGTTTGATCAAAAGCTCTTTGCAAGAAGAACCACTCTGCATTTTTCTCAACTCATGTAATTGACTGTCCAATCTATGACATGCGGTATCTGTTGGTTTCTCTATAGATTAAGAGGAAGGGAAGTTTAAGACTTTGTGTGTATGATGCAGTTTAATGAAATTCTAAACCTAGGAAGTTTTGCCAATAGCAAGACTTTATCTACAAATCATCTACATTGAGCCAAGGCACAAAGATAGGTATTGTATAAAAATCTCTTATACTTGGTTATTTCCCTAGCACCAGGATTCTTCCTAATATGACCCCAGCTAAGATTCCAAGCAATAGTGGAGAGGGTGCCTGAACTGTCCCTCTTCTGTAATCAAATTGATGACCACCCTAATTGTCATCACAGAGCCTTCATCCAGCAACTGATGGAGGCAGAAGCAGAGACCCACAGCTAAACACTAGGTCAAGCTCCCAATCCATTTGAAGAGAGGAAGGAGGAATTATATGAGCAAAGGGGTCAAGATCATGATGAGGAAACCCAGAGAGACAGCTGACCCAAGTTAGCGAGAGCTCACTGACTCTGGATTGATAGCTGGAAAACCTGCATGGGACTAATCTAGGCCCTTTGAATGTGAATGACAGTTGTGTGGCTTGGGTAGCTCATGGGGCCTCTGGTAGTGGAACCAGAATTTATTCCTAGTGCATGAACTGGCTTTTTTGAACCCATTCCCTATAGAGGGATACCTTGCTCAGCCTTGATAGGGGGAGGGGACTTGGTCCTGCCTCAACTTGAGATGTCAGCCTGTATTGACTGCCCCTTGGGAGTCCTTACTGTCTCTGAGAAGTAGATTGGGGTGGGAGAATGTACTGGGAGGGTGACTGGTGGTGGGTATGGAAACAATTTAAATAAAAAGCAAAAAAAAAGAGTTTCAAAGAATCCTCTTTAAGTAATTATTTTTAAATAAAGTCTTTTTTTTATTCTTAAGGGAAGAAAATCTCTTGTACTGTCCATAAGCATTTTAGAAAGAGAAAGGTTAAGAAGAAATAGAGGAACCAATAGTTTCCAAGTCCAGTCTGTTCATCAGAATAGCAGGGCTCCATAGAAGGAAATAATTCTGTGCAAGTAATCTATATATCAGCCTGGCCTGGGAGCTATAGAGTCCATGTTTTATGTTTTGCATTGTTGTAAAGTATAGCTAGTGTCTCACAAACAATTTGCAGGCACTTTACCATCAACTTACATTCTCATCCCCTAGTTTATTGAGAAAGGATTTTGCTGGGTAGATCAGACTGGTCTTAAATGTTCTGTACAGTTCAAGCTGTCCTGGAATTCTTGACTTTACTTCCTTATTCTCCTAACTATTGGAATTATTTCTGGTTAGTTTTTGTCAACTTGATATGAGCTGGGACCATCTAGAAAGAGGAAACCTTAATTGAGTAAAGGACTCTGTCGCAGTGCTGAAGTTTTCTTGATTAATCATTGCTATGGAGGGCTCAGCCTCAGTGTGAGCAGTGCTTCACATAGACAGGTAGTCCTGGGTTGTGGAAGAAAGCAGGTTGAGCAAGCCATGCTAACCAAACCAGTAAGAAGTATTCCTCTGAAGTCTTGGCTTCAGTTCATGTCTCCAGCTCCTGCTGTGACTTCTCTATCTGACGGTGTATGAACTACAAGATAAACTAAACCCTGTCCTCTTCAGATTGACGTTTCTCAAAGCAATAGAAAGCAAACTAGGACAACCAATATGCCCCACTGTAGTCCTCATCTTATAAGTTAAAAGAGGAAGAAGTAAATAAATTATTTGTTCAAGATTTCATAGTACCTAAGAGACAGGATGAATTTGAAACTTAATTCGTCCTACTTTCAAGTTAAGTGTTTTCTAAGATATTAGACCCTTCATTCCTTTATATGTATTTTTTGGTTATTTGCCATGCAATGACAATATGCTGTATAATGTGTCCTTTTCTACAAGTACCTGATGTGTTAGGAGCAACCATTTTCACATTTTAAATAGATACGCAAGTAGGTGTTAACCTGAGTGCTGCCCAGGTCTTAAGGCCCAGGCAGAGAGGCACCACTGCAGTGAACAAATATGTTGATGGAGAGGTGAGAAAAATAGGAAAAGAGGCCAGTGCATTGCAGATGTGATGGCAGTGACAAGTGAGAGACAGAGCTGAGGTCTACATGTTCTCATTTTCCAACAGAGCTGGAAAACTCACCCCTAGCTGCAGAATCTTCCTGGATCTGGGCAGCACCAGAAGCCTGAGATGTGGAAAGGTTCACTTTCTGGATTGAACATCCTTGAAGCACCACTGTGGCCTGCCATGTCACAAGAGGCCTTACTGGTGTTGGTAGTCTATGCTATATCCCCAGGTCAAGATGAAGCCTCAGATCCAGTCTGTGGCACTGCCTGATGCCTTTGTGATGCCCTCAGGCTTTGCTGTCTCAGGGAACTATATTGACGTGAGTGGCATGTGTAACCATGCGAGGCTATGTCAAGGCTCATGGTCAGGAAAAGCACTGAGAGCCATGAGTGGGTCAGTGGTCCTGGTGCTGCCACGGAATATGTTGATGTGTTTGCCCCTATTACCGTGGATGCCCACCCAGATGGTGGTCCAAGCTGTGCCTAAAGCAATGCAAATTACAATCAGTAAACATGATAAGTGATTCTCAAATAATAAATAAAAATAATAAAAGAATAGATAATGAGTTGATCACAAATCAGTGGAGGATGCAGAATATGAGATCTATCTAACTTCTAAAAGTATGTTAAAGATTCCTTTTGGAAACAATGCAAAATCACCTTAACATAATTAAGATCATTGAAATGGCAGGAGTTTGGGACCACTACTCAGAATGACATCTAGATTTTCTGAGTGCATTTATGGTTGCTTTGAATTGAGCTAAGCAGATGTTCTAACATAAATGGGAAGCTGGATCTCAGCTCCAGACATCTTTCCAGTAATTTGCCCAGACAGCCACAGATAGTTTTCCCCTAGACCCTTGTGGAAGTGTTCATGTTTGTCCCTCTTCTGATACTATTCCTGACAACTGAGATTTGAGAAATGCCTTTTTTTTTTTAAATAAAGTATACTGGTTTCTTTTTAAAAAAAAATTCAAATGTAATAAAAGACCAAGTAATGTCATCTGTGTTCCATTTGAGGCCTTGTCCTCACAAACATTGCCAGCTTGTTTTGGCTTTTTTTTCCCTGTAAAATCTCTGATCAAACCACTAGCTGGAAAGGTCTCAACAGATCTCCAGGATGGTGGTGTGAAATAACAGGAAACACCACTTTCCAAAAATAATTTCGGTGAAAAGTATAAATTTTAGATCTCCCTAAAAGATTACTATGAATTTAGGTACATACTGCTTCAGCACGCTTTCTTTTGGACCTGGTCTCTTTCCTCCTGTGGGTGAAGTATTCACAACTGTAGAAACGTAGGCATCCAGAGACACTGCTAGCTGCTGAGAGCAAATGTAGGACTAGAGGTGATGACCTAAGAACTGTATTTGGGAGGTGAGGTAGGAACTCTAAACAGTGTGTGGTATGGAAAGAAGCACATGGAGGTGGCTCATGCCACACTGTAGAAGTAGGAGAAAGGACAGGGAGCTCAACTCAGTGACACAGCACGCACGTGCCTAACAAGCAAGAAAACCTGGTTTTTACTCAAGCATTGCAGAAGAAACAAGAAATGAGAGAAATTGATACGTGCTGGGTCATGCTCTTTTAGTGCAATAGAATAAAAGTTACCAGAAAGTCTCACTGATGAAGCTTAAATTTTAGGTGTGAACTACTGGATATATTGAGTCTATGTAAGAAATGAAGAAATTCAGAGAACATGAATGCTATTTGATTGTTTACTGGTTTCAGTGTAGCTGATAGTTAACTTGTAAAT
Source organism: Phyllotis vaccarum (assembly GCA_033318265.1). NCBI lineage: Eukaryota > Metazoa > Chordata > Mammalia > Rodentia > Cricetidae > Phyllotis > Phyllotis vaccarum. Next base: position 133,844,065 of record JARWLC010000013.1, on the reverse strand, counting down.
ATTCCCTGAACAAGAAATTTTAATGACTCGACAAGGGGCTCTGTGAGGGGACAGGAAGAATGTTATCTTTGAAGCCATATAGGGAGCTGATTACAGTTAGTAAGTACCCAGGAAAATAATTTCCTCTGGTGAAGCCACATTTCCAATAATGAGATGAGGCCCAGATGATAGCATAGAACAATTCCAAAGCCACAATTTGGACGCCAAGTTTTGCATATGTTGGGGCTGCCTTTCCAGTGCCTAGGTATTTCACTGGATCATTCTTGTTGAGGGCACACATTCTTCATCTCGCCATAGGTCACCTTCATGGCGGCTGTTTTACTCCTGCATCTTTCCCACTTTGCCTGCACTCCCCTGCCACCCCTGGCACCTTTGTTGTTTTCAAACCCTAACTTGGAATGCAAACTGAAGAAGCAGATCTTGCTAGCACTCCAAGTCTGTAACTTTGAGGCAAGGCCAGGCAACTGGTTTCCTGGGGCTTGTACGTAGGAGTTGAAAAAACTGATGTGAAAGTTGCTTGCAAAGCACTGAGGAATAGGAACAAAACTAATCTTTGCACCCAAAAAGTTATGTTTTCTTTCTCGAGAAGGCTGAAACCATGTGAGGCAGGGAATCACTTCTGGAAAATAGATTTAGGCTACTGCCTTGCTGAATTCTGATTTTATGTCAAGATATCCCAGAATGAAGAACTTTGAAGGACAGGGTAGTATTTTCAAGTCAGTGCTGACCGTAGATACTGGTGACAAGGAAGACTGTATACCCACTGATCTAATTGCATTTTAAGATACTAACTCTTGAGTGTGAATATGTTTTGTATATACATGTGTACATACATGTACACACTAGTATGCTAGACACTGAGCATGAGTCTGTGCACATTACATAGTACAAGGTCTACACACAACTGTGTATTTTTCTGAAGCTGGCCTGCAACTCATTATGTAGCCCAAGACAGGCTCAAATTCATAATATGTCTGCCTCTGCCTTCCAAGGACTAGTATGACAGTTATCTGTTTTCACTATACTGTGTAATATAGGTCACTTTAGATTTTTAAAAAGGAGAAGGCCAGTGAAATGGTTAAGCAGGTAAAGGTGTTTCCTGCCAAACTCAAAGACAAGAGTTCAATCCCTAAAGAACTACATAATGGGCTTGGCAGTGCTGCCACACACCTTTAATCCCAGCCCTCTGAGGCAGGCAGATCTCTGTGAGTTCAAGGTCAGTCTGGTCTACAGAGAAAGTTCCAGAGCCAGTCGGGGCTGGACAGGGTGGGGCTTGGGAGGGAGGGGGAGGGAAGGGGAGGGAACGGGAGGGAAGGAAGGAAGGAAGGAAGGAAGGAAGGAAGGAAGGAAGGAAGGAAGGAAGGAAGGAAGGAAGGAAAAAGAAAGAAAGACATAATTCAAGGTGAGAACTGATTTATGAAAGTTTTTTTTGGGGTGTGTGTGTGTGTGTGTGTGTGTGTGTGTGTGTGTGTGTGTGTGTGTGTGTGTGTGTGCCTATCCTTTCTCCTATCTTACTATTGTCCATTCAGATATTTATTAGACCAGTCAAGTATTTTAGACAGGCAAAGTATAATAGCGTCACGGTGTTTAACAAATTCAACATAAAAGAATGTAACACATCTTTGTTTCATTAAAACAAATGTTCCACAGCACAAACAAATGTAACACATCTTAAAATAATATTCCACAACATGTAATGGTGTGCTACCCCAATTTACTGATCAAGTTGTCCCTTCACCTAGCTCATGGCTCCTCAGGTGAGAGAACATTTTTCCTTTCTGATGATTCCAGCTTTGCCTCAAGCCTTTTAGAGTCCTGGACTCTCTGCTAACTCTAGCTGGCCTTTGTTGCAGGCATCACAAGGATGAGAAAAGAAAGAGAAACTCTTGTTCCTTTCTTCACAGGACACACTATTTTCCATTTCCATGCTATCATTTCTCTCTCTTTTTTTTTTTTTTTTCGGTAACACAATTGCACCAGGTGTGCTTCTAGTTCCAAAAATAAATATGTATTAGATAAAGATTGAAACATACTCTAAGATGTTTTTCTTGGGCAATTTCATCACTATGTTCCTAAACTTTGGCTCAGAAGACTTCTTTCATCTCTAGTGCCCAAGAGATGAGTATTGGAAAGAAAGAAAATAGGTTTTATTCAACCTGGAAAAAGAAAGATTAATGTCTTAATTGCCATCTTCCATTTCTTTGAGGATGTGCTAAATATTTGTATGAGAATCAGGTTAAGGGCTAGGAACAAAGATCAACATTTCCCCCCAGGGTCCTCTGCTAGACAATTTGCCCTAGACTTGAGATGGCGAATTCTTTATAACAACAGCATTTTTTTATCTTGAGGTTAAAACATTTCAGTTGTAGATCAGTTTTATGGTCTTGGAACTAGAACATAACAATAAGCAAGATCACAGAAATGTGATGTAAATGGCATTGTTTGAAAAGATAACAAGAAAGAAAAATAAATAGAGTCACTTATGGCAATAGTGAGAAGATTATAGTGTACTTTAGAAGACTAGTCTTCATTGTTAAAGTGACTGCATTTAGAATTACCTAGGAAACTGGGTGTTTTCAAAGGAGAGTCACTGAGAAGTGAAAGACCCACAGTGAGTGCACATAGCATTATCCCATGGGTGCTAAAGACTAAATAAAAGGAAAAAAACAATGAAAGTTGACAGAGCATGGCCAGTCTCATTTCTGTACCCTAGTGAACCATGAAGTGAACATCTCTCTTCTGCCACATACTTCCACTTCTATGATGTTCTTCTCAAAAACATAGGGTCCATTGACAAGCCCCTCTGAATCCATGAGCCAAAGCAAATGTTTTTTCTCACCTAATTTATTTCTGTTCAGTATTTGGGGCATTACAACACAAAATTCTCCAATATGATCTCAGGTAGTGACAGAATTACTAGATAACCCAATCATAGGGGCCCACCATCATATTGTGTAGTTCATCATTGACTGAAGCAATATTATGTCTTGTACCTTGTATTTATCCCTTCTCTGCACTTGCGCATCTCCTATTGAGTTTTATTCAGATGCAAGACATGGTTTGGACATGAGCTCCTGTTCAGCATATAGATGAAGGACAATATGAGGAGTGCTTAGATTGTTGGAGGGAAGGAAGAACAAAGGGGGAGGGAAGGGAACAAAAGGAAGGAAGGAACAAAGGAAGGGCTGAAAGAAAGAGAGGGGATGGGAGGAAAGAAGGAAGGAGGGAAGGTGGGAGGGGGAAGGAGAAAGGAAGGAAAGAAGGAAGGGAGGGAGGAAGGAAGAAAAGAAAGGAAAGAAGGAGGGAAGGCGGGAGAGGGGAGGGAGGGAGGAAAGAAAGAAGGGAGGGAGGGAGGAAGAAAAGAAAGGAAGGAACGAGGGAATGAGGGAGGGATAAGGAGGGAGGAAGGAGGAAAGGAAGGAGGGGGAGGGAGGAAGGAAGGGAGGGAAGAAAAGAAGGATGGAAGGAAAGAAAGAGGGAAGGATGGGGGGAAGGTGGGAGAGGGAGGGAGGGAGGGAGGAAGAAAAGAAGGAAGGGAGGGAGGGAGGGAGGAAGGAAGGAGGGAAGGAGGGAGGGAAGGTGGGAGAGGGGAGGGAGGGAGGGAGGAAGGAAGGAAGGGAGGGAGGGAGGAAGGAAGGAAGGAGGGAAGGAGGGAGGGGGAAGGAGGAAGAAGGAGGGAAGGAGGGAGGGGGAAGAAGGGAGGGAGGAAGGAAGGAAGGAAGGGAGGGAGGGAGGGAGGGAGGGAGGAAGGAAGGAAGGAGGGAGGGAGGGAGGGAGGGAGGGAAGGAAGGAAGGAAGGAAGGAAGGAAGGAAAAACTATTTTGTTGCTAGTAATGGAACCTAGGACCTCCTAAATCCTAAGCAAGTGCTGTATCACTGAAATACACCACCAATCAAGGAGGAAAATACTTGTCTGGACAGGAAAGATTTTGACAAACACATTACCAGTTTTAGTCATATGATCCAAATGGACCAATTATTTTAGGTATGTTTCCAGACTATCTAATAAAAAAAAATTCTGTCCTTACAAGAAGTACCCTCTGTTCTCTCATAAAGAAATGTTACCTAAAAAATATATAAATAACAAATGTGTGTTCTAGTGGAGTTTCATGACACATTAATTTAAGTTTCTGACAAGTACAACTGAATATGAGGTAATTTAACTTTTCCCCAGAATTTCCTTACTACGAAAAATTTTAAAGAATCACGTAGTTAATGTTCTTATGCCTAACAAACTAGATTCTACAAAGAACGTTTTTGCTGCATTTGCAATATCCATTGTATTCATTCTGTTTCCCCATTCCTCTGTCCATCTATCAACCCCTTTTGCCTATAGATGCATTTCAAAATAAATTATACATATGATTTTCACCATTAATTATTTTAATACACCTCTCCCTAAACAAAATTGTAAATTGTCTGTTTTTATTCTCTAGAAGCACATATGTCACATATTATATTCATATCCGTGGATGTCACTCATATTTTACGTTTTACAGAGCACATATCTTGGGGTCATGGAGATACCAACTGTGTAATGAGACATCTTGTGTGATTACCATGCTGCCTCATTTAATATAATCACTGACAAGAAGGAACCCCACCTAATCACACTGTCCTGTAAGAAATCAAAGAGAAGCTTCAAGATTTACCCATTATTATGCAGCCAGAAAACAGTCCATTGAGCCAAGAGCTTGTACTGCTGGAGAGCAGTAAGGTTTGCCTTTATTTCCAGTTAGCCCGTTAAGCTTAATCCACAGGCAAAGGAAAGCAGTTATCCAGACCCCTGAAAGTAGATGGAGGGCCATGTGGCCCAAGTAACAAAAAGTAACTTTGTTTCTTCCATTCACACCTTACATCACACTCAGATTTCTTTTCCCTGGTCATGCTTATGCTTAATTATTTCCTAGAATTCTTAATCCAATATCTCATGTCTGAAGAAGAGGAAAAGTAGACCTGTGGCCCTCTTTATACCATTTGTGACAACCACTTACTTGAGAAAGGATCTGAGTCTGAAAGTGAAGGTGTCAAGGAGTGTTACATCTCTCCAGGATTATATTCTGCTTTAAAGGTGCTTACCATTCTAAGATTTGTATCAGTAATCCATAGGAGGACAAGTACTGTAACCACAGAAATTTTATCCTCATCCCATCATAAAGGAAACTTCTTTTATGTTTAAAACAGTTTGAAGGCCAGGGAAGCAGCCAGCATGCACGAGGCTTTGAGTCTTATCCTCAATATCACTCACTGCCCTAATCACCACAATAATAAATAAAGTAAAAAGACCTAGTGGCTGGTTCTCACTTTTGTGCATGTGTGCGTATGCATGTGTCTGTGTCGGTGTGTGATGTTGGGTCTTATAAGTCTCAAACTCAAGATTCTCCTGCCTCAGTATCCTTGCATGTCAGGATTGTGTGAGCCACCACATTCAGAGTAAAAACCAAACCAACCAACTAAGCAAATAAACAAACAAAAAACCCATTATTTTTTTAGAAGAATGTATCTATCCCCTACCCATTTTAAACTAATTCTGCAGAATATTTGAAGGGAAGTTAATTTAAAACTATTGACTGGTTTTAAAGATAAATAATTCACACATACTTAAGATTTCTGTGTGTACTTCCTTTACTATTGAAAGATAGCATGGAGGTAAAGCAGTAATATACTTTGTCTAGTGCAATTGTGAGGCACAAAAAATACTCAGCTGCTTTCAAACAACAAAGGGTAAAGACAAATGCTTCTTTATAAAACAAGACTCATTATGATGGCTGACATTTCCGAAAAATGCCATCATTTGAATATAAAATTTAATGAAGAAACCACTTTTACGGTTTTATATATATTCTGAAAGGCCTTTGCAGACAATCTCATTCGAGTATCTCAAAGCAGCTGCATCTGGAAAAGGGTTTCTATGGCAACTTGTGGAAGCATGATGTTTTTTATCTCTTTCAAGAGCATAAATCACTCCATAGCCTGAGGCTTCAATGAAGGTCTCCTGTGTCATACAAGCCATTGCTCTTTGTTTTTGTGTTATGTATTTTGAATGTCTTGGAGAAAACAGGGCAAAGGTTACTACCCTTCCAAGAAGATTTGGAATTTGTCTTTTAATCTCTATGTTAGTGGGAGGATATATAAGATGTGAATAACATCATTCTAGACTTTGTTTCTCAATGGCAAACATATGTGTGTATGCCTGGTCTACGTTATTTCAATTTTGCCCCAAATTGTGATGGGGATCTTGCCAGGGAAGAGTCATTCTGAATAAAATACAAGGAACTGTTTGGTCAAAGCTCTTCTCAGTGTGTACTTCTTGCTCCAAATATATTTGGATTTCTCCCTAAGGAGCATATCCCAGAGCTTTGGGTACTGGCAGGCTCCAGATGATTTTTATCAAGATATTCTTTCCAAGAAAGTTAATAAAGAAAACATTATTTTAATTAAAATTATGCCTGCTTCAAGAATTCAACAGTGAAAGCCTTTTGTTATGGGAAGAACTATGGCTAATGGAGAACACAGAGGACCTAGAAACAGAGCAATATTTCAGATTCAGCTCTGCCTTCACGAGGTGTGTAACTCTGAGCAAGTCATCATTTCCTCATCTGAGAAATGGACACAACAATGCTGACCGTATTGAAGGTTGAATGTGTGGTAGTGTTGGAAACTGCAGTATTGTATGAATATGTGGTGGTTATTATGATTTAGCTGTCTCTTATTCTTTCACAAAAGGCCAGGGGTATCTATCTTACCATACTTGATGTGACAAAAAGACATCAGTTTTAATATACTTAAATATTTTAGTTTCTTATACCATATGAAAAGGTTTAGATACAATTATGCCCATTTATTTCTGTATAAAAAAGTAATTTCTATTAGGAGTCATCTTTGTTTAAGGATATTAACTACAACTATTCAATAAATTCATTTAAGCACCCACTGTATCCTGGCACAGGAAGAGAGAAAACATAGATAGTTTCCATTTTATCATCCCGGATATGAGCTTTCTGAGTTTGGTGGGTATTTTGGTAACAAAGTTAAAGAGGAACGCCATCCAGCCCCTACTCTGTAAATCAAGCCATTTACATCTTTGTGTATGTCATTCATAAAAGAAGACATTTTAGAACTTTACCTGCCAGGAACATAGACTTTCCAGTAATTTACCCAAAGGCAAAGAATATGCTACATTGTTGATGATGGAGGAAATCAAAGGGACAGTTTACTGTGCTTTACTCTTAAACAGCCCCTTCATGTTTTCACTTTGTCGTGTGGATTGGAACTTAGAGTCTCTGCCGCTTGCTAACCACCCATCCTCTGTGTGCTTTGCTTCCTACATTTGCCGATGTTACTGGAGTAGAAAAGCTAGCTCTCAGTCACTGCTTTAAACGCTAGCTGTTACAGTCATGGTTTCACCTGCATAGTGCTTTATCATCTGACTTCTTTCTGCACATGCCTCTTTCTTTTAAGGAATTTGACTTCTAATAGGGGATGGTTTTTTCTTCAGACCTTTGTTTTTTTTTGTTTTTTTGTTTTTTTTTTTCTCTCTCTCAGTATATTTATGATAAATAACTGAAGAAACATTCTCTTTGGAAACATCAAAGAACTTCAGTTATTTCATCAGAAAGTCGCTTGCTTGTATCTAGAATTTCCTCATAAATTGCTTTGCCCAGATGGTGGTGGCACACCCCTTGAATTCCAACTTTCTCAGGAGGCAGAGTTGGAGGCCATCCTGGTCTTCAGAGAAAGTTCCAGTACAGCCAAGGCTACACAGAGAAACCCTGTCTCAAACCACCCTCCTTCACCACCCCCAAAAAACCCACACTGCTTTGTCAGAAGTGAGGAAGGGATATTTACATATTATTGCTTTTATAAGTCCTAAGGGAATGCCTATATCAGTTTTCAGGGTTACAAGGCTAGAAGTATTTTGAGGTACTGTGAATTTCACTGTCCATTTTGGTTACCAAGGTTGTCTCCCTGTCTCTTTTGATAACTTTAGACTGGAAAAGGTCTTTATGTAGTAATAAAGTACAGATGTTTTAGATTACTTCCAAGAAAATTAATTTCCTGTTTTGAAGTGTAAAAGTTTGTTAAATATCACAGATTAATCTGAAGGGCATGAAACACATTAGCAAAACAAAGAACAAGGTAGATGAGGATTCTGATTGCAGCAGCCTTGCAGTTTCACAGTCTCCCTCAGAATTTAATTCAAGCCATTTTCTCCAGCTCTAAACTGGAAACACAAATGTGAATGATACTTCATGCCACTGATTTGTAGGTCTTTAGAAGAACTTCAGGCCCGAATAAGATCCATGATCACTGATATGCTGAATTTTTTTCATTATAAGCTACTTGGCCAGAGAAATGCAGCACACTTTGCTTGTTTTTAACATTTTGGAGCATGGTTTTACTGTGAGGTCGGCCTTGAACTTGTGAACATTCTGCCTTAGACTTCAGATCACTGAAATTACAGACACCTCACCACACCTGGTAGAATGTAATCTTGCTGTAGCTTCATAGCATTAGATATATATTTCTATCATGTGTGTTTTAAGGGCCTGTATGGACTATTTCTGAAATAAACAAATAGCTATATTTTGTAAAATATTAATCAACCCTGCATAATTAAAGTTAAGTTTCATTAACCTTTTAGGAGTGCACAGCGATTATAAGCTTGCTTTTGAGTCCTTTTCAAAAGTCAAGATTCTGTTTTAAAAATCTTATTTTTTGGTAGTTCTTAATAATTAGATAGAGAGCACGTTTTTAGATAGTTTGTAAGGGTTGGTACATCAAGTTACTATATTTTTAATTTTCCTTTTTTGGACCAACAATGGTGATTAAAAGGTGAGGTTTTGGGTTCAATTCTGGTTCTACCATTTACTGGTTATGTAACCTATCTGGCTGTTGAAATTTAGGATAAAACTATTTTTCAGCTTTGTGGTGAAGACAAAGAGGGCTTTGTGGAAAGCAGTAAACATGAAACGAAGTGCTCCATATTTTAAGTGGTAGCTTGTAATATGGATACCCTAAAATATTATTATATTATGCTTAGAAGCTGCTTCATGTTTACTCAGGACCAATATATTGTCTAGTGATTTTAGGGCAAACATTGCTGCTAATTTATGAGAAGTTTTGCAATATGATTTATTGAACACAGACATTTACAGCCTTCTTAGAGAATGTGCCATTTCTCATATTTTGTTACAATGGCAAATGTTTTAAAGGTTCCACACCCAATATGGAAATGGACATATGAGAAATAATACACTTTGAAACAGGAAGCTCTGAAGAGTTAGCATTTGCTTATTTGAGTAGTCAAGCCTTTGTCTTTTTATCTGTCATCACTGTGTTATCCTTTGACAGGTACCTCTTCTTGACTATCTTAATCACATCCTGACTGGACTCTGACTGCCAACTTTTCTAATTCTCTCCTCCAAAAATTCAAGGATACCCTAAACCATCCACAAATGTGTCAGTTAAATCAATTTTGTACTTTAAACTGTCAGTTGATGCCTAGCAGACATTTTGAATGTCCCACCAAGCACTCTGAACATAAGTTAAAATAAAAAAAAAAAAAGGGATTACCAAAACCATAATGGCATGTTACTTAAGAATGTTTTGGTCCTTTTCTATTTATAATTATCATGCAATGCAGGTAGAGAGAACTCTATAGGCTGGTTTGATGTAATAACTCTTTAGACTTCTCATCCAATATTACTGAGTTACTGTATTCCCTTTGTGGATATTCAAATGAGGGTGTCTGTGAGTAATGCTGAGGTTTATGTGAACTTGCTGTTACTATGGTTGCATGTGGTTTGATGTCTTGGGCTGATGTTTGATAAGAAAAAGGTCATTGGATTGTCAACAATTTAAGTAAAGAATGTTTTTTTGTTGTTGTTATGGGGGCAAAACTGGGAAACAGGAGTTAAAACTCCAAGCCCTGCATTCCTAAAACTGAGCTGTGGGATGCTTCCGTGCTACAGTTGTGGCTGCTTGTAATGTGGACTTTGAGACCACACCCCGCCACCAGCGGAAAGCCTTCAGCCTGCCTCTAGGGAAAGGGATAGAGAGAAACAGTAAGGCAAACAATGGAATGTTAATTCAGTCCCTTTGGCAGATAGGTCTCCTATGTGAAAACCACTGCCAGATGGGGACTGAAGTGGGAAAGTATCCCTAGAAGTGGGGACTTTCACTTTAGGACACATTGAGAGGTGTCATCAGAGATGAGACTGACCATGAGTCAAACATAGATGCTGGAAAGGAATTGGCTTTTTCATTTACACTCTATGCACCCACATGAGGCTATCAAAGAACTTTAGTTCACTACCTTGTTGTAATATGTTTATTGAATCAATGTATCATAAATTCACCCTTTTTTCTTTTTAATGCTGCTGGGGATGGAACCTAGGGTTAGGAAAGTATGCCAACACCAAACTACACTCCCAGCATGGATTAATACAAGGAAGCACGACATAGTTTAAATGTATTGAGCATTAGGTGTGTTGCAATAGTGAGGCTTAACATCACATACTCAATATTTCTGGATGTCAGTAAAGTAGCTGTTTTATGTATCTGTGAGGCACTGGTAGATTTTTGGCATTTCTTTGATTTTTTTTTTTTTTTTGATCCCATGAAGCAAGTAAGTAAATTCAATTTGCTATAATAGCATCTATTCTTTGAGGCAGCTCTTACTAAATTCTGTGAGTGCTTTTATTTCATATTTTTATATTTGGCAATATTATGGATAGAAACCTTGGGTTTCTCACATGCTAAGTAAATGACCTACCTCTGAATTACAGCCATAGACCAAGAGTAGTTTTACAGATGTGGAGCCTTGTTTGTTTTCTACTGAAAGATAGAACAGGGGTGGATTCAGACTGGAGGATCAGTGGGGAGGAACTGGGAAGAGTAGAGTGAGGGGAAAACATAATCAGGATATAGTATCTGAAAAAAAAAACTATTTTCGATAAAAAAAAATCTTCCTTTTCAAAATTAACCTCACACCCCAAAAAAATGGATGCAGGAATTTAAGAGCTAAAACATTGGATTATGTCCAGGATGTGTTAGATAAAAAAAAAAAACTACACACAAATATTTAAGAAATAATTTTGACTAAATAAATAATTAAAGTACATGGATGGAGCCTTTTCATCCTTGATCAAGTATGATAAGCATATCTGATCAGATATATCTGATCAATGATCAGGTATATTGGCTCCAGCTTACAAATGTTCTTGATTGTGATCCTGAATTTGCATTAGGTTGTCTGACCTATAATTTAGGTATTAAAATGTGGATATTATTGATGTAGTGACATGGAATTTTACTTCAATGAGATATTCACTATAGTCGAAATTTATTTTACTCTTTCTGGAAGGATCACATTGTTTCCTAGACAGAGATTCTAGGACACTACAGAAAATCCCTGTCTCTGCATTAGTTGTTTTATAGTGGAGCTCATGTGTATGTGACTTTTCTTGTTGGCCATTAATGTGAGGAGAATGTCTGTAGTCTTGTATTAGATTTAATCATAATGGTTTCTTGTCTATTTCCCCAGGTATGGCAGCAGCCAAATTTCTGCATGACTCTGGCCTTGATGTGATGGTTCTGGAAGCACGGGATCGTGTAGGAGGCAGAACTTACACAGTTAGGGTAAGATGCTGAGGATGGGGATGAGAAAAGTGGGTCTGAAGCTGAGTTGTTTTTAGACTTTTGTATTCCATGGATGTCTTCGTTACTGATTTTTATAAGAGAATGGAACATGACTTTAGAGTTTTTAAAATAACTTTTCTTTACCATGTTCATAATCATCTTCATTTATGAGTGCTTAGGATCTTCCATCTAGGAACTTACACATATTAATCATATGAATTGCACTTCTAGCCCAAACTTCTTTAAATTTATCTCCTTTTCAACTCTTTTTTTCCTTCTCTCTGACTAAGTCTTCTCACTTCATGTTTAACATCGTAGAACTGGCAATGGAGAGGGGGGAAATGGAGATGTAGATTGTATTATGGTAGTAGCAAGAAAACTATCAGAAGACTAGACTTTCCAATCCCAATTTGGAGACTTCTCTAGAATTAACACAATCATCTCAACCGTACAAACTAAGTTTGTGCATGGGGAGTCTCAAATTTAGTTTATTATTATCTATTTTTAATTTATCTCATTTTTAGACATCAAATCATAATGGTGTTACACTTATGGATGGAGTACAGTGTGATACATATAAAATGTGGGTGATGAAATCAAGTTAAATAACTGTCATCTCACTCATTTGACATTTTTTATGGCAACATACTTGAAATCTACTCTTAGCTCTTTTGAAATGTACAATGCATTATTAGCAACGAGAGTCACTCTACTATGCATTATAGCTCAAAATGCACTCATTCCATCTAGCTGAAACTTATGTTTTGACCAGTAAATCTTCATTTCTTCTGTCCCTAACATCCACACCCATGAAACCTCTAGTACTCACCATTGTATAATTTAGTTTTATGTATTTAACTCATTTTAGATTCCATATACAAGAGAGAGTATATATAACACTGTCTTTTTTCTGATTTACTTCACTTAGCATAAAGCCTTGCAGATGCATCTATGTTGTGCTAAATGACAGAATTTACTTCTTTGTAAAATCTGGATAGTATGCATTGTGTGTATTTGAAGTATATTTGATTGTTTATGCAGAATACTATTTTATGATGCTAAATGACTCTTTGAGGGGAGAAAGGCTAGACATCAAATGATTGAATCAACACAGACAAGTAATACCATTTCTGGGGTCACTTATACATAACATGCAAGTGCCACAGGTACTTCAATAAAGATATTTAATAAGAAAATCCAATTTATTTTCATATCAGAAAGAGTTACAATGGAAGGACTGGAAATTATAGAGAGGTGTGGTTATAAGTTCCCAGTTTGGCTGAAGTGGAGTCAGAGATTTGGGGCTCTATTGTTGAGTGATGGGTTCTGAATTGTCTTGCCTTTTCAGTGGTCAATTTCCTTTTAAATTAAAGATTGATTTAGTGGCTAAATCACATGAATAAAGTACGGAAAAGTCGAGGAAAGAAGTCAGTTTTCCACAGATGTAGCTCAAACATATCTGTATCCTGTTAGATGGTAAATTGCTTATTTCAGAATTTTTATTTTAGAGATGTTTTTACAAAAATCATCTTTATTTTTTTCTCATGGAAAAACAGAATAAAAACGTTAAATATGTGGACCTTGGAGGATCTTATGTTGGGCCAACCCAGAATCGTATCTTACGCTTGGCCAAAGAGTTAGGATTGGAGACCTACAAAGTGAATGAAGTTGAGCGTCTGGTCCACTATGTAAAGGTAAGCCTAAAACGGACATGGAAAGTTTTCAGCCACTCTGAGCATGTATTCATTATGATCAAAGATAAATTGGGTGGCAATTCTAAACCTGTGTTAAAAAGCTATTAACAAAGTCATACTTCCATTTGATAAACTATTTGATGAATTCAGTAGAAAAAAATGTGATTTGCTTATTAAATATCTCTAAATACCTGTTGTACTTACATGTTATGTAAAAAATATGTTTATAGTTTTTCAAATGTTTCCCTAGACTTTATATTATAAATACTATTTGTAATATGAGTCATGGAATATTTGATCTTTTTGCCATTCCATCCAACATGTCAGTTTAAAGTTATTCTTCTCTAGAAACTGATGTAAAAGTGGCTCAATAACCAAATCTCACCCATTTCGTGGAATCTCCATTGACCACTGTCCCAAGATTTATCTGAATCTGTTGGCATCTCTCTTACATAGGGTCATTTCTGACTCATTGACTTCTCATGGCCTATGGGGGGTCCTGTTTTCCTTTTGTCTGTGTCAATCAAGGTTAACACTGACCTCGTCATCATAATCTCCTCAAGTCCTTCTGAACCTCTGTGTGTAACACACCTTACTGAAGGTTTGAGGAATGAACCACTTTTGAAAAGCAGAGACTCTGGTAGCTTTAAACTAAATAGCCAGCATCCTACTAACACAGAGAGCAAAGAGCTCAGGAGAATTTCGCACTGACCATGCCTCCCTATGAAGTCCAGTTCTCCCATCGGCTCTTTCTGTCTCACACCATCCTATTTCCCAATTTTCCCACAATCCTCACTTTATACCCAACGTCATTAATAATTTATACTAAGAAAAGAATCATCTGTTCTAGCTGTCAGTGTGGACTTCCACAAAAGAATTATTAGAAGATTGTATTTGTGGACTTTTTTGGGGTTTTGGTTTACTTGAGACAGGATCTAATTATGTAGCCAAGCCTTGACCTCCAGATCCTTTGTTTCCTTTAGAGGTGACAGTTGTGAGCCACTCTGCCTGCTCTGGCAGAGGTTTTTAATTTTTTTCGCGTTTATCTCTTTTTTTTTTAAGTTGCTCCCTCAGGTGGAAGGAAGCAATAAGAACATATTGCCACAGGGGAAAAAATCATCCCCTCAGAAAATGGAAGAAAGAGGAGCAGAAAGAGTAGCTTGGAAGTGGAGCACATGCTAAGCATGTTTGAGGGTCTAGGTGTATGAGCACATGCTGAGTATGTATGACACTCTCTGTTTGCAGGTACATGCTAAATATGTGTGAGAGTTTAAGTTTACAAGCACATGCTAAGTATTTATAAAGTCTTAGATGCAAGAGCACAAACTAAGCACGTATGAGGCCCTAGTTTTGGTCTTCAGGACTGCCCAAAATGTAACCAAAACAAGGAACTATTTGCAGTTTGGATTTGTATAACGGTGTAATTGCCTTATTTTTGTATGATACGAGTAAGAAGTATAAATAACAGAATATATATTATGAATCACTTAGCAATACAGAAATGAAGCAACTACTTGATTTAGCATAATGCAGTATAAAATGATTGACCTTCACATTTTCTTTATAAGTCTTTTCATTTTTTTTCTATATGAAAAAGAGTCACATGAATTAGAAATAAAAACACAACAAGATGATAGTATGATTTGCTTAAGGCTGTCCTCAGCTAAATTTTCGTTTTTAGGTTCTTTTCTTTTTAAATGTGTTGTCGTTCTGACCATTTTAAAAATGTTTTCCTTTTTCTGCCTGGGTGACTTGCAGAAATTGACTCATCATAGCACCAAGATCTCTAAGATTTCTCCAGACAAAGGAGATGGTCAGAGCTTATGTTGGCCCTTCTTTTTGCACACTGTAGGTGCTCCTTGCTTCTGAGCCGTGTCTAGGGGGCTTTGTTTAATTTTGGCTGTGTTAAGACCCATGCATAAGAAAGAATGGTCCTAGTTATCAACTATGGACATCATGTTCCTCTTAAGTTTTTTTTTTATATAGCGGTGCCAAATGTGCGTCCATCTTAGACTATTCTATTACCCTGTGCTCAGCTAAGAAAATATAAATAATTAAGCAGGGTCCTTGACTTAATACAGGGTAAATATATACACCAATATGCTCTTTGTAAAATTTAAAGTGACTTTACTCTTTTTTTATTATTACAGAAGTAAAGTATGCCTGCTGTAAAAATATGATTAGAAAATATGAGTAGAGAAAAACACTTTTAAAAAATCTTTTCTTGGAAATAAAATCATTGTCAAGTATTCTATTGCGTCCTAGATTTTCATAGTCCAGGGTTGCTGTCGTCTGACCTCTGCTGGAGGAAATGGGAATACATATGCATAAACGTATATGTTTGGTATACTAACTTCATCTCTAATTAATTCTCACTAGTGAGAGAAAAACTGAACCACTCATGACATTGAAGCTCTGAAATGTGGATAAGGTGCCTCACTGAACTCTCAGTGGTTAGATCAGTGAGGATCCACATGGTGACAAAGTAATCGGCTCCAAACTAAAACCTTCTCCCTATTTTGCACCTGTCCTTGGCTACACGACACTTTTCATATTTTTATAATCTAAGTAGAATTTTATTAGATTAAAATGGATCCATCCAACTGTGTTTTAAACAACAGAAATATAGGAAATGAGTACAGCTGTGTGTTCTTTTTGTTATATATATATATATATTATTTTAAAATGTCATTTTTATCTATGTATCCCCCTGCCCACCCTCCATTCCTCCCACCTAATCTCTCCCAGTCAGCCTTCAGCCTCCCCCTCCTCCTCCCCCCATCCCAAGAAGTCTCAAGGCAGGTCAGCTCAGCATGGCACATCCACTCCAGGCAGGTCCGATCTCCTCATTTGAAAGTCAAGACTGGGTTAGGTGTTGCTCTACAGAGAATGGGCCCCAAGGTGCCAGCCCACACACAGGAACACCCCTCAAGGTTCCTCATACTTTTCATATTTTAACCTGTAAAAAAAAAAAAAAAAGGTCTCCGATCGCCATGTCTATATCTGAGATGCTTGCTGGCACTCGATCTTTACTACCTACTTTAATAATTATTGCCTCCAAGTGCAAACTGCAGTTTATGGAAATATATAGTGTTTCCTCCCCTTTTTAGTGGACCTTCATGCCTTTCTTAACTGTAACCCCAAGATTCTCAAATAGTATGCCTTTGCTATGCTGTTAGTCCCTTTGAGTCCGCTTGATTCGGATATTTTGCTTTGTTTTGTTTGTTTTCAATTCCTTGCATAATTGCTAATGGAAAATAATTTTATGTGCAACCTTAATAACATTGATATAAAGAACCTGAATATGCTGATTGAGAAATGCTTACATTCAACCCATGGCCTTCCACGTGCTAGGTAAGAGCTGCAGTTTTTACTTATATTCCAAGGTCTGCTGGCTGATATTGAAATGGATGAGGTAAAATTACCTAGAAAAGAAAGTTGTAATAGCTCACTATGGGCTGGCTATCCACATGAAAAGGTGTCTTTCCTCAAAATAGGGTGACTCCTAAAATCATGAATTCTCTGGTAGTTATAGGAGAAATGATCAGCTGGTAGATAGCTGGGTCTCTTCTTGCTGTCTTAATGATAAGCACCCATAACCCCTGATGCATTCTTTCTAAATTGTGTGTATCTATGGAGCAGCATTCTTTGAGTGTTGCTATAGTTCTGTTTTATGTTGTTAAAATGTGATTTTGCCTAAGATGACTTTATAATTTAAAATAAAGTAATGCCAAAGTTATGAGATTTAATTATCAGTGAGAAAAGTGATCACTTCAGCTTAAATTTATATAATTTATAAGGTGTTTTTACACAGAGGATGTCATAAACCCATTATTTGTCCAATTAATATATGCTAACAAAAATTAATAAATTTAATGATGTAGCCATTTGTTCTTAGCAATTAAGAATACACTGATATTCTGATGCTGGTTTCTTATGGTTCAGAAAAGAGCAGCCTAGATGGCTTGGAGATGACCATCTCCCTAGAAAATATTATTTATTTATTATTTATTTATTAGGATGTATTTTTGTTAGCCTATTTTTGCCTTTCATTTACTTTTATTTAAAAAATGACATTTTTGTAAGAAAAACATAATAGCTCACGTTTAGGGAAACCTGCTGTACTCTGAGCTTCTTCCTCACCCTTTATTATTGTGATATGTTTTCACATGCATAAATAGATAAAATGTTTTGTTGTTTTCTTATTTCTCTTTTGAATTTCTACTTCGAAGATTTTGGAGACAATTCTGAGGCCGTCAGTAAAAGAAAATTTCGCTACTTAGAAGTTTACATGGGTATGAGAATTGAAACTAAATTGAAGTACCCAGGAAAGCAATTTAGGACGGAAAGATCATTTAACAAATGATTGGTGAATGCAAAAGTGCAATGTGACTTAACACTAAAAGCAAGATTTCATACTGATACTTGTTTCTAGCCTCCCATTATGGAGAGAAACTGAGCAAAAAGACACTTTGGTCTTGACCTGCTTGCCAGTGGATAAAAGTTCATTGTCAAAGTTCTTTTGTGTTGTCATGATCAGCTATAGTTCTGCAGAATCATGTGACTGCTAGTGTTGGGGGAAATCTTGAAACTAGATGAAGAGCTACAGGCAGATAAAGCCTTCTGAGAAAAGGAGGAGCGGTCTTCACTAGGAATAGCCTAGAGAAGTTGTCAAACCCCAAGCAAGCCTTTCTTTAAAACGTTCCGCATGAACATTACCTCAGAATCTTTGAAACTCAATGGTGAGGGAATTTTAAGTTTTCTAAGCTTGAATGTTTGATCTCTAAAGCCATGCCAGTGCTGAGAGCAAATTCACTACAGTTTAAGCTTATAATCCTAACAGTCTTTCAGAAGTTTCAGTGAGAACTTCAGATATCACAAGTACTTGGTCTGTTTTCCAAATTAGCCTAGCAACAGCTTTCTTCTTTTTTGCTCGTGTAATTTGTTTTGAGAAAAGTTCTCATTATGTATCACAGACTGACCTCACATCATCTTCCTGCCTCCATCACCTGGGGTGCTGGGATTATAGGCATGAACCATCATGTTCACCTCTCAATGCCTTGCCACTTTCTCTACCTTTTAATCCAGTGGCCTCTGTTTTCTAGCTGCTTGGAAGTTTCACCCTAGCAGTGCTCTATTTCAAAATATTACCAACTTATGACACAAAGTTGGCTCTAGGAACAGTTCAGCTGTGGTAAGATTGGTGTTAAGTACATTAACTTAAACACGAAAAAAAGAGAAGAATTGACTATGGTAACCTAGAATATCACTGTCATTAAAAAATCCTTTATATTGCCAAAAAAATTGTGCAGTTAACAGAATGCAGGAAGGTGAGAAGGAAAGCACCTTTAATCTTTCATAGGGTGATATCCATGTACACCAATGCTGAATTTACACTTTATAAAAACAAACACTGAAGTCTCTCCCTCAATTTCATTTATTTTTTAACTTAATGCTACAGATTATCTCTGGCAATTACAAAATTAAAATGGCATTCAGTTCATTGCTTCCTTTGGTCTAGTTCAGTTTTTGTCTCTTCCAGCATGTATGTCATTTAAGGTCAAAAATGGGATTAAATTCTCTGTCCTTTCCTGCTTTCTTCTTTATCTCATTTTGTGCTTCATTTCTCTCCTCCAGTCACCCATTTGTCAGTCTGTCTTGCCAAAGCAATCATCAATCTATTCCCCTACCCCTCTTCCTGTCTTATAGAGACTTGTTATAAAGACATACACTGAATAGCATGCTTTTTAAAACATGGATTTTGTTACATGAGGAGATATGTTGCTTTCCTTGTTCATCACTTTTTTTTTTTTTTTTTTTTTTTTACAAAGACCTCCTGTCAGCTTTATTTTTTAATGTATTAGACACTGGCTTCAGTGAGCTTATGATTTGTGAAAAGAATTTGGGCTGCTGTTTCTAGCAGAGCTTTATACCTCTCAACTGTCTAGGCAGTAGCTTCCTGGGTCCCATATCCAATAACCAACCTACCTGTAACCAAGCTTAGTGCTTACACAGTCTAGATTCAAAATCAGGTTCTCAAGGGCACTTATATTGAAGTTACTAAACTATAAAATTTGCCTCTTTCTCTCTCCCCTCCCCCTCCCCTCCCCTCCCCTCTCCTCTCCTCGCCTCCCCTCTCCTCCCCTCCCCTCTCCTCCCCTCTCCTCCCCTCTCCTCGCCTCCCCTCTCCTCCCCTCTCCTCTCCTCTCCTCCCCTCCCCTCCCCTCTCCTCTCCTCTCCTCCCCTCCCCTCCCCTCCCCTCCCCTCTCCTCCCCTCCCCCTCCCCTCCCCTCTCCTCCCCTCCCCTCCCCCTCTCCTCCCCTCCCCTCTCCTCCCCTCTCCTCTCCTCTCCTCTCCTCGCCTCCCCTCTCCTCCCCTCTCCTCTCCTTCCTCCCCTCCCCTCCCCTCCCCTCCCCTCTCCTCCCCTCCCCCTCCCCTCCCCTCTCCTCCCCTCCCCCTCCCCTCCCCTCCCCTCTCCTCTCCTCTCCTCCCCTCCTCTCCTCCCCTCCCTTCCCCTCCTCCTCCCCTCCCCTCCCCCTCCCCTCCCCTCCCCTCCCCTCCCCTCTCCTCTCCTCTTCCACCCCCAAATTATCCCCCTGTTGACCTATTGTTACTGTCACCATCATTAATTACCATAAATGAACTTCTGGGTCATTTTGCCATGCTATTTGTGCCTTTGTGCCCTTTTGTCTTTATTTCTCGATCAGAAAAGATAATAATAATATAGGGCTTTAAAAAGAACACATTTTGAGAGAAAACACTAACACTGTCACAAGCAAAGGCACTGGGATACCCTGAAGATTTTACAAAAATTTTAATATGGAGAATAATTGGTTTGGCTTTCTTTCTTTTTTAAATATTTAATTTCTAAGTGTGTGTGTATGTGTGTGTGTGTGTGTGTGTGTGTGTGTGTGTGTGTGTGTGTGTGTGTCTATATCCATAGAATCCATAAGGGGCATCAGATCCTCCTGAGTTACTAGTGGTTGTAACTTATCTGCTTATTTAAAGTGTTGGGAGCTAAACTACTCAGCAAGAGCAATATTTGAGCTTAACTTCTGAGGCATCTATCCAGCCTAGAGAACACACTTTTCTAATTCTTGCCATTAGGTATGAGACACCAGGTAGGATCAAGATTTCCAAACTCCCTTTACAAATAAAACAGGCTAGTAAATTCATCCTGAAATATTTTTGTGAGCTCCTTGAGTGCTGAAGCAAGAGTTAATGCTTTAAGGTCAGTCGACCTTCCTGTTTGTTTTTGAGTTATGTGTCATCTAGGAGATCAGGATTTGGCTGCAAATAAACTCACATACCCAGGCTACATGCCCACTGATCTGCCCTTTTCTGGTTGTGTTAGCTTCTAAATATCTTTCCACTCTGCTCTGATTTCTTTAGACTGGACTAGAAAATGTTTATAATCAGTTAAATTGAGAAGCTTTCTCTTGGTTGCCAGGGGCTGTCATTGGTGATATTCATATGGAGCTAAGCTCAGGGTACTGAGATACACTCATCATGCATTTTTTGTGTCATATATAGAGACAGATGTTGACATATATGTACATATATATACATATACACACATACATATATAATGAGAAAACTCATTAAAATAGCTGAAAACTGTCTTGTGTAATCTAAATAAACTGTATTTATATAAATAATTTAGTTTCGTAGAAACTACAAAAATGGGCGAAAAGAAAAGGTCAATCAGATTTTAATAATCTATCTTAAATGGTGCAGGAGAGGTAGTTCAGTGATTAAGAACACTAACAGACTGCTCTTTCAGAGAAAACAAGTTCAACTCTTAGTACCTACATGGTAGCTCACAACTATTTGTAACTCTCTTTCCCTGAGGTCTCAACTGTTATTCTGGTCTTTATGACACCAGGTAAGCATGTGATACAAAGACATCAATGAAGACAAGACACCAGGACACATGCAATTTTTTAGGTTTTTTCTTTCATTTTTGAGATACAATTATAACACATCTCCCTTCCCTTTTCTTCCTCCAAACCCTCCCATAACTCCTTCCAACCCTCCGTCAAATTCATGGTCTCATTTTCACCAATTGTTATTGTGCTAAGTATTAAAAATAATGCATCTTAATGCACCTAGTATATCTAAAATCTATCAATTTATGATCTCAGAATTTTAATGTAATCAATATGAATGATCATCATTAATACTATATTTTGCACTGTATTTTGCAACAACCTTTGCAAAAACCTGATGTTTAGTCAGTTTATAATATATACTATTTGAATTAATCACACATCACATGCTCATCATTTGGCTAGTGGCTATGGAACTAGAAAGCTGATGTCTTTAGGGTTTAGTGTGGTCTAAGTATTTTTTGTAAACATTCCTAATCCATCTTTAAAAATTAAAGCATCACTATAAATCCTAGTTCTCATAAAATAGACCTTATATTACAGCATAAATTAACTTTATTTATGCTGTACCTGAAAACATATGGCATCACAAGGAACTTGGAAGTAAATCAAAATGAAATTTCATGTATGTCTGTTGTTTCCGAAGGGCAGATTAGCACTGAATCACTTAGAGAAAACTGAAAAGTCTCCTGCATGCACTGGAGCTAGTACGTCTCTATAACTTCGGTGCATGCGGGTAAGCTGGAATTTAATGAGAAACCAGGAAGAGAACTGTAAATGAAGGTTTAAATGGTTCCCCAGACCTTGAAGGACTCAAGAAACTGAAAAGAAAAACTTCATGGTGAGCATAAAAAACTTTCACATAGGGTCAATATCTTCATATTTGTGATACTTTGTACCTGACTGTGATCAACTCAGGAGAAAACAGAACAGATCTAAAGTACTATCTATGGTTATTGTCTTAAATATGACCCGAGGAGCGGCTTATAAGAACTTAGGAGAAGGTGGGGCTTTGTGACTCATTTTCTCCTTCAGCATGCATGCTGCTTGTACAGTTCTGAGTGAAATGCAGAGTGGCATACATCTCTGTACTGCTGACCTTTACTGTTTTCCCCATTTTGAAGTTGGCAAATGTTAAGGGCAGATGTTCAAGACACTTTCTTATGTGCAAACTAGAAAACATTCAAATTTCTAGCTACCTATAGTACAGGCTACCGGGTACAAACAAATGTGTACGGAACAGTTGTTAAACATTCAGTTCAAAATTAAATTTAATTCAATAATGGATGTATTTTGAGGCTTTACTATTTGCAATGCATGCAATGCACCATAATAAGCATTGTATATGCCTTAGATCACTAATATTTAAAGGTCTGATGGTTAGTATCAACCATCTTTTCAAATGAGGGTGTTGAGGCACAAAGCATTTATGTGATCTAGTCCAGATCTCCAAGTTTAGATATGTGCTAGGATGGGAATTTAGCCAGGATTATACAGAACTCAGGGCCCTTTGTCCCCTAAGGCTTCTCGTATTAGAGAATCAGTCTCCAATGTTGTGATGTCTAGTAGGAGATTTATCATAAAGTGATGTGAAAGATATCCTTTAGAGAGATGAAAGTAGTTCTCCTGGGAACTTGTTTATTTCTCTTTGAGTACTGGTTGCTCTAAAAGAACAAGACTTGTGCCAGAGGGTTTGCCCAGCAGGTGACGCCAAGCCTAGCAATGTTAGTTCCATCGCCAAGACAAACATGGTAGAAGATGGGAAACTGCTCCTGAAATTGACCTCCACACATTTGCCGTTGTGGCACAAACACATGCATACACACGGGGGGGGGGGGGGGGGGACAAGAGGGAGGGAGGGAAGGAGGGAGAGAGGGAGAGAGAGAGAGCACCAAACTGGCACCTGTCCTGCTCTCTTTGCCCTTCTTTCTCTCCCCGTGATTTCTGCCTTCTCACAGACTCTTGTCATGATGCCATCTGCCATATAACATGGTCATTTCAAGGGTTCTAGCAGGCAGTTCAGCAGAGCTGAAAAAAATATTAGCACTGTATTCCTAAATATTCAAAACTATAAGATAAATCAACATCTTTTTCTTCGTGAAGTACCTTCTGGAATTTCATTATAGCAACAGAAAACACACTAACACAATATTAAGCCATCACATTCCATACCTCGTCCGGAAGCTTAAAAAGTATTAAAGTTGCTCATTCCAATGAGACTGTTGGTATTCTGTGTCAAATGAGACAAACAGCAGGAACAGATAGATATACAAGTATCTTATTATTCTATTACAGAATATAAACATACAGTTTGAGGTTAGAGGAAGGACTGTTTTATACATATTGCTTATTCAAAAGAAGGGAGTTGATAAAACCATATATGTAAGAGGGACCAATGTGGAGTACATGTTTTGTCTGTGAAAAAGTGCCACTGTGATATTGAATGGCACTGATCCTTTGGATTAGGGAGGACATAAGTTCAGGCAAAAACAATCGGTTGCTTTTAAGCTGCTTTTGCTCTTTCTAAGGTCAGGCTAGCTGTGCTGCTTCTATTTTGAGGAACTTGCAATTTTTCCTGCTTAGTTTCGGGAACCCTGTTGACATCTTGCCTATATATCCAGGTTAAAGCTAAAATTTCTTGAGTATGGTACTCTGGGAGGAAAACTAGTAGGAGAGAAAGAGAGAGGAGCAGAATAGCTAAACTCGATATTTACCATAGCCTAAATACTATGTCTCTATCATCTTTCTGGCTAGGCTTTATTCCACCCACTCTTGCTATTATCTTTTAAACAAGATTTTGCAGTGTAGTGCAGGCTGACCCCCAAATTCATAATCCCTTGCTTCAATCTGAAGGCTGCGGTTGCAGGCATGAATTACCATGTCCAGCTTGTCATTGTATTTAAGTTGTGGCTGTAAATTTTATTGTTATCCATTCATTTTAAAAAGATTAATATTTATTTTGGATTATTAAGAGAGAGATTCCTGGAATTGACTATATGAACCAAGCTGGCCTCAAACTCATAGATATCTGCCTATCCATGTCAGATTAAAGACATGCACCACCACACGCAGCACAAGATTATTATTTATTTCTAATTATATGGGTGTATGCAAGTGTATGTGTATGTGCGTATGAGTACAGGTGCTCATGAAAGCCAGAAAAGAGTGCTGGATCTTCTAGAGCTGGAGTTATAGTCAGTTGTGAGTCATTCAATGTCGGTGCTGAAAACCACACTTTGATCCTCTGTAAGATCAGTGCATGCTCTTAACTGCTGACTCAAATCCCTGGCCCCTATTTACTCATTTTTAACACATACTTTTACTAAATAGCCCAGGGAGGCATTTAATTTGATATGTAGTCTGTAGAGGTCCCAGATTTAGAATCTTTTGCCTTGTCCTACCAAGGGATGAGATTAAAGGTGTGCACCACCATGCACAGCTTCTTTGCATTCTTGTGTGCCAAGTTTATTCCCATCTCCCGGATTTTGAACTCTGAAGCTGAGTAAAAGTAACTGTCCAGTTTAACTCCTATGGAGAAGGAGATGACAGTCCTATGTCCACTTTCCTTTGAATATGAAAGGATTGTGACATTGTTTTGACCAGAAGACCATGACAAAAATCATACTGTCCCAATTTGGGTACAAGCTTTAGGAAACCAGCAGGTTCCACTTCTCTGAGCCTTGAGTTACATAAGGTCATGAGAAAAGTCCAAATAGTCTGAAGTTGCCAAGCTATGGAGGTTACAGTTGAGCATTCTTATTACCTATTCCAGTTGAATAAAGCCTTCAAGCCTTTCCTATCATGGTACTAGGGTCAGAAATGAAGTTAGCCTGTAGGTCCAAGCTGAACCAGTCTTCAAAAGACTCTAGCCACACTGTTATCTGATACAGTTTCATGAACAACAACCAGTCAACCCACATAGAAACTGTGAGAAATAACTAAATTGAGGTTGTAAAGCAAGTTAATTATGGAGCTATTGCCCTATGCAGAAAGATTAGCAAACACATCTTTTACTTCCTCCAGTTGGGAAGCCTGGTGATCTCAAGAAGGACCCTCCTCTTTCCTAGCTGGTAATTTCTAACCTTAAGTTATTCCTTGTTTTTTGATATACAGTTCTCCCACAGGGTCAGGGGTTGAAGGCTTGTCCCCCAATTGCTGATGCCATTTGGTCAGGTAGTGGAAAACTCAGGTGAAATCCAGCTGAAGGAAGTAATTCTCTAAGGGTGCAACATAGAAAGATAAACTTTGTCCCCTACTCTTGCTTCCTGGACAACATGTGAGGAACAGCTTTCTCTTACAATGATGCTCTGCCTCACTACAGGCTCAGAATCAATTGAGGCAGCCACACATGAACTAGAAACTCTCACACTGTGAGTCAAAGGCACGTTTCTGCCTTAAAACAGTTTCTGGTATTTGTCACGGTGATAAAAAGCTAACAGGTCCCCCTCTGCTTTATTGTTTTGCCATTAAGTGGCATTTGTAAAAGCTTCTAGCAGGGCCCAGGAGAAAGGCTCCGTTATTAATAGCATTCGCTTATCTTCTGGATAACTTGATTATGTTCTCCTTCCTAACAACCTGTATCTCTAGTTTCAAGGGATCTGTTGCCCTCTTCTGTCTTCTGTGCACTGCATGCACGGGTACACATGCACAGAACTAAAAACAGACAAACTAAAAACAGAGAAAGCGTAAAAGTTACATTATATACATAGCTGTCCTTCATCTGCTCTATCCTGGCACAAGCTACCTACTGGCAAAAACAAATGACATAGGTATGGTGTGTGCGCGCATATGTATGTATCCCCACATATATTTTTCTCTTATTCTTTTAGAAAAATATTCATTCATGTTTTGCAGAGGGGTAAATACATGGTCTATGAGGGTGCATATGCCACAATATGCAGGCAGAAATAAGAGAGTTGCTGAAGTCAGATCCTTCCTTCTATTAGTGCCACCCTCCCCCCGCGCCCCCCCCCCCAGGAATCAAACTCAGGTCATTAGGCCTAATAAATAAATGCCTTTACCCACTGGTCCTAATCCCACTTTACAATTTTAAACATTCAGTTCGTTATTTTTTTTTGAGAATTTTATTCAAGTACTATATTTATATACGTTTCACTATACTTTACCTCTCCAACTCTTCCATGCTCCCACTTTCTCTCAAATTCAAAATCTTTTCTTTAATTATTGCTGTTACATTTGTGTGTGTACACATGTGTGTCCATAAATATGATCTTCCAATAATGTTTAGTAGTCCTTCTGTGTACATACGTTTAGAGCTGATCAGTGGAATTGGATAAGTTATCAGAGGTCTTGTCTTTGGAGAGAATGATTCTCCCTCATTTAGCAGCTATTAATTGTCTATAGCTCTTCATCTAAGAAAGGATACTTTGAGACTTCGTACATACATTTTGACATATCAACTGATATTGTCACTATGTAGGTTGTATTTAGGCAACCATTTAAGATTTCTTTACATATTTGTTCTTATATATGTTTTTCATTATATATGTATATATTATTTATATATTTTCATGAAAATATTAGCATTATTATTTTACTCACTGCTATATGTCTATCACTTGTCCAAAAAAAGAATAATGCTTAGTAGGCTTTAAGTAATTGCTTTTGGACAAATAATAGAAAGAATAGATCTCTGTCATTCTGCAAACCTGTTCCTTTCAGAGTGTGATTAGGCAGATCTTAATTTGCCCATGCTCTTTGGGGCAACTGCAATATTTAAGTCACAAAACATCTAGTCCTACAAGATGTCAAGGAAATAGAAAGGTTCTTCAGTTAGTCTACAGTTTCCATCCAAATCTCACAGTGAACACTATCTTCTTCCTGGGCATTTAAGTTACAAATACAGTGCAAAAACACATGTGAACCAAAACATGCCAAACCATCTGTCCTCATGGAGCTTTCATGTTAACCAGGAAAGGCATGCAATCCACCATTAAAATATATATTAATAGAAGGCATTAAAAATCTGGATAAAATAGTGATGTGCCCAGCATGTTCAAGACTCTGGATTCTTATCCTAGCACTTTAGAAAGAAAAAGCTTAAGTGTACAATGAAAAAAATGGTATAAAATATGAACATTTTGAAATTAACTTAACATAGATGTTCACATTTGTTTGAAGAGTTTTGTGAAGTTGCCTCTTAATTTGATAACACTTAACTCAAATGAGACTTTGAGTTGATTTTTCAAGTGTATTTTGAAGTTAAAATTCAGTTATGTATCAAGTTGCTGAATTATGCAAAAAAGACAGGATTTTTTGTTATTTTCCCATGACAATTAATAATTTCTAATAATAATTTGAGTTTTTCATCCAGATCTTATAAATTGCTTATAAACATGTATAAGATAATACTATATCAAGACCAACATATTAAAAAATGTATGTACAAAGGTGTGTGTGTGTGTGTGTGTGTGTGTGTGTGTGCAGACACACGCAGACACACACAGGCATTCTATATGAGTTATAAGGCAACAGGGATTGACTGGAAAAATATGAGGAGGTATGAGAAGAATGTAATGCTAAATAGGGAAGTCAGAGAGAAACTCATCAAGTTGTTAATACTTCAAACAAACCTCAAAGAGACAAAAGAACAAAACATTGTTGTCAGGACTAAAATGTTCCAGCCAAAGGGAATGAATAACAAATTCGAGGCCTAAAAGCTGGCATGTGACAAATGTTTGTCAAGAGTAAGAAGACTATGTACTCAGAGAAGAGAAGTTAAGAGTTGAAAAAGAGAAACAATTGTTTCTTTTTAAACCAATCCCAAGCAAAGCAAAACAAAGAAAAAGAAAAAAACATCTAGCTGTCATTTGTAGGGTTTGCATGATATAAATATTTCATTGCCAATGTCAAACTTGCAATCTTTGTCAGAGCAGAGTTATTAGGCAGTCTGCTCAGGTTCTAGCACTTTGATGTGAAGTCAGAGAGTCGTCAGAGTTGGATGATGGAGGGCCCAATCAATAGGTAATTACATTTATTATGATTATCTATGGGGAGGTGGTTAGTAGTAGAACCCCTGTGGATGCTGACATCTTTAAATGTTAAAATTCCTTATATTAAATAATATAGTGTTTCCACAGAATATGTGAACATCTTCTTGTAAGTTTAAATCATTCCTAGATAACTTATAATACCCAAATGTAATTAAGAAACAATTTACAGGACATGCATTGCATTAACCACTAAAGTCTTATAAGGAAAGTATACTGTTGACTGTTGGCATCTGCAGGCAATTGATTACAGAATTATCTTCCCATATGAATATTGAAATCCACTGATGCCCATGTTTCTAAAATGAATTGTATATAACTTAATCAAATCCTCTTTTCTGTGCTTTAAATCATCTCTAGATGATGTAGAATACTTCATCAGTATAAATATAATGCAAATATTATACTGAACTATGACAAGAAAGAAAACCTTATATATAATTCAGTACAGATGTGATTTTTAAAATCTTGCCTCTGTGATTTATTGACCCAACCCCTACAGATGTGGATCTTGCATACAGATTTGTTCACTACTTAAAAACACTGGCTTGTATACTGGGTGACATGAGAAGACCCTGAAAAGTTTGAAGGATAGGAGTAATGATATCTAATTCATTTTCTTTCTTTTCTTTTTTTTTCTGGCACAAGGTTTCTCTTTGTATCTGTAGCTACCCTGAAACTCACTATGTAAATCAGGCTGGCCTTGAACTCTGCCAGATTCTTCCTCATAAGTTCTGTGATTATAGTTGTATGCTACTGCACCTGGCTGACTCATATTTCCAAAAGAGAATTTTTCCAGCAATTCCTGAAAGTGCCAGTAAATTCTCTATGACTCTATATCTGTTGAGTACGTATGCATGTTTCCATATATGTCACACAGCTACCATTGTTTTTTCCTCTGAACATGTAGAAGAGGAATATATATTCTTTCCTGAAAATACCTTTCTTCATGAAGGCATTGATAATCAACTGAAATATGAATGCCTTATATTTCCATGGGTATTGAACCTTTTGAGTTTCTCAAACATATGAGATTCAGCATGTGTTAAGAAGTTTGCATCATCACAATTGGTTCTCTTATTTCATGTCATTCACTGGTGATGGAAGTAGTCTGAGGGGGTTCCTGCTTGATATGGGATGTCTTTCTGTACTCTGTGAATTATCATTGGGTAATAAATGAACTCTTTTGGCCTATGGAAAGCAGCTGAGTGCCAGGGGGAATTCTGAGCATAAGTAAAGGGGAAGCAGGGCGGAGTCAGACAGAGAACTGCGAGATGCCACCCAAGATAGCAAGATGAAATGGAACACAGGTAAAGCCACAAGCCAAGTAGCAAAACATAGATGAATAGAAATGGGTTGAGTTAAGTTGTAATAGATTGCTGATAATGAGACTGAGCCATAATCCAAATAGTTTGTAATTAATATAAGCCTTTGTGTGATTATTTGAAACTAAGCAGCTGTAGTCAGGTCTGGACCTCTGGCCAGACAGACCATAAACTTTGGAATATACCTGCTCTGTTCTCCTTCTCTGAAGCTATACATATTGATTTCTGTACTTGTATTAGTGGAGATTAATAATTGATGTGATGAATCATCATGCCCAAAGCAACTTGTGGAGGAAAGGGCTGTTTTGGTTTACAGTTCCATAACCACTGTTTGTTTATCATTAAAGGAAGTCAGGATAGAAACTCAAGCAGAGCAGGAACCTGGAGGCAGGAACTGGTGCAGAGGCCATGGAGGGGTACTCTTTACTGACTTGTGCATGCATCATAGCTTGATCAGCATGCTTATATATATATAAGCAGGACCATCAGCCCATAGATGACAGATGACACCACCCACAATGTATTGGGCCTTCCCCCATGAATCACTAATTACGAAAATGCCCTACAGTCAGATTTTATGGAGGCATTTTCTCAACTGAGGTTCTTTCCTTTCAGATGACTCTGGCTTGTGTCAAGTGTAGACAAAAAAACTAACCAGCACAATGCCTGTGAAGAAAGGATGGGGTCAGAAGTCATTCAATAATTTTGAAAAATGATCATTTTGAACTTAGTTCAGTCTGCATTTCTATAGTGTATGATGACTATTGTTGAAGCATCCTTAAAGTCTTACATCCCATAACCTACCTTGGAATTTAAGGCTTTCATATGAGGCAATAACACTAAAGAATTTCTAAATTGGAACAGTGCATAAGAATGGCATTGGGTACATTTTATATGCTGTCTAGTATAATGATAGAATTTTTGAACATAAAAACAGACACTTAAAGAGGGAAATTGTGAGATAGTTGAAAATAATATTGATAAGGAAAAAGAGGCACACAAATTTAATAGAATCTATGAATTAGCAAACATCTTTGATGAATGTTTTGCCTACTTGTATACAAAATGCCTTGGTCTTAGTAGTCTTTTGCTGTTTCAGTATCTCAAAACTCTGTAGGCATTATTGTCCCAGAGCTCCTCAAGACCTTGAAAAGTGTATCCTCTTCGTGCATGTTCCTAAGCAAGTCAAAAGATGCAGCAATCAGTACATATCTAAAAATATCAAAATTGAAACAGTATGCATAAAACACAGAAGTCTTTAATTTTAGATTTGGGGCTCACTACTTATTCATTGTATCATTTGCAGCAAGCTTCTGTAAAATGAAGATAATAATAACACATTTATGACAGAGTACTTAGACAGACAAACAGAGAGAGAGATGAATTAAATGTCACAAAAATCCTTGAGAATGTTTCAGTACACACAGCAGAGGTTGAGACAGTACTAAGAGGATGATGCTGACAATAATCCAAATGGTGAGGTTGATGATAATGGTAGCAATGGTGATGATGATATTAAGATGCTTGATGCTATAGTTTGGATTTTAAGCATCCACCAAAGGCCTTCATGCTAAAAACGAAGTACTCAGCTTGGTGCAATTGGGAAGTGGTTGTGTTTGTCAATTTTTCCTGTGACAAAATACTTGGAAAAAATCATGAACATAAAAAATATTTGTCTTGGATTGTGGTTTCATTCTATGGCTGTTTGGCCACATCGTTCTTAGGCTTAAAGTAGAGTATCATTACAGGAAGCATGTGATATAGTAAAGTATTTCATTTCATGGTGGTCTGGAAGCAGATATAGTCAGAGAGAAAGAACCTAGGGATAATATTCACTCCTCTATCACCTGTCCCAGTGAACTATTTCCTCCAACCAGCCCCATTTCCTAAGTTTCTGTACAACCCAAGGAAGGCCATAAAATTACAAATTTATCAGTGAATTATTCTAGTGATGAAGTGAGAGATTTCCTGATCCAATAACTTTCCAAATACCTGTCACTGAACATTGCTTCTTTGGAAGCCACGCTTTTGATACATAAATATTGAGGGGTGGGCACTTCAGATCCAAACCATATGGTAGGAGAGGCCTTAAGTGATTACCATGTAGTGAGAGAGCTTTCAGACCTTTGAGTAGGCCTTTGAAGGACATATTTGGATTCCAGCTCCTCCTCTTCCTTTCTATGATGTATTTGATTCTATTCCAGCACACATTTCTTCCATGCTTCTGTCTCAAAACAGGTTTTATTGGTCCTGGACTGTAATCTCCCAAACTCAGAGAAAAAGAAATCTTTTCTTTTTATAACTTGATGAGGTATTTTTATATTAAAATAGCGCATTTACCTATCAAAATTTTTGCTTCTCAAAGCCACTTTTTTCTTGCTGTAACTGCTCCTTTGAAACAGTGGTGTTTTAAAACATGAGCATCGATGAAAAGTGATCCTTTAGTGAGTTCTTTAAACAATTTCCTGAAAATAATTGGTCCATATAAGCAGATATCTCTGAGATATCCTTCTAATCTCAGTCCAGAGTTCCCATCTAGGACACAAGCATCAACTCTAGGTTTATCCAGAATAATGTCTCCACAAATCCTCACCATGATCTTCTATTCAGGAGCTTTCCTGTGTTTTTCTTATTGTTTCAGCAAGTCTATGTCCCTTAAATCAACACAATTTCCTTGCTGTCAAATAATGTTCGTCACAGAAAAGCTCCTGTGGTGGCCACACAGACTTTTCTTTCTGTGATCAATGAATACTTTGACATGTAAATCTTATTTTTAGGCATTGAGCTACCTAGATGAAATCTTCAGATTCATCAAGATGAATTGTCATTTCTTTGTATCTCTTCAGAAAGTCTACATTTCTCCTAAACAACTTATGGATTTGGAAGTTTGTACAAGTATGAACTTTAATTAAAGACAGAATTTGGAGCTCATAAAGCAATTTATGGAGAAGAAAATGCATGTAGTACTTATATAAAACCAATGATATGACTTTCTATCTCATAGGAATCTTTATAGAGAAAAAGATACAAATTCTGGAGTCACATAACTGGTAGACTCCCAGGGTTTCAGTAGATCCATCATGGACCCTGAAAATGTGATTAAATTTTTCTTACAAGCTTCAACTCCAAGTCTATAAAAGAAGATGAGTAGTTTACATTATGAAATTAAATAGGGCAACATATAAAATGACTGTAAATATCAGGTATTTTCATTTTTTGTATCTTTTGTATTAAACAAACCCATTACGAAGTATTTCTGTTTGATAATGTGCTCTGTGGATACACATTTTTCACTCTCAGATCATTACATATCCTCATACTTCATAATGGTAGTCTTGTAACCCTAATGATTGATATATGATGAAAATCTTATTTTTGTTTTGAGAAAACTTTTTTCTGTCTCTTCTCATTTCCTCCTTCTGATTTTTATTGTACTAGGCTTTTTACCTAGGTTAAAGAAAGCTTTTCCATCTTCTAATTACTCTATAGATTTCAGTGACATCAAAAACATTTGGCTAATATCTTTTAAAGATACCTGTCACCCTGCACCTGCAAGCAGAGTAAGGCTACAGTTACACTAGAAAACTAAAGTAGTTGTTCTGCTTTAGCTGAACTCTACTGGGAGGCTGGAGTTAAGGGTTCAGGACTGAAATTTCATAGAAAGTTTCCTGACTAAATCCATTTCGGTGAATAATTACTCTGATGCAGGGTATTTATTGAGCACTTGGGGATAGAGGTAATTATCAGCATGCTCAGTCAGGCCCTGGAGGTAGGCATAGTTATTTACATATTACAGAATTATCTGTAAAGTGGAAAATGAGATACCTAGAAAGTGTCTGGTATTTAACTTACCTAAGTTTATGAAGTTAGAGTTAATATGTTTCTTGAACCATGTTTTCGTACTTTAAATGGCAGTTTGAAGAAGAAGTGTATGTGTAGTAATATTAATATTGGTCAATATTTACACATTTGCTACATATACATCACTGTGATAAAAAATGTACTACTTTGTTAATTGTCCTTAGTAACACCATAATATAAATTCTATAGGCATCTGAGTTATGCAGAGAACCAGTTGTCTTGTTGCAATATCAACTTCACAGTTATCTACTGAAATGTTGCCTGTCGCAAGCTGTATTCTGACTTCTGACAGAATGTATTCATAAGATGGGTTGTTTATTAATTTTTTAAAAATTGTGATTCTGGGAATGAAATTCAGGGCTTCACACATTCAACTCAATTTCTTTACCATGGACTCACACAGTTAAGTCCCCAACTTAATCTTTTTCAAGTGGCTTCTGGTGTTTGATTCTTATAAACTAAAGATTTGTGGAGAGTCTGATAAAGCTAAACCTCCCTTTATATGATAATGTTTTTGTTTTGTTTCTACTGCCCTGCAGTAATATGATTACCAGAAAAAAATTTCACACCTGTAGTGAAAACCATAACATACATGTATGAGCTTGAAAGGCTATGTTTTTAACAATGGCTATTTGAGTAAGCATTTTCTTGTTCTTTTTGTCTGTGGAAACCCACATTAAGTTTATTCATTAAATTATAATATGAGAGTTGGGAAAAGAAGCTTCTATGTGAATTATTTATAGGAGATATTTTAATAAATCCTTTACTAATACTAAAAATTACCTTTTTAAAAAAATGATACTTAAGCAAATGTAGCTAGTGGGGTATGCTAAAAAAAATGCTTAGGGACCAGCAAGGTAACTTAGTGAGTAAAGGTGCTTGCTGCCAAGACTAAGAACCTGAATTCTATTCTTGAAACCCACAAGGAATAAAATTGACTTCCAAAAGTTGTTCTCTGTCCTCTACATATGCACTGTGACACACACAGACACACACACACACACACACACACACACACACACACCATAATTGAAATGTATAGGAGAAATTATTTCAATATTTAGATTTATTTATTCTTCATTAAAATTTGGAGATGATGTGAATTTTAATTCCGAAATCCTATCTCTAAACTCCTCAACACTTGCCTCAGTGCATCCTTGCTCTCAAATGAGGTCCCATTAGGCTGGGTTCCCAAAGTGTCTAATGCGGTCTGAGCCACCCCAGACCCACTGGAGAAGTCTTGCTCTCCCAGCGCCAGCTGTGAAGGGGGTGGGAGAAGCAGACGTGGGTGGAAGAAGTCAGCAACTTCTTTCACATAATCTATGATTTTAGATGTCACATGAATGAGTATTGTCAGGCAGTAAGAATGAAGTATTTTAGTGTATTTTATTTAGTGTATTTCAGTGTATTTTAGCCTCTACAAATATATAATCTACACACAGAAAAAGACACAAAACTTAAATGGGAAGTTTGATTAATGTTCAAAACACAAGACTATAGCATGCAGACCAAGAAACAGCATTTGTGGTTCCCAGAGACCTCTTCATGCTACTTTAGATTCATTGCATTTGTTCCTAGAATAACCACTGTGCAGACTTCAGTTGCCACTGATTGATTCTTGCTTGGGTTTATGGTTGTTTCATTTGATTTGGTTTGATGTTAGAGACAGGGTTTCTTTGTGTAACCCTGGCTATCATGTAACTTGCTCTGTAAACCAGGCTGACCTTGAATTCACAGGTCACTGATCTGCCTGCCTCTGCGTCCCAGTGCTTGAATTAAAAGTGTGCATCACTACTGACTGGCAATTTTGCCTGTTTTAGAGTGTT
The DNA here is from genome assembly GCA_033318265.1 of Phyllotis vaccarum. Lineage (NCBI taxonomy): Eukaryota > Metazoa > Chordata > Mammalia > Rodentia > Cricetidae > Phyllotis > Phyllotis vaccarum. Next base: position 133,808,817 of record JARWLC010000013.1, on the reverse strand, counting down.
ATACAAATAGAATTGTATGTAATCTGTATTTCTTGTTTCCATATGACTTTTCTTATTTGCAGAAGTCCTGTGGATAGAACCTGGGGTTTCATGTGTGCTCCACATGTCCTCTCGTAGTTATACACCTATCCCACAGTTATGGTTATTATATGAACTCTTAGGGGTTAAAAATGGGGCCTAGTGGCCCACACATGAGCTTCAGCTACCTCTCTGAATATTAGATACAGAATAATCTCTCTCTCATGTGTGTGTGTGTGTGTGTGTGTGTGTGTGTGTGTGTGTGTGTGTGTGTGTGTGTGTGTGTGTGTTCTCAGTGTCCTGGAGAGATTCCACGGCCTTGGACAGATTATTTTCACTGGGGCTCTTGTCTCAGAAAAGAGTGAGAGCCATTTCTGTAAATTTTTGAATTTCTTACTGTCTTTGATGTTTTGTGCAGCCTTTTATTTGAGCCAAGATTTTCACTGACATGGTCTAAACAAAGAGATAGTATTTATTAAAAATATTTTAGATGCCTATGTCATTTGATCAAATAAACACTTAAGTCTTTACCAACAAAAAGAATGATAGAGAAAAGTTGTTTGTAGCTATGAACATTATTGTGCTTTGAAACAACCTCTTGGCATTGGCAGTCTATGCTGATGGTTCATTACATGGTAAGACTAGAAGCATTTGATTTAAACATCAAAAGATTCAGGGTATCCTTGGGAACACAGTTCTATTCTCTGAAGTCAACAGTTCAATTTGACACTCCTTTCTGTGGAGCTCAGATTTGCCTTCCTCAGCAGGTGGATTCAAAATACATATCAAAGGCAAGGAAGACAAATGACAAGTTATTTTGAGAAGTAGTTACAATTTTCAGCCTTCTGCTTTAAGCATTTATTTTTTCAGAAGAAATTAAATTTGGGGGATGATGGTGAATGTCATATCCAAGAACTTCTACAGGGTAGGCAAGTGATTTTCCTGAGTCGCACTTCCAGCCCTGAGAAATAAATTGTGATTTTTGTTTGCAAAGCAATCATGCTGCTGCCTTAGATGCTGAAAGATTCCTCTTTTTCAGAATTTCACTTAAGCAATCATTCATCTTCCACCCATCCACCCATCTCTTCAACGTTTATCAGTCATCAATTGAATCTATTGTACTATTGTGGGAAGACAGAAAAAAGACATCCAGATAATTCTCTCTCTCTCTCTCTCTCTCTCTCTCTCTCTCTCTCTCTCTCTCTCTCTCTCTCTCTCGGTGCATGTGTGTGTATGTGTGTACGTGTGTGTGTGTGTGTGTGTGTGTGTGTGTGCGTGCGAGTGTGTGTGTGTTTGGTACCCTATAGAGATTCCATTGCTGGAGACAGAACAGAGACAGCATCCAGACAATAGTATCAAAATAGCATGGTAGGGTCTCCAAATGAATATTCTGGGCAAACACTGGTTGGGGCAAGATGAGTTTTGGAGACTTCTTCATGAAACTGAATCTTAATATCTGGGTCTGGTAAATTGTTTGCACCTCCCACTAGAGAGGACATTAGAAGGTAAAGAATGTTATCTAAAAGGAGCCATGAATGTGTCCCACTAAGATCAAAGAAGGTGCCTTAACAATCACAAAGGCAGCCACTTTTTTGAAAGCCACTTTCTTCTGGCCACCTTGAAAATCAGTTTCAGGAGCCTGGATTTGTTACAGAGTGCATTTCTGTTGGAGGAAAAACAGGAAGTGGAGATAGCTCCTGTCTGTGCCTTATACTTTCTGTACTTCTACCATTCTTCCATTTGAGGATACATGCTAAGGATAAAGCTCTGTTTGACTGGCACACTCTTCCTCAGTATCATCAAATAGTTCCCTCATCTCAACATTCAAGTGTTAGCTTCTCAGTGCCATCTGCTCTGATCACCTTGTTTAACATTACGACCAAGCCTAAGCTGTCAGCTTTTCCAGCGTGTCGTCCCTACTCTCTTTGCCATCACAATATTTTCTCTTTCCAGTTCACTACATTGTTTTCTTATTATCCTTTATTTCCTTTGCACCTAGCAGAATACAAACCTGTGTACGAGATTTTTGTGTGCTGTATGCCAAGTGCCTGGAGCATTGCCAGGCGCACATTGCCAGGTGCTTGTTGGAAAGAAGTTGGTGTGACAATCATTTGAGCTTGTGCCCAAAGAGGAAAAACAACCATGGAAATGTCCATTAGCTCCTGCCCAGCTTTTAAGAATAGGAAGCGATTTCTGGATTAAAAGCCTCCAGAGACCTTTTATAAGTCACCTGAGATGTTGTTCGGAGATCAGATACCTCAACTCCATAAATCTTAAGAGCAATTTATCATAGATCAGTCATGCATCAGGAAAACTTTTAAGATGAGTTTGAGGACTGAAGATGTAGCTCAGTTGCAGATGTTTACTTGATGTGTCCCAGGCCCTGGAGTCTATCCTCAGCACCGACATAGAAAATAACTCACAAATCATAGGTTAAATTCTGATCCTACCACATGTAAACTGTACAACCCCGGACATTTTACTAAACCCATTCTTGGAATTGATCTCCAAAAGGGAACATTCTATTTATATACCGTTATTCACTGAGTTGTTATAAAGATTAAACTAAATAATTTAGTCAAAATTACTAGCTCAGACTTGTCAAGTTGTACTAAATAATTAAGAGCTTGAGAAGTTCATGATTAAAGACAATATTGTATCGGATTCCTAGAATCTTGTAAAGCACATAAAACTCGGATAAACTACAACCCAGAGACCTGTGCAGAGGAAGCCCTGTGTTAGTTGTTGTAATGGTTATTACTATTATTCTTACCTGTCATTTGCAACTGCATCACTGCTATCTCTCCCTACCTGAGCAATGTTAAGTTTTTCATATACTGGGATGCTGTTGGCAGATTTCAAAACCACACCTACCCCTTTTGTTGATAGTATCTAAAGAGAATTTCAATGGCAGGTTGGGTGTTTATAAATATGAATGAGATCCACAAAGGCAGTATGTCAACAGAGGAAGAAAAATATTTGTCCAAGTACAGTTTGCAGGTGTAAGAGTTACCCGTGGGAAAGATGATATATCTCTTCTCTCAACCTGAAACTATAGATCAAAAGGAAAGGCTTGGTCTTTTAAATTAGTATGTCCTAAATATAGCCTACGTAATATGTATAAAAGTGCCATACTATAGAAAGATAAATAACCAACCTAGGCTCCCATGGCCAGGAAGGCTAGGTTTCCATAAACATTTAAGGTGATATCCTAAGAGAAAAAAGTCATCTTTCAGGAGATTGATCTAAGAACAAGGCCACCTATTCTTGCTGGTAGTGACTAGCATTAGAATAAAGAACAAGAAGGCATTGCATAGTCGGTAGAAATGTGAGGTTTTGGCTTCCAGAACAAAGGGGAAACAGGGACGTGTGGAACTTTGACACTGATACTAGTGTCTGCAAGCAAGCCTGCTTCTCTAAATTAAAGGCCCCAGATTCTTTCCCAAAACTTACCAAATTTTTACAGGCGCCAAAATAAAGCCACATGAATATTAAGTTGTTTTCTTTCTTTCATGAAGTTTGCCATAAATTTTGAATCTGAGTCTTCATGCCAGGAATTAAAACGTTCAGAATTAACTCAAAGAAAATTAATTTTAAAAAATGATCATGGCTTTATGATTAAGATAATGTTGCTTAGATGACAGTTTATCATGTTTACAAAACCCTCAATCACAGCCATTTAGTTTGTACACACCCTGTGCTGTATAGAACCTCCAGTGGGTCCTGCTACATTCAAGTGGAGACAGATTGTGATTCAGATTCTAAAAGTAAGAGAACAAGAGTATGGCGTGGCTCCATGAACAACACTTGCCCAGTGTCAGCTTCAGCCCCATTACATGCATACATATATACATTCATACATAAAATAAAATGAACTGAACCTGGAGAGATACCTCAGCAGTTAAGAGCTCTTGCTGTTCTTTCAGAGGACACCAACCTGGTGGCTCACAACTATCTGTAAAACCACTTTCATGGGATCTGATGTTTTGTTCTGGGCTTTGTGGCCTTTCAAGCTTGCACCTGATATACACACACATATATATGAAAAACACTCATATATATAAATCTTTTCAAAAGAGAGAGAATTGAAGCTTGCAAACATTGACCCATTTGCCTTTAATCATAGAGCAATGGCATTTAAGAGCCACTTTGAATCTGCTCCAGTAACCCCTTAAAAGCCATTTTGTATCTCTTCTCATGAGGTTCTATTCCAATTTCTCTCACACTTATATTTTTTAAAAGTACTGAGAATGTCAACTAGTTTTTGTTTTGTGGCTCTATAATTTCTATATTATAATTTGAAACACAATCCTCAATTTGCATATTAATCCACTTAAACTCATCACAATACTCTATTACAAACTATCATGGCTTATATGTCTGTATATGTTACATCATGATAGGTGGGTCACAACTTGATCAGTCAGTCATTGGCCAAAGGGGTTACATCAACCCCAGAACATCACAAGGCAGTTGATTATTTTTCAAAACATGATGCTGAAGACACCACTGATTTTTGTCATCCAATATGGAGCTGGTACCAACCACAAACTTCTCCACTATTGAATAGGACTTATGGGTGCTGTTACATAATGTGCATACTACCGGGGTAGGAAAGTAATCCTCAATGTTACCCAGCTACAAATCCTGAGATCTGTAACAATGGCCTGCCTACAAGATACACTGGTGTGATAGTGACATAAATAAGGGAGTAATAAGCTACTTTCTGAAATTATACTTCATACCTACTCTGTAAGATGCAACCCATACATTACCCTGCTTAAGTGGCCAAAAATCTGAGACTAAGTGGGTCATGGACCTTAGGAGGAAGCCTACTTTTGTTATTCCAATAAAGGAAAATAACAATGAAATGACTCCTATTGCTATATATGTGTAGCAAAGCCTCACTCAACCTTTATAAGAGAACCTTCTTACAGAAGGTTGTAATTAGCCCAGAGACCTTGAACTTGATGATGTACAGGGAGTGAGAGACTTTGTAGCACTCAGCCTCAAATAGGTTGTTTTAAATTAAATCCCTCCCCTTAAGGCTCAGGGATCTATGCAGAAGAGTGTGACTCAGAGTAAACAGGGTCTTCCAAACATAACAAGACTGATGCATATGCACTTATTGGGACACACATAAGACCCACACAATTTCAAGATAATAGGATCTCACTATTGAGAGGGTAGAACGGACATAGGGTCCCACTCCTACCCAAGAATCTATCTTCAATTAACATCTACTCACTGGGAATATCAACTACACTCCAGAGCAGGTCCTCAAATCTGTGTGTTTTTGAGTTTGTTTTGTTAGGTATTTTTACCTTTTTCAGCTTTTTTGTTTGTTTTTCAGTTTTTGGTTTGAAGGGTTTTATTGGCAGAGAGAGATGAAGAGAGAGAATAATGTTGGACAGTTAGGGAGGTTGTGAGGGTCTAGAAGGAGTTGGAAGAGGGGATGTAATATACTCAAACTATATTGCAGGAGAAAAAGTTAATACGAATTTTTTCATAAAAATCACGAGTGAATGACATTTATTTACATTTTTGCATAGCTTGCCTACATCAGCTCCATGAAAAATAGCTGGATTCTTGTATCTGCATTAACATTTAATTCACTGAAACATATTGTTTGGGGTAAATATATGTAGAAAAATTTCCCTCATGTGGATGTATGGTTGGAAGATGAAGACTCCTAATTCTACCTGTCCATGTCAGGAACCCCACAGAATTCTTTAAGCCCAGTTTGACAATGATTAGTCTCCATACATTATGAAATATTATCTAATTATCAAAAAAGTATGATTGGCAAGGTTTAATAAATGGCATACAAAATGATTAGTCTCCATACATTATGAAATATTATCTAATTATCAAAAAAGTATGATTGGCAAGGTTTAATAAATGGCATACAACATGCTTTAGAATATAAAATAGGCTGAAAACCATCAAGAAAGAAAGAAATTGCTTAGATGCCAATAATTCAACCATCAAATGTATAGATGAATAAAAGAATACATAGATGAAATAAACATGGCAAAGTATTGATAAGCATGATTGATTTTTATTTGATGAAAATTGTAAATGATTATTTTGTTTTAATTTTACATCCTGTAATTTTAGGGATCAAATCCAGTATATTATAGGCAAGTATTCTACTGCAAAACTACGCTGTACACCATAAATACTTAATCTTCATAATTTCCCTTGTCATATAAAATTATTAAATAATGTGTGTGTGCTTTAACTGTGTGTAACATTTAAATAAACCATAGCTAATAATCTCTGCTATTCAGGCTTTCCAACTACCTCACAATTTCCTACATTTCCTGATGTATCTTTGAAAGACCTTGGGGCTATTTTGGACTCCTACTATCTATTTTCCCATAAATCTACTTCACTATTCTATTTTGGGAGCCCAGAGGATAATAGACATCTAAATCTCTCAAACATCTCTCAAATATCCTAATCCCTCTGATGGCACCTTATATCATAGTGCTTATTTTGAGATGCTTATTTAACTTTTGCCATAGTGATTTTGTTATTAGTCAGCAGTCTACATATTGGCTAAGGGTTATTTTCTGACAATTGCCAGATGGTCCTCATTCTTTTTCCACATATATGCATGCACATTGGTACACATGAGTACACACATACACACTTTTGACCTACACGGCTACTGTAAATTAAATTGAAAGTTCAGCAGCTTCCACATGTGATTTATAATATTCCAAATAGTCATTTAAACTTATTTTGCTTTATTTTCTTAACCTATGAAAGTTAAAAAAAAATACTGTGCTACATCACAGGGCTATTTTGAGGATAAAACAAAAATGTTGCAGAATTATTAGGCTTCGTAACTTGGCACTTAGTGAGCTGGGGGCTTATTTTGGTGCCTTTTCATGATTTCTTCAAAAGGACAAGCTGCCTTGGACAATGTTCAAAAAAAGTAGCAATTGCAGGGCTGTTTGTACCATAGCCAAACTGGAGGTCCAAACCTCTTGCAGTGCCTTTGGTTGTGTGATTTTTATTAACTTCCACTTCCTTCCTCTTTTGCTTAGTCCTTGAAGCTTAAAGTTTTTTTGAGATTTTTTTCATCAGTCAAACAATAGCTTTTACCTGTGTTTTAAGAAACTTTACCTCATCTTATAAAAGCATACTTGCTTTTATGAATCCAGCTAAACTAAATCATTATCTGATTAGATGTAAGATGCTGAAGACTGTGAGCAAATTCATGCATAAGAAAAGCATGTGAATTCTTTAGCATTGTGTTCTTAGTATGTTTGTTTGACAATTTGTTCATACAGATTGTTACTACTCACTCTGGCATCTTCAGTACTTGGCTATAGTAAGAGGTTTCTGTCCCTGACTTTTGGGCCTAACCTCAAGGTTTAGACCCACAGACCCCCAGACATGCAAACATGCAGAGACACACAGATGCTTACAATAGTTTTCAGCTGATTGGCCTAAGGCCCAGGCATATAACTTGCTAGCTCTCTACCCTTAATCTAACCCATGACTCTTAAGAGAAAGCTAGAAAGCCATCTTTGATTCTGTTCCCTTTTTCTCTTTATGAACGTAAACCTTAAATAAATCATTTATAACCTTTTGCTTATATTGAGGCTCCTGTGAGACTTGAGGAACCAGTCATTTTACACCTTAAGCTGCACTCCAAAAGCCCGCCATTGTAGCTCAAGCCCATGTGCCTCACCAGGGCATCTCTGTAACAAGGCTCACATGGGAGACACAATTCAGAGGCTGCTTTGGGCTCTAGACCATTTTTTAAACTTTCTATGGCTTTATGTGGGTATATTTGACCCACGTTGGGCTGCCATTTGTAATATGAGGTTTCTGGCCAGGACTTTTGGGCCTTGCCTCAAGGTTTAGGCCCACACACCCACAGACCCACAGAGACACACCGATGCTTTCAATAGTTTTAGGCTGATCAACCCAAGGCCCAGGCATATCACTTGCTAACTCTTTACCCCTTAAACTAATCCATCCTGTTCAGCCATGCAGCTTGGTACCTTTTCTCCGTGCATCATAGTTGTCCTCTGCTTCTTCTGGCTTCTCTCTGGCATTCTGCTCTGTGCTTCCTGTTCTCAGAGTTTTCTTAGTCTGGTAGTCTTGCCCACACTTCCTGCTTGCCTTTGGCCAATCAGCGCTTTTTATTAAACCAGTGGGTGGGACAATTATTTACAATGTAACAATATAATTTCCCACACTTGGCATCTTCCACTATCATCTACCTTGCTGAAATCTTGTGGCTTGGGAATCATCATACCTTATCTTAGCTTATATTCCACCGGAACCTCTGAGCTATAACATGTCAAACAGAATCTTATAAGGCACCTACCAGCATCCTATGTTTCACTTACAACTGACACATTTTATGAAAAGATGTTGTGCTTGGATGAAAAAGGAAAGGGTTGCAGAGGAGTATCTAGCTCACAAGGTGTCCTAGATAGAAGATAAATGTAAGAGAAGCAGGCTTCAGCCATTGAATGAAGTCTTAACTGAAGGTCAGGTCATGGTTTATCTGTTGACTCTGTTTTGGCATATAACTTGTTCATTCCTCTTTTCCATTTCAAGCACAAGAGTCAGACTTGGATTCTCCATTTCTGAAATAATTATCTGTGTTCCCTGGAACTTAAGAAAAGAGAATTAGACTTTGTAGAAGAGGAGATTTTACTAATGTATTGCTACCTTTGAATTTGAATCATGTCTCTTTCCCAAGTGTCTGGCCTATTCTGTAGGTTGTGACCATGTCAGTGTCCTCCTGACAAGCTACCTTCTCTTTCTCTAGCCGCCTCTTTCTCATAATGAACTCTTTCTGACTCTTAAGTGTATGGAGAAATAAAGGCCAAGATGATCACAGAACTAACACAAGAATTAGCATGAAACTTCTTTCCATTTTGCTTCTCAGTTGCCTTAGCTACAAAATCAATACAAGATGCATTGTTGCTGAATGACTCAGTTACTGGGATGCTTATCCTGATTCAGTTGAAAGATGCTGTCATACGGCACAGCCTGACTTCTGACCCAGGTTTATTAACAGACCCAAAGTGACTTTGTAAATATCCTTTAACTGCCATCAGCAAGTTAAGCTTCCCAGGTGTGATTTGTAAGTTGTCTTATTGTCAGTATGTTCTAGGATTGGGTTCCTATATCTCTGTCAAAGTATTTTCCTAGTGGGGAGAGCTAGATAGTGTCAAAATGCTTTCATGGGAGACCTTGGCATAGTCTCATTTCTCTGCTTTAATTTCCCTGACCTCTGAAAACCCCTTTGAATATCTAGCCTTCTGACTTTCTGGAAGAGCAAGCCAGATTCTATTTTGTGACTCTTTCTTCCCATAACTGTACACATGTGGTTTATCACTCCTTCTAATCTATATTGTGTTTATTATTGCAATTCTTTGTGTACACAATGGCTCCTTATTCTAAGATATTTACAAATATTATTGACAACAGAGGTACCTTTTGGTAGCTGTTCCCCACTGGCATTTGAAATTTTATATGGTAAAAGGTCCCAATTTCAGATATAATCCTCTTTACTCTATTTAACATGCCACCAAGCATTTATTTAAAAGAAGATTTTACTAGAGATGTCTGTGCCAAAAAGCTGAAGAAGATTCTGTGGACACATGTGCCAAAAGGGTTGAGTACATATTAGAAATTTGTCAGTCACATATTAGTAGTTAACATGATTTGCTATTAAAATTTGCAACTTAGCAGATTTAACAAAATTTACACTGTTGTAAATGTTTCCTTCTAAATATATGTATCTCACAGGGAAAATCATATGCCTTCAGGGGCCCATTCCCACCAGTATGGAATCCAATTGCCTACCTAGATAATAACAACCTCTGGAGGACGATGGATGAGATGGGTGAAGAGGTAACACTTCCTAAAGCTGTTCTGACTGCATATTTATTTTTCATTAGTCCTAAGAAGAAAGAAGGTACAAAGTATCAGTCATCCCACATGCATAAATTAGTGTCCAGCACATACTAGCAATCACTAAACATCAGTGAAATGCATAAATAAATTTGACTCTAACTTCTAAAAAAATGAGCTATCAAAAAGACTGTTACATGTATACACTTGATGTATGGACTAGTTGAGAAGTATGAAGCCTGAAGCCTGAAGCCTTTCTGGCATGATATTTCTAATTTAGAAAATCCCTAGGACATAGACGGTTCTTTGATTCTCCATCACACCCAAACTTGCAGCTCACAAGCAAACACAAGCTTTAACTGAAAGCACTAATTCTGAGGTGATTAGCTGCAGCTCTTTGATCCTACTTAAAAAGTTGAATTTGTGAGGAATCTCTGTAAGCTTAGTTCCTTTTACCTGAACCTTCAATTTGCATTATTGTAATTATCTGTGGCCAGCTGCAACTGGAAAACATTAAATAAAAATTCCAGAGAGATAATATTCACATAACTTATTACAATACATTGTTATAAAGATTATATTTTGCTATTGTTAATGTATTGCTGTACACAGTATAATAATTAACTTTTATTGTAGATATATTTGCATAGAATAAATATCTTTACTCTAAAGGAAAGTTATTATGAACTGAGTGTTAGGTCTGTGACAGAAGAGCTACACAGACAGTGAGATTTGTGCTATTAGTTCATTATTAGGGATACTTGAAAAAATTAAATTTTCAGTTTTTTATGCTTTGAGTTAGAGTTTTCAGTATCATTCAAGTAGCTGGTTGAATAGAAAATTGTCCTTTTCTTTCCTCTTTAATGTAGATTCCCAGTGATGCTCCATGGAAGGCACCTCTTGCAGAAGAGTGGGACTACATGACAATGAAAGAGTTGCTAGATAAGATCTGCTGGACCAAGTAAGATCCTCCATTGGACAAAAGCATTTATTGTGGCAATTCTTGGGGTTTATTTAGGTATGCCATTTAACAGGCAAGAGGAAAACTAGAATCTGCTTCATTTCTAAAACCATCTCACTGACTGTGAATAGTTGAAAGATACTGAAACTAATTCTTCCCCTAAAGATGAGTATATTTTACTTCTTTGATGTAATTTTGTACCACCAAGCTGTTATTCCCCCCATAAAGTCCTCAGAACATCTAGAATGAGCCATCTTTTTCCTCTTAGAGCATTTTTAAGTCCAGTGCTTTAACAATCTCACTTACCAGGTTGTCGGTGTGGGACTAATTTTGTACGCCTCACTGGTGGTCAAGTGTAAATAGCACAGGCATTTTAAACACCTTTTATGATACAATGCAACTTTTAAATATTTTAAAGGGTGACTTCTAGGTAATTCACATTTGTAGAGAATACCTGTGAGTATATCTACTCGTCCTAATTAGTGAAAAACCTGTAGTTTCTAATGAAAACATTTGAGTCAAGGATGAAGTCCTTGTTTCCAGCACTGGAAAGTGTATTTAGTTTTTGCAGGCCTCACTTTTCCTGAGCATCAGGTCAAGTGGAAAGGATTACAAGGCTTCAAGTTCAAGTAAAGTTCAAGTCCATAAGTAATAGAACTGAATAGAATAAAACAGCCAAGATCAAGAATACCTGTAATTCTAAGTAGAATTTCTTAAAATTCTATTTGGCTCAGAAGTTGATACTTTCATATACTGGATGTTAATGAAGTGATGGTATTCAACAAAGTAAAAACAAAGTTTTAGGCATAATGTAAGGTTTAGGAATAATCAAGACATGTGCAATGGACAGATTTCTTGTTGTATAAATTCAGCTTCTTAGAATTCATCTTAAAGAGAGTGGAATGGAGAGAGTACAAGAGAGGGAGATTGTTTCCAGTATCATTTTTAAAGAGGGAAAATCTGAAGCTCTACTAATGGAACACTGGTTAGATTAATTAAAGGGTATGCAAAAGATGGGATAGACCAGAAAGTTAATCATGTTATGGGAAAATGCTTAGTGATTTGAAAAATAATATTAAACACATAAATAAGTGTGTTTTCCTAAAGTATTAATGGTAGAATATACAATCTCAACTCTGAAAATCAAATTATTTACAATATGTATTGTAAAACAGCAATGGACATTCACTGTCATGTGTCTCATGAATAGTATAATGGATTTACCTATTACTATTCTGTTGGACATTTTGAATACCTGAAAGCTTTCATCATTATCATCATCATTATTATATGGTATATATATTATAATATGCCTTTGAAAGCAATCTATTCTGAAATAGTCATTTAATCCATAAAATTATACCTATTATGAATTATATCATTTAAGAACACTTATATATGCTATTTAAAACTTCATATGAGAACATGGTTTATAATAGAACTTATCTTTGCTATAATAGAATTATGTTTATTTATAAATATTATAGGCTTTCAATAAGATAATCGATACTTGAACTAGAACTTCTGTTATGGAAATATTTTATTAAACTCCATTTGATTCTTTGTTCTCAAAGGGTTTTTAAGCACCTTCAAAAATGGAAACGGTTATGTTTCTTTGAGGTCATAGAAACCTGAGATTCTTAGCACAGCCTCGACCTCAGCCTCCAGTTATTGAATACCCTTGGTTGTCAACTCAAAAAATGAATATTTAGATATTTATGTAAAGAAGAACTAGAGCATTTTCTAATTATTCCTAAGCAAGATGCACCTGAGATCATTTGCTGACTTTAAAGGAACAACACCCAGAACAACTATCCTATTCTGATTCCTAATAAATCACATACGTACATTCAAAAATTAGTGCTGGTGATTGCCTTAGTTGTGACATAAAATGTTGATCAGAAAAGCAAAATGTATTTTAAATGTGATCATAGATAAGCAATTCGTTTTACAAAAACTATATGTAGAAAAAGAACACATCAAAATGTGCCTATTGGGTGACAGAAACATGCAAAACATTCATTACTTCTTATTTTTTTTATCTTATGAATTTCCAATGCTCATCTAATGTGTGTGTTTATAATATTTTTCAAAGCCAACAAAGCAAAAATTACAAAATATTATTCCTTTAGACTGCTTGACCTTTCCTCCCTTAAATGCTGTAAAGCCCACTTATCTTCTTACTGAAATACCCAGAGTAAATCCAAGAAAAGATTAAGAATGGACCTGCCTGACTCAGAGAAATGCAGCTGTCCTCCTTTATCCCCAACTTCAACCAATCATCGTTAGTCTTTGTCCAAAAACAACAGATGTCTTTATGCGGAGATAGACCCCATTCACATGCATTTCATTATTTTATAACTTTATGGTTACTAATTTTATTATTAAAGGATTTTAACTATTAAAGTAAATTAAAGGATTCTGTGGTGCTCAGGACTGAACCAAAGACTTCACACATAACAGGCAATCTATCCCCCAGATCTATAAATTAAATTTTATCGTAGGTTTCTAAGTAAAAAAAAAAAAAAAAAAAAAAAAAAAAAAAAAAAAAAGATAGGTTGTTGAAGATATGACTCAGAAATTAAGAGCAATTGCCACTCAAGAGATTCAGCCCTCTCTTCTGACCTGTCTGGGCAACTGGACATTTGCAGTACACATAAATACACACAGGACTCCTGGAAGGAGAGAGATAGAGATTCAGATTGCTTTCCAGAGTCTTGACTTTAACCATTTAGAGAATGGAAGTGCATTTTTACCAAAATAAGGATTTTGGGAAGACAATAGGGTGTGTAACACAGATTGTGATACCAAAGTCAATCCTGAACAAGGTGTTCCCAAATCCATGTTCTCAAGGTTTATGACAATAAATTCCAGAAGTTTGCTAAATTGTGGTAAATGTAGCTAAGAAAACATTACTTGATTACTCTGGACCCTTAAGAAGACTCTGTCCTGCATTTGCAAATCATACTCTTGTTTCTTTCTGAGCAGATCTGCAAAGCAACTTGCTACTCTTTTTGTGAACTTGTGTGTCACTGCAGAGACCCATGAGGTCTCTGCTTTGTGGTTCCTGTGGTATGTAAAGCAGTGTGGGGGCACAACCAGAATCATCTCAACAACCAATGGAGGGCAGGTACAGTACCAACACAAACCACTACTACAAAAATGAGTGTCATTCTGAAATTACTAGGTGATGATGCTTGAGATAGGCTTGTGATTTTCATGTTTTAGCAAGGTAGCTTCAAGTAGCTTTCAGAAGGAACTATATGTTGTCAAGTATCCAACTGGCCAGCATAATTTTAAGAATAGGCTCCTCAGAATTTTCAAACAGGAAAGACATAAATGCAATTAAATTTAAAGAATACACTGTGGGTTGAGCTGTAGCTCAGTGATAGAGCATTTTCCTAGCATGAATCAGGCTCTGGATCCTTCACCAGTACTAAGAAAGAAAAGGATACAAAGAATAAATAAAGAAAGGAAAGAGTGAATAATGTTTTGAAAAGCAACACCAATATAAGAATTTATTATTGGTTTTATTTATTCAATGCCTCTTCTCTGAGCATTGTGGAAGGCTCCCTGTTAGGTAGAGTATAAAGTGAGCTGTTTTTCATCTGTTCATGTTCCTTTCCAACTTGTCCTCTTCACCTCCCATCCTCTCTTCTTCCTCCTGCTCTTCTTTTTCCCTTTTTTGTGGACCTATTTAAAATAGTCTTTAAAAGGTTAATCAGGGAATAATGAGATATTCAGCAGGTGGAAGAGCTTACTATAAAAGTTTAACAGCCAAGTTCAGTTCCAAGAATTCAAGCAAAGGTAAATACAGGATAAAACAGGTTCCACAAAATTGCTCTCTGACCTTCATACTTGCACTCATATATATATACACTGCATGCACACACACACACACACACACACACACACACACACACACACACACACACACACGCTTACTACTAGTATTAGAATAATTTTTAAATTAATTGCTCTGAAAATTGAGGATGAGGAAGCAGTCCAGTGTGCATAGCCAGGTAGAACATTCAGAAACTCTGGAATGTTTGAAAGCAGGGATGAAGACAGATCGATCCAATCTTGCAAGATGAAATGACTTTGGTAGTCATAGGAGCAGAAGGCATCTGACTCTAGATGAGATGGGCCTACCCACAATAGGAGGAAGCTGATTTGAGCCTGGAGGTGTAGTATAGGGAAGGCAGAGATGGGTGAGTCTGAGCCTGAATCACAGGACAAGTGTAATTAATACTCGAGAAAGTGATAGCCAAGCTGTAGGTAGAGTTCCACTAGGCCCAATGGATCAGCCAAAGAATATAGATGGAGCCCAGAGCAATGTGTTAACCAGGCAAAAAGCAAATCAGGATTATTCTGAGAATGTTCAGTTCAAGATAGAGCTCTGGAATTCAGAGTGACTTTAAGGTGAGTTAGTAAGCAAGGCCTATAATTTTGTCAAAAGACAGTAGCTTCTGATTAGAAAATATCCAAATAACAATTATATTGTAAGTAAAAAATAAACCTAACAACTAGGTATAGGAAGTTATTCACAATAATAAAATGAAATTGTATATACATTAGAGGAGGGATAGCCAGAAAAAAAAATAGGCACTTGGTTGTCTATGTCAATTCCTATATTGACCACCCACCTTTAGTCTAGTCTTCTTCTTTCTAGGAAAGGAAGTTTGTAGGTGGGTCTGGACAAGTGAGTGAGCGGATAATGAATCTCCTTGGAGACCGAGTGAAGCTTCAGAGGCCTGTGATTCACATTGACCAGAATGGGGAAAATGTTGTTGTGGAAACCTTAAACCATGAAATATATGAGGTAAGTAAAACTTTCAAAGTGAGGGAAAGAGACCAGAGTCCCATGGGATAGCCCAGACTTCGTAGAGTCTATTGGCCAGGGCTACATCTACCTGAAAGAAAGCAAAAGGAGTGAAACTATTTGAGGCGAGAAGATTGAAAGTGTACTCTCTTTAATTAACCTGTGGGAAATTATAGAACTAAAGGAAATATTTGATAAGTATCAAGCATGGCTTATGGGCCCGGAATTATCCTGAGAGTTGAGAACTTTCTGACTTCATGGGGTTTTACATTTTAGTAAAGGATTAGGCTGTAGCCAAATATCGAGTGGAAATTTAAAGGCTGACAAATAGTGAAAAGAAGTGTGGAAGAAATCAAGCAGGGAAAGGAGAAGGCATCCCATAAGGTTGGCTAGGCGGATTGGTCGTGTCACTTTAAATAAGGCTGCTGGCAAAGGCCTTAACAAGGCAGGTGAGTGGAGAGCTGAAGCCTATGACTTTGTGGGAAGAGAAAAACAGCCAGGACCAGGGCCTACATCAGAAGCATGTCTGGGCTGATCAAGAAATGCAAAGGCACCAAAATGCCAAACAAAGGAAGGTTGGGACAAAAGAATGAGAAGTGGGATGGAGAGGCAACTGAGAAGGCATAGGAGGTTTCGAACTAGGGAGGGTAAAGACTGCTTTAGTCTTTAACTGGGTCCTTCTGGCTTCACTATTGAGGGATGAAAAGGAACCAAGAGCAGACCAAGAGAGGGTATTAAGAAAAACGTTTGCAACAGGCCAATGGTATTCAACCATGTTTACTTCTCTTTCAGGCTAAATATGTGATTAGTGCCATTCCACCGGTTTTGAGCATGAAGATACACTACAGTCCTCCCCTGCCAATGCTAAGAAACCAGCTGATCACCCGTGTGCCTTTGGGTTCAGTCATTAAGTGCATAGTTTATTATAAAGAGCCCTTTTGGAGGAAAAATGGTAAGTGTATTCTTGACATAAAATCTTATCAGAGAAGGTCCAAAAACCTTTGTATCAAGAAACATATTTGGAAGCAACTATTTTATTAGAATTCTGGACAAAAACCACACGATCCTCCAATTTTATCCTTCTGAGTACTGGGATTACAGTACTACAGGTGTGTGCTACTACCTTTGACTAGTTCAGGTTCTAGGAACAATTCTTGCAAATAAAATACATTGACACATACTCATGAATTATTTTTCCTTGGTATCTGACCAATTCTTTGAATAATTTGATATAAAGTTTACTTATTCCTCTCCCAATCCCCACAAGTACAAGTAATTTTATTTTCTAATATATCAAGGCATACATTTATAAAGACATGGATTCATGAATGGAGATGTATCCCAATAGTTGAATGCTTTCACAGCATGTGTAAGACTGTGTTTTATCCCCAACTTCACACACCCAAAAAAGTGACAATTGTGAAAATTTTCAGCTCACCTCTTATTAGTGTCAAGATCCTACTAAATTAAACAAAATATATTTCTTCATCCATGTACACTTAGGCTACTATACCAGGTATGCAACTACATGGGGATGCTCACAAAAGTGCTGCATCCTATATTGTTTAAAATGCTTCTGATGTGTTGTGTCCAATACCCATGCTGCTAGTCACATGTGGGTACCAAACACCTGAAATATGGCTAATGACACTAAATTAACAGTTTTGTTGCATTTTATTTGTTTAAATGAATCACTACACGCAGCTAGTATGTGCATTTCTTTTTTTCCTCTGATCATGTCTACTTAACTACCAAGTGAAAACCAGGAAAGAATAGCAATCATTGAGGCTGGGAATAAAGGGCAGAGTGCACTAGAAGTGGAGAAAGACTGTAGATGTAAGACTTGCTAGATCCAGTTGAGAATCATGTCACCGTTTGGCGGGAAGATAGTGTTTCCTGTATCCAGTCAGCCCTTTGTATCCATGGGTTCTGCTCCTGCATGAGCCAGCTACAAAAGAAGAATATTCAGAAAAGAAGAGAATTATACCTGTCTTAAACATGTGTAGGCTTTTTTGTGTCATTTTCTAAGTCATTCAGTATAACAATTTATATGACATTAATGTCCTATTAGGTATTTTTAGTAATCTCAACATGATTTATAGCATATAGTATATAGGCTCTCATCTTATGTAAAAAACTTGTACAGCCACGGATTTTTGGTTTTCCTGGGGGTTCTTGTGGTGAATCCTCCTAGATATGAAGGGAAGGCTCAGCATTACCTCAGTCTCTAAACTCTCCTCCCTGACGGTAATCCTGGTTAGTGCTCATATTGGCTTGGAACGTCCACTGAGCAAATATTCTACCATTTGCAAAGAACACACCTCAAAAAGCTCTGTCCTTTGAATGCAACAGCAACAACATACATGGGGCTGAATTTTTATTTTCTGAGACTCAGGACATGGCTAAGGGCAGGTAGGTAGCATTTAGGACAAGAAATATGGGCTGGTTTCGCTTTTTTGTTCGTTTGATGTAATTAGTTAAACTTTTTATATTTTGATCATATTTTTTTCAGTCCTCCCAGGTCTTCCTCACTTTCCTATCATATATTTTTCAATATATTCTAACTTATCTGTATTTAAAATAATGTAATGTACTGTCATATAATCACTATTGCGCCACATCTATGTATATACTATACATATGAGTATAAAATATATGTGCATATGTATAAACTATATATACACTCTAGAATATAAAAACTGTATGTAGGGAATCGTAACAAGAAAAAAGTTGTATATGCATTTAGTTAGTACAGATGGAATTTAAAAACTTTTGGTTCATTGAGACAGGATCTCTTTATGTAGCCCTGGCTATCCTAGAACTCACAATGTACCCAAGCTAGCTACTTTTGAACTCACAGAGACTCTCCTGCCTCTGTCTAGAACATACTTGGATTAAAGAAGTGTGCCACCATGCCTGTCATTAAGTTTTTTCGATAGTAAATTTGAATTGACAGGTATAGAAACCATAGATGCAGAGGTTCAGTTGTGATTTGTTCCAGACTTGATGGTGAGAGTACTTTTATTGTTGTTGTTATTTTTGAAAGAAAGGGGCTCTTAAGAGATCAGGTCTGAGATGGAACACTGTGGTTCATTTTAGCTTCCTATGTTCTCTTTGTCCTGTGTTCTTAAAGTCAAGGACTGCCTCAACTGGCATTAAGTGTCCCATACATCTGTAGTCCCAGCTACTCAAGAGGCTGAGGTAGGAGGCCATATGAGACCAGGAGTTTATGACTACCTTAAACAATATAGTGAGACCTCACCTCTAAAAGAAAAGTTGGAAGAACAACTCCCCATGAAATAGGAGCATGTAGCCCTTTGTGTTGACCACTTTGATTTTGTTCTTTTTGTCCAAGATACTGTCTTACATAGTTGGTCTCATAGTCACTATGTAGATGAGGTTCCTTCCTCTACCTCCCAGATGTGGAGATTATGGGTATGTTCCACCACATCCAGTTTGTGCGGTGCTGGGGAACAAATCCCAGGCTTTATGCATGCTAGGCAGGCACTGTATCAACTGTGCTACAATATCTGGACCTTCTCTGATTTTTTTTTTTCGTAGAACCTTGATTACCCAGCCCTCCCCTTGACTTCAGTTTGATTTGATGCCATACACATAGAGTATAACATGTTACATTTGGTCTCCAAATTTCTCAAGTTGAAAACGGTGTATTTTATTACATTTGCTGTGGGTGAAATTACAGGGTAACGAACGTGCTCATCCACTTTATTTTTTAAGATTTCTGTGGAACTATGATTATTGAAGGAGAGGAAGCTCCAATTGCATACACATTGGATGATACCAAACCAGATGGCAGTTATGCTGCCATAATGGGGTAAGTCCCAATTATAGTATTGTAGCTGTATTTGCTACTGGCAAGATAATAAACTACTATAAATTAAGGAATGCAAAGCTTTGTTAAAACAAGTTTTACTTGATAGTATTATTCTCCAAATCCAGTGATAAAACTATTATTGTTTCTTTTTAATTATTAAATATCTAGGTGTCAAATTCCAATACCCAATCTTCTACTTCTGTTAAATTTATTAGTAGATATATTGGGGGGCCATCTTTACAGGATAGACTGATAGTACTTCAGTGTTTCACTACATAGTTCTTACTGAGACTATGTGGGCATCCATGTTGTTTCCTATTGTTGTTACAAAGTTCTTAAGACTGGGTAACTTATGAAGAAAAGAAGGTCATTTTAGCTCACAGTTTGGGAAGTCCAAGAACATGGAATCAATATTTACTAGACTTCTGATGACTCATGTGCTACTCCATACATGACAGAAGAGCAGAAAGAAGTAAACAATTTCCATAAAATCATCTGGCAAAAGTGGAGGCAAGGAAGCAAACTTGGCTATATAAAATAGCTTACTCTCATAAGAAGCAAAATTCACTCCCATGGAAGCCATATTAATCTTTTCAATTCTTCTCAATTCGAAATGTTTTGAAAGACCCTATCACCACTCAGTGCCACTATATTGTGAATGGAATTTCAACATGAGTTTGAGTGGTGGCCACTCTCTCCATATCACAGTAAATGTTATTTATGTTGATTATTGAGATTTCTCTGAGTCTCGCTGCAAAGAAGTGGAGGCCAGCCCTAACTTCAACTTACCAGGAAAGACTGGCATAGCTGAAGAGTGTTTGGGGGCCAGATGTATTTTCTTGGAGTAAAAATTGAAATGACCAACAGAAAGTCAAGGTTAAAAACAAGGAGGGCACAGCAAGCTGTTAAGTAGAAAGTAGTTGTAGGGATAGAAATGATACAGCATCTAAAAGGCTGAGTGTTGCAGGGGCATCATGCTTGAGACAGAAGCGAAGGCATAAGGAAGAACTGGATAGTCAGACACAGCACTGAGCATTTGAGGCCCAAGTTCTTTCCTCTTAGTCACCAGCCTGCTGGAGGGCAGTAGACCAGTCATCATATCTCCCTAGGCAGAAATTACGGCCAGTCATTTCCTTTTGGTCCCTTCATTCCCCCAAGCCAAAAAGTGCTCCTCAGTGTCAAGAACACAATATAGAAACAGTGACACTATGAACATTGTTAGTATGTAACTATAGAAATGAAGCTAAAATGAAACAAAGTATTAAACTGCCGACTTTTTCTGGTTTGTGTTTTTAGATTTATCCTTGCCCACAAAGCTAGAAAACTGACACGCCTTACCAAAGAAGAAAGGTATCAAAATGTTCTCTCCTGATTTCTCTTCCTTCCTCCCCCTCCCTCTGTTCCCCCTCCCTTCCTCTTTTCTCCCCCCTCCTTCCTTCATTCCTTGCCAACTTCCTTTCCTCTCTCATTTTTCCGTCTCCATCTCTTCTGTCTGCCTTTCTTTCTTCCTCCCCTTCCTCCCTTCCACTCTCCTTCCATTTTTTGATTCCTTCTTTTATTTTTTAGGTTTATAAGAAAGTAACTTTTTAGAACAAGAGCACACACTCATAAAGAGTGTGTGGACTTTTCAACTAAGTTGCCTCTTTCTTTCCTCTGCCTTCTCTTCCTCCTTTCTTCTTTCTCTTTTTTTGAATATTTGCTTGTCTTTCAATGCTTATTAACTTCTTAACTTAAAAAATCCTTTACAATGTGTATTGCTATAATGTATCCTCTCTCTCTTTCTCTCTCTCTCTCTCTCTCTCTCTCTCTCTCTCTCTCTCTCTCTCTCTCTCTCTCTGTGTGTGTGTGTGTGTGTGTGTGTGTGTGTGTGTGTGTGTGTGTGTGTGAGTGCAGGTTCCCTTGGAAGTCAGAGATACTGGCTACCCCTAGAGCTGAAGTTATAGGCAACTGTAACTGACTACTGTGGATGCTGGAAACTGAACATGGGCCCTCCAATACACAATACACTCTACTGATTCATTTCTCCAGCCTTCAAAATATGTATTTTTAATTATCCATTCTTCCATTACTTTGGGGAGCTTATAATGAGAGAGAAGAGGGGTGACTTGCTGTCTAGTCAGGCTTCCCTCAGACTCACTACATAGCCCAGACTTCCCTTTAACTCACAGTTTTTCTGCCTCCATCTCTCAAGGGCAGAAATTACAGGCATGCATCACCACGCCCATCTCTGCATTCACCTACTATATAAAAATATTTTATTTGTCTTAATTATATTTTCTTGTAAAAGTTAATGCCATAGAGAGTGGAGGTACTAGTGAGGGCTTATTTATAACCAAAGAGCTACTGATGCCTTCTAGGGAAGGGAAAGTGTGTTTCCTTTAAGGATGTAGACTCTGGTAAATTGACCATGGTCTGCTGGCTGACCATGCACCCATGAAAATATAGCTAGCATAAATTGCACTTGGTGAGTTATTTTTTAAAAGAGGGAATAGAGAATAGAAGACTAAGAGATGGACATGATCAAACATGTACAAAATTCTCAATTAATAAAAATATATTATTTATAATAAAAAATTGTTTTTAAAAAGTGAAGGTTCAACTTCCTTTCTTTCCTGGGCAGCTGTATTTTCGAATTATCAGTCTTTGCTCCTAGGGTTTAAGATGCTCATGTTATGAAATCCAAGCCTTCTTATACATTTCATGCTATTTCTGAAGTTGACTGCATAGCTTTGCTGTCACCATTCTTTTATTCTTGGCAAGAGAAAAAGAGTGGCAGATGAAATTGAGAATTTTGGGGGTTTTTTTGTTGTTGTTTGTTTGTTTGTTTGTTTTTGTTGTTGTTGTTTTTGCTTATAAAGAGTTCCTAGATTTAAAACATGATTGTTTTAGAAAGAGATTTATTATTATATGTAAGGGTGTTTTGCGTACATGTATGTCTGTGTACAATATGTGTGCCATGCCTGGTGCCTGTTGATACCAAAAGATTCTGTTGGATGCTCTGGGACAAGAATTACAACCCTCTGTGAGCTGCTACATGGATGCTAAGGATTGAACTCAGATCCTTTGGAAGAGCAGTAACTCTCTCAACTCCTGAACCAACTATTCAGTCCAAAATAGTATTACTTTTAAAACTCTTTGGCCAAATTTTAAATCATACTTCAGATGCCCTTGGGCATTGCCATTTTATGAAAATCAGTATTGAAACAGCTATATTTGTTTACAGAAATATATCATAGGATAGATTTATGTTAACTGATAAATTAGTTGATTTATCTTAATTGGCTAATTATAATTGTTGGCTTACTTTCAGTCCCCCTACTAAACTTCAGAGCTAGTATTTGCTGAGCATTTACTTAGTAGAAGTCATTGTTAGGCTAGGAAGCTTATATTGGTAGTTTTCAAATTTGATAACCACTTGGAAGGGTTGTGAAAAGCAGGTTACTGCCACCTTCCTTTCTGTGTCAAAAAGTCAGGGATGGAACCTGAGACTCCTGTCCAAGTAGATATGCCTAGTGGTTCACTTTACACCCTTTCTTAAAGATTTAGCAATAGTCACACTGGGTTCCTATTTGTGAGTTCATGATGGTTTTAAAACATTAGAAATAAGGCAAATTCCTTGTTTTTAGAAATGCAAATGAAGCTGAATAAGGTCACATTTGTCTGTAATCATGTCACATGAGAGCCAGGGCAGGAAAAAATAAGGATGCCAAGCAGGTGTGGGTTCTATGGCAGGACAGGACCCAAAGAAAAGAAAACAATAGTTAGTGAAGATGAACTGTCACAGTGGAAAGAATGGCACACGGAAACGTTGGCATAAAGGAATAGGTGCCTCTCACTGTTTCTTGGCCTTGCTTACTCTAACTTTCACTTTCATCATGAAAATGTTTTTTTTTTTTCTGTTGTCCAGACTAAAGAAACTTTGTGAGCTGTATGCAAAAGTTCTGAACTCCCAAGAAGCTCTGCAGGTAATGTTTTCCAGGCTTTTTTCCAACGAGGAAGAGGCTTGTTTTTGTCCTGAAAGTGTTTTCAGGGACATGCTTGTGTCCATCAGACCCTCCTGCTTCTCTTTTCCTGATAGACACACAGAAGGGTCTGCACATGCAGGGCTAATGCACAAATGGTTCGATAAAGGATCAGCAAGCTTCGGCTGTGCAGGTGATGAAGCAAGGAACTTGTGAAATACTTAGTGCTTCTTTTGTTCTTAAATTCAGAGCTGTTCTCAGAGTAGGCTTTCGGGTGACAGTAGTTTGTATGAAGTGTCTAAATGGAGAACTTTACTTAATGAGAAAAGCAGATATTTTTGTATTTTCTAAAAGGTGATCAGTTTCATTTGAGAACGACCCTTCTAATGAGGACATTGATGATTAATTGCTGATGCTGAAAAGATGTTGCTTCTGTCTTTGTGTGTTTTTATACAAAGAAAATCACTTGCTTCGTTGTGGCTTTAATATTTGTTGTGTGAGAGAAAAGATTCCTAGAAGGAAGGAGAAATGTAAAAGAAATCCTAACCTTTCTTCTAATTGGCTACAGGGAGCCAGAGAGGGATGCTCAGGAAGCACCAACTGTCCTCAAATGTCAGAACTCAGCATGATGATAGTGATAATACCAAAAGAAGGTTAGGCTCATTCATTACTTGGGCAAGGCCTCACACTTTGTAAACAGAATGCCTTAAATGACTTTGCAAAGTCAACTACATGATCACATTTTTTAAACCATTTTCAAAGTCTAGTCTTAAATATTTTGCTATATCAATTTTCTGTTTTCAAAGAGATGCTTAATGATCAACTTCTTGTTTATGTTATTTATTGTTGATTCTTCCCACCCCCAGGTAGAATTAAACCTAGGGTATTGACATGCTAGGCATGTGCTCTATCACTGAGCTCTCCTCTAGCCTCTATTTTTATAAGGAGTTCAAATTTTGTAAAACTCTCAGCTAAAATACAGCCTGTTAGTGGTTAAAACACATTTTCCAGACCAATGGTTGTTTTACAAGTTGTACCATCCTGTCTTAGTGAGTACATACTATGAAAATTATTCTACCTTCAGCAAAGCTCTTCACCATCTGTTTTTTATAGATACATACTTTTGCTTTGTTTTATTTTTTCCTTGATCAACCATCCCTGTAAGCTATATGATTTTAAAACTTTCTTAAAATCATTAAACACTAAACACTTTCTGATAGGGAAAAAGAAAGTAAGAATGAAAACACGTAACTATTGTTTATGAGCAAGAAATTAAGATGCCCCTTTCTAGGAATAGCATTACATTTCTATAATCCCAGTACTTGAAAGGTAGAGGCAGGAGAGGAGTTCAAGAGTCTTAGGGAAGCTGACACTGCATGAAAAAGACTTTGTCTCAAAAACATAAAATTTAAGAAATGCATGTGCAAAATGAGAAAGCTTTGTAAGGTCTGAAATTATCAGAAGTTTCTTACTGAAAATATTTACCTACCCAAAGATCTGTCTTTAGAAATATCAGGATAATGTGGCTCTAATTCAGAAATATAGTCAGCCTCTGTATATACAAGTTCTGTAAAATGCTTGAAAAAGTTTTAGCCATTCACTGAAGATTCAGTGTGATAAGTATCGGTATCACATTTATATTTCATTATGTACTATAAATAATCTAGAGATGACTTAAAGCATACAGGAGGGTGTGAACAGGTTACATGCAAACAAAGACCACCTTTAACAAAGGGCTTGAGTGTCTCTAGGAAGCAGGGAGGCTTTGAAGCACTGCTCTTCAGATTTTGAGAGACAGATGCAATTTGCTTTACACGATGAAGTCTACTAGCACGTGAATGGTAGACAATAGACAAGATAAGTTTCTCTGCCTCTTTTTTCAAGCTTTTGTCCTTCTTCTTTATAGCCAGTCCATTATGAAGAGAAGAACTGGTGTGAGGAGCAGTACTCTGGGGGCTGCTACACAACCTACTTCCCTCCTGGCATCATGACTCAGTATGGAAGGTACTACTCAACCACCAAACCAACTCATACAGGGCTAGCACCCGGTCGTACAAGCCATGTTTAATAAATAAAAAAAATGTACCAAGCTGTGACTGAAAGCCCTGATATTGAAGTCATACTCCAACTTAGCTAGGATAATTCTTCCTGGTTTTTGCTTTCTTGTTAATACCAGAAAGAACGAATATCCCCAATTTACTTTGAAGCTCATGAATCTCACAAAGAAAGTCATTGTAATGCAGCATTTTTGCTGTTTCCATTCTTCATTCCTCAGAGAGGCAAACTCAATTAATATAACAAAGAAAATTAACACCTAGGGACACTTCAGATAGCCAGGGGCAGTACAGTATCCTAATTATGAGTCTAGAACTCAGGAAATTTCCACAGGCACCTTTCTTTTTCAACATAGGCATGGTTCTGTAAACTCAGAATCAATTCCAGATCAGGTAGGAAAGGGTTTTGGGTTCCTGCTCTATTCCTATTAGTCACCTACTTAGTCATTTATTGTTGTTGGACTTTACTTTCTTTAGCACATGGATGATATGACTCACCCATTCAGAGTTCTTAGGCTTTTATTAGTCACAGAACTGTGTATCCAAGTGTGAGTCACTGTTTCTGAGTTCAATGCATTTGATGAAAATAACAAGATGTGAGTTAATGACCATTACTTTGACTCTCTTACAACACTAAACTAAATCAGGAAAGAGAATAAAGTGATGTTGAGAATACAGCACAGAATGTTAGTGGATCAAGCTCTCCATGAGAACCAGTAGAAGAAGGGTTAAAACTTGCTGAGACCAAGATTATGAATGACTCTGGAGATCATGTTTCTTTTCTGCCTGTAGATGCCAAAATAGAATCCAGAGAAAATTTCAGGGCTAACGGGTACTGCTCAATAAACTTCTACATCATTAATTTATGTTTCAGATGTGCTGAGTATAGACTGAGTTGCAAGTTTCATCCAGTGTGTGCTGGATAAATGCTAACTAACCATTTGCTGACTTTTTCTAAAATAATGTCAATATCTTTGCTGAGGAGTTGACCATGTTGGATGCAGTGGTGGGAAGAAGAGGAAGGATAGAATATAAGAAATGAAAATACTAAAGTATTAGCACTAGTGCTTTAGTTAAAGGGTATAAAAATATTCTGGGGATTCATGGAATTGCAATCTCACCTTAGCTAGTGAAATGCAGTGGCTTTATGTCAGGCTGTAGGGGGCAGATGCAATTGTTATACTGGTTAGTTCTCTACATCTTAGTCTTCCAATCTTTAAGCTTTGGCCACAGAACCCCCTGCCAGTTCTCCAACTGGCGATTCCTTCTGTTGTAATAGATGAGCATATGCTAAAATCTCTCATAGCTTCAAAAGCATGAAGAGGGTAAATCTACATCCTGTCCCTGGAAACACTTTCTGAATGCATCCAGGCTCCCTCCCCAAAACTGCAGATGACACCATGTATTATAATAATTTTACTAATACTCTATAACATCTTTCTTTATACTCCCTTGCCTTTTGTATGGCTATGGTAAATGCTGGTAAAGGGAAACATAACAATTTAAATAAAACTACTTAGTTTTCTGATAAGAGGTCCTGCAATATATCATATTATAAGGGATATCTTTTTTCAGCTGGGCCAAATGTTTGACAAAATGACTTGTTTATTTCATGATTTAGAGGTATTTATTGATCTATCATGGCATGGGCAGTGTGTTAGAACAGCTCACATTGTAACTGGCAGGATGCAGAGCAGAGTAGTAATAAGGGTACAGAGTGGTATACAGCCCCAATGACTACATTCTCAATGATGTATTTTCTCTAATAGGCCCCATCTTCCACAGTTCTACCACCTTGAAATAGTCTGTTCTCACTGTGAATCCATCAATAGAGATCAAATCTTCCCTGGAAATTCTTGTAGACGTGTCCAAGGGAACAAGTGTTAACTAAAATAAGCATTATTCTGAACTCCGGACATTCCTTTTCTGATCATGGAAGCCTGAGATAGGATAAAAATGGATCTATATGGTACTTAGTAAATGTGATAATAAAACTTCTTATAGGCTAAGTGCCTGTGACCTTTCCATCTCTTTGCTTAGCATGTGAGCACTCTGGAAACTGTGATGGCAATACATTAGGTAACACAAAGATGATAAAAAATAGAGCCATTGACATCTGCTAGACACACTTCAAATGCTAGTTTTGCTGTTTTCTAGCACTGTGGCTCTTGCTGAGTCACTGCCCATTCCTCTGAGCCTGTTTGTTTAAATGTAATGTGAGATGTTAACTAGTAGTCTGTCATGGCGTTCTTGAAGAGTTTAGAAAGAAAGTAGAATATAGGAGAGATGACATGTAGCAAGATAACCAAGACTGTGTTAGAGCTGTTAGATCACTTGCCTTCAAATGTTTCCTCTGCTGCTTGCTGTCTGTAGACTAGAGAAAAGCACTTCATCTTTGTTGTTGTCTAGGTTCTAGGAAGTAGACACTGAAGCAAGTAGTAGGATTTACACTTATGGAAGGGAGAGAAAGGAAGCAAGAGTGAGTGGAAGGGCAAGCCAAGTGATGATGCAGTTTCAAAAAAGGTGCCATCTGACCCCATGAAAGCATCCTAGAAGTATGGTCCATCCAGGTGGTCTTATGTTAGAGTTGGGGCTTAAATCTTTAAAGGTATATTTATACTTCAGTCACGAAAGGTAGTTGTTACTAGAAGGAGCCATGAGACAGTTTCCTCCAATGGAAAAAGTCACCTCCAGTGAGTGCCAGCATCTGAATATTTATAGCTGTATGCGATGACATTTACTGCTTTGCTTTTGTTCCCAGGGTTCTGCGTCAGCCAGTGGGCCGGATTTTCTTTGCAGGCACTGAGACAGCCACACACTGGAGTGGCTACATGGAGGGAGCTGTGGAGGCTGGAGAGAGAGCTGCCAGAGAGGTAGGGCCCAAGATCATGGGCAGTGGAGAAGGAACATAAAAGCTTGATAAACAGCTCATAGATGCCCGAGATCTTGGCCATATTCCCCAACTAAATACCCAAGAAACTGTTATAATAGCAGTTTTAAGAAAAATAACCACTTTTATCAAACAAAATAATGAAAATGTATTATATTTTACTTGAAATAGGGAGTCAGAACTCAGCTGTACTTAAGAGATGTTGGAAGGAGAGCGGGTTCAGCAGTTAAGAGGTTTTCTATGTTTCCAGTGGACCTGAGTTTGGTTCCCAATACCCATGTCAGTAGGTTCACAACTGCCTGTAACTTCATTTCCAAGGGATACAATACCATGTTCAGAACTCAGAAGACATTTGCACAGTAGACACACCTGTGTACATAGTCACAAATACAACAGATCTTTAAAAACAGAGGATCTGGAAAGGTGACTCTACAGTTAAGAGCATTCACTGCTTTTGTAGAGGCTTAGTTCCCAGCACTCATATTCAGTTCCAAGGGATCTGATGCCCTCTTTTGATACCCAAAGCTTCCTTCAAGCACCTATATCCATTCAGCAAGCACACATATGGATATATATTTTTAATTTAAATAAAAATAATTACCTAGGTCTGATGTTATAGAAACAAAAATATTTCTATTAATATTCAAAATTCACAGTTATTCTTTTCTTGGCAAGTTTTCTAGTCTAATTTCCATTAAGATATGTTCACAAGCACTAAAATTTATGGTGAAACTATTGGTAGAGACCTTTTATACCATAAATAAGGGATCTTTGGGGACCTTTCTAAAGATTAAATAGATTGCTCTGCCCTTTGCCTTGACATTATTGATGGATATCCCAAGAGGCATTCACTTGGTTCCTTTTTAAAGAATAAAAGATAGTATTTGCTTTTCTATTTGTCAAGGTAATCTTTTATTTCAGATTCTGCATGCCATTGGGAAGATTCCAGAAGATGAAATTTGGCAGCCAGAACCAGAGTCTGCAGTAAGCTATATTTCACAAATTTACATGTCTTTACCCTAAGAATGATTGTTCCCATGAACACACTTGCATATATACACATTCCACTTCCTAATGATTCAATGTATGGAAAGCTAAGTAAATCACATGACTTAGGGGGTTACAGATTTAGATGAACTTTGATAAATCTGTAGTGCTACATATCTTGCAGATTAATAGGAAAATATGATTTTGTGGTAAGGAAATATTTTCCCAGAGAGCTCTAGACATATAAAGGAGCAAGTGGGGGTGGGCACTGCAAGATGGCCCAATTCTTGAGTTTGATCTCTAGCAAAACAAGAAACAAAGAAAGAGAGGTGGAGAAAAGACAAAAATAACCCTTCAAAATAAGAACTCAATAATAGGAATGTCAGCATCTGTAGAATGATCTGACTTAATGATCATCAACAAGAGGTAGGAAAAAAAGTTTATTAGCCAGGAGTAAAGGTGTGGGGCAAAATTTAGCACATTTACGTTACTTCAACTATATTTTTTTCTGTAATAAAGCCATAGAAAGTTTTCTGATTCACAGTAAGAATACACAGAGTTGTAGAGAATGGACATTCTCAAGGTTAGTTATTCCTCCATCCTTAAAGCCTGAAGTCATTGAAGATAGCCCTGACACTCCAAAATTGTTGTCCTACTGCTTCTGGTAGAAATAGGATGGTGGGATGAGGGAAAAATCATTCATCCTTCTCAACAAATCTTTACGATGTACATGGGCCATTGTGGTCTGAGAATAACAGTGCTTTCAGATAGGAAGACAGAGAATAACCTCAAAGTACAATTCTGATATGCTGAGAGAAAATAGGAAAGGTGAACCCATCTCAGCCTGGGACCTGCAGAAAGACTAGCAAAGTAACATCAAGGGCCAGGAGAAGAAGAGGGGGTGGACCACAAGGGAATGTCATGTTTTATACCATAGATATTGGAATAAGTTTTAAATATTGAAATAGTTTTAAAAAAAACTGAAAGAAATCGTTTCTGGAATGACATGCACAATCCTGTACTGACACAAATGTTCTCTAAACCCAGGATGTCCCTGCAAGAGCCATTACCAGCACCTTCCTGGAGAGACACTTGCCTTCTGTGCCAGGCTTGCTAAAGCTGCTTGGATTGACCACCATATTTTCTGCAACAGCTCTTGGTTTCCTGGCTCACAAAAGGGGTCTGCTTGTGCGTTTCTAAAGATGGTCCTTCCACATCCACAGTCTTCTTATTCTGTGTGGCATGCAGGCTTTGGGAAGGAGTTGTTATAAAATCTCACAAAGACACAGAAAATATGGACTGAGAAAGCACAGTAACTTGTTTTTCATTTAGGCTGCTTATTAGCATCCCTACTGTGTTCCACCCATTTCCAACTTTTCTGCCCTCTGAATTTTAGAACAGACACATAAGCTTTCTCAAGGATTTGCTTACTCCCAACTTAACTGACCATGCACACAGTTTTTTTTTTCAAAAACCCTATAGCTTTGTGCTTTTCTTTTCTCCTGTGTTTTATGTTTTCACCTATTCAAGTTCTTTGCAGTTGTACTTACAATCCTGTCTTGTTATAACTGAAAGACATTGAATAAATTCAACAGATGTGAAACTTAATGACACAAGGTCTACAGTAAGCTCCTGGTATTTGGCTGACTGTAATGCAAGTTGATGCTTTTCCAAACTCCCAAGATGTAGTTCCCAGTCATCCTCCACCTCATGCCGTGGTCACTGGTAGTTGTTCCATGTGGATTTACTCTGTCTTAACTGGTATTATGCTACTCAGTAAATATCCTTTAGTCTTGCTGTTTTGTGCAGTATTGCCAACTGATTTTTATTTTTCTTAAGAGTGGAAGTCTTATCTTTATCATTCTTTTGTATCTTTCATTTCATTCATAGAGTAAGACACACTTAGGTAATTAAAAATAAAGCTGATTGACCATATGTCTTCTGTTTCTTCTTTTGGGAGCAATGACTTTCAAATTTTTGATAAGGCAAATCAAGAGTCTATATTAGACATATAATTGTGATGTGAAAGCTTTCTGAGAAGCCTAGATGATATGTGCATTTTGATGGTGTGATCCATCATGTACTCACCCATGTGGTAAACAATTTTAAATTGTTCAGTAAAGATTCTATAAGACACAGCTTCTTGCTCTTGTGTCCAGCCAATGTTAAAATAATAGACTCTAACTAACAAAAGATGCGTAACTTATTACAATAGTTATAATACTTCAGTTGACTTTTCATATTTCATACCAGTATGGTGCTCTTTACTAGGCAAACCCATTAAGTGCAAATTATAATGTCACAGTACATTAAATACTATATAAACTATTTTTAATGAGATAAGTTTTTAAGAGCTCATCATTCTTGAATCCCAAGATTAATAAATAATACTAGAGTTTCTGATCCTACAGTGACATTCATGTGCATAGATTAATGGGAACTTTAGAAGCCAAAAGATGAAAATAAATAACCTGTAGTAAGGGGTTTCTGGCCGGACTTTTGGGCCTAACCTCAAGGTTTAGGTCCACAGACCCGCATGGTTCTCAACCGGAGGTATACATTCGAGTGATTTGGGGGATTTAGATGGGCAAACTGCTTAAGCACATGGGGAGTTCATCACAGCGGGGTGGTAGGGGTTGGCTATTTCCCTAGCCCTTCACTGTGAAGTTCTAGCCAAACTGAACATACTGGTTTGAATACACAGGACGGCCTTAGAAATGTAGCGCCAAACCTCTGCTTCTGTCCTCTTTCAGCTGCCCGGGTATACTGAGGTAAAAAGATGCAGAAAATGATCTGAAGTGGAAATAAACAGTTTTCTATGCTAAACATTGATGAAAGAACATAAAGGCAATAGGAGGAAGGGGAAAGGTCTTGATATTAGATAGATAGATAGATAACATAAATACAGATATGTTTCCTTGACCACAGATGATTCATTGACTGAAATATCTTGAAAGCAGGGTTACCTACCTTTCCCTCCTCTAGACTCACCAACTCTATAACAAGAAATTTTCTGCAGATAATTCACACTGGAAATAATTCAGGGAATAAGAGTCACACATCAAAGAAAAATAGAGAACTGTTCCAAGGCTATGATGTTCAACTGGTTTCTGCTGTGAGTTGCTGGGCATCCTTTGAAGAGCTGTGCAGAAGGAACTTCTAAAAAAATCATCTGAAGGACCAAAGAAGGGAGTATTGATTGCCCACTCTTTCCAGTAATATTAATTTCTTTGAAATTCCAGGTTTGCCAATAGTCCAAAATGTCCACTAAAGTTGCTGATGGTAGCTTGTTCATTTGGTTGCTATAGTAACAGCTGGAATGAAAAACGTGTTGATGCAGGGCTCAAGAATTGTCACATTGAGAGAAGCACATTTTCATTTTGTTTCTTTAGCCAAGAAAGAAAGATATTAAATTTGTTTTTAAAATCTTTTTATGTAATAGTATCACGGATATTTTAGACTGACACCATAGGATTTGGTATTATCAAGACTATGCAACTGTGGTAGACTCTAAATATGATCTGTTAGCAGGGTATTACACTAACAAAGTATCTCAAGCAGATGGTTCTGGAATCTGACAACTTGGTCTTTTCATTTTGTTAGCATAGCCACTGCTAACTTGGGTAGGTTAAAATTGATGCCTTGCATACCTTTCTGGCTGGTGTCCTATAGCTGCTTCTCCTGGTTTGAACTATTTCTAGTGAAGAGAGGTTCATGAAATTCCTAAGCAATTTATGAGTTTCCCAAAGCTCATGAAGATTACAAAACTCAGAAGGCCTATTTCTAATATTAAACCATTAGCAATTTCTAGGGGTGAAGAGACTCCATAGGCAGCTGCCTGCAAGTCATGCAGAGGACTGCAGTGATGCAGTTTCCATGAATCATCGCCCATGCTGGAATGGGACATTTTGGTGATGCAGCTGCCTAAATCACCCATGCTTTTGTAGTACCAATAAGCCCATTGGCTCACTAAGCTTGGACTCTAAATAGAATTGCTTCTTTGGTCTGTGATTGACATCTCTTTCTGGAGGAATACAAATAGTATACCCAAGAAAATAATGCAACACTGGCCAGAGGGCCATGAGTTGGCCTGTGTCAAACACTTTCGGTTATAATGAGGAAAGACATTTAGAAACAAAGGAGAGCAAGTTAGGTCACAGGAACTAAATGAAGCCTGATACCTAAATTTGAAGAGGTGACAGTAAAGTAGCTTCTGTTTCATTTGACCTACAGAGACATCTCAATTGCAAAGCTCAGGACATTCTGATATTTGACAGTACTGTCATACTCCTCACTGCCCATATTATTCCAATGAAAGTGTGTGCCTACTTGAAGCATTGTCTCTGTCAGTAGTCAGCGGTTCTCCTAAGTGCCTCTAACATTTGATGTCTGCTTGTCCCCAGTTACCCAATCCTTTCTCATAGCATATGCTTTTGGATCTTCCCTGTTATCATCCTAATCCTAGATATCCATTAAAGTCCTTGTTGTGAAATATTTGTTTAACCAGAAAACGATGTGTTACATTTTTTCACACTGCATTTATTAACGGTGTAACGATGTGCTGTGTTTGTGCTAATTAAATAAAATTAACCTGGGCTCAGAGAGCAGTTGGTTGTCAGGAAGTAGCAGTGAGGAGCTTAGTGTGGGTTTTTAGTTGGAGCAGTTTGGAAGTGAGGTTCCAGGAAGCCAGCAAAGAGAGAAAGTTAGTCAGTTGCTACTCTAACTCTCTAAGCTGCCATGTTTTCACCCTAGCCTTTGAATCTCAAGTTTTATTAGAACTATAGAGATTTAGTAAGAACTACCTTTAGCAGCAGCAACAGAGCCATTGTCTAAGGGAACAGAATTCCCCCAAACTAAGGCCCTAGTTGCCAAGCAGCTACTAATTTAAAGAGCAACCACTATAATAAAGGTAAAACAACAAATCCTTGTATTTTTTCTCTCTTCATTTGAAGCAAATCTTATTACCTAATCAAATAATAAAGATGCTCTTCAGTCCTAAGAAGTGATAGATACTTTACTAAAATATGTTTTGCACAGGTCTTTGTTGTTTGTTTTCTATTAATTTAAGAACCAGAGAGATCTCGAGTTGCAAATTTTCCTGGTGAGTGATCTTAATGAAATTTTCCTTATGGACACCAGAAACCAGGTCCCTGCACTCAATTAAAAACAAAGCAAAACAGGGTTTCACTATATTGGCCAGAATGACCCTGAACTCATTATCCTCTTAGCTTAGGCTCTGGAGTAATGATATTATAGGTACAACCACTCCCAGAGGAACTGCTGCTTTCTTGTGTAATTACTTTGGTCATCTCCCCTGAGCCCACATGATGAGTCACTGATAAACCATATACCACTCAAGTAAGATGACAGTTCAACCTCTGGCCCCCAGCCCTGATCACACTGTCCCTTATTTCACCTTTCTTTATAGCTCTAATCCTAGCCATCTTTTCCTTAAACATTCGGATTCAGTTTATTCTAGATGAAATTCCATTTCCCCATAAGGCATTGAGTAGCATTTAGCCATTAGCCTTGAGTTTGATACCTTTGCCTGTCTTAGCTCTAGGCTATTTCATTACATTTTCTTCTCCCTACCTTGCTATCAAAGCCAATTCAAATGTCAGAAAGGTTCCTGGGTTATGGAAAAATCTAACCTAAAGTTTTGGAGTTGTGTGTGAGCTACCAGGAGAACAGGACCAAGTGTCCCAGAAGAAAATAAGGGCAGAGGAACATAATGGTGCTTCCTTCCCTCAAGACAAGGAGAGGGCAAACCTGAGTTACACAGTGAGATCCTGTCTCAAGGAAACAGTAATAGAGGCTATAAAGATATCTCAGCAGTTTAAGAGAGAGCACTGTTCTTGTAGATGTCTAGAGTTCAGTTCCCAGCACCACATCTCACAATCACCTGAAACTCCAGCTCCAAGGGATTTGATATCTTCTTCTTGTCTCTTTGGGGACACACACACACACATTGTAAAATAATATATGATCAAAGTACATTACACGAAATTCTCAGATAATTAATAAAATATAAGTAAATTTGAAAATTAATTGAAGAACCAGAGAAGCACCTCCGTTTTTGAGTAAAAGTTCCTAAACCCCAGTTTGAGACAGGCCTGAATTCTGCGGAGGTACAAAGTACAAACAGAAGATGGCCTATGGGCTATCTCATAGCAGCTAATTAACCATGGAATGCCCCAGTACGAGAGAGATAGCCTGGGGCCATTCAATAACCAAGGGATGTTCCAACCCAGGAGGTAGTCTATAGAGGAGTGTTTGACAAATAGCCGGCTAAAATAACAGAGGAACTCTGAAAAGTCCCCCAAAACGAGCTAATCCGAATTGTATCCATACTAAGACCCCTAATTGATGTTTAACCTTGTGGTTTTTGGCTTAAAAAACCCAGCTTGCAGAGGGGCAGGTACTTCCTCTGGCCACTGCCACACCTGTGTGTCAGACTGAGGTCCTTGTTGCAACTTGCATTTTTCAATAAACCTTGCTTTTGCATTTTGGAGAGTTTGAGTCTCTGGTGGTCTCTGTGGGAGTCTCACAACCAAGCCACAACATAATAAAATGAATGTCCGTGTGGCACAGACACCTCCAGACACAGTAGACACATTTAATTTCAGGGAAAAGGTTGGGGCTAGTGACACAGCTTGTTGAGCCATGGGACTAAGTACTGAGAGGACACCATTAACAGGCTGTTCAGTCTTGTCAGAGATCAGGCCTCAATGTCAGTTTCCTGAAACTGAAAAGGCAGTTTCTGAAAGAGCCACAAACAAGGGGCAATTAATAACTGATGCCCCTGACAATAGAGATGAGACATAGCAAACCTGGGGCACTGAGCCAGGCGCCAAAGTCAATGAGTCCTAGGCCAGCCAGCTGCCATAGCAGCTCCAGGACAAAGCCTGAGACTTGCTCGGTCCTGCCCCAAATTGGAAAAAATTAAAAAAATAGTAATAATTCATTAGACTTATTGGACTTGAAGTAGCTTGAAGAGGAGCATAGTGGATAATTTACAGACTTCAATTTCATTTCAAATATTGATTTAAAATTATCCATCAAATATCATGAGTAACAGCATCAAAAAATACTATTTAAAAACAAGTCGCATCTGCATTTAATCAGTATAGATGTTTTTCTTGTCAGTTCCTCCCCAAGAGTACTGTATAGCAACTATTTACAAAGTGTGTGCATTGTATTATATCATTAGTAATATGCAGGTGATTTTAAAGTCTATGAGAGGAAGTGAATAGGTTATAACAAGGAATATACCATTTTATGTAAGGAACTTGACATTCATTGACTCAGTGTCCCATAGGGTCCTGGAACTAGTCTTCCCTGGGTAGCAGGAGATAATTGCATTTGTTCAATTAAAGAGAAGGGTAACCCTTGAACAGAAATCTAAGAACTATCACAACTTATGTACCCAGACTGAGGTGATTTGGGTGTAATCATTCATTATAACCTCCAATTTTACATTCTTTCCAGTTTAAATGAGAATAAAGATTCTTTTTAGCCTTTTAAAGATGTGTCTGTTGTGTGCTGCTTTTGTGACCTACTTAAACAAAATGCTGCAGGGATTTGTTTATTGTCTCCTACTTCTCAGAGGATCTGAGAAACATCCAGCCATGTGTATAAATATAAAGTTATCAAATACACAAAAGGAGATAGTGGATGAACACCAACTGGATAAGGAGAAGCTAGAAAAGCAGGGGGGTACACAGAAGAACAATTACAGTCTGAGTAGGGTACTTTAAATCCAGCAAGATCTCACTGACCAATGATGAGAATTTTTCCTATTCGACTTTGTTACCTTCTCTGAAACATGACATTAGAAAGTTTCTTGGATATACACATGAATGTCTCACCTTAGTATGAGTGAACTCTAAAATAGGGTCAACCTCAAAACCACTGCTACTCTGAAGATGATATCCTGGATCACAGGAACAGAAGGTGATTGGAGGTTACTTTGTTTCGCATCATAGCTGGTTTCTGCCTATGTCCTCGCCAACAGCTTTTTCTCAGGTCTCCCCTTGTCCTCCTTTCTAGAGCAGTGTCCTTCAATGGGTGACCTTCCCCATTTTCAGTATCCTGCTCAGGGAAGCAAAGGTGTCTCACTTTGTCCTGTGTGCCCAAGGCTTAGAAAGTACATGCTCACATGGTTTGACCTAAGAAGCGTAGGTTCCCTGCTTGAAGGGTAAATGGGAAAGAAAACTAGACTAGATATATGGAATTCTGTGTTAGAATCTGAGCATGAAATGTCCACTCAAAGGTTCATTTTTCAAATGCTTGTTCCATATCTGGTGGAACTATTTTGGGGCATTGTAAAACCTTCAGGAGTTTGAGCCTAGTTGATAATTGTAAACTGCTAATGGTAGACCTTTGATAATCATAGTTCAGCCTTCTGGCACCTTCTCTACTTCCTGTTGTGCTATGACATGAGAGACCTTTATCATACATTCTCATTACCAGGAACTCAGTCATGCCTTCTCTGCCATGATGGACTTAAGTCCACTAAAACCTTTAACCAACCCTCCCCCAAACCTTTCCATTCTTAAATTAATTCTGTTGGGTATTTTGTAATAGCCATCAGAGAAGAAATTGATATGGTATTAAATATCCCATAAATTCTGTTGTCCTCTTGAACATCCAATCCATAAGGGCTCAGAACTTTCTCCTGGGATATGTATAGGCAGGTTCTGCTCCTCCTTCTATCTTGGGTGTTCATCCCTGTTGCTAACCTAGAGAGTGGCTGAATTTTGCATTTAGAACTCTGTTGTGTGATATTTTGATCGTGTTCTGACAAATAAAGCTTGTTTGAAGTCAGAGGGAAAAGGAAGCCACTAGTTGATCAAAATTAACCATAGAGGTTTGGAGGACTGTAGACAGACAGGAGACAGAAAGTAGTCAGTTAGGGCTGAGAAGATCTTGGCCCTTTTGGATGAAAGAATGGAAGAGGTGGGAAGTCACTGGTGGCTGCTCCCCGGTTTCTTTGATCTTTCAGGTTCTTACTCCAGTATCTTACTCAAAAAAATTTTTTTTGGTAAAGAATAATTAGGTATAGATTCAGAACTCAGCTCTAGAATTCTCCTCTTCAAAAAGCTGAGAGGATTTGTCTATATCCGGTAAGACCCGTCTTCTGCCTGAGCGGACTGTGGCTCCAGTGCAAATCACAATGGATGTTCTACTTGGTATAGGACCTAGATGGATGGGCAGAGAAGAAACAAATCTGCAGAGATATATGGATGGAGCTCTTCACAGGCATATGAGAAGTAATACTTGGCCAGTGCAGGCAGGGGGGGATTAGTAGCAGAAGGAGCAGAAGGGAGAGCAAAGAAGGTAAGGTAGGTACCCAGTGACCATTCATCCTCTAAAGGCACACAGTGGTGGAATTCAAGTGTCAGCTGATAAGGTCCGAAGATGCCTATCTAGGGTCTCGAGCTCTGGAAGGGAGAGTGGCCAACCCTATTTATAAGGGGCTGCTGAGATCTTGGAAAGCCCTGTTTACTGGTTCCAGACTGCTTGAGAGACTGGTTCTGTGTCCATCATCCACCGCGTGGATAATCCAGTCTATCAGGCGTCCATATAAGCTGTTACCTGTATCATGAGTGTTGGCTTATATTTTAATAAATATTAATCTTAGATTAGTATATTTTAAGAAAATTTCTGCCATCAGCACACCTCACTTAGAGAACAGAATTCATGCCCAGTAGGCTGAACAGCCTCCTTACCCTATGCTTCCTGGGGCAGGATTTCCTGTCTGAACTTGAAATTTTATGTCAACACAAATTTCCTCTTGTTATCCTATGCCAATGCCTTGAGAGTCTCTGGACCTATTTGCCTATACTCAAAATGGCCAGGCCCTAGCATGGCAAACACACCCGGCAACACTTCCTGACCACAGAGGATTTTGTTTACTTTGGTCACCCCATCGTGTTGCCTCCTAGCCAAGAGAAAGCCTTGTGCCAGGTGTGGGTCCTCTCTCCCTGTAGCAGGGCAACTGGCTCTGCAGAATCACAGTTTCTCTGGACACTGATGTTTTCTGCCATGTGCTTGACAGTATCTCTCTCTCTCTCTCTCTCTCTCTCTCTCTCTCTCTCTCTCTCTCTCTCTCTCTCTCTCTACCTGAGCACAAATTTTTGGCACAGATTCATATGTGGGCATGAGAATGCAAAGAGTGGAGGAGAAGGTTGACTTAATTCTGAGAAGCCAAGGGCCACCATACTTTCTGAGATTACCCAGTATCCATGTTATCCCTTAGAGTAAGCTGAGGTAAAACTGGATTTCTTTCTTCTATGTATTGATTAATGTTAATTTGTTAATTTTGAATTTAAGCCAGATTCTCATCTTCCCCTAGAGACTGGACAAGTCATGAATGATCGAATGAAATAAATAATGAATAAATGCTTCTCC
This sequence comes from Phyllotis vaccarum, assembly GCA_033318265.1. Lineage (NCBI taxonomy): Eukaryota > Metazoa > Chordata > Mammalia > Rodentia > Cricetidae > Phyllotis > Phyllotis vaccarum. The sequence continues at coordinate 133,768,981 of JARWLC010000013.1, read as the reverse complement.
CTTGGATTCCAATTTAAGTCAAAGGAGCCTGCTGAGATATGAAGTCTATTCTTGTCAATTATTTCTTCAGACTGACTTCCATTTACTAATTGGCTCATTTAAATTCCTTCTTTTGAGGGCATGTTACAATGGAAATATAAGAAAATTAAAAGTACAAACTCGAGTTTGTGATTGGATGCATTTGAAACTATATCATTGCCATTATAATATGAAACTGTGATTCTGGTAAATGATAGTAGCTTTAATTTTTTGTATATATGTAATGCTTCATAGTCAGCCCTGAATATTAATTCTGATTCTGTATCTTTGCCTGCTTATAATTTTGTCTGTACTAAAAACGTCCTGGCTACAGGCAGAACTTAGCAACATTCTTTCCTATAGAAAAACAAAGGGATGCATTTGTATGGCATATTGGGAAGATGGATAAAGTTGTTGCTTGTCTGGAAGTGAACAGCCCAGGAAAACAGCCACTACAGATCCCATCTTTCTGTCTGAAGGGATAAAAATTTCTAAATAGCCACACATGTACAACATACTATGATAGGGTCTATCATTTGGACAGACATAAAGCAATCAGTTCAACTGAAACCAACTGTTCTTCTTTTTGCTTATAGTCATTTCAACTAGAGTGAAGTGATGCTTTATTGTGGCTTTGTTTTTCATTTCCTTCAAAACAACTATCATTCCCACCTTGACATACAGAATATTATTATTCTATATGTAAATCATTAAACTTAACTAAATAACTTCAAATATTGATGAATCAGGTATAAGCAGTGCTTAATGATCATGGTGGAGAAATAACTATAAAGGATGCATTGTCAGAAATGTATCTTTCAGGAAGTACTATTTCATCAGTGACCTAAAGGGTTAACTAAATGGAGTAACAAATCTTTCAGAGATAGAAAAAAATACTGGACCTGTAGAGGAGTTATGAGAACTAGCAGCCTGGAAAGCTTTGAAAAAGAGAAAGGTTCAAGGCAAGTCTGGGGAAGAAAACAGGAATATAGCATGTAAGACCGTGGAAGCCATGGTGTGATATCCAAAGTGCAAAAGAGTAGCCATTGAAGATAATTGAGTCTGCCCTGACAGGTCCATTTGGAGTTGTACAAGGTAACACATGCCTAACATCCCAGGTACTCAGAAAACTAACTAACAAAAGCAGTTTGAGGCTATCCTGCATTATATAGCAACATCTTATCTCATTTTTTTTTTTTATTTTGCTACAGTGATTTACCTATGGGGACCACACATATGCTATGGCATGGCTTTGGACTTCAGAGGATAATTTACAAGAGTTGATTCTTTCCTTCTCTCATGTGGGTCCAAAAGATTGTTCCTCTATCCACTGAGCCGTCTTGTCAGCCTTAAAAATTGTGGGTGGGAGAGATGAAGGGATGCAGGAATAGCTCAGATTGCAGCACGGACTTATCATTCTCAATGCCCTGGAGTTGTCTCCAATACCAAGAATAAAAAAAGAAAAGGAGAAGGAATCATTTGGACTGCTTTGTTAAAAAGCACCCAGGACACAATTTAGCAAGCAGTGACTCACCAGAGAGGGTTTAATTGATGAGAAGTAACTCAAGATGTGCTTTATGATAGGAATAATAGTAGACCACAAATTTAATTTTTGTGGTCAAAGTCTATTGTTAATAATAGCTTTACCATCATTATCTTATTAAATTAACACGAGAAAAACATGCTCAAAATCAAGATTGCAATCCAGGCCTAGCTGTCTCTGGGAGTGTGGGCTGTTAACATTTGTGTTCTCCTTGAAAGGAGAACAACTTAACCAGAAATCTATTTCTAACGAAAATGCTTTGTAGATGGTGGTGATGGTGGTGGCTGGAGAGCTCACTCAGTGGTTTAGAGCAGCGGACCCAGGTTCAGTTCTCAGAACCCACAAGCTGTTCACTACCATCTGTAACTCCAGTTACAGGAGATAGAGATATTTCATCCTCTTCTGGTACTCATAAATACACTCAAACACATACACAGACACACACACAATATTAAAAAAAATAAAAAAGAAAGAAAATATTTGAGACTACTAAACCCAAATGTGCATCTAATAATAATAAATAGTTCCAATTTAGTGTTTAATGTAAGAAAAAATCAGCATGCTTTCTGTTTTAATTATTTTATGAGCATTGATGTTTTTCTGCATGTATATCTATGTACCACATTTATGTAGTGCCCATGGAGGCTAGATAAGGACATTATATCCCCTGGGACTGTGGTTTTAGATGTTATGAGCTTTCTTGTAATGCTGGGGATCTCTCTTTTGATGATAGCCATTTTATCAGGAATGAGGTGGTACCTAGCCATGGTTTTCATTTACATTTTCTTGATGGTGATCAATGTTGAGTACTTTTCTATACAGACTTGTTGGCTACTTATAGATCTTCTTTTGAGAAATTTCTGTTTAGGACTATTGTCTACTTTACACCAGATTATGATTTTTGTTTCATTTTTGCCATTATCCCAAGTTCCTTGTGTATTCTGATGCCAACCCTTGGTCAGATAGAATATGCTAATAGTTTCTTTCATTATTCATTCTGCTAGTTTTCCTTTGTTGTGTAGCTTTTTAGTGTGTTGTAGCCCATTTGTGTATTTTTGCATTTGTTTCAGTGCTTTTGAGCTCCTATACAAATAATTCTTGCTCATCCCAATGTCACTGTATATTTCATTACACTTAGACTTCATTTTTTCTTTAATCCATTTTGAGCTGAGTTTTACATATGGTAAGAAATAGGTGTCTAAAGGAAATGAAATTATGTCAAATCTACATTCATACAAAATGTTTATTACATCATGGTTCATAATAGCCAAGAAATAGGAAGAACCTATGTATCTATAGACTGCTGAACAGATTTTAAAAAATGTATTACATATCATACCATGAGCTAGTATTTAGTCATAAAAAATCTGTGGTGGAAAAATCCTCTTGTAGACTGTAAAGATTTATCTATCAAATTGTCTTAATAAAATGCTTATTGGTCAGTAGCCAGGCAGGAAATACAGGCAAGGAGGCCTAACTGAGAATCCTGTGAAGGAGAAGGTCTAAGTCAGGAGTTGCCAGCCAAACACAGAGGAAGCTAGATGAGAATGCTATATTGAGAGAAGATACCGAGCCATGCAGCTAAACATAGATAATAAATAAGGGTTAAATTAAGTGTAAGAGTTAGCTAGAAATAAGAATGAACTATTGGCTGAGCATTTATAAATACTATTAAGCCTCTGAGTCAATTATTTGGGAGGCAGCTGCCAGGTATTTGGGAACAGGTGGTGGGAGAGAAATATCCATTTATATGAAACTCTGATTATTGGCAGCATTCATAGAACTGGAGATGATTATGTTAAGCAAAATAACATATTTACTTATACATTAAATCTAAAAGTATTGATCTCATAGAAGTTGAGGGTAGAATCTAGAGAGAACAGAAAGAAAGGTTAAATATATTAATGGGCACTAAGTTACAGTTAGGCAAAGTAACTCTGCTACTGTATCTCATGATATGATGATAATAAGTGATGATAAAATATGTATTTCAAAAATAGGTAAAGAATTTTGAATGTTTCACCACAAGAAAATGACGTGAAGAAGTAGGCATATTTATTATTAATTGAACATTATAGAAAATATCTATGTATAGTTACAGTAATTTATGGTACTCTCCAGAATATATGAATTAGAAAAATCAAACCAAAGCATACTTTCCTGTTGCTGAGTTAAGCCATAGGGATACCAGTTAAAATAATCTGGCTGTTTATCTCAGGAAATAAAGCTTGTCACACAAAATTCTGAAATAATAAAAACGAGTTCTTTAAAACCTATCCTGAAACTCAGATGGAACCACAAAGATTCTCAATATCCAAAACAATCCTGAAGGGGGAACCACCATTCTAGATTTTAACGTATACTACAGACCCATAGTAGTAAAAAAAATAAAGTACAGGCAAAAAGTAGATATATGCTGACCAATGGGACAAAATCAAAGACCCGAACATAAATACATATAACCCTGGCAATCTTATTGGACAAAGATGCCAAAAACATAAGCTGGGGAAAAGAAAGCATCTTCAACAAATGGTGCTGGGAAAATTGGAGATCCATATGTAGAATAATGAAATTGGACAGTTCTCTCTCACCTTCCACAAAAAAATAATTCCAAACAGATAAATGACCTAAGAGTGAATATTCAAACACTGGAACTGCTTTAAAAAAACATACAAACAAAACAAAGCAAAACCATAAGCAGTATCCTCCATGATACAGATGCAGTAAAAGACTTTCTTTCTGAACAGAACTCCATTTGTCTAAGAATTAAGACCAATGATTGACAAGTGAAAGTTCATGAAATTAGAAAGCTTGTGCATAGTTAAAGAAATGATCAATTGAGTGAAGGGGAGACTATTTGCAGTTGTACATGTGACAAAGGATTAATGATCAGAATATGTAAAGAACTAAAAGCAAACAAACAAAACAGTTGAAGGACTCAGCCATGCTCACAAGAGCTAGGAAACCGAAGAAATGTACAAGTCCTTCAATTGGCTAATAGATAATGAAAATGTGGTATTTATATACTATGAAATATTATTTAACTGTAAAAAATGAAGTAATGGATTTTTCAGGTAAATGAATAAAACTAGAACAGAGCATATTGAATGATATAATCCAAACACATTAAAGAAAAATGTCATATGTTCTTTCTTACTGGAAGTTCCTAGCTCCAAATATTCAGATATGAGTATATAACCTGGACTAGCCACAGAAACCAGGAAAGTAAAAAGGATCATTGTTGGAGCTGAGGTATGGGAGAGCAAAAGAATGGCAGGATACAAGTGACATGATGTGGGAAACAGGGACTCTAGGAAAAGGAGAAAGATAAAGGAGAGAAGTGGGTGAAATAACAGTAAAAATGTCAAAAAGAGTCAAAATAAACCATTAATTATTTACTAAAAACATCTATAACACACAAAGGTCAGTGTATAATTTAAACAAAATTTTCCCATCTGAGCTAAAAACTCTCTCTCCAAGAGCCAACTCTCTAACAAAACCCCCAACACCAGGTGTAAGAAGCTCTCTTTGACTTGTTGTTCAGGGTCGTCCAAGAGACTACCAAAATATTACAGCTATTGCCCTTGGTTTTTCCCTAGAGGTGGAAGGTAAGTTCCTACTACTGAAGACACCACACTGTGGGAGATTGTGTTGTTTCATTGTAAGTAATTATCCCACTCACTGGTTTAATAAAAAACGCTGATTGGCCAAAGGCAGGCAGGAAGTGTGGGCAGGGCTACCAGACTAAGAAAACACTTGAGAACAGGACACACAGAGCAGAAAGCCAGAGAGAATGCCAGAGAGAAGCTGGAAGAAGCAGAGGACAACTATGCTGCTCTAAGAAAAGAGTACCCAGCCACATGGCTGAACAGGATAGAAGTCATGGGTTAGACTAAGGGTACAGAGTTAGCAAATTACATGCCTGGGCGTTAGGTCGATCAGCCAAAAACTATTGTAAACATCTGTGTGTCCCTGCAGGTCTGTGGGTCTGCGGGTCTGCGGGCCTAGACCTTGAGGCAAGGCCCAAAAGTTTGGGCCAAAAACCCCGTACTACACCACACACTTCAGACACAGATCGCAGAGGCCCCTAAGTGGAACTGACCTGGAAAAGCCCTTCTTGAGGCCTAGCTTCCATTGTAACAGAAGACAACATGAAAGCTTCTAAAGGAGATAAGTAATCAACAGTCCTACTCAGCTATGGTACCTATGAAGCACATCAATGGCAAACATGACAGGATAATCCTAAAGGTGCAATAGTGGTACACATAACTTGGTGATAAATAGCAACTCTGTAATTAAACTGAAGACCAACTCAGTAAGATGGAAATCATGCCTGGTACTGGAGATCTAGCTGAATACTGAGTGCTAGTAAAGTCATTGTTATTACAAGAGAAACTACAATCACTTATTTACTAAACAGTCATAATCACTAACAATAATCTATAAAAAACTTGTCCTTTATACTTACAGATAAGGGTAGTCTTTATCCTCTACATTCCTCACCAAGGAAGCCTCAAGTTTGAAGAGACAGAGACCACTACAGAAAATCACAACCAATCAAATTTCAGAGTTTCAGAGCCCAGTGCCACTAGATATATCTACAAAACATGCCTGCATCTAAGGCTTAGGGAATATTACAGAAGTGGGGGGGGGGGGTCAGAAAGATCATGAGAGCCAGAGGATCAAGGAAAGTGAGTGTTGGGTCTTCTAGTAATATCAAAAAGTACACCTGTAAAGTCTCATCAATACGATTGTCCAAAAGTGAGTTGAATAAGAATGACATCCATAGACATGCTAAAGTGGATGGGGAAAGTCCTGGAGGCCTCAACCCTATACAAAGAACTATAGGCAACTAAGGAAAACTGCGTGTGAGAAAAATAGTCTCCAAGGAAGAGCACATCAAATGATTATTCGATACCAAATGGTCATCCTTGAAAATATACATACAAGTTACATTACACAGACTGAGCATATTGTATTTAGGAATATATAGAGATGTACATATACCAATGTAACAATAATTAAAGAAAAGAGAGCATGAATTTGAAAAAGTAAAAAAGAGTAAAAAGTTTCTGTAGTTCAGTGGTTCTCAACCTTTCTAAAGCTGCAACCCTTTAATACAGTTCTTCATTCTGAAGTAACCGCCCAACCATAAAATTGCTTTCATTGCTACTATATAACTGTAGTTTTGCTATTGTTGTGAATAGTAATGTAAATATCTGATATATAAGATATTTGATATGGAACTCCCAAAGGAATTACAACCCATAAATTGATAACCACTGATCTAGAGTAACAAAATTTATAGAATGAAATTTATGATATATATATATATATATATATATATATATATATATATATATATATATATATATGTAAGCATGACTTACAGGCTGTGGTCCAACTAGTCCAACAATAGCTGCCTATGAACTGAAGTCCAAGAATGTAATAGTTGTTCAGTCTATGAGGCAGGATATCTCAGTTTGTCTTTCTTATAAGCTAGAATCTCAAAGAAGTAGACTAATGCCAGTGAAAGGACAGACTTACTTGGGGAGGAAAGACTAAGTAGGTAAAAAGAAAAATTATCTTTCTTCCTTATAAAGGCCTTCAACAAAAGGCGTGGCCCAGATTATCATGGGTTTTCCAACTCAGAAGATCTGGATTAGAGGTATAACTTCCTACCTTAAAGATCAAGATTGGAAGTAGATCTTTCCACTTCAGATTTAGCAAAAGTCCCTCACAGGCATGCCCCTCTATTTTTGGGTTTTAGTTAATTCCAGATGTAATTAAGTTGGCAACCAAGAATAGCCATCAGAAAAGGTTATATGGGAAGGTTTGGAAAATAGGAAAGGGGGGGGGGGAATGGTGTAATTGAATTATAATCTCAAAAATTAAAAAAATTAACTAAATTTAAATAATGGGTTCTTTATAACGTCTAACAATTGCTCATTGGGGCTTGTTTCAAGTCCTCACCTTGACTTTATCCAGTTATGTCATAAACTTTCTAATTTCAAACAGTTTTATGTCTTGCTAAATCTTGCTAAAATACAACTTAACCCCATTTGCAAATCCTATAAGTATTTTCTAATTATCTTAAGACCCCAGACATAGAGGTACATATCTGTAATCCTAGAACTTGAGTGGTGGATACAGGAGAAGTGAATATTCAAAGTCATTGTCAGCTACATAGTATTTTGAAGGCCAGACTGGGCTACACCAGATCCTGTGCCCCTTCCCCCACAGAAAAGAAAAATAAATTAAAAATGAGGAGTGGTGAGGAGCAGGAAGCAAAGAAATACCACATACTAAACCCTACTGATGTAAGTCCCACCCACCCCATCCCTATGTCCACAGCCCTGTTGTTGTGTCTGGTGAAGTTTGCTTTGATTTATTTGATACCTTCTAACATGTTTGGGCAGTGAATACTGGCAAATGCCTACTAGTGAGAATCTCTTGTTTAGGGCTTTATCATATAAAAGGAGGCTTATCAGGTCCCTATGAAAGCAGTTTTCAGTCAAGTGAAAGGAATTTAGTCACTGGCATTAATGTATAAACATTTTTCTCTGGTTTATTAAAGGTCCAAACTTACAAGCCATTTCTGTGCTTATGGAAGGTAGAATATGTTGTACCGCAGAATGCCAGAGCTTAGTCTTTTTTTATGTAAAAGCCAAGTGAGAAATTGGTCAAATCTGGTGTGTGTGTGTGTGTGTGTGTGTGTGTGTGTGTGTGTGTGTGTGTGTGTGTGTGTGTGAGCGCAGAGGCATGCAGGCGCAGTTCGGCATATAATTATGTGTATCTCTGTGTTTGTGCATGAATGTGGAAGGCAGTAAAGCTAGGTATAGATGGGAGCAGGGCAGAACCCATAGAGTTTGAAATCACCAAAGGTTTTCCTCCATGTCTTCCTCCATGTTAGTATGCCTGGAATAGCAAGGATTTGAGGAGTGGCAGATGTGATATTTAGCTTTTTGTTTTCACTATCAAGGCCCACATGGTAGGTTGAATAATGGTCCTACTGAAGATGCTTAGATTCTAATCTTTCTGCCAGTGAATCTGTCCTCTTCTGTCACAGAGAGACTTTGCAGATGTGATTGAGGATCTCAGAATAGATTATCCTATTAGGGTCAGTGTAATCACAGGATTCTTCAAAGACAGAAATAGGAGGAACAAAACCAAAGAGAGGGCCCTAAACTGGGGTAATGGAACCACAAGTTAAGGAATGTTGGCAGCCTTGGCAAGAAGCAGATTCTCTCCTGGAGCCTCCAGAAGGAACTCTAACTGCCAGCATCTCAATTTAACTCTGTAAGACTCTTTTTGAATTTGGGAAATGCAGAACCATAAGAAAAGAGCTTGTGTCATGTTAAGCTACCAAGTGTGTGGTCATTTGTTACAGGGACAATACAGCACTTGATGAAACCTGTAAAGTTAAATGACTGTTACAGCAAAGACAGTGCGGCTGCTTGGGAGAAAAGCTGATTTGCTCTCTTTAACTCCTCTTGGCCTATGAATTTGCTCCCATCTCAGGGTGAACCTACCTTGAGGATATATATTTGAGTTTTCTCAGCACTGCCTAGACACTGTGCCCATGCACTTGAGCTCACTTAAAAATTTCACATCTGCCTAACCCATTGTTTGCTGGTTCATGTGCTTATGGGGGTTTATGATAGACAGTTGAATATATACACTGAATAAACTGAGAACCTCTACTCATTTTTAAATGTAAACCAAGATCACTGGTAGACATATTTACTATGAGTCTGGGTAAAGATAAGAGTTTACAATCCCGGATGCTGATCTTATCAATAGTCCTTTCTGTTCAGCTCTACTTTGGCCTTAAGTACATGGGTCCTGCTTGAGATGGCAAATACTACTAACTGTATGTTTCCTAAATTTTAACAGCCCAAAATAAGCTAGGGTACATTAAAGACATCTGAAATGATCCAGGATAATATGGTGTCTAAAATAAACACAATTTTGGTTTCCAAACACCAAAAGTCATGTAGATCTCTGTCTCTATCACATACTCTTGGCCAAATGTAGTTCAGCTTCCTTCCCCCTCTTTAGGCTAAGACAGAATTTGATAAATTTTTTCTCCCTTACCCTTTCTATCCTATTTCTTTTACTGTCTATGTATTTTCCTTCTTGCAGACAGACACAACAGTGTCTGGAGATCAAGCAGTTCTAACAGGAAAGGAATTCTCCTCAAAGAATAGGGCAGTGAAAGGACTATGACTACTAGGTATAAATATTTAGGTCCATTCTACAAATGAAGAAAAAGCCATCACAGGTAGGTGCTGATGCTAAATCTTTATTTATTTGCTATCGGACAATGGTCTTGAGAATTTCCATCAGAAATGAATAGTATTTGGCCAGTAGATGGCGCTCACTTAAAACAAATTTACTCAGCAGCACAGGGCCTGTGAGCTAATGAGTCACTGCCAATCATGATGAGTTATTTTAAAAAAAGAAGAAAAGGGGAAAGAAAGAACATGAAGTTGGGAAGTAGAAGGTAGGGGTATATCTAGGAGACATCAGGGGAAGAGGGGATCAATATGATCAAAATATTTTGTATGAAATTCTTGATGATCTCCAAAGACAGGTAGGGGCTGTGCAGAGGGGATCTGAGTAAAAAGACTGGTTCATTGAACTCTTGTCAACTGGACAAATGAAATCTAGCATTTGACACTTACTGATGCTTCTTGTGACGAGCCATGCCATCTCTTTTTCTTTTGTTTTCTGCAGGCTCTTTACTGACTTGTTCATCAGGTGATATTTTTATAACCTCCCCTTAAATCTTCTATACCCTCTGTTCATAGTAAACTGTGTCTTTCTATAATAGCACTTAACAGAGCCCCAATTAGCAGATTATTTGGTGTCTAATTACATGTATACTCCATGAGGCAGGTCATGTCTGATTCAGTACCGCATCCCATTGTGGCTACCTAGCACACAGCTGTTGAGTGCTTTTTAAAAAACCCAAGGTCATGACTGCTCACAATTTAAGAAGTGCTTATGAATTTTTTCTAAAAGGTTGACGGAAAATATGCTAAGACTTTGCCTGCATTATTTCACCACTACAGTGAAACCTACAAACTAAGCATTTTGAGTAGCTGTCTCGGAACAAGTGGTTCCACATTGTTGCTATAGACCTGTTAAGATTTCTCGTTGGTGTACTGTTCATTTAGCATCTCTCCCACTCTCCCCTCATCCTCAACCAGCACCCCTTACCCCCATACACACCCATGCCATACTACTCCATTCTTCCTGACTTAATTTATAGATGTCAATGGTTCATGAGAAATATCTGAGGCTCGTTAATAGGAAAAGCTGGCTTACACAAAGTTGTGACTGTAAAGGAGCTTGCATGGACAGAAATGATTACACATGAATTAAGAGAATTCTACAAGTACTAAAGCCCATATTTTTACATGAGGCTTCCAAAACTACCTTTGATAACTCGACTTCAGTTTAAATCAATCACTTCGATTTAAACAAACAAACAAACAAACAAAAACAAGTTATCACTTTGAGACCTGCCTTATCTTAGTACTTTGGTCTTGGGAAACCCTGAGTTAGAGAAAGAATAAAACAAAACACTATTTTCTTGAGGAAAGAGAAACTGCTGTTGTTACATACTACCTTCCTTTGTTTTCATCTTTCTTTCAAGGTCTCAACAGGTTCTTCTGTTTAGGAACTGTTTACTAGGAAAATATAGTTTTACATTTAACCCATTAACCCTGTGTCCCCTTGTTTACTAGAATTATATCAGCGAACACAGATGAAAGGTGGTGGTTTTTATAAAAGAGTAAGAATTCCTCCCGATCTCTGCCTCACATGGTATGATAGCACCACTCTTGTCAGCCATGACATGGATATATGGATATGGATATATGAGCAGGACATATGAGCAGAAGATATTGCTATGGATGGCACTAAAGAGAGCTTCTTCTGTGTCTTGTCTTCTTGCCCTTCTAATATAGACCTCTTTTACCCACACCAGTAATTATACTAGTGATTGTTGGTATTGTGTGAGAATAAAAAGCATCCAAAAACTATTTGACATTCAAATGATAAAAAAAGAGATTTACTTTTTTAAAAAAAAATTGAGGGACTTGAGAACAATTTGGTCATTCAAATCAAACCTTTAGTGGCATTTTTAATTTTCAATGACCAGCAATCATCAAAAGGAATTTGTACCTTTCAGAGTGACATACAACTCGTAGGTCATTTAGTTTCTACTTCTCATGCTTGCTATTCATTTTTAGCTGACTATTATAGACAACTATTTGTAAGTATGTATTTTTCCCTTTGATTCTTGTTAGTTATGTGTAGGTAGGCTTCTCCTTTAACTCATTTTCAGGATTCCTCCTAAACTTTTATTTTTCCTTTATAAAAAATAATGTAGAAATAAAACCACTTTAGTAGGGACAAGTTCAGATAGTGCCACTATACAACCAAAGTTCAAGTCAACATTAACTTTTACAAGATAAGTTTTCTATGTTCTGCAGAACTAGATACTGTCCTGTTGCATTCTGGATCCCCTAGCTGCTGGGATACATATAGGTTGATCTCAGTTTCTTATAAGGAATTAAGAATCACTATTATAGCTTCCCATTAGGAACTGTTCCTAGACCTGCCTCTTCTATGGTCACACTCTCTTTCACAGAGTAGCTGATAGATGGATAAAGAACCTGTATCATGCCTTGATGAAGGCAGCTCTCAACAACATTCCCAGATTCCCATTAGAATGTCCTGAGTCCTCAGTAACAATTGCATTGCAGGCTGACTTTCCTCCTGCACAAACCTGCCTTCCTTGTCCTCTTAGAATGCTGTCTCCAGTAAACGCTTTGTTCTGACTCAGCATCTCAGTCTGTTCCTAGGAAACTCAAAAAGTGATAAGAGAAATAATACTAGCAACGGGATACATCAATTACATAATGTAATGAAGAGAATCCCAAGAAGATATCTAGCACATGATCATCTTTCCACAGATGGGGAAACTGAGGCAGAGACTCCAAATGATCTGCTCAAGGCATCATAAACTAATTAGGTGAGAATCCACAACTTGTAGAATTCACAGCTGTGGCCCAGTCAAACTATAGTATTATCTCATTTGATCTATTCCTGGGCAAATTTCATAACTTGAAGATGAAACCCAGTGTTGAGAATTTAGAGTCTCAATATCAAATGTTTTTTTTTTAGAAATTCATTCCCTGTAGACTTCTGGCTATAAGAACCCATTTTGAACCTTCTGCTAGAACTGCCGTCCAAACAAAAAAGTCTATATGAAGAAAGGGTGGTATCACATTTTATTAACAACAACAAAGCCCAGTACCATACAGACAAAATCTTATTTCAGTGGCAAATCATATACATACACATACACCAAGATGTAGCACTGGGGACAATTTTGGATGTGGAACATTAGGCACCAAGTTCACAACCATCAAACAAAATATAGTTCACAGTCCTAAAGTAAAGTTTATTTTTTTTCACTGTAATATGAGACCATATTTAACACTGTGACAAAAGGTGTGCTTCTTAAATATAATTCTTAACTATGGAAAAATACCAACTGGCCGTCAGAACTGTGAAGGGGATTATCAACCTCTTAAAATGACTTTTTCCACTGTTTCTTTGTGGTAGACAACCTTACCTATGGTGTTTCTCAAGTCCCATTATATGTTTATGTACATCTGTACTAGAAATCATTTTAATACCCTAGTTGTATCTTAATATGATTGATATCATTAGAACAGATTAATTGGATTTCTAAGGAGCAAAAGAGGATAAACTGCAAACTCAGGAAATTTTCAATATTCAATAGTTCAATGCTAATAATCTCAATACCTTTAGAACCCTTATCAGTTCAGCTGTTTAAATAATTTCTCAAGGCGTGTTAAGACTGAGTTAATCAGTAAATTAGTATACCCAACTCTAACAGATTACTGATGAAAATTACAGTTTGATATGAATTCAGGCAACTTCTTATATACTGAAGAATATCTAAGACATCACTGAATCTTTTAAATTAGTTAAAAATGCTTTTGAATTGCAAGATAAAACAGGGCAGAAAATCCAAATCTTTGCTCTTAGGATGAGCAAAATTTAAAAGATCTCAAATTAGTATCCAAAGGCTTAAGACTGCATTTAGGATAAAGCTAGTGTAATAAAGTGGGCTGGCTGACATGTGCTCGCCAACTTTTATTTCTTAAATAAAAAATAGATTTGTATTTTTTAAAAGAAAGTTTTTGTGGTTTAAACCTTTGGAAAGATTTTTTTAATTTTTTTAAATGAGAAATAGAAGAGTTAGGCACCATTCCAGGCCCAGAATACTCCTAAGATCGAGAACTTAGTATGGATATATAAAATCATTCAATTTAATGTCTGTTGTAAGACCTAATAATTAAAAAAGTAATGTTATTAGATTGAGCCCTAATTCCAATTCTGTATTTGGCTGTCTCACTAAATACAGTAGAGAAAATTTCATGTGTCCTTTGGTATTTGAGAGAAAACAGCATGCTAATATTTAACCATATTGAAGACACAATTAGGCTTAGAGGTCTAATTCTATGATCAGACAGCCAGGGACCACAGGAAAAAAAAATGCTACTTTCCTTAAGTTAGCACAAAATGTTACTGATAAGAACCAATTCATGTTTAGAAATAGTCCAGAAAAGAAGTCCTATTGTAGTTTGTTTCACATGGAACTAGCTAGTGAGGGCCCACCTAGGGAACATTTCAGTCATTTTACTCTGCATATCTGGGTAGCTATACAAAAGTCACAGTAAGTCAAGTATTTTATTTCTGAAACCATAAACTACTTTGCATTAAGGCAAGAAAAACAGAACCCAGAAGTTATTCCTTACAAGTACTTTACTCTTTTGAAATTAAATGCTCACAGGATTTTATTCCATCAAACAACACAAATTAGTCTAATAAAAAGGATGAAACGATCTTAAAATTAACTAGGCAATTCTTTGGATTGTTATCACTTTTTAAAAGGACTGAGATGAAACTGGGGAGGATTAAATCAAGTGCACTTAAATGAGCCAATGACACAGGCTGTAATTATCTACATTTTACTTTTGATTGTGATGGTGTTAAGGTGATCAAGCAGGAGGCCTGGAGGGTGAAAATATTCAGGATTTCGGCAGCAGTTTAAACTTGTACAATACAATGGAGAGAAGGGCCAAAGAGGTGGAAAAACCAGTGATCTTTAGTAGACCAGGCACAGAAGGAAGGTTCCTCTCCAAAAAGGTGTTGGTAATTTCCAATGCTGGAACATCCTATATGAATAAAAATAGATCATTAACAGAAATTCTTACATAGCTAGAAGAAACAAAGCCTATCTGTAATAGTGTGCATGTTTATCTCCAAGACAGTTGCATCTATAATAAAAGCAGAGGCTGACAGAAGGGCAATACAATTTTTATGTACTGTAGTTTGTCTATAGAGATGGAGTAGCCAAACTCACCTCGGAGTCAGGCTCTTGAACCCAAATGTCTTTCTTGGCAATTCTTCCTAGAGCATTCAAGACCTGAAAAAAAAGTGAATATGGCATTATAATGAGACATTATACATTTCTGACAGATTCAAAGTTGTATTAAACATTGATGCACTCACAGATGGGCATGAAAGAAATGTATACACAGACTATCAGTGTCAAGAAATAGATGAATAGAAAAATTGTTATTCACATACAATGGAACATTGTTCAGGTTTAAATAAATAAAATGAAGTGTTGTCAATGTGACAACATGGATGAACTTAAAGGATAACACAATCTTAAATGAACTCTGCCATGCCTAAAAAGACAAATATCACATACTATCCCTTATAGGCAAAAGCCAAATAAGTGGATCCTATAGGAGTAGAAAAAGGAACAGAGGTTACTAGAAGCTAAGAAAGGCAACAGGGAGTAAGGCTACTGAGAGTGAATAATAGGTACCAAAATATAGTTCAATGAGAAGAATAAATTCTAGCATTCTATAGCAATATAGAGTGACTAAAGATAATTACAATTTACTAGGTAGTTCCAAAGAACTAGAAGAAAGGATTTAGAATATTTAAAAGAAATGATACATGTTTGGTATGAAGGAGATGCTAATTATCTTGATTTGATCACTGTACATTATTCATAGGTATCAAAATATCAATGTGTACCCCACAAATATGTACAATTGTGTCAATAAAATAACTCAAGTACCTAGTTTCTTGTATAGCCATATAAATATAAGACAAAGAACCAGCAAGACTGAATGACAAAAATTCTGCCACAGGGCTAGTCTATATAGCTCATTGGTATAGCCCATACTTCTCATGCATGATGCCTTTAATTCAATTCCCAGTACTTCTTCCCAGAATGTAATTACAATGGAAAAAGGAGCATAACTTGGGTTCCTCCCTTACCTCTCTGGCTGCTCGTTCTCCAGCTTGGACTGCTCCTTCCATGTAGCCACTCCATTGTGTTGCTGTCTCTGTGCCCGCAAAGTAAATCCTGCCTACTGGCTGGCGAATCACCCTTTAAGGAAATACAGAGATCACACAGATAAATGGAAAGGTGCTGAGGGGAAATAAGCCAATCACTTACTGCCTTTATCTAGTTCACACAAAAGGAAAGGAAACCAGTCAAGAAGAAAACACTCATTGAGTCTCAGTTCAAAGTGTAAGGCTATTCTTTGTTTCCTGTACCTATGCACAAGGATCTAAACTATCATGCCTGGGATAAGTAGACTCTATTCATTCATCACTAAAGGTGATGATGACCTATTTTTAGCCAACCAGTCAGCTTGTGAGAACATGTGGGTTATAGTTCTCCTATGTAGTATCTCTTGAAACTGAGCAAGTGATCCTGAATCCTATGCCTAAAGGGCAAAGAAATTAAAGTGTATATGAAAAGTGGTGTTTCTAAGTAAAGGTATACCTATCCTAGGCCATGTAGATCTCATCTCCTCCAAACTCAACTGTATACACTGAGAACTCTTCCCTTTGAAGAATATCTGATAATCCTCTATTGGCAGGACAGATGTGTTGGACAAATATATCCATAGCCCTGTGAGTGGGTAGCCCTGTGAAAATAAATGTTGAGGAAAGCTCCAAAGGGCTCCCAAAGGACAATGTAGTTGTCTTCATCTCACAAGTGCTGCTCTGGGAATATCCACCAAGTTATAAGCTGACTATTATCTGGTATTTACAAGTAAGAATATTGCTTATTTAATTGCTGTGCTCAATTCTTATTGAACACAGCTTGTTTGAATGTGTGTTTGCCCTGTATGAGTTGGTGTGTTGTTGGGTAGTACCTTCCATACTGGGTCATGATACCAGGAGGGAAGTAAGCTGTGTAGCAGCCGCCAGAGTACTGCTCCTCACACCAGTTCTTCTCTTCATAATGGACAGGCTATAGTTCAATGGGGAGAAAAAAGAAAATAAAAAAGTGGGACCTGCCAACAGTGAACATTCTTATGTATTTTATATTTATAAAAAAAGTTTATATTTAAAACATAAAGTAGGGATAGAACGTAGTGGCATGCATGTGCCACTAAATTTGAGCCTCAGAACAATGGAAATAGATTAAAATTAGAAATAGGGAAATTGGGATAAATAGGAGGCGAGGGAGAGGGAAAGAAATCAATCAGTCTGAGGATGAAGATGAATGGTATAGCACTTTCCTAGCAAGCACACGACTCCAAGTTTAATTTCCAGCATTGCAAGAAAAAAAGAGTACACTGTAAAATAAAGGCACTGATTTTCTTAACCTCTTGCCTAAAGGAGTCAAGACATAGCCCAATATTTAGTAGAAAGGATACCTTCATTCATGCAGATTCTAAAGATTAGAGCTAAGTCTTCAGGAAATATTACTATCAATGAGTTTTTGGAAAGATCTTCTCCAAACTCTGGAGTGCCTAAGACAGTTGACGTTACTTTCCAGTCTACCCAGATATTTCTAACAATGGCAGGCTGTGAGGGAGCAAATAGAAAATGACAAAATGCACAAAGCATTTTTTTTTTCAAAATCCTTTCCCTAAGCTGGAAAAGTACATTATAAAAATACTGCTCAAAGGAAATAATTAAGATGAAAGTGCTCCTTAAGGAGTATGAAATAGCCTTCCATGATGTCCCTATCACATTCTAAGTGTTTATTATTTGCATAGTTTAAACAAATATCCACGGAAAATATCTTCCACTATTGATGGGCTCTTCAGAAGCCATTTCCTTCTCACTCCTTTCAGAAGCAGTACAAAAAGCTCTGGTACTGCTAAAAAAGATATGTGTTGGGTCGCCATGTGGAGAAATGAATTAGTATGTCTTTGACCTGGAAAAACATTAAATCTTGTGTGTCAAATATATATCACAGTGCCTTCAGCAACACAAAATGACATATCTTGGGTTTTCGTTTTATAGCAAGCACTTGACAATAAGAGAAGCACAGGATCTCTGTTCTCAGTCCAATCTCAGCGATCTGTGACATAATGATTGTGGCTTCAAGTCTCTTACTACAGTTGAATGCCTATTATGCAGTGAACATTAAAAAAACCCCAAAGTATGCCATGTCATAAATTCAAGTAGTTTTTAATACCTCTGAATTGCTAAAATTAATTCTCTAAATTAAACACCCATTTTCTATTCTCTGCTTAAGACTTACAAGAAACCAGAACTTGCTTTAATTTACCACTTTGAACCAACAGAGCAAAGCCTGTTAGAGACTGGGGTTCTTACATATAAAGCTTCTTGAGATCCAAGTACTTTGGCATAGAGCTCACAGATTTTCTTCTTTCTATAGAGAAGAGCAAAGGCATGTTAAATAAGTAATAACTGATGGGCATAGAATAAACACATTAAATTCTAGGGTGGTTGATAGTGATTTCCTTGAAGAAAAATGAAATTCAATAGCTTTCTATAACTATAAAACAAATAGTCAATTAACCTCTGAACTCATCTTATATGCCTCAGTGGATTTCTCTATGCTGATTATCATATGCCTCAACACAGTAATTTGAAGAATCAACAGAATTTTCCCTTTTTTTTAAAAAAAAAAAAAGGTCTCAATATATACAGCCTGTAATTGTTATGTAGATGAGGGTAGTTGCAAACTTCCTGTGATTCCCTTGCCTCAGCCTCCTGAGTGTTGTGATTATAGATATATTCTACCATGCCTAGCTAACCTCATCTTGAAAGAAGATACAATTTCAACTCACAACTATTCCTGGTGAATTTTTTAAAAACCTACTTCACTCATCTTCTAAATTAATGGCTCTATCTCAAGTAGTGAATATATACTATTAACATTTACTGTTTTCAGTTTTTATAAAGTTTAAATATGTGAAAATGCCTCTGAAATATTTGTTAAAGACTAAAGAACAATCAGAAAATAATTTTTATGAAAATGAGGCAAGGTAAAAGATGTAATTCACATCCTTAAAAACAAGCATGAAGACCATATGAGAGAAATGGTTAAATATATGTATGTGTGAGTGCAAAAATACATGCAAGAATCAAGTCTTCTAGTAATAAAAATCAAATATAAAAATATACAAGTTTGTATTGTCACCTGAATTAGAAATTATTTTTAAAACATAACCCCTTTTTCTCTAAATAGTATTGAACAAATTGTAAGCTTATCACTCTTGATATCATTATTTTTACACCATTAATATAACTCCTAGAACTCCTATCATGTAAGTGCAAAAGGTAAGTTAGGAAGAAGTTAGAATTATAAATGCTATTCACTGTTTCTATACAAGGTTTTAAAAGAGGCAAATGTCTTTCATGAATGACATCACATAATATAAATATGTTAATTCAGGACAGTTAGAAAACACTTGATGAAAAACCCTGACATACAGGAAGAAGACTTAAGACTACTGTTTTTATTTGCTTTCTAATCTAAATTCTCCATTCAAGAGATGAAGCTGAAGTTCAGTGAGCTGCAGATTCCTTTATTACCATTCAATTTAGTAAAGCAAAGGTATATACTTTTACTATTCTGAACATTCTTCCCATAGTATGCCCAGTCCAGTATGGTATCCATTTTATTCTATGCCATAAAAAGATAACAGATTACTGTGTTATGAGAGATTATAAGCAGTAATTCATACATTCAGAGTTAATTAAAAATTATCAAGTCAATTGAGAAGATTGCCAATCAGTATTCTAAAAAGCTTGATGTGTTTATTTTCTTGACATTTAACAAAATTTTTACTAAAGTAGAGCTAAACTTAAAAATAAGCCTTAGCTGTAATTAACTTTTAATCATAAATATTAAAAACAGTATAAAATATTATTTACTGTATTTCATATTATTAAATGAACCAAAGACAAGTTTATACAAACACACCAGAGTATTATCTTCCATATTGATTTCATTAAAATTAAAACCTTTGAGAAGATATACAGATGACAATAATGTTCTACCAAAAAACTTTATGTATATGTGACAGGGATGGAACACTGGGCTTCACACACACACATATGCACTTTACCACTAAGCTACATTCTCCATTCAGAGTAATGCATTTAGATTAGTTTGGCTTAAAAATTAATAGAATATATTTTAAATTGCAGCCAAACAAGGCCACCACACAAATCATTCTATTTTTATCTATCCACTGGCTTATAAATTTATCTTTCATAATAACCACTTAATCAGGTGGTTAAAATACTAATTCTTAGTCTCTACTTCAGACCTATGGAATCATAATCTATATGCCTCAAGAATCGTATTTTGTATGCCATATATTCTCTAAGCCTCAAGAAATTAGACTTTCCAAATACCTTTAGGGAGAGTTAGACACAATTAGTTTTGAAAACTACTGTTCTCGACACTGATATATTCAGTAAAGGTTTTGTCTTATAAGCCCTTTACAGTTAAGCCAGTATGTGGAATCATAACCAAATGTCTACCTCCAGTCTGGTATTTATTTTATTAATAATAGAAAATAAAGGCAGGAAATCCAAAAGAAAATGTCAAGCTTAGTGTGGTGTAATGAAAAAATATGGATATGTTATCCACAACTCTGACTTTTTGTCACACGTCAGTGGCTCTGATTTGAATGTATGTCAGCCTCTAAAATTCCCATGTTAGGGTTAGTAAGATGGTTCAGTGGATACAAATGCTTGCTATATAATCCTGATGACTTGAGTTCAATCCCTGGAACCCATTTCAAGGTAGAAGAGAACTAATACCACAAAACTGTTCTCTGTTCTCCACTCATGTATTTTGGTATAGATGAGCTTACAAATACATGTGAGTGTACATGCATGCGCGCGCGCACGCACACACACACACACACACACACACACACACACACACACACACACACACACACACACACACCACATCACATTAGAGTTTTTCCTTACTAGAACTTTATCAATAAGGTGACAGTATTCAGAGGTGGGGGTGGTCCACTTTTAGTGGTTGAGCCATGAGAGCTCTGTATAGCTTAAGTATTCTGGTTACCTCCAAATATACCTTATAGGAAAACCCTACCACTTAACCACATAAAAGGAACAAAAATGCGTAAAATTAAATTAATACATTTACATAAACATTGACTTGACCAAGAAGATCATAGCAAAGTATTTAAAAAGTTGATTTGTTGAAGCTGTATTTGTAAAATACTGTGTTTTTCTTGCTGCAGTTTGTTGGTGCAACTAACTGAATGTAAAGGCAATCCTTATTGATTTTTCAGATATAAATTGTTTACCTTACGTCTTTAGGTAGCTTAGCAAGTCGCTCAGCTTTCCGGGCCAGTATGAAGCTGGAGAGGGAAGCCACATTTGAATGGTCAGTTATAGTCATGATAAATACACATCACAGAAGGGTGAGGCTGAGGGATGACTGGGAGGGATTGGGAGAAGTGAAGGTATGGGGAGCAGGGGGATACATACATAAAACTGACATTTTTTAATAATTAAAAAAAATTTAAAATGCACATCACTACCTACTCTGCACTAATGAACTCTCCTAACCCTCCCTTTCTCCTAGAGCAAATGCCATTTTGTCTTCAGGCTCCCTCTGCATTCTAAATTCTGTTAGGCTGTGAGCTCATAAGTAACAGGTAACCTCTTGCTAATATTTCAGTTCTAAAATTTAATACCATATTTGATATTATAGGAAATATAGATATGGGGCATATTAAGATTACATTATCCTGGCAATGACATTCAATAAAAGCAGGACAATTATTAATATGTGCCTACTATAAATGCGATGGTACACCTCTCACTCCCTGCCCAAATGCTCTTCAGAACCAGTAATTGGTGCCCTTAGCTTGCAGATAAGCCCTTCCCCAGAAATTATATTCAGCAGCACATAACTCCCTGGATCAATATCCTGCCCCTCCTAAGAGGTAACTGACACACAATGATTAAGTTGGCCCATTCCTTGTCTAAGGTCATTCCAGCTTCCAGATTTCCATGGGCTGGCTGAGATCTTGGTTTGGACAACATTCTCTCTAACTAATCTTGATTCCTTCCCTCCCACAAAAGCAGTAATCCGTAAAGTTTACCCCAATAAATCTTCTGCATGTTTCTAGCTCTAAGTCAGCTTCTTTGGAAACTGATTTAATCAAGCTTTCCAATAAAATAACTCAGTAAAACTCAACTATAACC
This sequence comes from Phyllotis vaccarum, assembly GCA_033318265.1. Classification (NCBI taxonomy): domain Eukaryota; kingdom Metazoa; phylum Chordata; class Mammalia; order Rodentia; family Cricetidae; genus Phyllotis; species Phyllotis vaccarum. The sequence goes on along the minus strand of JARWLC010000013.1, from coordinate 133,746,807 downwards.
TACCTGGCCCCTTTGGTCAAATAGATTCTATTTATTACATCAATATTACTAATGGCACGTAAATTTTAAAGAATTTAATTGTAAAATGAAATACTTAACTTACACTATTAATAGAAACAGATATCTTACAAAATCCAACGGAGAAATGGAGATATAGCTCAGTAGTAAAACACATGATTAGTATGCAGAAAGTTCTTGATTTATTCTACAGTACCCACTACCAATCTAAATGAAATAAAGTGTGATTAAACTATTTCTTTCCTAAGAATTGTTTAAAATTGTATTTATTTTGTGCTAGAGAGATTCACTAGCTAGAAAGATCAAGGCTGAATGGAAATATTTTCTTTTCTGCTTATCCCTGAATAAAAGTGTTCCTTAACTTGACTGGCAACTCTTTTAGGACTGTTATTAGAGAATGTTCTGAAAAGCAAGGATATTATATTAATATACTTTTTAATTATCCTTATATTAATGTGTATATTAACACAGAATGGATTATCCGAGGTAATTGCACATTATTAAAATAAAAGGACCAGTGTAAGTGGGGTGCTGGAGGATGGGGATGGAAAATGGAAGAATATCTGCAAAAACAATGTACAGATGGAATTGTTACAAAGAAATCCATCAATTATGTCATAATATTTAAAATGAATGAATTAAAAATGATAATGAACTATTCAACATCATGAGATATAATCATAACTCTGCTTGAGTTAGCACTTTTAGTTTTGGCTCAAAATTAATGGTTTTGATATATTTTAGGTTTGCACAACAACCAGTAATTTTAAATTTGCATACTATTTTAAAGAAAAGTACCAAGATCTGTTAAAAAATTAAGTTATTGGACAGCTGATCTTGTATGGCTTTGACCTCAAAGATGATGTTATTTATTTCTGTCAAATTTCAAGTTAGGAATACAATAATCATTTTAACTATGGACAAATACTGTTCAATTCTCTTTAGCTATTTTCTATGAAAATCAAACATGCTGGGGTTGCATTGGAGACATTTAATAGTTCTAAAGTATAGTTTCTAAAAGGTGATGATTATTACAAACAGTGCTGGTTAATTATCACCTTTGTTTTTGAGGCTCTTAGGACCTAATGCAAAGGCCAAAGTGCAGATGATATATCTACAAGGTTTTCATTATCAAGAACAAAGTACAAAGTCAGATGTGGTGGCATATACCTGCAATTCCAGCATTTAGGAGGTGGAGGCCAGAGGATCAGTAGTTAAAGGCTAGTCTCAAGTATATAGCAAGTTGGACACCAGTGTGTCTATGTGAGAATCTGCCTCAAGAGAAATAAAGAAGGAAATGAGGAAATGAGGGAAAGGAAGCAGAGAGAGAGGAAGGGAAGGAGGGAGAGAAGAAGAAAGAAAGGGAAAGAGGAAGAGAGGGAGGGAGGAAGGGAAGGAGGGAGGGAGGGAGGGAGAGAGGGAGGGAGAGAGGGAGGGAGGGAGGGAGGGAGGGAGGGAGGGTAAGCAAGCCCAGACTGAGCTGGGTCTGGCAATACAGTCCAGCAACTGCAACTACTCAGGAGTCTGACACAGGAAAATTCAAAACCAGTTTTGTTACAGAGTAATTTACTAAGACCCTATAACTAAATAAATCATACACAAAAGTAGTAGATATTTGCCTAGCATGTACCAGACTCTAGGTTGAATACCCAGTGTTATCACTCCCCAAATGGGAGGGTAGAGGCTATTACCCTAATATAACAAGAGTATCTGGCCAACAACAGTAACAGTAAAGGATAAAATATTTCTTCTCAACCTTCATAATGTTGTAATGATAACAACAAAAGAGATTTACAAAAGAAAAACAAGCAAGTTTATTATCCTTTGCAGTGTTTGTCCTTTGGGAGACACAATGGTGAAAAGTACCCCAGAGGTGGTAAGCCTGGCTTATACTACAAATATAACAACAACAAATTTTAGAAACAAAGGAAAGCAGTTTTAGGTTTATGAAGATAGGAAATCATGAGAATGCAAATACATCAAAAGCTAACTTTGGAGGTCAGCTTGCAGATTCCTCTGGCTCTGGCTCTAAGCTAATAAAGTCTTTTTTTCCAGCAAAAGAGAACTTATAAATTAGATACATGGGAGGAGATAAAGACTGTCTACTTTTTAAATCTCTGCCGTGCATTTAAGTATACAGACGATAGGCAGGGAGCCTTCTTCCATCACAGTTGTTTGCAGTGATTCTTCATATTTGGAAAAAATAAAGTCTGCCCTCCCATAAAGTACCAGTTAAAGTACAGGTTTAAATTCTGGTGACCTACTGCACAGTTGTGTGGCTGTAATTAATATTATTTTTTGTATATCTTAAAATAGCTAAACAAGATTTTCAATGTCCTTACTATAAAGAAATAACCATATGAGATAAAGGATATGCTAACAACCCTGATTTGATTATTCTAGAAAGTAGATATGTATTGAAACATTTTTCATCAAGACATATGTCTTTTAGCAATAAAATAAAAACCAATAAATAAATCTTTTCTAGGAACTTCCTAAATAATTCCAGCAATACTTGGAAGGGTACCAACACATATGTTCCTGTTATAAAGCTACTCCAGTAGAACATAAGACAAGAATATCCAAAGTCCATCTATAACTGAACTATCACTGACTTTCTGAAACTTGCATCCTGATCTATTTTTTGTTGGCCTATCAAAATACCAATCTGGGTGCTAGGGGAATTCCCAGGAATTCCCAAGGATGACCCCAGCTTAGACTACTAGCAATAGTAGAGAGGGTGCTTGTACTGGCCTACCTGGGAATCAAATTAGTGAATACCCTAAACTGTCATCACAAAGACTTCAGCTAGTAATTGATGGGAGCAGATGCAGAGATCCACAGGCAAGCACCAAGGCAAGATCTAGGAGTCCAGTCAAAGAGAGGGAAGAGGGATTATTTGAGCGAGGTGGGGGGTTGGTGGTGACAGATCAAAATCATGATGAGGAAATCTACAGAGGCAACTGAACCAAAAAGTGGGAACTCAGGAACTTTTGACCAACAGCTGTAAAGCCTGCATGGACCGGACTAGGCCCTCTGTATATGGGAGACAGTTATGTAGCTTGGTCTGTTTAAGGGGCCCCTGACAGTGCAATCAGGATCTATCCCTGGTGCATAAGATGGCTTTTTGAGGCCCATCCCCTATGGTGGGGTACCTTGCTCAGCCTTGAAGCAGGGGGAAGGGGCCTGGACCTGTCTCAACTGACTCCCAATGGGAGGCCTTAACTTTTTGGAGGGGGTGGGGGTGGAGGGAGAGGCCTGTTGGGGAGTGAAGAGGGATGGGAAGGGGAACTGTGGTTAGTATGTAAAAATGAATAAAAATTCTTAAATTAAAAATAATAAATGTCAATTTGGCTAAACTACCTGGATCCTTTCTTGCTCAGTACGACTAAAAATGAAGAGGATATGTTGCTTTTAATGATCATTATATTGAATATTCATGCCTGCTTCAGGAATTTAGTGCTATTTCTTACATTACAGCCAGAGAAATGGTTATAAAACATTTTATCAGTAACCCAGGCAGAGCCTGCTTCTTAGGTTACTTTGAACATGGGTCTGTCTGGCCATTTTTTCTTTGTAACTTTCCTAAAACAGTATGATGTGATGTTTATTGAGCTCACCTATCTCTTCAGAAAGGAGGCCTGCATTTCCCCAAAGCAGAAACCATTGGTTTCTAAAGGTCATTTGACTGTTATTAACATGTTTTATTTTGTTATAGCACAGTACAATAAGACTTTTTTTATTTATATAGGACATTTAAGATCAAAGGTAGGCAACTAGGAAGGTGTGTCCCTCCTTAGCATTCTCTCTGTGAAGGTCCACTTCCTTCTCCAGAGCACTAATTCCCTGGCTGGTGGACTATTAGTGTACTTTTGAAGATAAAGGAAGCACTGGAAAGTGATAATGATAGGCTATCCACTTGTGACCTGGCTCATCTTATATTGCTACTGATACTTTGTATGCAACAAGTGTTTGAGAAGAAGATCAAGTCCAGAGACACTATATTTGGAAGGTTTTATAGGATAAAGTTGTTCTCTTTCCAGAATGACTGTAGACATTCTGTTCTAGGAAACATTGACTATCATACTGTCAGGCTGCCTTTTCCACTCTCTCCTTATCATATACATTTTTATAGGAGAATAGGTAAGCAAGTACAAGTTAAAAATGGTGTCAAGTTTAGAAGTTTTTCAGTATTCTTGTGCCACACATAATATATTGCTATGGATATGCTAATACATGGAAAAATGATATAGTTTATATACTTATCATTGCTTAAGCCTAATTATAAAGCATTCTTTGCCAGCACCTATACCAATCCAAATTAGAAACTGTACCTAGTTCTAACTTACCCCATGATGGCAGGCACTGACCCATCTGGTTTGGTGTCATCCAAAGTGATTGAAATTGGTGCTTCCTCATCTTCAATGATCATGCATCCACAATAGTCTTAACCAAGAGAAAATTAAGGAATTGAAACCAATATTATGAATACACACATGTATAGAATGCATTTACTAAGGAGGAAGGAAAATCTTAAAAACTACCAGTCTTTGATCCAGCTTTAGACTATTTTATTTTAAAGACACTGATGACTACACAAGGACATCTATTTCTTATGTGGAAAAATGGTCCATCTCTATCATTTTTCCATAAAGGGCTATGACTCATGCATGGCAAAAGGTAAGATGGGGAAATTGGTAAAATCGCCCTGAACATAGGAACATATAAAGAGATGGGATGTGCTAGAAGGAATAACATCAATCAACACTAGATGCTGTAAAGAGAATTCAGTTGAAAATGAGCAGGAACCATATCTGGAAAGCTCCTGTATCATAAACCCTGACTTATTTAATATTTACAATACCCTGATAAGTATTTATCATAAAGCCTTATAGTCATTTTATGTTTAGAGACTGATGATAATAAGCCGGTGAAGTCCAGGAATAGCTGGCTTCACAGCAGCACTGTTTCCACAAAGCCCCTTGGTCTCGTTCTGTTCATGAAGAGTAAGCGGCAAGATAAATGCCAGGAGCTTGACAGTGGTGGATCCATAATTGATATTCCCATTACATGCCCATCTTTTTCTCCCATTGTCAACAATCAGTCTTGAAGCCATTTTGTGAAATTTAGAGACAGATTTACAATTTCTCTGCAAATTTAAAAACATTTGTCTTTTTATATTTAGCTTATTCTGTTCAATATCCCTAAAATGTGGTTTCTTTACTTAATAGTTTAAACATAAATAAGAGAAACTTACCCTTTTTCTTCCAGAAGGCTTCCTTATAATACACCATGCACTTAATAACAGCCCCCATTGGAAGTCGCTGAATTAACTGGTTTCTCTCAGGTGGAAGCTCTGGTTTGAAGTGGATCTTGGCAGTCAAAATTGGCGGGATGGCACTAATTACATATTTACACTGAAATGAAATATGCAAAATATCACCTGAAACATGCCTTTGCAAAAGATATGAAGCATCTTTTTTTTTTAAACAACAACAACAAAACATTCAGCCACTGTGAAGCAGCAAAAAAGAATAAGGTAGGTAGGCTGGTAAATTTTCCCAACTTGACACAAACTGGAACTAGCTTGGAAAAAGGAGCCACAAACTGAGGAAATGCCTCTATCAGACTAGCTTGTAGACTTATCTGTGTGGGGCATTTTCTTTATTAATGATTGATATGGGACAGCCCAGCCCACTGTGCATGGTATCAGCCCTGGGCAGGTGGTCCTGAGTAGTATAAAAAGCAAACTGAACAAGTCATAGGAACAAGGCAACTAGTAGCACATCTGCATGATTCCTGCCTCTGCTCCTACTTGAATGCAGTGACTTCCCTTAAGGATGAACTGCAATCAGGACCTGTAAGCCAAATAAACCCATTTTTCCTAAAGTTGCTTATGGTCGTAGCATTTATCACAGCAATAGAGAACAAACTTGGACAGTAAGTAAACCAAAGCTGTCAATCTGGAAGACTTGATGTAGATATTTGCTAGAGTTAATTATATGATTGATTAGATTATATATGATTAAAAGTTGCAAAAGGCATAAAAACTATTTACTATAAACTCCATTGGCTATAACAGGTTACCTCATAGTGTTCATGATTCAGTGTTTCTATAATGATGTTGTCATCTGTTTGGTCAACATAAGTAACAGGAGAGTTGAGCTTCACTTTATCCCCAAGGAGCTTCATTATCTGTTCACTCACTTGACCAGCTCCACCTACAAATTTCCGTTCCTATTGGAGAAGGTAAGCAGAAAAGGAAAGTTCTAAAAGGAGAATGGTGGAACACTTGCCACTAATTGGTAAATCTCCAAGAAGGTAAATGGCAGACCTCTATCCTTGGCATAGCCAATTGTGGGAAGAATCATTAGGATGAAAGAGTAATCTAAGGTACCTCAATTATCATCCTTAGCACAGCTTCTATCAAGGAAAAGCCACTGCCTCTATATAAAATCAGAGATCAGAAAAAAAAAAATGTTCTCCAATGCCAATGCTGCTCTAATCAAAGGCCAAATGCAAGCAGTAAGCTTGGGAACTTCAGATTTGCATAAGTATGATATATATGTGGAGTCCTGGGAAGGGAAAGTAACTATGTTGATCCTAGGGGATATAGTTCCTAACTCCCTATGGAGTTACTTGCCTGAGCAGGTAAGGACATAGAAAACATTATGTATAAACACTATAATGTTCTTGGAAATTAACTCATTTTTAGTAGTTTATCTGCTTCTACATTAATAGCTTCATTTTCCTACATTTTAAAGAAACAAGATAAAATTCAAAATGAAACATTAATTAATTCTAAATGAAACATTCTTTAGCAATGAGCTTTTCAGGAATAAAAAAGGAAATGAGAAAAATTTCAGACACATGTAGATCATTTTATACTACAAGAATGAAAGGATTATCAAGGCATTGTTCTGGGTAAGTTAGTTTCAGAACAGACAATACATACCTGGCCTCCATTGGTGACTGAGAATATCCGAGTCGTGCCACCACACTGCTTCACATACCACAAGAACCACAGGGCAGATATCTCGTGAGGTTCAGAAGTCACATTGATGTTCACAAAAAGAGAAGCAAATTCACGAGCAGTTCTGTTCACAGAATGAGTGAAAATCACATGTCAATGCATATAGGAGAAAAGAGAGAACCAAGTCTTGAAAGTTATTCTCTAATTACCATACATGTGACACATACATACTATGAAATGTATATACCAGTCATATACACATTAATAATAACATAATTAAAGATTTGAGAACTCAGAGGAATGCACCTTTACAAAATGTAATATAACATGAATAGAAAGTGTTTCTTCTGTTTGGGAAAAAAGTCTCATGGTCTCAACATCCATAGGAAAGTATTTGTTAGCTTTTGAGAGAGAAAAAAAGTTTTTTCCTGCTATTAAGATATAGAGTTATCCCTAAATATGGTATATCTAGGGAGTCAATATTTTTTCTTTCTTTTTGACTTTTTTATATAAAAGCTTTTTTTTAACATACCAACCACAGTTCCCCTTCTCTCCCCTCTTCCCACTCACCCCTCCAGCTTCTCCCCATACCACCCAACTATTCACATCTCAAAGAGGATAGGGCCTCCCATGGGGAGTCAAAAGGAGTCTGGGATATCAGGTTGAGGCAGGACCAAGCCCCCATACCCCATATCAAACCTGAGCAGAGTATCCCTGTACAGGTAATGGGTTCCAAAATGACAGTTCATCCACTATGGATAAATCCTGGTCCCACTTCCAGAGGACCCACTCAAGCTACACAACTGCTATCCACATTCAGAGGATCTAGTTTGATCCCATGCAATTTCCTCTGCTGTGAGTCCAGAGTCAGTGAGCTCCCAGTAGCTCAGGATAGCTGTCTCTGTGGATTTCCCCATCATGATCTTAACCCCTGGGCTAATATAATCCCTCCTCCCTCAATCTCAAATGGCCTAAAACACTTAAAGAATTGTTCAACATCCTTAGCCAACAGGGAAATGAAAATCAAAACAACTCTGAGATACCATCTTATATCTGTCAGAATGGCTAAGATCAAAAATACAGATAACAGACCATGCTGGAAGGGATGTGGAGTAAGAGGAAGGAGCACTCTTCTATTGCTTGTGGAAGTGTAAACTTGTACCACCACTTTGGAAATCAGTATGGCAGTTCCTCAAAAAAATGAGAATCAGTCTACCTCATGATACAGCAATATCATTCTTGGGAACATAGCTAAAGGACAGACATTTATACCACAAAGACATTTGCTCAACTATGTTCATAGCAGCATTATTGACAATAGCCAGAACCTGGAAACAACCTAAATGCCCCTCAATTGAAGAATGGATAAAAAATGGAGTATTATGCAACAATAAAAAATGACATCTTGAAAACTTCAGGCAAATGGATGGAACAAGAAAAAATCATCCTGAGTGAGGTAACCCAGACCCAAAAAGACAAACATAGTATGTATTCACTCATAAGTGGATATTAGACATAAAGCAAAGAATAATCAGGCTACAATCCACAATCCCAGAGAAACTGGGTAACAAGGAGGATCCTAAGAGAGACATTCATGGATCCCCCTGGAAAGGGGAAATAGATAAGATCTCCTAAGTAAAAGTAGGAGCATGGGGGCTAAGAGGAGGTGGGAAAAGAACATGAGAAGAGTGGGATAGTTGAGTTAGGGGAGGGACTGAAAGGGAGGACAATGAAACAGATATCTTGACAGAGGATACCATTTTGGGATTAAGGAGAAACCTGGTGCTAGGGAAATTCCCAGAAATCCACAAGGATGACTCCAGTTTAGTGGAGAGGGCATCTAAATTGTACTGCCCCTGTAATCAAACTGATGACCCTAGAACCTACATACAGCAACTGATGGAAGCAGATCCAGAGACCAACAGCTAAACACTGGGCCAAGCTCCCAATCCAGTTAAGATTCAGTATTCTTGATCATTAGGCATGTCTATTTTAAAAATTTTCCTCACTTTTCCATCTCTTCTGCCTCCACTCTGATTCATTCTCCTTTATGATTGCTTACATGGACGGAGAAAAGTGGTGAACTCCATATTATCACCCTACATCACCTCTAACACACTCTGCCATGCTAAACACAATGAGTAATTTAAAAACTTTTCGGTGGCAAGTTGAGCATAGTAACAGCGTCTGTAATCTCAGCATGCAGTAGGAAGAGGAAAGAGGATAGCAAGTTAGAGGCTATGCTGGCATATATAATGAAACTTTATTTCACAAAAGCAAAAACATGCAAAACAAAACAAAAGACAGTTTACAAATGTAATAATGGAGAAATTCCATTTAACTCTTTCCCCCTTAACTCTCTAGTGTCACGATAGCTGTTTGCCCACCAAGCCGAAACACCCCTAGCCCCTCCCCGAGGCCCCTGAAGCTGACTGAAGTTGGCAGAGTTTCAGTGACTGTCTGCTCAAGGACTCAGAGTCTTGGAAAAAGCTTTGTTTACAGGATTTCCCAGCCGCATGCAGGATGTGCAGTATAAACAAAGCTTGTTTCTTGCACTCTTGAGACACATCGCCTGGTCAGCATGAGAACCGCTGCAACTTCCCCCTCCCCTACCTAGAGTGCTGTATAAAAATTCTACCCTGAGAGCATTCGGGGCTCTTGGCTATCTTCTTGCCTTGAGCCCACTTGCGGGTGTAATACATTTTTTTTTTTTTTTATTTTGCAAGAAATCTGGGTCTGGGGTCTTCTTTGTTCTGGCCGTTAACAACAAACACAAAACAAAATTTTAAAATTCTTTAATGGCCTAAAATGGAGAAATGCTCTATGTTCCAGGCATCCTAACCATTCTCTTGTTAAAATGTGCTAATTTCTTTTCCTCCTCATTCCATTTCCAAAAGCTACTCGTTTTCTTTCTGAACCTTTCCCCTTTCTCTTGGTTAATCCTTGAAGACATAATTCCTCAACAGAATCTTCCACATTCTCCTTTCTGTAAGAAATTCCTAGCATCCCAAATACATCTACTTTTTACTCCCTCCTATTCTAACAATATGTCACTCTTGAAAGATGCTAATCCAGAAAAATACATCCATCCTGTTTCCCCGTGGTGATATATAGTATATTTAATTAAAATAGTCTGAAATATCAGAGGACAAGCAACCCATGCAGCCAAGCCATGAAGGTCAGAAAGTGGTGACCCACACCTTTAATCCCATCACAGATCTCTGTGAGTTCAAGGCCTAATAGCCAGGCAGTGGTAACACACAATTTTAATCCTAGCTCTAGAAGAGTTGAATCAGGAAGTAAAATAGCTGGGTGGAGAAAGTATTATAAGACAGAAGTTCAGGGATGCTATCAGAGCAACCAGCCAGGTAGAGGAGTCTTGAAGATAGCGTTTACCCTGTTCAGCTTGAGAAGTTGGCTGGGTGGGAATTGACTGTGGTCAGTTTCCCATCTCTCTGATATTTCAGCTTTTCCCCAAAATTTGGCTCTGGGTTTTTATTATAATATTCAGTAGAATTTGTGCAATATTTCCCAATGCTTTTGTGATCATTCCTTTAAGGTACTATGCTTCTTGGGTCATTTCAGAGGAAATACCATGTCTCCAACTTTATATATATTTTTGTATCTCTCCACCCTTGGCCCTATAAATTATCCTGGATGTTAGCATCTAACCCTATCTTTCTTTTCCTTACTCTCAAATGCTGCTATAGTTTATTTCTGGAAGGTATTATTATTCCAACATTAATCTAACAAAGAGCTTACCCTTGACCTAGGCCTTTATCTAGAAGATAACATCTCACCCAAAAGGGCAACCTAGAACTTGTTTTCCAACCACATTTATATTCCTTTATTTCTCCTTCACCACTGTGGTTCTTTTTTGTTGTTGTTTTGGCATTTAAGTGTATAAGGTGCATGCATCTATGTATGTATGTATGTATGTATGTATGTATGTATGTATGTATGTATATGTATGTATGTATGTATAGATTGATAGATACATAGATAGATAGAGATATGTTTTCACATGTATGTAAACTCATCTCCATGCATAAGGCAGGTGGCAGAGATTGAAGACATGTTGTTCTGTATCTCTTTCTACTTAATTTATTGAGGCAATATCTCTCAACTGAACATGGAGCTTGCCAATTTTGCTACTCTAGCTACCCAGCTTGTCCCACAGATCCCTTGTCTCTGCCTCTGGAGCACTGAGATTACAGGCAGGCTTCCATGCCTGTCCAGATTTCATGTGGATCAAAGCTCTGGTTCTTAGTTTGTAGAGCAAACATGTTAACCACTGAGCCATTACCCAGCTCTGTGGTCCACTACCTACACTTCTGATTTTTCCAATTCCTGTGGATCATTCCTGGAATACCATCCTGCCACACTACTGCAGTGCTCCATTCTCTTCCTTAACTCTGGCCCTTTCCTGGAAAATTTCATTTTATCATGAAAATCATCTTTCTTTGTACTGCATGATGATCCTGGAGCTGGCATCTTGCTGAAAGAGTCTATTCCTCCTCACAACTTTAAGCCTTTCCGTCTTCCTTCCTACAATTCAGTTGATCACTGTAGAAAATACCAATATTCCAACACCATTCATCTACCCTTTCTCTCCTTGTATCTATTAGTAACTCCTGTAATACACCATTCCATTCCAGCATCTACCCATACTGAATTTCTCATGACTCAGTGGCTCAAGTCCTTGAAAATGCCATCTACTAAAATTATGCTACTTTCTCTGTATCCCCATCATCCTTATTGGTCCCTCCTAGAAAATATTCATCTCCAAATGTTCATACATCCTTCCTCCCCATGCATCATTCTTGAAATAAGAGATCATCCCTCAAATCAGTTTCATTCTAAGTTTCAACAGTATATCCCTAGAATATACTATGTCATCTACAATCTGTTCTGCAATTTTCCTTTGCACCTATGAATTATTCCTAGAATATATACTATAATGATACAAATTTTTTTTGCATCCATTCTCATTCCTGGAGGAAGCCACCCAACCTTCTTCTCCATGCTGTCCTAGTGGCTCATTCCTGGAAGATACCATTCAATCCCCCAACATCCAACCTATCCTATCTTGCTCAAGCCCTTAAGGATGGCTACTAGATGATATGAAAAATACTTTCTTCCTTCAATCTCAGGGAGGTCTTCCCTAATAAATAACAAATTGCCCCTTTCTCTACTTGCCCTGCCCTCAGGGTCCTGGCTTTTTCTTAGAAAATGACATTTCTCTATGTCATCTTTCTTCCAGCTCCCTCACTTCCCTATCATGTTTTTTGAAGTCATGAATCCCCAATTTCCATACTTCATACTTTGTACAAGCAGTAGTTTGTTACAGGAACTATATTCACTCTTGTCTTTATCTGTATGTACAAACTGTTCCTAAAAGATATCTCATGAAAAGCAAATAAACAAAAAACACCCAACACATCCCTGCCTAGATTACACTAAACAGTGGATCACTTTGGGAAGATACCTTCCTAACAGTGTCAAACTCTGCTTTTTTCTCCATGTCACTATAAGTCATTTATGGGTATTATTATTTCCCCCAAATCTATTTGTCCTTGTCTTTCTACAATCTTTGTGACTCATTCCTTGGTTATAAGCCCTACTCATCAAGATTCACTCACTATTCCTACTTTCATTCTGGCCATTCCTAGAAGAAATCAATCTCTCTCTCTCTTCTCTCTCTCTCTCTCTCTCTCTCTCTCTCTCTCTCTCTCTCTCTCTCTCTCTCTCTCTCTCTCTCTCACACACACACACACACACACACACACACACACACACACACACCACCACCACCACCACCACCACCACCACCACCACCACCACCACCACCAAACCACTACCACTGCTACCATTCTTGCAGCCACATTACCCTAAGTCATTTCTGAATCATACTCTTTCCTTCAAAAAGACTAAGGAGGAGGACACATTTTGCCCACCATCCATAGTGTATTATTCCTGGAATGTATCATCGTATAATCCACATATCTTTTCTTTCTCTATGAGTTAAACTCACAAGACACCATCTTGGTTACAATTACACTACTCTGAGTACTCAAGCCCATATACATCATTCCATAATGATACTATCCCTCCCCGTTTTTGATCATCCATCCCCCACAGCTACTTTGGACTATTTTGGAAGATACTATCCCTCCTTAGCAATCACTTTTTATGTATTGACCTTGCCCTTTCCTAGAATATCTACCAGAAACATAATAATGCCTTCTCAATATCTACCTCGTGTTTATCCCTCAGGCTCTGTGGTTCAGTTCTGAGATACAACATAACTAATATATGATCCAACTTTCCCTGACTCAACAAAGGCTCTATAGGTCATTTGTGGAAGTTTTCCTTCTATTACCATACACATTTCAAGTGTTCGCTTATGCCTATGGAAACATTCCAGGAAGACACCATATCACTCTTAATACTTGATTTTCCTAGGTTTATTCCAGTTCTTGGCTCCTTCCTAAAATGTACTAATCTGTTACACAAACATTCTTTTCTATCCCCTGATTCTAACTCAACAAGAAAGATACTTTCATTTTTCTTGGATCATTCACCCACAATATAAAAGTTTCCCTCTCTTCTCCTCAGCATCATAGCATGAAGTTACTATTATCATTGTCAAAAATACCTTCCATATCTCCTATGCCCCTGTGAGTCAATTCTAAAAGATAACACATGACCACATTAACCCTTTCCCTGGATTAGAACCTCATATTCTCTCTCATTATTGGGAAATCCCACCCTGAAACAAAATCTACCCCTAAATCTTCCAGACTCTTTCTAGCAAATGATTCCTAAAAGTTATCCTCACACTATCTCCATTTCATCTTATACCCATCTGCTCTTATGACTCATTCCTGAAAGATAATGATTCCTAAAAGTTATCCTCACACTATCTCCATTTCATCTTATACCCATCTGCTCTTATGACTCATTCCTGAAAGATATCATCTTCTGCATCATGCAATATTCCTTGAATATACCCAGCTCTGGAGTCACTCTTTAACATATATGCTTACCTACTCAGTACTTTTTTCCCAAGTACTGGGGAGTCATTTCTGAAATAACACATCCTGTCACATTGCCCACCAATCCTGCCTTCTCTGTTCTTGTGGGTCATTCCTAGAAGATGCCATCTGAATCTATTCCACAATATTTGAACTTTCTGCTCACAAATCTGAGCCTATGAGTCATTTCCAGAAGAAAACATATCACCCTTCACCATGCCTTCCTGTAAACCTTCTTTAGGCATTTCTATAAGATACTACCACTTATACTATCTATCTTTCAGCTTCTCTCCTATCCTTATTTTATTCCATGAAGAAACTATCACTTCAAGCCATCCATCCTTTCTGTCTCTCCCTGTCCCTGCAAGTTCTTTCATAGAGCATATGATCATTCCCCTCCTTGATGTGCTCCCAGATTCTCCCTAACCCCTATCTTCCCACTCTTCCAACTCTACATTTTCTCTCTCTCTTTTTTTTAGAAAACAAACAGGCAAATAAAAGTAAACAACAAAATTTAGAAGAAAAGAGAACACACACACACACACAAACACAAGCCATAAAAATAAAAAATTGGACTATAATACCCAAGCAAAAAAACTAGTAAGACAGATGAAACTGTTCAAATAAATCAAGACAAAAATCTAGAAAAATACCATTGTGTTTGTTTTGTGTTGGTCATCCACGGCTGGGCATGGGCCTATATAACAGTGGGCTCACTCTTAATTGACATACAGAAGCCTCAATTTCAATTTAACATATGCCTCACCAAGGAATGATATTTTTCTATCCTGAGAACAATTAAGATTCCCTTTGTTACGTATTTTGTTAGTACTATGTAATTATGTGTTCAAAGTTTATCTTGTCTGCCAGAAGAATATACACTACATGAGGGTGGAAACTAAATACTAACAAATTCACCACTATTATCCAGTCAGTATCCGACAGAGTGCCTTCACATAGTAGGCCCAGGATAAATACATGCTAACAAATATGTAAATGTCATTTATGTCAATTCAAACATAGGCAAAATAAATATAAGTATGTGCCACACAACATTTTTATCTGTGAACAATGCATATATGATAGTGGCTCCATAAGATTATACAGCCTACTAGTCATCTTAGATCATATACACTCTGGAATATCTATCCATGAAACCAACTAATACCATATTTCTTAGAAGATATCCCTATCATTTTAAGTCATAACTGTAATAGTAAACTGCAAGTTACCAAGCTAATAATAAATCCTAATTAAAATCATTAAGTGGTTTATAGTTTCATTCATCCAGACTAGCTTTATATCTACATCTATATCAAAATCATCGTTTTAAAAATCAGTTTTTCATTTTTGAATACAGAAAAGGGGACGTGCATACATGCCACATCTATTGAGTGGCCTTGAAGACCAAAACAAAAGATCAGAATCCCTGATGCTGGAGTTATAGGTAATTGTAAGATACCCAAGAAGAGAACAAGTAACTCAGAGTTTCTTAATAAGTAACACCACTGAGCCATCTTTCTAGCCTTTGGGGATTGATTTTTTTAAAATATGTTTAAAAACTGCTTTTGTCGGTAATCTCTATATAACATAAAATGTAGTTATTATTTTTTATTCAAGATATGACCCTTTTGTCCAAAAATGTTTTACCCTATCCCATCTAGTTAATTTTTTGGTTCATTTTCTGCTCAAATCTGTTAATAAGATTATTATATTTCTTAAATTTTCCATATAAGTTGCTAAGAATAGTACTACTATTCAAGACAGGATATAAAGGATCAGAGGGAAAGATTTTTAAAATAAGATTTTAAGCCATCAAATATACTTTGTCCAGCAGATTTTATCAATAAGGTCCTTCATGGTCATCTTATCCCATTCTTTAGCATGCCGTGCTTCCCAAGGTGCATCAATGGGGATCTGCAATAAAAGGTCATACACTCATGAATGAAGGAAACTGCCACTACTCCTCTACTCCTCCCTTCAGAGAAGCCTTCATGTTAACCTCTAATAATTTGTTTCTTGTAGAAGTGCATAGAGAGGTAAGAATAATATGGAATTCATGCCTTAATGTTATTGTCAAACAAGAGTAATAACAGTGATCATAACTACAGCACATATAAATTTATTTGTAATTGGGATAGTGATAGTCATTATTAATATCAATATTATTACTAGAAAACCAGACTCATTTTTAGCCATCCAAATAAATTTTGATGCAGAGAATCCTTCTTTACTATTTAAAATGGCATTATAGATACATAACTGTAAGTAGCTATTTGGCAGAAATGTCATATTTTTGCTCAGTGGCATAGAAGTGAAGCCATACATGCAGTAGTATAAAAAAGAGTGGTTCTGAATTCTGGTTCTCTTGCTGCATGGTTTTAAGTAAATTATATAAATACTTGGTATTCATTTTCTCCATCTGTCAACTAGAAATGTTTCCAGCATTTTTCAGAGTTGTTGATTACACTAGAGAGAGTATGCATCAATGCAAATCAACAATGTCCCCTGCACCTTACAAGTGTATTAATCAGCTTCATTCTTCAGCAATATGTTATGTGCAAACCACATTTTACCTCTTTTCCCATTTCATCCATTGTCCTCCACAGGTTGTTATAATCCAAATATGCCAAGGGATTCCACACAGGTGGAAATGCACCACGAAATGGGTAAGTTTTTCCCTGGAACATAAAAGTAAATGGAATCAATTTGAAATTGTTAATACTTAAGCTACATGACATCCTAAAAACCACAGGAACTGGGTTGGCCTCTGAGGCAGGTTTGTAATCCCACAAGCTCAGGAAGTTGAGGCATAAATATGGCTCAGAGGTTGCTCAGAGGTTGCCAGTCTGAACAATTTAGTGAGATTCTGTGTTTAAGATAAGAAGAAAAAAGAAGGCTGGAAATGTTATTCAACGGTGGAGTGTTAATTTAATATATAAAAGGCCCTGTGTTCCACTCCCAAGACTACGAAAAATGAGTAAATAAATTAAAATAAAAACGAATGAATAAAAATCATTTTCTTTGTGTGTGTGTGTGTGTGAAAGAGAAAGAGAGAGAGAGAGAGAGAGAGAGAGAGAGAGAGAGAGAGAGAGAGAGAGAGAGAGAGAGGGGAGGGGAGAGCATGGGGAGAGGGAAGAGGGAAGGAGAGAGGAGGCATACAGTATGAGCTGGCTGACTTGCCTATGTGGACAATGTAGATATACATGAAAGCTAGGTCAATTCTGTGTATCTTCTGTGATTGCTCCACTTTATTTTCTTGATACAGGGTCTGTTATTGAACTTGGAGATAAATAATTTGACAAGACTGGTTGGTCACCAAGTCTCTAGGATCTGTTTGCTTCTGCACGCCTAGTCTAGAATCATAGTCATATAATTGTGTCTGGTTCTGTTTTACAAGTTTGCTTGGGGTCTAATTTGAGGCAATAATATTGCTAAAATTGTTCCCAATGCTGTGTTAGATGTTTTAAGTTTATAGAGGAAAAAAAGATAAAACTCGTTTTAGTGTAAAAGCTGAAACCATAATATTCTTATCAATCTTCCTGGAAAGGTGATCCTATGTGAGTGGTAGCATGAATAAGTGGAAGACCATGTTTAGAGACATACAAATCACATGTCAGACCAAGTTTTAAAGGCTTTCACAGGATAAATGAAGACTGGCTAGACTACAATGTCTGATGTAAAGAGTCAGACTACTAGCAGAGTGAACAGGCATTTACCAGTTTGAGTTGTTCAACATCCTGTTTTCTTTTCTAGATGTACCCTGGTGTCCTTTTGGGAAACTGTCACTCCTCCTTCTTATTATTATGTAAGGAATATGTTGCCAGCTAGCATTAAAATAGGTATAGGCTAGATTCTTCCCAACTCCTGATTTCACCCAGCTGCTTGTGATGTACTTTGGCAAGTCATACAGTATTGGTAAATTTGACCCTATAGTTAGTTCATCATAACCCAAGAACAGAAGAAAATGAATTTTCTTCCCTAAGACAGCATGCCAAACAAATGCTTCCTGTTGTAAAGACCATGATTATTGTCCCTAACTTGTCAGAGTTCTTCTGTTTTCTGTAGATTCTGAAATGTGATGTTCTAGCCTCATAAATCCTCTTTATTATCTGAAATCAGTTTGTGTGGCTTAGTATTCGGATATCTAATGTCAAGACAGTTGGTTATTTAGGAACCACTTACTTTACTTGGTTGAGTGAACATACTATGCTAAACAAAAACAAGGGTGAATATAGAGTGGACTCTTAGAAAAAGAAAGAATAGGTCACTTATAATGTAATAATCTGCAAATTTAATTCATTTAGATGTTCCTCAGGTTCTTCTTCCGTAGATCCAACCAACTGCAGATAGAAAACATTAAGAAAAAAGTATCTATACTTAACATGCAGAGACCTTTTTCTCTTATTATTCCCTTAACAAAAGTATAGCAATTATTTAGATGGCATTTACATATGCCAGATACTATAAGCAATCTAGAGATGATTTAAAATACACATGAGAATATGAATGGGCATACACATATAACATTTCACTTTATTTAAGCAGTTAGGTACTGCCAGATCTTGGTTTTCATAGGAAGTGTTGAATCCAATCCTCTGCAAATACCAAAGGGCAATTATGGTTCAAAATAAATGAATTCTCAATATTCATAAAGTACCAATCTTTTCTGCTAGTAGAACTTCTCATGAAAATTGATTTTTTATTAATATCTGTAGAAAATCAACTGCATGCACTACATAGTATCAAAAGTTGTGCCAGACTTTCAAAGGTTCAAGAAAAATCCTATCAAGGCAGAAGCACAAGGTCTAATAGTATGTGCAGATTCTCCCCACCCCCACAACTTAATAAGAATACATGGCATCCATTAAATGACAAAGAAGTAAATTTCCTTTTCACTAGCAAATTCAAATAACCTTGGCTGATTATGTGATCTGATTTCTTATCAGAAAATGCTATGGGAAAATGCTACAATACAACTTTTTGGGACTTGAAATCCTTTATCACTGCCATGGCCATCATCAAACATTTATTGAACCTTCTCCATGCCTGGCAGTGGCTGAAACTCTTCATATGCTTTATCTCATGTAATGCTTGCATCAACTCTGTGGGGGAAAGGACTACTAATATTTCCATGTTATAAATAAGGAAACTAAAGCCTAGTGACAGCAGCTAGGAAATAGTATGAGGGTAATTTCCTCCCCCAAAGCCTTTCTTCATAAAATGTGTTTTCCTCACTCCTATATTGTTGATGGAACGTGGAGATAGGTAGCTTTTAGATGCATTAAGCTTCTCCAATAAAATGTATCTTTTCTGTTTCTAAAGAGTAAAATGCAGAGAAAGAAGCACCAGAGGTGTGATTGCCAAGGGAATGTTGCCATCTTTGGGAAAGGCTAACACATTTTCTGAAAGAAATAAACATTTTAAGGAAGACAAAAATAACTCTGGAAAGGAGAGAGGCTGGACTTAATAGCTTGGGAAGCCTTCAGAATAGCTGGTTCTTTTTACAGTCCTTCTCTAATTTGAAATATCATTTAAAAAAAAACCCAAATTACATTTCATCTATAAAACGACTCTTAACTCAAACAATAGTCATATGCAAAACTGATCTCTGTTTTGAAAAAAGGTTTTGAGATAGGATCTCACTAGGTAACCTTGGTTGGCTTGGAGCTCAAATGTAGACCAGGGAAAAAGAAGTACTTTAAAAAATATTCTCATTAGTCACTAAATATAATATTTTAAGTGCCATATTACTAATAAAATTCTCCTCATAGAATTGTACCAACTTGATTATATTTACATAAAGTTTTAAGGGCCAGTCCCAATCCAAGCCTTCATGAATAAAAATAAACCAAGGTCAAAGAACAAGGTGAGAGGATAATCTAGCCTAGCAATCTCCTTAAATAATGGAAGCCATAGATAGTCAAAAAGTTGTAAACTTTTATCCTGCTGACCAAGGCAACATGTAGTTTCCTCTTTATCAGTTTCTTGCTTCTCTGTTCTAATTTTCCAGAAAACATAAATCTGTGACAAAAACACACACATGCTTCAAGAAACTGGCAACTTTAAGGCAACAGCTTCCTACTTTCTCACAAACACCTAAGGCCTTATTTATCCAGGTTATACACTGGAAACTACTTTGACATGTGTGACACATTGGAGGAGGGCCTGATAATGTCTCTTAGCTAATGGAAATATGCAGAGGCTTTCTCTATTTCCTAAAATGATACTCCATAGTTTCTTAGCAAGGTGTCAACAGTTTCTCAATCCTAAACAAATTCTCTTTAAGAAATGCCTTCCTGACCTGAGAGTGAGTGAGGGGCTCTAAAATACTAATTCCAAATGAGTATCACTTTTTAAAAATAAAAGGAAATAAAGAACCTAGAGTAGCAATTGTTCATGTTATGCTTATATTCTGAAATTATACCATATCTCAAAAATAGCCTTTAATCTCTGAAGGACTGACACAGTAGAAATTACTTGAGTAAAACACAATGTTCCTGGGGTCATGCTCCCAAATACCTAAGTCCACTTGAGAATCACATCTTCAGTTTATCAATGTTCATAATAATGCTATTAAAAAACATGATATAAATTTATGGCTCTCATAAACTACAAGATATGATGTTTATACTTAGCAAGTGACACTTACTGAATGGCACACAAAAAAGTTTCTCTTCTTTATATACTTTCATAGTTTAGTTAAGCAAAAGGAAGTAAGGACAATCAGTATTTTAAGTAACTGGGGAGCTTGCCAAATAACTTTCTTTAGTCATCTAAAAAATAAATAACTTCTAGATTGGCCCTGTTTACAACCCATTATGAATTCCTTGGGACTTGCCTGTGTCACTGTTTTGTAACAATGCCTGTGAGAGAAATCTTTCCTACAGTTTATAATGCAGAAATAAAAGATTCATCTAAAAAGAAACCCATTAATTCAGATAGCATCACTATAGTTTTAAAAGTTAACAAAATAATTTTCTTCCTGTTTTGAATGGAAGTAGCCAAGTTCTCCTCAAACATAAATAACGTCCATTTTACCTAGAAGAAGCTTTCACATTTTAAATGAAAATATCTCTCATTAAGTTACCATTCTCTTTTCATTTTTTCCTCGTTGATTTTATGTTTGGTGCTGAGCATCACAAACACAAACTTAGCACATTTAGCTGGCATTCTACCACTGAGCCATACCCTCACTCCTACATCTCTCTCTTAATAATCACACTCAAAGATGTTCATTTCTTCATATTTGTTTCCTAAAATGTAATTAGTATCCCTCTCACCAAAATTCATACAGCTCCCTTTCCCTTGGGATCATTATAGCCAGACCTGAAGGCATAAATTTTACCCACCCCATTAGCAATTCACTACATCCCATGCACCCCAATGAATTTTATTGGTTTTTTCCAAATATCTACCTACTTTTCTAGGGTATTCTTCCCATTTTCTGATCCACTGAATGTTCAAGGGTCCCACTCTTACCCTTTTCCTTTTTCTCAACCCAACCATTTCCTATTTCCCTGGGCAACTTATCTATCATCTAGTTTTGTTGCTATATTTACACAGTGCCATCGTGTGCATTTTTTATGTCTCTGTCAGGCATATAAAATTGTGGTTTACATCTCATACAACTTCTCCATGTTTGCTCATGAACTGGTGTTTAACATATCCTCATCCCAACTCAAGATCTGCACAGCAAACAGTTAACACAGTTGATACCTGAGTTGAGTAGCCCAAACTCTAAAAAAGAAAATGACACTAAGGTATAAATGATGCTCTCACATCAAGACTGAAGAGATTTAAATGAATGTTTAGGTGGTGCTCCCCAAGGGATTCTACTTATATACAGAAATTTAAAACAAAGCAACTACAATAGAAATAATAAAAGGTTTTCTGTACACTCTTGGGCAATTATAAAGATCACTGGCAGGGCAGCCTTTAAAGAGTATTTATCCTCTTTCACAGATGCCATTAATTTAGGGGGAACAGACAGTAAAGAAAAAGATGAAAATACTGGAAAGATATACAGCTGTTTAATAGCCATATTAACCTATTTTTACAGACTTCATAATCCATCCATTTAAAGTCAGTGTACAACCATGATTATATTCAAATTTAGAACATTTTCCCCCTATGAAAAACTCTTGTTAGTAGTCATTCTCTATTCTTCTCCACTGCATTTTGAATAATTGCTGAACTATTTTTCAAAAGTTGCTGTACTACTTTTCATTTTCCTCTCCAGCAATGTAGGAGGGTTCCAATGCCTCTCTGTCTTTATACAATACTTTGTCTTTCTAACAACAGCTGTTTTAGAGGGTATGGGGTTTTGTTATTATTTTTGAGACAAGGTATTGCTAATGTAGAACAAACTAAACTCAGATTCATGATTCTCCTCTCTCTACCTCCTGACTGCTAGGATTAAAGGTGTGTGCCTCCACAACCAGATTTACTCTGGTTTTAAATTGAAAAAAGTATTGAAAGATACTCTCTCTAATTACCTAGGCTAGCTAGCAATGAACTCTTGGCTCAAGTGATCTTCATAAATGAGGATCTTAAGTTCAAGGAGAACCTGGACTATACAGTAAGACTGTCTCAAAGAAAAAAATATTAAGAATCAAAATTAAATCTTATGATATTTATGCTCATGTTATTTTTTTCTCTTTTTGTTTTTTTTTTGGGGGGGGACAGGATTTATCTGTGTATCAGCCTGGGTGTCCTGGTACTCACAGAGGCCTCCTGCCTCTGCCTTCTGAGTGCTGAGATTAAAGGCCTGTGTCACCATCTCCAGGTCTTCTGGTTCAGTAGCGAAATGACAATAGGTTTTGCTATTTATCTATCTAATCTATCTATCTGTCTGTCTGTCTGTCTCTGTCTGTCTGTCTGTCTGTCTGTCTATCTATCTACCCATCCATCCATCCATCCATCCATTCATTCACCCACCCACCCACCCACCCACACTGTGGATCTAATACAGAGTCTTTCACATGCTAAGAAAGTTTTCTAACACTTAACTGTATTCCTATCCTCAAAAGCAATTTTATGAACTAATGAGCAAATACATTGGAACAGCATTGTCTGGTATGATTGTGTTACTTCTAAATTCCAAACAGGACTTTTTTTCCAAGGCTAAAAGTGGGGTATAATAGAAAATAAAAAGAATAGCTATAAAGGAATTGGCATTAAAAGGATACTAATATCTTAAATGGCAAAAATGAAAACTAACAAGTTACCTCATTTCACACAGAATCTACTTCTCTGCTGTTTAGAATCACATTCTTCTGTGGAATTTTTATTTTTCAAACCTCATCTTAAAGATTTATCACCTAAACCAGTTCTCTAGAGGCTTAATATGCACCTTTCCATAACACAGTCTTCAGGTTCTATATACTAGGACCAATAAAATATCATACTGTGATCACTTGCTTCTTTTGTTGGTAAATACTCCTTTAGAGTATTTGAAGAAGAAATCTACCTTATACCAAATCCCACAAGCTTATAATGGAGTTTTATGTGCTTAAATATTGACTAAAACAGCAGAGAGGACACAAGGGAGAGCCATTATAAGAAAACTCAAGAACATTTTATTTGGTATCTAGAGTTCTGGAAAATGTGGTCTTCATTAATCTAACTAACCTAGATTAATCATTAATCCCCCTCAAAAAAAAAAAAAACTTCTAGTGAAATGATAATTCAGCACTGACTTTTTGTTTATTTATTTGTTTTTTGGTTTTTCAAGACAGGGTTTTGGTATAGCCCTAGCTGGTCTAGGGCCCAGAGATCCACCTATCTCTGTCTCCTGAGTGCTAAGGTTATAGGCATGAGCTACCACTGTCCAGCTTAGCGCTGACTTTTAGTATCAGTTCTATGAACAAACTTTTTTCCAACATTACTGTCAAATTGACTAGAACTTACTATGTGAAAGATGGTGAAGTGAACAGAGAAAAATAGAAGAATTAGTCTTTTTGGAAATATAAATCTCTAAAATCATTTCACATGTTAGCATTTCTCATACTAATCATTCCAGATACTATATAAAAATAGGGTCTAGGGTCATAAATCTTGGAAATCTTGGCTTATAGTAAACAAATCTTTTTTACTGCTTAACTCTGTAATACTTCTAATTTGCTAATGGGAATCTTGACTCTCCAAGTTTAGAATATGAAGTACTTCCAAAATGGATCTGACTACCAAACTCCTGTAGTGTATATTTTTGGATTGATGCACCTTAGAAAGTAAACACTCAGAAACTATTTCCCTGGATACTATTTTTTCACATTCTGGCTGGCACTGGGAAGAGACTGAGACAGCATGAGAAAACTTTCTAGCTGTAACCCATGAGAAGACATTCTCACATGTAACCCTTCCACACAAGAGGGTAGGTATATCATCCCTACACTAAGTAGAACAGATGAAATAAACTGCAACAGCTTGCATATCTAGTTAAAAGTGAAAAGCCATTGTAGGCTCTATGCAGAATCTCTGCCATGGCCAGTTCCCCACTTCTTACTAGACAATTAATTGAAAAAAATATGTCATATATGATCAAAAAGAGTAGAGTTCGCTAGCTAGACTGTTAGCTGAGTATGACTATGTTGTGTGTGTTCCAATGAAGGGGAAGATGCAAGTCTGCCCCTGTACTGGAAGAAGTTACTTCACTGTATTGCTCTAGGATTATGATGATGGAGACAATAATGGTGTGAAGTATGAAGAAAAGTGTGCCTGTAGCCATCAAACTAAATTAAAGCTTTCTAGTATTTGAACATCAGAAATATTTTTTTAATTGCCACAGGTACGATTCCATTAGGAAATGCCCAAATAATTAATTCATAACTGTACTCCAAGATCTCCTTTTATCACACTAGTCAGCAAGTGTTGTCAAACTGATTCCCTCTTATTTTCTCTTAAGTTTGACTTCTTTTTGAGACATTTATCTTATGGATATAGCTATGGAAACCTGGCCACAGAGTACTTTGATAACACATAAAATTAAATCTCAGCTTGCAATTCACATGTTGTATCATGTGAGTCTGACAAACTACAGAAAAGTTATGGGAATAAAATGAAATGGAAGACTTTATTAATAATTCCCCGTGTATCGAAGTACTAACATTCTAGAACAATCTTCTAGGATGCAAAATGTTTATTTCCATAGCCTTCAGGATAAAGCTTTATATTATGCTAAATAGTAGTTAATACTTGAGAATATTTATAAGGTTCCACTGAAAATTATCTTCTGATTTCACGAAACACAAATGTAAAGCAAATAAATAAATAAAATGATCTTCTATGGAAATACTACTGGACTGCTTAATTATTAGTTATTGACATGATTATCATTATTTGTGTCTTTTAAACTTCAAATTCTAATTGGGAATTATAGTTATTGATGAGATTCTCACAACTTTCTTTTTCTGTTATTTCTGGAAGACCTTGAACCAAAGTCATTCTCACAACTTTCTTCTCATAGTAGAAATAGTCACTAAAATGCTGAGATCCACTAAGTTTTTAAAGATATTCTTTTTTAAATTTGACCTAGAGGAAAAAGGTTTTTGGTCTATATCTGAGACAGAAAATTATACTGCAGCACCAATCTTGGCAGGTGGCTGAAAATTGGGTAATGACAGAAACACTTTCTGGTTAGACCAACATGGGACAACTGAATTTCATTTCTTCGGGAAGAACCCAGAATGTATAGAGAATGAGATTTATGGGCTGGAGAGATGGCTCGGTGGTTATGAGAATTGACTACTCTTCCCGAATGTGATTCATAAGACATTGGCGTGTTTTTCAGGTATCAATTATAATGCAACTCTGCAAAACTTTGAAAATATAAGATCAAATATTGAGCCTTTTGAATGTTGTTTGATATGTTTTGTGGGCTAGAGGTAAGGATTACAGAGATGGAAACAGAAAGGAAGCAGAAAGCAAGAAAAAAGAAAGAGGAGATTTTCTTTCTTTTTATTCTTTTCTTCTTTAGAAAATATTTAATGAGTTCTTCGAGAACTCTGGGCATGTTTTGATAATATTTGGCCAACCCTTCTCAAATCCACCTCCCTTTACTACCTGTCCATTAAAAAAAAAATCAAGACTAATTTGTGCTGCTGCTCAAATATTCTTGGATATATAACCATCTGCTGGAGCACAGTTGACTCATCAAGGACTACTGATGTGAGAATGTCTTTCTGGATGCTGTGTGTATCAATCTTTAAATAAAGGACTGTTTCGGCCATGGCAGACACCTTAGAAAAAGTAGGTGGGGAATCAGAATAGTTAGAAGGAGGGCAGGGTCAGATCAGATCGAGCAAGCTGCCAAAGAAGAAATATGTAAGGAACACAGGTGAGCCATGGGCCATGTGGCAGACTGATTAATGTGAATGGATTGAGTTAAGGTAAAGGAACTAGCTAGCAATGTACCTAAGCTGTAGGCCAAACAGCATGATTAATATAAGTGTGGGAGTCATTTGGGGGGAGGAGGGGCTGAGCAGCAGCAGGCATCTAAGCAGTCTAGGAAACCTCATTGTAACAAACTACACAGAAGTCGGATATGAAGTCACAAGCCTAGTTGAGGAACTATTAACACTTGGTAGCTGTTAAGAGAAGGAGAGTCAGCTTTCTCTAAGAAAGAGGATATCTTAATCTCAGATGGTATCATAGAGACTGATGAAAGCTGCCTATTTAATGTTTCATTCCATTCAGGAAGTTATTCTATTAACCCAAATACCAAAGCTACAACTGAGGTGATTACAGATTCACAACCTGATTGTCAAAGAAATCATTCATATCTAACCACTCCACGACAGCAGGGCAATTATAACACTTTTCAATGAATGGTTAGAGATAATTCCTACAGCAAATTATTACTGATTAAGAATGCCCAAAAAAATCCATGAATACTGGTGAATCTCTGTAATCTCAACACTTTGGAGGTTGAGGCAAGATAGTGAGAACTTGTCTCAAAACAAACCAGAGTGGAAGGAATAGAAAGAAGAGAGGGTTGAAGAAGAGGAGGAGAATGCAAAGATCAAAGGGGTTTAAAGGGCAGGGATAGCATCGGGCTCTTTGTTT
This sequence comes from Phyllotis vaccarum, assembly GCA_033318265.1. NCBI lineage: Eukaryota > Metazoa > Chordata > Mammalia > Rodentia > Cricetidae > Phyllotis > Phyllotis vaccarum. The sequence goes on along the minus strand of JARWLC010000013.1, from coordinate 133,719,714 downwards.
CATTGCCAGTACCATGAGAAAGGGGAACTCTATGCATAGTTAGTGGCAATGGCTGTATGAATGCACTTAGTAACACTGAATTATATACCTAAAATGGTAATGATAGAAAATAAATCTATTAATCTCTCATGGTTATGTTATGGGTTGCCACTTTGACTGTGTAGAATATTTCTGCTGCAGAAACATCTGAATGGTATCCCGAATATAAGAACAGAGAAAGGAGCTTCTGAGAGAAAATGGATAGTGGCCTTGCTTTTGGTGCTTTGAGGAAATCCAGTGTCAAATATGCTAGGCAAAAAGGTCTACCCTCTAGTTACCCCACTCTTAGCCCTTGTGTATAACTTTAAACTTATAATTCTGTCATTTACATCTCAGGTGATTCACAAGCAGCAAATTAAGTCTTTTGAAAATCAATCAATCTCTCTGTCTCTATCTCTGTCTCTCTCTCTGTCTCTCTCTCTTATTACTCAGAACTATTTAAAAGCAACCTGAATACATATTTTTACTGTAAACTGGATATATCAAATTAAAGATATTTAAATAGTTTTGTGGGGATACTTTTAAATATAATAAAAAAAACAGCCAGAGATGTCAGAGGGATCTACCCACAGTCAGTCTAGGAGGATCAGACAGTGGTAACTCACACCTTTAATCCCAGCACAGGAAACATCCAGGAGTGGTGACCTATGTTCTTAATCCAATCCGAGTTTGAGGTCATTTTAGTTTACTGGAGTTCCAGGCTCCCAGGCAGGAAGTGTTGGTGCCATGCCTTAACTGAGCAAAGAAAGTATTTAAGGCAGGCATAGACAGACAGAGCAGGAAGAAGAAGCCTGGGGGAGTGAGGCTGAGAAAGCTGGAAGACAGCTGGGTGAGATCTGACTGTGGTGTTCACTCTCTCTGATATCTCTACCTTTCCCAGAGATCTGGCCCTGAGTTTCCTTTATTAGTGCAACATAGTTTAGCCTCTGTTTCAAAAAATACCCTATCCACTGGGTGTGGTGGCACACAGCTTTAATCCAGCACTTGGGCAGCAGAGGCAGACAGATCTCTGAGTTCGAGGCCATCCTGGTCTACAGAGTGAGTTTCAGGATAGCCAGAGCTGTTACACAGAGCAACCCTGTCTTGAATAAAACAAAACTAACAATATGCCCCTGTCAAATTCTTACATTGTTCTCATGTTTTACAGTGAACATAACTGGGAGACCAGAAAGTACTTAGTTAGGATGTAACTGCAAATTTTCAGTGTTTAAAATTTACAAAAAGAAATATGGAACTGGCAGAGTAAGGAGGTGGAAAAAAACATTGTCTTTCACTAACTGTATCTGCTTCTTCACTGAAATTTATGGTAAGATATTTTACAAACAGGCTCAGCGCTATTCTATTCACTACCACAGTTTCATTTCCTAGAATATATAGTGAAGTAAAGAAGATCATGCTTTCAGGGATTAGTAGATTGTTACTAGTTTCATGGCTTTGTCAAATCACTCCACCTCATTGAACCTTAGTCTTCTCATCTGTAGAATGGGGAAAATCATGACAACTTAGTGAACAGATATAAGAATATAAAGAGTTCATACATAAAAAGGACTTAGTTTTTATTGTTATCCTCTAGGAACAATAAAGATCTTTTAACACCTGACTCACTGAAATAATGAACAATGTGGATGAGTAAGCTAGCTTCTAGGTTAATTATCACACTTCCCAGTTGAAGTGCAGAGTAGAGTACCATGATTATTTAAATAGTTGAACACAAAAGACTGGGTCACATTAAATATGAAAATGTAAAAGGTGTCTGTAAATAGGAGTTGTTATTATTTTTACTGTTATTATTACCGACTGGGCTAAGAAAATGCCATACTTTGTAGAAATGGGAAAATTGGAAACTGTCTTGACTATGGCCTAATGAAGCAAACAAACATGTGTGTATGTGTGTGTGTTTGTGTGTTTGTGTGTGTGTGTGTGTGTGTGTGTGTGTGTGTGTGTGTGTGGCCTCATACACTATGCAAATGCTCTATCCCTGAGATATACCTTCAGCAGTCACCACTTTATAGAATTTCTTAATACTTTTTAATTTTCTCTTAACCTCTGAGCTCTCAATAGTTTTAAAGGCTACTTGTTTGTTTCTCATCTGTTATTGTCATACACACTCTTAGGCATCATCCCCCCAAACCATGTGGTTATCAAATTTGCTAATATTCCTGACCTCCTGGTTGTATATTATCATGCACAGATCACAAGTGTCCCTAATTCCTAAGAAACTCCCAATGGTTTAGCCTCCAGAACCAACAGTCAGTGGAAGATGTATTATTTGCAAAGAGGTGTGGTGAATGGTATGGAAATCCTGTCATTTGATATAAGTAAATGAGTCCCTTCCCTCATAGTTTCAGGACATCCCCTACAATAACAGACTGTAAAGTTAGTTTCTCAAGCATTTTTCTAGGTTCCAGTCACTACATGGTTGGCTTCAGTAAGACACAACAATATCAGTGGGAAAAGCTATTGTTTTTAGGCGGATATGAGAAGCTGAGTTTAAACAATCTCTTCTTTAAACACTAAGAAAAGCACAATCTATACTTTCCAAGAGGAAAAGCCAGGAACAAAACAAATGAACAAAGTTTTCAAAGACATGCTGAATGAGAATGCAGAAGAACCATTTCAAAAGCTAAAATGGCCTCAAATTGTTGCGTACTTTGATACCTGTAGAGATGGCTCCTAAGTGAATAATAGTTGCTTGAAACTACAGAAGAATGCACAGGTGGGTGTTGTGTGTGTGTATGTGTGTGTGTGTGTGTGTGTGTGTGTGTGTGTGTGTGTGTGTGTGTGTGTGTGTGTCTATCTGTCTGTCTAAGTGAATCCATCTCTGTGGCATGCAACATTAGGAAGAGGAGTAGGAAGAGGAGTGGGGTATAGCTAGCCTGGGAGGGATATGATAGGTATTATAGTTACTTTTCTATTGCTATGACAAAATACCATGATCAAGACAGCTTATCAAAGAAAGCATTTAGTTGGGTTTTCCATTTCAGAAGGTTAAGAATAGCTGAGAGCTCACATATTGACTGAAAATATGAGGCAGAGAAAGAACACACTAGGAATAGCACAGGTTTTTAGAAAACTCAAGGTCCATCTCCAGTAACACATTTTCTTCAACAAGGCCATATCTTCTAATCATTCTCAAAAAATTTCACCAACTGGGAACCAAGTATTCAAACATATGAGCCTATGAGGACCATACTTACACTGTAAGTAGGGATTAATAAGCCTTCCTAGTAGGATCATGGAAGAAACAGTGCTTAAAGCTATGTGGATTATGGAGGCCCAGCTCAAAGGCTTTAGAGATAAATAAAACTATCTAGGGGAACAAAGGAGGCTACAGGGGGGAGGGGAAGAAAGAAAGGTGGAAAGCTATGAGAAGGAACATTCTCAAAGTACAATGTATGAATATATGATAATACACTATGCCATATGCACTATGTCATGTAAAGTGAAAATACACATAAAAGAATTTAAAAATAAACTTTAAAAAAGAAATAAAAATAATCATAAATAAACCAAATCTTTTTCAAATAAAATGTTCATGCATTGGTCATATGAATAAAAAGTCAGGCTTACCTTGACATATTGAACTAGACGCTCTTTGACATTCACTTTATAAGTCTCTATGCCTAGCTCTTTAGACAAACGTAAGATCCTATTCTGGGTTGGTCCCACATAGGCTCCGCCAACATCTACCCATTTAACATGATCATTCTGCAGAAAGAAGAAAATAATGATTTTACTTAAACTTTGTAATCAATAAACCTTTGTATCATGAAAAATCTTGTTTTTGTTTGTTTGGGTTTGTTTTTTTGTTTTGGCTTTTTTTTAATTTTTTTGCTAACTTAAGTGTGTCTTGTATATCCTTTATAATGTATACTGGGAAACAATGTCTGATATTTCAGTAGGCATGTCCATCTGTACAGCTGTTGGTGAGGCTGATTCAACAACACAACACTTAAACAACACTATAGTGCATCCTGCTAATCTAGATCCTTTGCAATCACTTAATTTATTATTACGTTATGTTTCTCTTGGGTTATTGCTACAGGAGTCACTCAGGGATTTATTAATCCTAATTCCTTCATTTCCTCCAAATGAAATCTTAAATCAGCCCACATTTGTAAACTTCTGTTGATATTCTAAAACATTTCCAGGGAAAGAAGGCATCATAGCAAAAGAATATTTAAGAGTATAAAAATATTCATATAACTATTCAACTATTTACAAAATGTAAACTCAGAAACTAAAACAATTTTGTTTTTACTCTTAAACTTCAGCTCTCCACCTTTTGCAGCTTTTCTATTAATACATTATATTTAATCAAAAAATTGAATGTTGGTAGCCTACAACTCATTTATGTATTTTTAATAAGCTCTTTCAGGTATACTTCCATTCTGGTTTTTTTTGCATAAGTTATTGTGTGTGCACATTGCCTTTTGTTCTTTCTTGCCTGATTATTTTTTTATTGTGTAGTAATCATTGTACTTACAGAAACAAACTTCTGGGAGTTATTTTCTCAGAAAAGATTTATGAGATTCTACCAATAATAAGTAACTATTTCTTTTCAGTATCTGAGATTTGAAGCTAGATGGCAATACACATGTAGCCTAGTATTCTTGTAGTTCACCCTTAGTTCTAAGATGCAGTCCAACCTAAAGAAAAGGGTTTGAAAACCTTTCCTCATATACATATTTCCCCGGGCTGGAACAAAATGAATGAGGAGAAAGTCAATTAGGGAGTTCTCTCAGGACATTGGAAAGACATTGTCTTTTTACTTAAGTGAGAAGGTGTGCTAAGATCTGACTTAGATTTTAAAGACTCACTCTCACTGCTGTGATAAAATTGATTATAAGAAACAAGTAAAAATAGGGAAATCAGAAAGCTAAAGCAGCGATCTGGCCTAGAGATCATAGTGGCTCCCCACCATAATGTATGTAGCAGTGACCATAGTAGGAAACAATTAATTCCAAATGTATTTTGAAGACAAAGACAAAACAATTTCTGGACAGAATGAATGTTGGTCTAAAACTACTGAACAAGATTCACGAGCATTTGCTGAGTTGCTGTGTAAGAGTCTTGCTTTTGCAGTTGTTGGTAAGGGAACCTAGGACATTTAGCATGGTAGAAAATTGTTCTACCACTGAGCAATTCAGCAGCAGCTTTCTGAAGTGAATGTTTTATGTTCCTCAACAAGAATGTACTCTAGGCATAGGGTTATACCTCAGTGATTCAGTTCTTGTCCTGTATGTTCTGGGTTTCATGCCCAGGACACACACAAAAAAATCAGTTTGGATGGTCGATTCTGAGGTATCTGTTCAACATCTATCTCTACTAATTTCTAACTTCCCTGACATATCAATAGGGGAATTACTCAGAGTTTCCATTCTGCTTTAGCAGTAGTAGTGAAGGAGTATTTTGATTTCTTTAATCTGGATATCATAATTTTCACGTTTTCTTTCACTAATGCTAATACTGTCTCCTAAATCTTTTTAAGTCTCCAAAATCTTTTTAAGAATAAAACTGGAGTCAGTACACCAATAAATTTCTATTGCTTTCACACTGACAACAGAAACTCTTGGAAATTTCCAGGCATTTCTTTAGAATACTGACACTCACTTTAAAGCAAATGAAGCAGGAAAAAGAGTGAAGCATTCTACGATTTTTTTTAAAATCAGAAATATTTGAATGAGGTACCTTGGGTTCAGCAGGAAGCCACTAAGAAGTGTAATGTGGTATTCTTTCACAGTGTGATTGTTCTTTATTTAGAACATATTACTCAGCCTAAAGGCCAAACATAGAAATCTATTAGAAAATAAATATGCTGACTTTGATGGTCTTGCAGGCATTCCAACTTTACTAATTTGATTCTGTAGAATTATAGATGGTTTGGTTATGAAAAATGGTAAATTCTGAACTTGTAGAAAAATCCATCAGAAGTCAGATAACAATATCAAATTTGAAATTTTGTTTTTTTAAGATCCAAATAGTTTAGATGACTTCTTCCAAAATTATCCTGATTGTGTTGTTGTTTTTGTTTTCTATTAAATACCTTATAACCCTTTATAAGCCTTCTTTTTCTCTCTCTAGGTATTTGAAATATACATATATAAATATATTTCTAGGATTTCTTTCTTATATACCAAAGTGTACAGTGCTAAATAGATGTTAATAATTCCTGTCTGCTGCTGAAATATATAAATGGAGCAATACAGCCAAGTAGCTCAAGCCAATAACATAGATTAGGATAAGCATGTCAGAATTTCATTTCCTTTATATGACTTGCTCTTAACTGAAAATCTGCAGCATGACTAATATTCCTATTTAATAAGCAAAAAGTTTAAATTATAAGAAAAGAAGGACTAAGGAATAACTTAACTATCTCTAAAATCAAAAACTATTTTTCAGAAATACAGAAAAATCACATCTACTAAGTGAATATAGGTAAAATGTTCAACTTTTTATTTACACTACCACACAATGCCTTCTATTTGAATTTGAAGATAAAATGGTTGTGGGGGGTATACACCTATGATTCAATCATTCCAAAGGCTGGAGCAGCAGGATCTCAAGTTGAAGGCCACCCTAGTTACACAGCAAGACCCTATCTCAAAAATTTGAAGTGAAGAGCCAAATAATGGTGGTCTATACCTTTAATCTCAGCACTGGGAAAGTAAAGGCAGGTGAATCTCTGTGAGTTCATGGCCAGCTTGGTCTACATATGAGCTCAAGGATAGCCAGGGCTACACAGTGAGATCTAGTCTCAAAAACACACAAAAAATTAAAATAAAGGTGTACAGGCGCTTCTTGGAAGGCATATGAGTATATCTTATCATTCAGCTGAGAAGATTTGGATGTGAAATCCTAATAGAACTTATCCAAGGTAGACTCAGATTCAGGAAGGTATAGTGAAGAGATTCCAGTCTCCTTACATCTTTTGTACATTTTTAATCCATACAAATGTTTTGTCTGCATGCATGTGTGTGCACCATGGGTGTACCTGGTACCCACCAAAGTCACAAGATGACTTCAGACTCAGGAACTGGACTTATAAATGGCTGTGTACCACCACATGGGAGCTTGGAATCAAGCCTAGGTCCTCTACAAGTACTCTTAACCAAAACTCATAGCAGACTATATCTATGGAAACACTCAGAAATATTCCAAATAAATGTAATGCCAATATACATCGAAGTAAAGGAATCAAGTGCTTTATACCACAAAGTAGCATATCTTCAACCTCTCCTAAGAAGCCCTCTCCTAAGAAAAAGTAAATGGAGATTCAGCAGTCCTGAGAATTTACTCTCAAATATCCAGATGATTCCAAGGCTAGAGGTCTATAGACCATACATTGGGGTAACAAGGCTGTAGGACACACTGTTAGAGCTGAGAAAAACAAAAACATGCCTCATATGTATAATGAAGTAGATGCACATAACAGAAAAACATGCAAGGCATGGTATGACTGGAAGAGGTACTACATCATCCTAGTTCAAATGTCATCATACAGCTATTGGAGTAACCATTCCAAATCCTGTTTTTATGCCTGCTTCTTCTCTGCTGCCAGCAAATGTTAAATACTTGCTTTCCCAGGCTTGACCTACAGTTGAGACAGCCACTCTACTTAATGAGACAAATGGCTGCCTGGAGTTTACTGGTATAGAAAAAGTTCTGTTTGTCTCAGCCAAGGATGGTGCTGTTTTTTCATTCTATTTCATTTTTGCTTGTTTTTTTTTTTAAAAAAAATAAATAATAATAATAATAATAATAAAAACAAGATACCACTACTATGAAGCCCAGGCTGGTCTTAAAGTCATTACCCTCTTGCCTAGACCTCTCATGAGCAGCACTCACTACTGTGAGTCACAAGGCCCAGTACCCAGTGATTCTTGTTTCCTTGAGAAAAGACTTGCTTAGAGCCCCAGTACTCACTTTGTTACCAAAATGAAACAAGGCAACATGCAAAGAATGGTAGAACAAAGAATGAAGCCTTAATGACAAAACTGAACTATCCTGGAATATCTACCACTAAACTTCTGTGAAATAATTTAGTGATTTTACTGCCTAAACTAGTTACTATTATTGCATAGTCCATTCTGTTACTAGCCTAACAGAAATATCTACCTAAGTAGACAGTCTCTCCTAGTCATTTAAAAAAAAAAAAAAACCAATATGCTTTTTTACCCACACTGCCAGTACTCAGCCTTCATCCTATATAATTTGGCACTGTTGAACATTCCTTCCTCTTCCCTCCAGTGACAGGCCTGGAATAGCAGTTTTAGTCATAGTTTTCATCTGGCCCTCCTTCTTAGCTTCTATGGCTTTTCTCTGGCTCCTTCCCCGTCTGTCTCCTGTTTCATTACATGACCCACAAACTTCCATCTTTGACCTTATTTCTTTATATCTTCTCTATATGTACTTTCATGAGCTCCCATAGATTCAGTTACTTATAAACACAGTAATATTAAACAATAGTTAGCCTGTAATTTTTCAAACTGCTAATGGACATCCATATATAAAAGGCAGTGATATAACATGAACCATGCTTCTTATATCTAGCCAGACCAGAACTGAGCAAAGAGGTCAAGGGAAAAAGTACAGAAAGATATGCTACATTTACTTCTGCAACTACAGCCATTACACTTATTTAAGCTACATACTGTTGTATAAACAAGAAACCTACATTGTGTGTGTGTGTGTGTGTGTGTGTGTGTGTGTGTGTGTGTGTGTGTGTGGATACATGTACTGTATACTCAATTTGACTCTAATATAGAGAATATAACACCATAATGAAGTTATTTGTTCACATTTGTTGTGTTTACTAGAATGTGAGTTAGTGAAGCCAGAGGCTATCACTATCTAGTGAGCACTTGTTCAAATGAATGATCATGTTGGGCATATAGTATATGTATATAATCCTAGCACTTGGAAGACTGCGGTATGAATTTAAGGTCAGCCAGGACTATATAGTGGGTTAAGCCAGCCCTAGAAACCAAGAAAAATATTGTTTCAAAAATAAATAAACAAAGAAAATGTCACTTACTTGATGAAATAGTTTAGACTTGGTGGGTAAATGGCTTAACTCTGATCTCATGAGATCCCTCCAATTCTAGTGGCCCCATTTATAGTTTTAAGTGACATGTTGTAAATATTGAAATCACTTACCCTCACAGTATATGTTCTTCCTCCAACTCTTTCACGAGCTTCCAAAACCAAGACATTAATTTTATATTCAGACAGGAGTTTGGCAGCAGCCAATCCTAAAGGCAAAATAAAAGAGACGAATGTTAACATCTAAATGCCAGACATCTCAGATTTGACCAGATATTACTAGAAAATGAGTAAAATACAGTACATCTAGTCTGTTGGTTTTGCTATTATTCTCAGAAATTTTGACAAATATTACTAGCTATCATAAAGGATCCCCAAATGACTAGCTTATTCATCTTGTATTTAAGGTTAGCTACTAGAAAAAAGTAGCAGTCTTTTTGAAAGTGTATCTTGTTTTCTAGAGTAATCAAATCACACTTAGAGAATCTTTTGAGCTCTCTTCCAGAAATTCTGACTGTATAAACAGGTATAGGGCTCAGTCATTCAGTGTTAGAGCACTTGCCTACTATGCCCCATACCCAAAGTTCCATCTTTAGCATCAAAAAATGCTAATTAAACAGGAGAGCATTTTTTTTTTCTGTAAAACGTCCATGCTTCCAGCAGCACTCAGATGTCTGGACTTTTCTCAACTTAAATTTTATCAGTACCTATTATTTATATCTGTATTACACGGTTCCCTCAGTATATTCTAAGATTCTTAGAGTTAGGAGCGTGCTTAACTTCATTCATTAGCTCAAAGCTAAGAACAAATTCTCATCTATAAGTAAAAGCTTTAATAAAAGATACATTTAAAATCCAATATTGCAGCAGTGGAAAAGTTAAGACAGTGTTATAAGTTACTGTTTTATCACAGGCACATGATACCAGTATATGTTATAATTTCAGTAACCTTAATCTAATCACCTAGTTCATCAAGGGTTTCCCAGGTTTCTTTACTATAAAATTACATATTCACACTTCTTTTTATACTGTTCTCATTGGAAGGAATGCTATGCATACTCTGCATTTGAACAACAGGAAGTTATAGTCTACCATTTTGGGGGTACTGTATTTATATAAATTGTTGAGAATTCAACAGTACAGCATTGTTTCTTTACCCCATTTATTTAGTCAATCATTAGTATGGACTCACAGATATTTGTATTGTATTTCAATATATAATTCAATACTGCATTATTTATTGCTGAAATTATTTAAATTATTTACTAGGAACTCTTTGGTTCTTGTGTGCCTTTTGACAGGCCTCTATTAGTTTGTATTTGTACATGGGCATGAACCTTCTTGCTTCCTAGTGCCACAGGATGCCCCAGGCTCACAGTTTCTTCCCTACCTGTCCAAGTCTTACAATCACCCATTTCTATAGTGAGCCTTGCTAGCCTTTTGAAAGGGGGGTGGGTAAAGTTAAAAATCAAAACGCGGTGCTCCGTGTGTTCCATTGTAATTTTATTTGCTTGCATGAACTCTCAACTCTCATAGTAAGGAAATATATGCTTGTATATGCTTACTTTTCAACCTGCATTCCTTATATTTCAAATGCTACCTTAGTACCTGCTTATCTTTGTACCACTGTAGTATGAGGTTTCTGGGCCGAACTTTTGGGCCTAGTCTCAAGGTTTAGACCCACAGACCCACAGACCCACAGACCCTCAAAGACACAGAGATGCTTACACTAGTTTTAGGCTGATTGGCCTAAGGCCCAGGCATATCACTTGCTAACTCTTTACCCCTAATCTAACCCATGACTCTTATCCTGTTCAGCCATGTGGCTCAGTACCTTTTCTCAGAGTAGCATAGCTGTCCTCTGTTTCTTCTGGCTTCTCTCTGGCATTCTGCTCTGTTCTGCCTGTTCCTAGAGTCTTCTTAGTCTGGTGGCCCCACCCACACTTCCTGTCTGCCTTTGGCCAATCAGCACTTTTCATTAAACCAGTGGGTGAGACAATTATTTACAATGGAATAACATAATCCTCCTACATACCACCAGTTAAAAATGAAATAAATCATACTATAGAGGTAAATAAAATAAGGGAGAAAGACTAATTAGAATGTTAGAAAAATAAAAGAGTAACAGCAGAGATGACAATAGTAAAATATCAAGACACACACACAGATATATATAGTTGAAGAGAAATGCTAGAGTGATTATAAAGTCTATTAATTTAAAATGTTCTAATAGTATATGTTCTGAAGATAGAAAGAGCTGAAAAATAGAGGGTTTTTTTTTTAAAAAAATTTTACTAGTATTTACTTGATGCTATCACTAGCACTGCTGTCCTGGGTTTGTCAGGGGTGTGATGTTATATAAGACATGGGAGTAAATCGGCTTGTTATCATCAAGAAGCATGATTTTTGGTATGTGGATAAAGAATGATGAGATTGAGAATCACTTCATTGAAATTCAGGTAGAATTCTGCATGGAAATCATCTGGCCCTGGGCTACTTTTTGGTTGGGAAACTTTTAATGACTGCTTCAATTACCTTAGGGATTGTAGTTCTATTTAAATAGCTTAATTGGTCTTAATTTAATTTTGATAAGTAATACCTATCCAGGAAGCTGTCCATTTCCTTTAGGTTTTCCAATTTTGTGGAGTACAGGTTTTCGAAGTATGTCCTAATGATTCTATAGATTTATTATGTATTTATTTATGTCTTATTATGTCCTCCTTTTCATTCCTGATTTTGTTAATTTGGATAGTCTCTCTCTGCCTTTTGCTTAGTTTGGATAAGAGTTTGTCTATCCTGTTGATTTTCTCAAAGAACTGACTGTTTCATTGATTCTTTGTATTGTTCTTTTTGTCTCAATTCTATTGTAAAAAATGTTTAAATAAAAAATATTTAAAAAGAAACATTCCCTGTGACACTAAATATGAATCTGAATAATTAGTCTTGGAATTTAAACAGGAAGTTACTTAAGAAAATTAATTAGTCTTAGCCCTCCCTATCTATGGATCATCAAATTCAATCAACTATAAGCTGTTTTTGTTTCTATTTTTTGTTTTGTTTTGTTTTTAGAGACTGTGTCTATCTGGCTTAACTAGTACTGTGTTGCACACCTATAGTACTGACACTAGGAAGTAAAGGCAAGAGGATCAGGACTTCAAGGCCATCTATGTATATTGTGAGTTTGAGGCTTAAAGATGAGATAGTTATAGTTTTCTAATGACAGTTTTAGAAAAGAAATTCACTTAGAGGTTAAACTGTATTAAGTTTGAGAGACATCAAAAGATAATTTTCAGTTAGTAATACAAGTTAGAAAAAAGTGAATTAGGTACACTCTTTTGGACTCACCAAAATAGGATAAATAATAGAATGTTTTCTTTGAATTTGTCAATTGTTAATGGAATGGACATTATTCATGTAATCATTGCTTGTATATATTGTATACAATTATTGTACCTATTGTACAATAGGTTAGTTATAACCTTTTTTATTTTTGACACAAAAGGGGATATGTGGTGACATATTTTATATTTAATAAATCAGCCTGGAATATCAGAGGACAGAGCCATCTCTTCCAGCATTTGTTTGTTTGTTTGTTTTTGTTTTTCAAGACAGGGTTTTCTGTGTAACAGCCCTGGATATCCTGGAACTTGCTTTGTAGATCAAGCTGGCCTCAAAGTCACAGAGATCCTCCTGCTTCTGCCTACCAGGTACTGGGACTAATGGCATGCTCCTCTGCCTGGCCAGTCACTTCTACAGAATACCTCAATGTCTGTCTATGCCTGCCTTAAATATCTTCTTCACCTAGTTTTTTCACTTCTGGGATCAGATCTGCATCATAATCCTATAATTAGGATTAAAGGTATAAACTATTACTGTTTGACTCACAGAAACACAAAAAGATCTCTGTCTTCTGAGCTATGGGATTAAAGGCGTAGGTCAGCACTTAGTCATTTCCTTGCTGGCATCCAAAAAAAAAATTATTAAAAAATAAATAAAATTTGGGTCAGTAGTGAAGAAATGCAATAATTTTGTCATTATTCTATAAATAACATGAAAATTATTTGCACAGAATATAAATTGCACTAGGTATCAAATAATCTGGAGATGATTTAAAGTACAAAGAATTATTATAAAAGTTCTGTGTAACTTCTATATAAAACACTTGAAAATCATCTTATTTTGGTATCCACAGGGGCTCTAAGACCAAACTTCCTCAGATATTAAGGAATGATTATTATACAAAACATCTCTTCCATGATGCTGAATAAATGAATGTTAATGTTTCAGTTCTCATGTTGATTGTGAAAATAATGACTAATAAGGAATTTTCATCACCAACAAAAGGTTAGAAAGCAGAAGAGTTCTTTTTTTAATGCTAGTAGGTAAAGCACAGAGAAATTTTGCAATCTAGAAAGGTGTATAGCCAATTTTTCTGATTTTTAAACAAGTATTATGCTTTCTGACAAACAAGAACAAAGTATAGCAGTATGCAAAAAAGCTTGTTATACATACAATTATTCCTGTCTGTCTACCTAACTGTCTAATCGATACTTATCTCTATCTGGATTTTGTGCTGACTGTCGGATAAATCATTCTGTGTTGTTATAAAGATCAAACATTAAAATATTTTCCATTTCAATAAGATAAAAACATACTACAGTCTCAAGAGGTAAATAGAATTAAGCTAACAATTAACGTCAATTTGCCCTTAATTCAACAGACAATTTGTCTAGACAGTTTCAGTTTATTTGATTATTGCTCAACATTTATCTTCACTTTAGGATAATAAATCTTACCTAAGTTGGGGAATGTAATTACTTCTTAATTCATTATTTGTCCAAGTCTTTCATTGAAATTTCAAATACACTACAAATGTTCCACACAGACATCCTCAAATTCTGAACATGGAGAAAAGCCAAATTTAAAGCCATAATTCTCCCAAAAGTTTTATGAGTACTAATCCTCCAACAAGACACCCCAAAAAGAGTATTAATGTTCATAAAGTTGAGATACTCATACTTCTCCTTTGGGATACATTTCCAGAGACCACGGATTATATTAAAGGCCCTAAGCAGTCTTGCAGCAAAATAATTAATAATAAAGGATTCATTAAATTCAGCATTTCTCCACACTGTTATTCATTTTAAAATACTGTGCACCAAATACAGTTAGGAAAAACTGGTTTAATCACGTTCAAGATTGTTCAAATAGTTACAGTAATAAACTCCCATAAGCAGGGCCCTAGGTTAAATAACATCATAACATCTATAACATAAGTTAGGGAGCAAAACTTTGATATAGTCATTGTTTATCCTCTCACACCTCACAAAATGATTCTAATATTAGAAGTGATATTTCCAACTTTTCATACTGATCATCACCCGAGAATGTGTATAGTTAATTCCTTACTATTTTATAATGTGATCCCAGACCAGCAGAATCCCTATATAACTGCACACTTGGATTCTTGAACTGAAGACTTCAAGGACAATAAAAAGTATAATTAAACATCACTTAAAGTTTCTAGGCAACATTCTCAAACTAGAAAACAGAGAACAGAACCTTACAAATTTCACTTAAGGCATATAGTGAACACTCCATTGATAAATATTGAATGAACAAATGGACAAATAAATACATGCATGCATGAATGAATGTGAACACACAATAAAAAGGTTTTACCATGCCACAGCACACAGTTAATTCATTTAATTTGGAAATGATCAATTTAAATGTCAGCTTCATTATAGTTAATAATTTATCTAAAGTCCAGAACACTTTTTGTCAAGTATTACTTCCTCCATAAAATAATTCCCTTGTAATTTCCAGTAGGCAGCATTAGCTGTTACCTTCCTGTGCCCTTGACTCTGTGAACCAATCTTAAGCTTTTTATTTTATTTTATTTTATTTTATTTTATTTTATTTTATTTAGTTATTTATTTGTTTGTCTATTATTTATTTATTTGTTCGTTTGTTCGTTCATTCATTCATTCATTCATTCATTCATTCATTCATTCATTCATTCATTTATTTATTTGCATGAGAGTGCTTGGAACCAGCACTTAGGATATGGACACAGGAAAATCACAAGTTAGACTATCTGGCCAGTAAGTCCCCAGAATCTGTCTGTTTCCACAGCCTCAGCTCAGTTTCTTAACTTAGGTCCTCAATCTTACAGAGAAAACATGTTACCCATTAAGCCATTTCCCTAGCATCTTCTTTTGTTTTATGAATCCAGCTCACTCTGTAGTTAAGGCTAATCTGGAACTTCCTACTTAGTTCAGGCTGATTTTCAACTTATCTTGCCAATTAATTTCCAATTATCTTGCCTCAGCTTTTTAAGAGCTAGAATTAAAAATGTAAGCTACTATACCCAGCTTTCAGGGGTATATTTGTTCCAAAATGCTAAGTATCACTGATCACAACTGTTTAATCTCTATACAGTATACTAAAATCACTATTTTTAAAGTATACAAGGGTGAGTAGGCTAGAAGGATGGCTCAGAGATTAAAAGAACTTGTTGCTCTTACAGAATTGCTCTTACAGGTTTGGTTCCCAACACCTACATGGTAACTGAAAATCATTCATAACTCCAGTTATAGAGGGATCTCATGCTATCTTCCAACCTCCTCAACCATCAGGCACACAAAGTGCACATACATAAACACAAGCAAAAACACTCATACACAAAAAATAAAATAATGCATCTAGAATAGAAAGAAAGAAAGAGAGAGAGAGGGGGAGAGAGAGAGAGAGAGAGAGACAGAGAGAGAGAGAGAGAGAGAGAGAGAGAGAGAAGAAAGAAAGAAAGAAAGAAAGAAAGAAAGAAAGAAAGAAAGAAAGAAAGAAAGAAAGAAAGAAAGAAAGAAAGAAAGAAAGAAAGAAAGAAAGAAAGAAAGAAAGAAAGAAAGAAAGAAAGTGTATATGGGCTGGCTATATGGCTCAGTTAGTAAAGGTAGTTGCTGCAAAGGCCTGGTGATCTGTGCTCAATTCCCAAAACCCACATAAAGGTGAAAGAAGACAACAGCTCATGTGTGCTGTAGTGTTTGTACACACACACACACACACACACACACACACACACACACACACACACACACACACATACACATTACCATACAGGCAATAATAATAAACATTTAGAGGTAAATATGTTTGTCAGATAGGAGTTTCCAAACCTAATAGGATACTACACATTTTTCAGTGTAAAACTGTCCATGAAGCAATAGCGTATAATTCAGTCACATGTGTAAATTGCTGTCAGGTAATAGCTTCTAGGTTTTAGGGCATCAGTCCTCAAAGAAAGTGCCAACGATTAATGCAGATCCATGGATAAGCCTTCAAGGCAAATTAGTGAGATAGAGAATAGCAAAGGACTGTCCTGAATTTTTAAAGATCAAAGGTCTTGTTAAGTCACTGAGACTTCTGTGATATTTGATAATTCATTTGCCTTTTTGAGCCTCTATTATGGTCCTTCTGAAATCTTGTGAGCAGTTATTAAGACCCTCAGACATGGTTAATATGTAGTTAACTCTTAAATTTAATAACCTTGTTTAACTTCTTATTGACACTCTTGCCCTTCTCAATCAAATACTGTTAATAAATAAAGCTTTGTTTACTTTGGCCTACCAACTAAAAAAGTGCTTTTAAACAAGGACTCAGAGAGGCCATGGGTAAATGTGAATACACATATGTGAACAGATCTGGATGCTAACTTAAGCTACTACAGCGTCTGTATAAAAAATAAAGCAAGCCAATTCCATTAAAGTACGGAAGAACAGAGTGCTAAGGAATGGTGCAAAAGTAAACCCAAAGATGAAAACCTTATGAAGCAGATTAATTACCAAAAGAAAAAGAAAATGCTGAAATATATAAATGATATATCACATGTTACATATACTCCAACTTCACTTTTCCCCCTTGGGATAGGATTTCATGTATTTCACAATGGCCCAAACATACTTCGTGCTGAATCTGACCCTGAACGTCTGGCCATCCTGCTTCCACCTCCTGAGTGGAATTACAAGTGCATAGTAGTATGCAGTGTTGGAGACCAAACCCAGGCTTCATGAATATTAGCAAGAACTTTATCACCTGAAGTGCATCCCTTGCCACTCTCCTTTTTTCAGTGCTGGGAACTGAATTCCCAGCTTTGCCTAAGGCATGTGTATACTCTACTACTGAGCTATACTCCCATTTAATCCTACCACTAAATAATAAAACCACAATTAAAAGACTTTAAAATTCCCCAATTCACAATGTTAGGTGACAATATAACAAGGACAATATTATCTAAAGGAAAATACAAGTTGCTGTTTATATATTTGTCAAAATAAAGAGAGGGAAAATAGCTTAAACACAACTTCTCAAATGTTCACAATTAGAAAATTTTTGAAAAGTTTGAATCACTTAACCTTTTTTTTAATAAAAATAAAAACCTTATCATGAAATCTATGCATCTCAAACATGCATGTGCATTCAGTAGGCAAATACAAAGTATATACACTTCTAAATAACACAGTTGAATGTTTTTTTCAAGTTTCAGTATGTGAAAAAAAGCTATAATAAGTCCTCACTATTTCTGGATACTGTTGAATCCAACTACTGCAATACTTTTCATGTTAAAAGATGTGTCCACCACAACTGCTCAGATAATGGGGTACAATTTCATCAATAATGCATTATAACATTCCTTTTCTCCATACTTGGTCTCTGTGGTCCGTATAATTATATTATACTTAGATTTAATCTTAAAAACATTTATCACATTAGCTGAGATTTATGTACAAATTTAAATCGATTAACACTGATTAAATGTTAAAACTGCTCATTCAACGTCAGATCCATCCCAAAGTTCATCTGACTAGTTAAAAAAGATTTTTTTAAATCAGAATTCAAATAAATTTAACTCTTTTATCATTGTTCAAAAACAACAAAAATAGTTTACACAACAGAATGAATGTATACTGGTGTGCTTTTAATGTAAAAAATCAAATTAAAGAAGTATCCTAAAAGACATGCAATTATCATGATCACTGAACCTCAGAGTATCCAATAACTAAGCTA
Source organism: Phyllotis vaccarum (assembly GCA_033318265.1). Classification (NCBI taxonomy): domain Eukaryota; kingdom Metazoa; phylum Chordata; class Mammalia; order Rodentia; family Cricetidae; genus Phyllotis; species Phyllotis vaccarum. Next base: position 133,701,564 of record JARWLC010000013.1, on the reverse strand, counting down.
TCAAAAACCAGTACCTCTTTTAAAATAAAGCTTTTTTTTAAATCACTGCAAAAACACATGGTATGTGCTGGTAAGTTCTGGGTTAAAATGTTTAAAATGATCCTCAGAAATGATTCATACAGGTGATGTATTTCAGAAAAGAGGATACTATAGTATGCAGAACTCAATGCATTAGTCATTCTTCTTGCAAAATGACCTTTATGCCTTGGATCATGAGAAAATTCAGTCCCTGCTAGTTCAATACAGTACGGGTTCTGGGCAGCTAGAGCTATCAATTGTAGTAGAAATTGGCTCATAGATAAAAATATGAATAGTGAGGGCTCTTTCTACATGATACTTAGTATTTATTTAAAAAAAAACAAACAAAAACCATTTTATTCACTAAGAACTATACAGCATTATGACTAAGGTATTTTCATTAAGTACATGCTAACCCTTTACAGTTAAGAAACACAAACTTACAGGCAGACATGGCACATTGAATCTTCCAAGTATCTCCCAAAGGTTCAAAGGGAAACTGTTTCCCGCTACTGGTATTTCTGTCATGGGTTTAAATTAAGCATTACTTGTGACTGGCATATACCCTAATGACCCTACATCAAGCTCCTCTGGTGTCTACTGTTTGGGATGTCTTTTTAAAACTGTCTTATCCCTATCTAGTATAATAAATCATACTTCCTTCTCAAGGTCCCAGTACTTTGTTCATCTTCACAACATTAACATTTGTCTCACTGTATTCATGTTTATTGTTTGCCTATTACTTCTAGTAAGAAGATAAGCACACATTTCTGGCAGGGATGCTAGTTATCTTTATATTAACCCTCTATCTCTGTGATCTAGCTACTGCTCAGTATATATTAGAAGCCTGTAACAGTAAGGTTTTCTGGCTCCGGGCGGGCAGAGGTCCAGACCCACAGACTTGCAGCCCCAGACCCCTTGGCCACCCGCAGTTGATCAGGTCCCCAGAAATGACTCAAACACTTATATTAGCTTCATGCTGTTTGGTCTATGGCCCAGGCACATTGCTAGCTAGCTCTTACATCTTAATTCAATCCATTTTCATTAATCTGTCTGGCTCACGTGTTCTTTACATGCTTTTTTGGGGCAGCTGACTTGGACTGTCTCTGACTCCACCCTTCCTTTCCAACCTATTCTTGATTCCCCACCTACTTTTTCTATGGTGCCTGTCATGTGCCAAAACAGCTCCTTTATTTAAAGATTGATATTCACAGCATACAGAACGACAAATGTCTGAATAAGTTCAGGAGCCAGAGCTCTTGAATTGCTTAGAGGAATAGAGTGCTCCCCCTTTCCTAACTGTATTCAGAGCTATAGTTAGATAATTGCTAAGGAGATTCTCCCAGGAGAATTACATTTGTAGGTGATTGAATTATTGCCTTTTAAACCCCCTCTGACCCAAAGCTCTGAGATTCCAAAAGCCCTATGAAGAATATAGATATATTGTCCTAAGAAGATGGCCTTTTTCTGCTTCTTACTTCACTCTCTGAAAAGAACCATTTCGGAAGTTCTTGGATAAGGAAAAAAGTTTTGTTGTTTATTTCATCTGTGATGGTTATGACTAAAAACTAGCATCTAAAGTCAGAAAGTGATACATTGCCCTTAAAAATAAGATTGAGAAATAAGACTCAGAAAATAAATGTAGCTTGTTAAACATAGATAAAAATCTCTTTAAGAAGGGAGAAAAATCAACAGAACCCAGGGTGATCATCCAGGTATTGCAGGATAGATAGGATGAAATATTAGAAGCCCTTCTATGTTAAGATAAAAACGTGGAAGACATAAGAAGATAAAATAAACACACTAGCACTATGACAAAAGGCACTGTGACTAAACTTCACATCCATATTGAGGAAAAGTAGGTAACATTATTTGTCTATCAAGTTAAGTCAGATAACTGATAGTGTGGATTAGGTCTTGAGATACTGGTAATATGGGACCATTGAAGAACTTGAGTAGAATGGTGAAAAAGAAGTGGTTAAAGTAAATCAGTCAAGCCTGGGAGAATATTGCATGCAGGATGGATGTAAAGAGTTATTACTATAAAGCACGGCCACTGGAAAGGTAAGTTTCAGGAGTCAAGAGTCTGCCCTGGAGATGGGAGCATGAACACGGTAACTGGGGAAGCAGGAGAGGAGTCAGTTCAGCTCAAAAGACCTGAAAAAGAATATAGAAGGCCTGAGGATGTAACTTGGTTATCGAAGTATGTGCTTAATATACATGAAGACTAGTGTTTATTCTCTAGCACGTAAAAATAGTAAGGAGGTATAGAAAATAAAAGAAAAGGGCATGACTAGATATGTAGTTCACCTAGCTTGCATAAAGCCCTGGGTTCTATCACTAGTAACACATGAAAAGAAAATTGGGTGTAGTAGCACAAAGCTGGAATCCTAGCACTCTAGAAACAAAGGGAAGAGGGTCAAAAGATCAAGATCATTCTTAACTAAAAGGTGACTCCAAATTCATCCTAGACTTTGTAAAATCCTGTCTCAGACATAAATAAATAAAATAGAGAAAAGGATGTATCAAAAACGATGAGAAGGATGAGTCAAGGAAGTGAGGAATCTGCAATAGAGATGCAAAATTCCATGAAAAGATGGGCTATGGAATACAAGTTTAGAGAAAGAAAAAGATTCAACTTAAAGACTTCAAAGCTTTCTATAGACAAGGGAATCTTGAAGTAATAGAATGAGGAAGAAGTACAGCAGAGCCTCAAGGTGATATCAGAAAAAATTCCAATAGTATGATCAATGGACAATAAAACTTCAGGATTCAACAGTATCACAGAAAACATGGAATGAGTTTCAAAAGGGATGGGTTATAGATTATTGATTATAGGCAGGGCTGTTTCCTTCAGAAGTATTAGCATAGGATAAAAACATTAATTAGATGGGTGGACAGAAAATAAGGTACTGTGGTTGTTGGAAATGTTCTCTCATGTTTTAAAAGCAAAATAGAAATATTATTATTATTCATACCAAGATAAAGCTTTCTAAATATGAATCAGTACTTAGAATATGTCCTCTTTGAGGAGATATTTTATAAGCATAACAGAGCGAATGCTAATTATTGGCTATAGATTATATTTGTATAGGTAGCTTGGTAAGAGTATGTATATCCTAGCAGAGAAGTCTTAAGGAATATTCCAGAGCATTTAAAACTGACACATAGCTGCTCTTTGAAAAACCCAGATCCATGCTTTAGAGTGTATCTTTCCTTTCAGATTGCCACTGTCCCTTAACCCTTGCGCTTATAATCTATTACTAATATTACTCTAAAACAATCTTCCAGCTCAGCTTCAATAAATACATAAATTTGATTCAGGAGCTGGGAGGAGTGGTCTTACCTTTAATTCTAGGACTTGGGAGACAGAAACAGGAGGATTCATGGTAGCCTCAACTACAGACAAATGTGATATGTGAGGCCAGGCCAGCCTGGACTATATCAGACCTGTGTCAAAACAAAGAAACAAAGGGGCTATATCATGGGATTCATACCATGGGATATGGCCAAGCCTGCATAAAGAGACATGTTGTAGTGTGCAGTGTTCACAAAAATGCTCTCACCTATTCATGAAACATACAGACTGTACCTAAAACCTGAGTTAGACAGGCATCTACATCTATGTTAGTAATAAATCATTTTTGGATGACAACACACATTAGTAATAGTAATAAGTAATAATCTGTATGACTTATAAAATTTCTCAGATATGACTGGTAGAAATGATACTAAAGGAAACCAAGTCCTTTTTGTCAATGTTGTTGGCACACTGAAAGTTGGTGTCTGGAAAAGTAAGCATATTGAACAAAAAAAAATGTTCTTTATGCCCCTGAAAAAAAATAAATTATTAATAATTTCCAAGAATAGGTACAAATTTTTTGTGTGGTTTCATATAATTTGGATGCACTTTTTCAGAAGTAAGAAACCAATACATCAGGTATGGTAGCATACAACTGTAATCCCAGCACTTGAAAGGGGAGGCAAGAAGATTAGAAGCACAAAGCCATTCTAAATACACAATGATTTCAAGTCCAGCTTATGCTACATGAGACTCTGTCTCAATCCAGCACCACCACAAAACAAAAGAAGAAAGCAGAAAGCTGGCAATTTGCTGAGAATGAGATCAGAAGGGACCTCAGCTACGTGTCAAATACACTTCTGTTGCTGGCTAAATATTAGCAGTTAGGTGTGAAAAAGGAGAAAGATTAAGCAATTAGACAAAAGAAAAAAAGGCAGGGCTTGGGCTATAGCTCACTTGATAGAGGACTTCCCTATCACTATCACTCATAAAGCCCTGGGGTTGATCCCTAGCACTACAAAAAAAGCAGGCATGTTATCCCAGATTTGCAATGAGCACTTGGTATTGAGATGGTTAAAAAAAATCAGAAGTCCAAGTTCATTCGTGGCTACATATTAAGTTGAATGACATGCTGAGATACATAAGACACTGTCTCCTAAAATTTTTTAAATTTCAGGCTGGAGAGATAATTCAACTGCTAGACTCACAAACATAAAAAAAAATTAAAAAGGCAATGTTTTCTTTATGAAACACTGGAGACAAACCAAGAAAAGGACAAGAATGAAATCTCAGCAAAACAACAAATTGTGGTATGGTGTTAATCAATTTATAGTACATATTATCATATTTATATTCCAGGGATCAACAACCACATTGCTCCTTTGATACCTGCCTAGAAGGATCAGGTTTTTAGATGCACCAGTCCACTAACTTGTAGGCACTCAACAAGTGTTTATTGAAGGAAAGAATGATAAATACTCCTTTTTCTAACACTTCACCGGGATCTGGCATACTATTGCTGCTACTGGCTAGGAGTAGCAAAGCAACAGTTCATCCCAATCTGGTAATTGTATTCCCAAACAGGAAGAGCCCAGAGCTACCTACAACTCAAATTAATACATAAGTACATCTATTGTTTATTCAAAGGGGGCATACATTAAAATGGATAATCTGAAACCACACTGTCTTTGTCCCTTTTTCGAAGTTTGATCTGGCAGATATATCTCTGAAATTATTAACACCAGAGGGAAAGGGAACATTTCAGTTTGGGCTTCTACCCAGAACCAAATAATAATCCTTAAAATTTTCCAATATGACAATATAAGTGGCAATTTAATATACAAATACTGAAGAGGTCTTCAGGAAAATAACGAAAAAGTTCATGTACTCCTTAGTTGATAAGCTATCCAAGCCAGGTCCTCATGACAAGGTGCAGACAGTGTTGCTCTTGGCAAGAGGATACAAAAAAGTACACTCTGGCCTGATTCAGCTCCTGCTTTATGAAGCGATCCCCTTTGAGCAATAAATACCTTACACTTTTTATTCAAGTTCTGAAAAAACATCAGGAGTAGCTTGAATCTTACAGCTCCTTTAAAACAAACATTACCTTTCCCTAAAGGATTCTGCCTTCTTATTTTTTACCTACTCAAATTTTCTAAGAAATGGTGCTTTGGAGAAGAACTGAATTAATCCTACTACTACTTCAACAGTACAGACATCCATTCGCTGATATTCTGTTTAGAAGAAAGGATGCGAATCAGGGAGGCCAAGCAACCACCTCAAAAATTGCAAGTCGTAAATGGAATAAAACAGATCTGCAGCTTCCCAGGGAGACGATTAGACCTCAGGAGGGTTACCAAAATTCTCAAATCACAGATTCTTGGTTTTGTAAAAATGTGTTGCCCTGTTGAGGACAGAAATGTAATTGCACAGCAAGAACTAATTAATAATTAGTATTTAGTAGTAGGAGTTAAATTATTTTGCCTCCTCCACCAGTGTAGACCAGCAAAAGGACCAACCCCTGCTCCTATCTCACAGGATGGGGCTCTGTCATAGTAACACTCACATGCAGGAGAAAGACCCTGCCAAACACAAAAATATTGCATGTCCCCTACCTCTAGTCAGCCAGGGCCCCTTAAGCTACTGACCTGAGATGCCACCTCCAATCACGACTACGTCGAACATGTGGTTTGCAATATTAGGCTCCTCCAGATTCGTCATGGTTTGGGTGAGATTCTCCGGAGACTCGGGTTTTAAATTGTGGACGGCCCAGGATAGAGCAGACCCTTGTACCGCCCCTTGCCTGGGGTCCCGGGGCGGAGCTGATCTATCTACCCATACCCAGGGGTAGCCCGGCCCTAAAGGCGGAGCCGACCCTTGTGCAAAGACAGGGGGAGTGCTCAGGGGCGGAGCTGATCCTTGCTGAGAAACCCAGGGAGAGCCCAGCACACTGGGCAGGGATGTCTCTAGTAGAGATCCTGAGGTGGCATGGAAAGTAGAAGGTCCCTGCATCAAACCTCGCGGGTTATAAAGTGGGGGAGCTAGGGACCTAGGTACTGAGCTATCAAGAATCAGAGATCTTTGTACCGGCACCCGGGAACGGAAAATGGGTGCAGAAGGTGATGATGTGGATAACCAAGCAGAGATGTACAGAGAGGGTAGGGAGGAGTCTTCTACCGACACCCGTGGAGTATTTTCTGGAGGGGTGGGGAGTTCTAACGAAGGCAGGGATGTGTCACTGTGTGTAAGATGTCTTAGTGGCAATCCCCAGGGGTAGACAGACAATGTGAATGGAGTGGGGTCCTCAATCGACCCTCGGGGAGTGCTGATCATTGAGAAAGGGATAGACCCTAGTTCTGACTCAATGCTAGGTACAGAAAACATCGAAGACACTTGCCCAGAAGTCACAGAGGACCGTGGCTCAAAAGATTGGGATGTGATGGATTCTAATATAGATAAGTGCTGGGAGGTAGAGCCAAGGACGGAGCAATCTGAGGCAGGTATGGGGACCTGATCGCTCTGGCTGGGGGTGTCTAAGTCCAAAGAAGAAGACTTTGTGTTGGGGTCGTTTCTCTGGTCAGAATCATCATCTTTCTGAGAGAGGCTGGTGGAACTAAGGGCACCAACCGGTTCCTGAGTGGACATGCTCCTCTGAGAGGAGGAAGGGGGCTGGGAGGCAGTATGCCACCGAGAGTGGGAGGACTCCCAAGCGCTGCTAGAGATGCTGCCTAGGCGGGGCATCCCTGTAGTGGTCTCAAGAGGGCCACTCCGGGTTTCGGGGGCCCATTCCACCTCACGCCCCCTGCTGCCGCGGCCGCGGCCCCGAGTGCCGCCGCCTGAGGAGGCCTTGTTTTCAGACATAATTCTCACAGTGGTGGGACTCAGAGAATGGCTTCCCTAAACTCTCCCCTCAACTACTAGGGTTTCAGGGCCCAGTTACCACAGTCCGCACTCTGAGGCCCAACCCCAGCTCCCGGCCCACGTGGAGGCGGGGAGATGAGGCTACGACTCAGCGCGGCTCCGCCTTTCCCGCCAACAGCAATGGGCGGCAGACGAGTAGGCGGCCCTCTCGGGCTGGACGATACTACCACCAACAGAAATGGAGGGAGGAAGAGCTTCCGTAGTGAAACACGTGTGAGCGCCCTCAGGGGACGGGCGATACCACCGCGAACTGGGGGCGGGGCGTGCGTAACGTTACTTGTTCCCGCCCTCAGGGGCCGGGAAATTCCATAGCGAACTGGGGGCGGGGCGTGCATAGCGGTATTGGTTCCCGCCCTCAGGGGCCGGGCGATACCACCGCGAGCGAAGGGGGAATGACGTCTGTTAGCGGAGTCCGCGCTCGCAGTGATATAGACTATTAACCTGCCGCTTTCATGGTTAGCTTTCTATCTAAATATTTATGAGCTGAAATGGTCTCAAGAAAGCATATATATAAAGGAAAAAAAGCTGAAGGAAGAGGTGACGGACCTCTGTCTCAGTTTGGTCTCGTCCTCCTGTGACGCCATAAGGCGGGGCTTCCAGCGCAGCCTCGGGAACTTTCTTTGGATAGGGTGGGGAAGGGGAGTAAACTGCTTGTTAAATGAGTGTTATGAGTTTTCTGGTGTGTGTATTCAAGTGAATGTAGCTTACCAGAGTCTAAACAAGTATGCAAGAAAAATAAATCAGCTACCACAAATTAACTGGTATAGAAATTTAAAAATGAAAGCTAAAGGGTGCCTAGGGTGCAAAAAGGGACAGAGATGGAGGTGCTTGAGAGCCGGCTCAGAGGTTAAGAGCACTGATTGCCAGCACCCACATGGCAGCTCACAAGTGTCTGTAATATATGTATATATATTATATATTTATTTATAATATATATGTTATATATTAAGATGGAGCTGGAGAGATGGCTCTGAGGTTAAGAGCACTGGCTGCTCTTCCAGAGGACTCGGGTTCAATTCCCAGCACCCACAAGGCAGTTCACTACTGTCTGTAACTCCTGTTCTAGGGGATGTGACACCTTAACACAAATATATACAGATAAAACACCAATGTACATAAATTTCAAATAAACATTTTTAAAAAGAAAATCTGAGGAGTAACGTATAGCCTAGGAGCACACAATTGTAATGCAAGCATTCTGGTAGGCCTCTCCCTGTGAGTCTGGGACAAAATGATTGCACTTCAAGGCATTTCTAGGCTACAGAATAATTTTGAGGTAAGTCTGGACAACAAAGTAAGCCTCTGTCTCAAGATAAAAATGAAATGACTGAGAACATGTCTCAGTGGTAAAGTATTTGCCTAACATTATGAAGCTCTAAAGAAAAATGATGACATTCAGAACACACTACCTTAAAATATACATCTTGGCATTTAATTTCAGAAAGCAAGAAGGCCCTCCTATTAAGTTCCTTTTGTCCAGTGTTTCTCTCTCTTCCAAATATTGTGACACTTTAATAAAGTTCCTCATGTTCTGATGACCCCCAACCATAAAATGATTTTTGTTGTCACTTCATAACTATAATTTTCTACTGTTATGAATCATAATGTAAATATCTAACATGCAGGATATCTGATATTCAAACCTTGTGAAAGGGTCAGCCCTTCTCCTTTGATGTAGCTTGTAAGAATTGCATTTAATCACCTCTAGGGAATCTGGAAAAATAACTGAGCAGTTAAGATCATTTGCTGCTATCTGGAGAATAAGCCCCCACAATAGTGAGTTCACAACCACTTGGCCTGTAACTCCAGTCTCAGGAGACCTGACACCTTCTTCTATTCTCCATGGGTATCGACACATAGGGCTTATACTCTTGCAGACACACACATACACATAAATAGAAAATAAACCTTAAAAAAAAGGCTGACACAGGAGAATCAAGAGTTAAAGGCTAGCCATGTCTAAATAGCAAAATCTAATTGGAAGCAAATAAGTTTTCTTCCTGTCGATGAATATGGTTAAGTTCTGATTAATAAACGTTATTAAAAATTAGATATAGGACTTTTAATCATGTATAAGTCTCCTGAAGTTTTCTTAAGTGGAAGGATTATGCTGTTTCTCTCCCTCTCTCTGCTTCCTGGAATGTGTGCGTGAAGGATAGAATTCAAGTTATTATCTCGGACCATGAGATGTAAGGAGGCTAGTAGTTAGAGTATATGAGTCTATTGGTTTCTTTTACATTATTGGTACATTTCTTTGTCTTGAAGCCATTATTATTTGAGATTTTCAGTAACAATTAGTTAATGAATAAAATGTTACTGATATACTCCTCCTTCTCTTTCAATCCACGGCCTAGGTTGTGAGACAGATGATAGATAGATAGATAGATAGATAGATAGATAGATAGATAGATAGATAGATAGATGGTAGATTGTAGTATGAGGGTTTGGGACTGGACTTTTGAGCCTAGCCTTAAGGTTTAGACTCACAGACCCACAGAGACACACAGATGCTTACAATAGTTTTAGGCTGATCGGCCTAAGGCCCAGGCATATAACTTGCTAACTCTTTACTAACCCATGACTCTTATCCTGTTCAGCCATGTGGCTCAGTACCTTTTCTCACAGCAGCATGGTTGTCCTCTGCTTCTTCTGGCTTCTCTCTGGTGTTCTGCTCTGTTCTGTCTGTTTTTAGAGTCATTTTAGTCTGGTAGCCCCACCCATACTTTTTGTCTGCCTTTGGCCAATTAGTGCTGTTTATTAAACTCATAGGCAGGGACAATTATATATAATGGAACAACATAATCTCCCTAGAGTAAATAGATGGATTGATAGATACACAGACAGAAGGTATACAGAAATATATGTATATATACTTGTGTGCATATGTATGTACATATTTCTAAATAAATAACCCTTCTAAGTTTGTATAACATTACTCATATGTATGTTTTCCAAGATTGCCATTTGGTATTGGATAACCAATTGATGTTCACTTCACTGGAAAAGACTAGTTCTTCAATCCTCAGCATTCCTTGGTTGCATGTAGTTCTTTGGTAGGTTTGAGGCCTTGTGATCTTTCCCTTGCCTACATTTGTATGTCTAACCATCATCCTTCCTACCTACATTCTAAATACTGGTCCTTATACCCATAGAAAAATATAGTCCTCACCCCTCATCAAAGAAACTTCTCTTTGCAACAGACAGAGACAATTACAGAAAACCACAACCAATAAATGCAGAGTTGTGGAACCAGTCCCAACTGAGGCAACTCCTGTACCTCGGTCTCAGGGATCATTGTAGATGAACTGGCAGAAAGATTATAAGAGCCAGAAGAACTGGGAGTTTGCAGTGAGACTGTCTCTCCTAGGAATATCAGAAGCTAATGTACTTGTTTTGTGGTTTTGGTTCTTTTAGAAAGTTCAAAATTGTCTTTAAAGCAACCTCCAGTCTCAGCTTTATGAGTAATAGAATTATAGGCATATACCACAATGCCTGGTATATATACTTCTTTAGATTGATGTGGGAAAATAAGTGTGTGTCAATTATTGCCCTGTTCAAGAATATTTCTACCTAGTCCTGTTTAGGTCTATCTTAGCAATTACTGGGCTTCTCCTCTCATGTATTCCATCTCTACATTTTGATTAAGTATCAGAACTAGAAGGTGCAGGCCACTTAAAGGTATCCAATAACAGTGTGCTAGCTCACACCTAAACTCAGAAGATCACCATGAGTATAAGGTCAGCCTGAGTTACAAAGTAAGTTCCAGGGCATCCTGAGATAAAGAGCCAGACCCGGGATAGAAATAGAATGACAGATAGATAGATAGATAGATAGATAGATAGATAGATAGATAGATGGATGGGTGGGTGGGTGGCTGGGTGGCTGGGTGGGTGGGTGGCTGGGTGGGTGGCTGGGTGGGTGGCTGGGTGGGTGGGTGAATGGATGGATGGGTGGATAGATAGATAGATAGATAGATAGATAGATAGATAGATAGATAGATAGATAGATAGACAGAACAAACTTTTTGACACATGCTAAGAAAGGTCTCTACCATTGAAGGACAGCCCTAGCCTTGTTCTAATATAACTGAAAGATGAATTGTCCATAGGTTATAAGTTCACAGGGAAAGGAGAAAGGAGATTTTCACTCTAATAAAGAGCTTCTCTAAATCCTTTTTATTCAGCTGTCTGACTTCCCTAAGTGATGGGCTAGATAATCTATCTCTTCTAGTTGCCTTTGATCCTGGTATTCATCACAGAAATAGAAAGAAAACTAGGACAACACCTAAGTTAGTCTCCTTCAATTCATGTTTTTGTGTTTCTGTGCATGTGAGGATACATTTCTATGCAAGTACATTTGCACATGTATGTATAGGCTAGAGGGCATCCTCTGGTGTTGTTCCTAGGGCACCTATCCTGTTTTTTTGAGGCAGAGTCTCTTAGTGGGACCTGGGACTTGATGCTTCAACTAGCTGGCTCGCTAGCCTGTCTCTACCTCTCTAGCTCTGTCTTCACAAGGTGTGCATACCATTGTAGTGGGATTGTGTTCTGTTCCATTGTAAATAATTGACCCGCCTACTGGTTTAATAAAAATGCTAATTGGTGAAAGCAGACAGGAAGTGTGGGTGGGGCTACCAGACTAAAAAAATCTCTGAGAAAAGGTACCACACATGGCTGAACAGGATAAGAATCATGGGTTAGTTTAAGAGTAAAGAGTTAGCAAGTTATATGCCTGGGCCCTAGGCCGATCAGCATAAAATTTATATAAGCGTCTGTGCATTTCTGTGGGACTGAGGGTCTGCAGGTCTGGACCACAGGCCAGACAGGTCAGAAACTACTGCTATGCACCATCATTTTTGGCTTTTTACATGAGTCATAGGATCAAAGTCATATCTTCATACATGTGTGGCAAGCACCTTACCAACTGTGTTACTGTCTCTCCAGTACCAGAAATTTATTATTATTATTATTTACATATATTTGGCCTTCATAGTAGCCAGCAGGAGTACAATTAGTCTTTAGTGTTTATAGACAATAAATATTGGGCTGGAGAAAGAAAACAATGAGAAAAACACTTTGATATTTGCCCCATGGTGTGAAGGAGTCCTACTGAGATATGGTATATGTGGATTAAATGAAATAACTCATAAATATCTCCCAGGATTATGAAGCATAGATGTGATTGAGTTTAACAAATGACAAATAACTTGATTATAGAGTGAAGAATTGAGGGTATAGTGGTAAAATAGGAGATCCTTCATCATAGTTTCATGGTTTAAGACCCAGTATTTAGTTTCCATCCCCAAGAACTACTTACTGCCCCTTTAAAAGAAGTTCCTGTGTTCAAGGCAGAGTACTAAGGGAAGGTAAAGTTTTCCAAACACATCAACATCAGTTCTTTCTCAGACTCCAGGTCAGTGATGATATTGAATCAAGCCCTTTGGATAATTTTTTAAATGCTAGCCCTGGCTGTCTACATCAATAGTACCTAGAGGCCCTACAGGGGCCATGTCTGACATTTATAAACATGTTTGCTTTGCTTCACCTCAACAGACAAGAGTCAGAGTACCCTTTGAATCGTGAGGCTCTAGGCAACTTTAAGTCCACTCTTTATTAAATCATCCCTTGAACTTTCAATATTTCAAGACACAATTTGAAAAACAAGAATTGTTTTTAAAGCCAGGCAGTGCACTCCTTGAGTAGATTAGCAATTAAGTTCAAATCAGCTTCACTTTAGAGATTGCAGCTCCAGGCATCCCCAATGGCTGAGACCAGAATGGTAAAGTAAAACGCTATGATAAACAAACAGTTATCTACAGATTTTGATCAATATGGAACTTGAGGCAAAACAGTACCTTCCTTAAAAGCATCCATTTTAAAAAGGACTTGAATTATAAACCAGATAACTAGCTTCAATTTCCTCAACCTGTTTTTTTTTTTTTAAATAAACACCATCTAAAAGGGCTGAGAGTAAATGCTGTACTCCATTTCTCTCTCCTCCACACCCATTTCCCTGCTGTGACCTCATTAAGATACATCATTTTGGTGCCCTTGCCTTTAAAGTTCTTGTTGATTTGGTCCATGGGAGTGAGGGCCAACAAGGGACTAAAGGACAGGATAGAAAGTTCAGGTTTCCCTATTTAATACAGTTTCCCTAGAGATCAAAGGCAAACTTTATTAACTACACAATTTAATGTTTGTGTATTTAATATATACACAGCCACAGAGTTTGCCAGAGATGTCACAGAGTGGTGACACACCTTTAATCTTAGCTCTCAGGTGGCAGAGGTAGATCTCAGTGAGTTAAAGGCCAAACAGAGCCAGACAGTAGTGGCACACACCTTTAACCCCAACACTTGTTATCTCATGCCTCTGCTCTGAATACCTGGGATACACGTGCATGATGCATGCAGGCAGCACGCACATGTGCCTTTAATCCAGCACTAGGAAAGTCAAAATAAAAAGTGATATGCCTGGACAGAGAAAGGTGTATAAGGTAGGAGAAACCAATAAATAGTTCAGCCCTTCACCTATGCCTGTGACCCCCCTTCCTTTTTGGCTGAGGACTCTAAGGCATTTAATCTGAGGATTTGTGAGGGGTTGGCTAGGTGAGAAATGGCTGTGGCTTGTTCCTCTGTCTCTCTGATCTTTCAGCTTTTCCCCAATATCTGGCTTCTGGTTTTTATTGTAAAACCAATTAGGATTTATGTAAAACATGAGTTTATTCTATTACTGTTAACATCTTTTTGTTCCTAGCCTCTCCTAATACTAAACTGAAGTTGTACTCTTGGTCACCTCAGCTGAACTACATCTGCCGTTTTCCATAGCTTCAGCTCTCAGCTGGTATCCCTTAACACTGCTTTTGTCCATACCCAGTCAGGTCAAAGAGCTGCTAATCTGTGGATGCGAGTTCTCTGGTTAACCCAGCCCATACCCTTGTAAATAATTCCAGTCTTTGGAAGTCTATTAAGAAATCCTAGGTGGTAAAGAAGGTATGGTGCATGTATTCCAGCAAACAGGAAGCTGATGCAAAATGAGGATTACCACCATGGATTACAGAGTGAGACCTTGTCTCAAAACAAAAAATTCAAGGTGAGTTTATCTTATACTCCTAATCAAATTTGACCCTGCAATATGGCCAACTGGGTAAATAGGACCTATTATGTCAACTGGTAACTGAAATTATATACTTCATATGTATTTTGAGTGAGACACCCCCCACCCCCCCCACCTCCTACCGCCGCCGCCAAATCACCCAAAGATAAGCTATCCCTGGTGGTAATCCCAGCACTTGAGAAGGTGGCATAAGTATTAGAGGTTCAAGGCCAGCCTAGGCTTAATAGCTAGATTCTGTCTCAAAAGAATTCTTTTTAAAAAATAAGATTGTAATACAGTACATAAGAGTGCTCAATATACCATTCTAAATCTGCTCATCTGGAAAGAGTGCAGGATTCTTTTCTTCAAATTCTTTATTTTTTGACATTTAAAAGTTTTTTTTTGTAACATACCAACCACAGTTCTCCTTCCCTTCCCTCCTCCTGCTAGACACCCAGCTTCCTCCCACCCCACCACAGTTTAGGTAGCTAAAGATGAGCATAGTCAAATTGAATTTCACCATTTTTAAACATTTGTTTATTTATTTAGTATGCTCAAAAGTCTGTGAGAGTTGATTCTCTCCTTCTACTATGTGAGGCTTAGGGATCAAACATCTTTCCAGCCCTTTTGTTGTTTACTTTCATTCTACATATATTTCTCTCAGTAATTTCTATTGCTTTTATGTTTGAAATTGAAATTTGAAGCTAACATCTCTTACAATAAGTGCAGAGCACCAAACACACACACACACACACACACACACACACACACACACACATACACAGAGAGAGAGAGAGAGAGAGAGAGAGAGAGAGAGAGAGAGAGAGAGACTTTTTATATATGTGCATGCTCGAAGTGGTCAAAGTATGGTACCAAATCTCATGGAGCTGGAGTTATAGAGAGTTGCCGAGAGAACCCCATGTGGGTTCTAAGATTATTGGTCTGCTGTAAGAATAAGAATAGCAAGTGTTCTTAACCACTGAGATATCTATCTAGCCCCAGAAACTGTGTTCTTCAAAAGAAATGGTGGTGCAACATGCTTATAGAACCAGCACTTGGGATACTAAGGAAGAATGATCTCCTTGAGTTTGAGACCAGTTTTAGCTACTTAAGAAGATCCTGTCTTTTAAGACAAATGGCAAATTAAAAAAAAAATACTTATTGATTCCATTAACTTGCAACTGAAATTGACATCTTTTGATTATAAGCATAGAAAATAAGCTACTATAACACTTTTAACTTTGTCACCAACAAAAATCTCAGGCATTAAATATTATATAGCTGTGTTTTGAAATCCTTTTAAAATCAACATGATGCTTCAAAATTGATGAAAATCTCCACTCCTAGACCTTGCTTCTTGCTGCTAATTAAAATCATCAATACGATTTTACTATAAAATTTTAATACTTTACTGTGTTTCAATGTAATTGGTTTTTTATCTAATCGTAGATATTTTGTTTATTTACACACAAGGCTATCCAGACTGTGGCACAGAAATCATTAAGACTATCTGCCTTGAATAGTCAGCTAAGACTCACCAATTGTTAAATTTTTCAGACACTATTGATTTGTAGTGGTAATGACTAAAGTCTTTGAATGATCAGAATAGTGATTTGGCCTCTATTGAGAGTCATGGAGGGAATGAAAAGTGTTCTTAGAAACAGGAGTCCCTAGGGACAGACAAATCCATACTCTATTACTTTTTTTTACTGTTGTTTTTGAAATTCATTTACCTACAATTAAGGAACAAAGGACAAAGCTGCTAAGTTGAATATGTCACAGGCATGGTTTAATTATAAATATTTCTAGGTTTTGTAAGAAGTAGCAAGCAGCCCTTTCAACATTTTGATCTAATTTTCTTTTCTGCTGAATTATCTTTGGGTTAGACAGTCAGCATTTCAAGCATCTTTCCAGTGTGGGTTCTTTGTAACACTTCCACTTTGAAGTTTTATTAACAATGTGGATTGCATATTATTTCTTATTTGTATTTCAGTATAGAAGACCAGAATATTTAAACTCACGATGACTGTAAGTGACTAAGATGGCATCCCAAAATATGCCTCTTTGGCATAATGATTATTTTAAGCTCAATTTTGGGGGCAGGGATTTAGTTTTAGATAGTGTTTCCCTATAAGCTAAGACCGGTATGGGACTGACTGTGTAGCCAATGCTCACTTTGAACTTTCTATATTCCTGGCTCAACCTCTCAAGTGCTATGGAGTACAGACCAGTACCACCATGAATGGGGGGGGGGGTGGAATACATAGGAAAAAAGACCTTTTATTTTTAGTAAAACGAACAAAAGAAAAGAAACTATCACGGAGAAACTCTAGAAACAGGTTACCTTTTCTTATGTAGATGTAGAAATTGCATCTACAAAAAATAGCTCTACTTGTTCGTTCTCTCTCTCTCAGAAAAAAGGGACAAGCAAATCACTAGATACTGTTAGCAGTAATGAAGACACCAACAAATCTATATAATAGAGCTTATTTTTGTTTACTATGCTTGTCCTTGGCATCTCTTCATAATTGGACTTTCTGTTTCAGAGTATCAAGGTATGTAAGCTTGAATAAAAGGACTTGTGATTTACTCATTTCACCTGGAAATATATCTTCTACATGTGAGTTGAATTTCCCAGGGGGAAAAAAGCCATACCTGTGTTAAAGAGCCTACAAACCTGATTGACTAGAATTTTTCATGATTGTCGAGCATCAAAATCATGCAGGTCCTGAGCTTAAGTATCTTTAACTTCATTAGCAGCCAACTGTTCATTGTCCACTTCTGTGCACAACCTAACATCCATCCTTGTGACTATTACTATTAGGTAAATCCTTTTGGAATATACTAACAGACCACTAGCTTCCACTGTTCCAAAGGATAATAAAAATATAAGATAGCATCTGAAGTATATTGGTGCAATTTCCCAACATTGCTGTAACCTGACCCCTTATGTTCTCACTTATGTATTTAAAAATTCTTTGATTTATGGATATCTATGATTCAATAACTGTTCAAACTTCATTAAACTATTACCATTTTAGAACAAGGTGTTTAGGGTCATGTAAATCTGTTTCCTGGCCATGGGCACTCATATGTGGCTTTAGAATAAAATCTTGTATTCTTTTTTGAGGTGAAAGTTGGGCTTATGCATGGAAACATGTATGCACAAGGTATAGTAGCATTATATATTTGATTATCTTTTTCTGTTAATATCTATGCTTATTTGGAAATATCTGAGGAGTATCTGTATCTAAGTTAATTTTGTTATAACAGTGTCAACCTCTGGTTAGATTCTTCACCTCCAGAATGTATTATATGTTCCAGAAATAGAAGCATGATTATTTATAATGCCACCCTTTTATTTTTGCTGTTTCCTTGACTTCATTATTTCTATATATAAAATTTTACCTGGGTAATTTTATTCAATTTTCTATATTCAATGAATAATAACATCTTTATGATCTTGTTTCATCAGTAAATATTATGAGTTCTACTTATTCCAAGTGTCTGCCTTTCTAAGCAATCCAATTTGTTTATGCTATCCTCAAATAATTTTCGGGGTCTTTCTACTTCCTCTCATTTTTTCTTGTATTCTTTGTCTTTCTTGTCACTTTTCTTTTGCCTGTTTCTAACTTGTATTTCTGCTAATGCTTGCCATTTGCCAGGTCAGGACATTTTGATGGAACAGTGTCATACTGTTTACATGAAAGCTATTAAAACAAAACCCAAAGCTTAGGTTCATCAAATCATCCCAAGCTTGTTTACTAGGAGTCTTTAAAAAAGATTTAGATATAATCAGCGGTTCCAAAACTGCCTCTTGGGAGAAGATACAGTCAATAGGATTATTTCCTTGCTTCAAGGAAGACAGCAGATGCAATAACCCTAACTCATTTAAGATATCTTCTTCCTGGTACATCAAGTCAGAGATGGCAAACCCCCAGGCTTCTAAACTTTATTTACTTGCTTTCTATGTCTCTTCCACTTCTGCTTTCTCTTTTTTTCCTCTCTGGCTCCAATCCTTAAGTAAACTGTAAAATGCTACAGTTATATATTAATTCATGCTTAGGTTAAGTTGGTCACAAGAATTTTACTGAGAGACTTTCTTGCTTGGTTTGTATTGTTATATTCATTCACAACGAATTTTTCTGCCCTGTATAATAACCTGTGATTTGTCAGGTCAGTGTCAGTGCAAATTCTAGGGGGTCTTTTATTCGCTTCTTTAGCATCATCATGATCTTCTCCTTCTTTGATACAGACTTTTGGTACATGCAAGGTATTGATATATAGCCCAGGTTGACCTTGAATTCAATCATCCTGCCTGAGCCTCTTCACTGAGATCACAGGTGTGCAACACTATAATAGATTCTGTTCATATTCGTTCTCTCAAATAGAATAAATTTATATTACATTTAGGCTAATATTTTATTTCCTCAATCATCGGCTTCGCCCTCACCAAACTTCTAATTACTATGATATTATTTTGATAAAAACCTGGCCAAATAATGACTCTCTCTTTCAGAAAACCTATCATCACTAGTTCTTATGTCTCCCTGAGTAATTGTTTAAAAAACAATTTGTATAAATTGTATATTCTTTTACATAAAAATTCAATAATCACATACATACACACATACATACACATATATATTATATATAATAACCTGTGGCATGTCAGGTAAGTGCCCTCTGTAAATTCCTAAGTGGTCAGATACATCTGCTGCATTTCTAAGGATGGAAATCAGGGCCTCATATATGCTAGGCAAGTACTTTACCATTGAGTTACATCTCCATTCCTTATAGCTCAATTTTTTGGACAACTTTTCTTCAGTTGAATATTCTTTCCTTCTTGTTTTTGTTTAGGGGCTTTATTTAAGTATAATTGACACGCAGCAAACTGCGTATTCGCACTTCAGTATAATCTGATATGTTGTAGTATATGTATATGTAGCGGGAACTGCAACCACATTTAAGAAATTGAGCATATTTGTTCTGAATATTGTGGTTTGTGCCTGTAATACCAGTTATAGGAAAGCAGAGCTGGAGGATTATGAGTTCAAGGCTAGCCTGGGTTACTGTTCTTTCTATTGTTCTAGGGTAATTTGAATTTCATAAAATTTTGTATACATAGAATCAAATGGAACTTTTTATTATCTGACTTTTCATTTGGCATAATTATTCTGAAAAAGAATTGTTATAGACTAATAATTCTCTCATTTTGTTGCTAGTAGTGGATATTTGTAAATACTGACAATTGTGGATTTCCCATAATTTGTTTATCTATTTGCCTCCTGATTGACATTTGTGTAATTTGAGTTTCTATTATTACAGGTACAGTTCCCGTGAATATTTGTATTCAAGTGTATATGTCTTTGTATAAGTTTATACTTTCATTTCATGTGGAGATGTACCTACAAGTGGAACAGCTACCTACAGTAGGTATTTGTTAAGGAGGAAAGATAATTGTTGTTCAACTCTCCTAAGATTAAAATTGGAACAAATGCCATTACAAAAAACAGATTAGCAAGCCTCTCAATTGAAGTTTTTCTTCCCAGATAACTCCAGTGTCGTGTTTATAAGAAATTAACCACCACATAAACATATTTTAAGACAAAATTCTTGTATCCTGTTTAGTTGAATGCTTTAATAAACTATCTTACTATCTTATCCAAAATGGTAGTACTATTTTATTTTCCTCCAGCCATATATGAGGAGTTCTAGTTCCTCCATATGCTTATTCTACTCTATTGAAGACTAAGAGCATTAGGTGTGTAGTGGTTCATGCTTATAATTCCACTATTTGGGAGACATAGGCAGGAGAATGAAGAATTAAAAGTTATCCTTGCTACACAGCAAATTGGAGACCAGCCTGACTACATGAGACCTTCCTTCCAAAAACTGTACGTTTAGCTTGAAGTGACTTTAGAGATCAGGAATCCAGAAAAGGCTCTTGAGAAGGGTGACAGAAAGGGGCATTAATAGGAGGGGATATTAGAACACATATATTAAATAAATTGGAGGAGAATACTGGAGGTTAATGGTTTAAGACTGGATGAGGGAGGAGGATTTGGGATTGGAGATGATGATATGGGTTAATCAAAACTAAAAATATCTGAAAACCCTATGGAAACACACTACCTTGTAAGATAATTTAAAATGAAATTTGAGTATAGGTACCGTGTATATATGGACAATACTCCCAGGAAACAGAGTTCTAAAGGAAAAGCTCGGTGCCCAGGGCCAGCTAGGCTCAGAGGCCCTCTAAACAACACAGGCTATTGTCATGGCTGTTGGTTACTGTAACTGCATGAGAAAACCCTATTTTTGAAGACACTGAATATTTTAGCTGCATAAGGAAACTAATTCCAAACATACAGAGAAATGTCTTCCCTACTGGTTAGCTTTAATAATGATGAAAAGTACAATATAAGATGGTAGGGAAGAAAAGACATCAGTGGTGTTATCGATCAGACTACTGCATGCTGTCATACTGATTTGCCAAACAAGATGTGCTCTCACTGCAGCAGTGGAATGGGGTAACTAACATTTTCGTAGTGGATTCAAGGTCTGCTCCTTGCACAAAAGTCCTTAAAAGAATTTATTTTTGGTTTTGCAATGGTAAGTGGTTAATGCAGAGAGGAATAACTAGCCAAGATGATGAGAATTAAGTGACTCTGAGTGCTGCTATAGAATATTTAACTATGTGCAGATGTGTTATATTTGTTTATGTTGTGGAATGTAACTTTATATTGCATAAAAGATGTGTTGAATTTGTTTATGCTGCATTGTTTAATGATGTAACAATGTGTTACATTTGTTTATTCTGTAGGATATTTAACCATGTAAAGATGTGTTACACTTGATTTACACTGCATTTGATTAATTATGAAAAGATGTGTTTTGTTTCATCTTCCGTGCCTAACACACCTGATTGGTCTAATAAAAAGCTGAATGGCCAATAGCTAGGTAGGGGAAGATAGGCGGGGTTGCCAGGCAGAGAGAATAAATAGAAGGAGAAATAAAGAACAAGAGGTAAAAGAAGAAAGAAGAGGTTGGAGGAGAGTAAGAGAAAGACATGCTTGGGGCCAGAAGCCATATAGCCACCAGCCAGACATGGAAAATAAGATATACTGGGGGGGGGGGGGGGAATGAAAGATAGCCCAGAAGCAAACTGTAGATAAAGAGACACAGATTGAAATAAGAGCCAGACTAAGGCCTAACATTTAAAACTAATAATAAATCTCTGTGTCATGATTTGGGCATTAGCTGGTAGCCCAAAAGAAAAAGCATGTTAGTTACAGAGTGCTTAGTTCTAAATAGGACATCTGTATCAACCACCTAAACACAGGCTCAGGAAACATCACAAAAGTGGGGGTGGAAAGAATGTAAGAGCTAAAGGAGGAGGAGGACTGTAAAATTCTGTCTTCTGGACATGGCCATTGCAAACATGAACTCACAGCTGCTATGGTTATCTGCACAAGACTTGCACTAAAGCAAGCAGGTCAAAAATCCAGCATTTATGGGGAGGGACTTGAGAAGACCCACCTCTAGTTGAGGAGCTGTTGGCAGTTGATGCCTATTTTGGGAGAAGAGTCTTTTCTTAGGGTAAATAGTTGTATGTGTTATCTAATGAATGCCGCTTGGTTTTGAAAACCAGGCTCATATCACCCTGTTATTCTAAAAGCATACCCCACTGGGAAGAAACAAGGCAATAAAATAAAATTCAAGTAATAATGAAGTTTTTAGTTTTGTATTTCTATGGCTACTTTTTACACGTTTTATGATTTTAATGATGTCAACTTAGCGCACTCTTTACACACCAAGAAAAGCATTTTTATTGCAGCCCACATGGCAAGGAGACAATTGTTGTATTTCTCCCCATACTACTTTCATTGTAAATATGGTGAGGGAGCACTAATTAAAGTGTTTGAGAATTAACAAATTTCTTTGTTGTATATGAAGGGCTTTTTTCACATGCTGCTCCAGTAAAGAAATATACTTTGTAACATGACCTTTCTATGTAGCCACTGATAACTTGATACTAGTTGCATAGCCCAGACTGAACTCAAACTTATGGAGATTCTTTTACTTCAGTCTTGAGTGCTGGGATGCGAGCCACCACACTAAATAGGAATAGACTTCTGTGTGAATCAAACTCAGGCCATGGGAGGCAAGGAGACTAGGGAAGTGTGTTATAGATGGAGTTACCTTTCAGTTGTTTTTTTTATGTCAGTTTTGTTTCCGTGTGAAAAACTAAGAAGATTAATGAGCTTTGACCACCTCAGCCGAACGGAGTCTCCCTCACCTCTTGTTTTCTGAAAGACAATTATAACTATTCAGTGAGCATTTCTTCCCTCAAGAATTTAGATTTGATCATCAACACCATAAAAAAAGAAAAGGGGGAAAACTCGTACAAGTTGAATGAACATAGTGGTACACACCTATAATCCTAGCACTTGGGAAGCTGAGATAGGACAATGGCTACAAAACGGAGTTCAGCTTTTTTGGATACATTTGAGTACTAGGCCACCTGGGACTACATAATAAGACCTTGTAGTTTACTACAAAACACGATGGTAAGTATAGCTTTGTGGTAGAATAGTTTCCTAGCAAGCACCAGGCCATGGAGTTCATTCTCAGCACTAGAAAGAAATAACTACTCTAGAAATGCAACAGAACATGTCTATGCTTTGAGTACCAAACAATGAATTTTACTTTACAACAGCTGCATACACTGTAAAGAAATTGCTTTCACTTCTACATACAGCTCAACATGGAGACCAACCATAGTGACAAATAGTTTGATGTGCAATGCTAAGCCTGGTGGATATAATACAGAACATCCTCAGGCTTTGTTGCTGATGACTTCATGGGTCATGTGTAATTGAGCTAAAAATCACCTTGGTGGTTCAGTAAATAGTCTTTCTGTATTTTCTGCAGCAAAAAAAGAGCAATGGTCTGTATAAAAGCCCTAAAGTACTTGGGAAATGCATCACAGCAGGACGAGGTTTTTACCCACTTATGTATTACTTTCTGTTCAAATTGTCATTAAACCATCAAACACTAGGTAAACTAATATGGATGAACCATTTCTAATGTATAGAGCAACTTAAAACTAAGTAAAACTAATACAGACAATGTCTTTTCTTTTACAAAAATATTTCATTTGTGTGTATGTACCATGGCATACATGTAGAAGTTAGAGGATAACTTTTGATCACTCTACCTGCCATGTGGGTGCTTGGATTAGAACTCATTTCATTAGACTTGGTGGCAGGCAAGTATTTTTAACCACTGAAACATCTTTCCAGCCTAGGCAATATCTTTTCCATATCTTAATGGGAGAGAAAATAGTTTAAATTCAAATGTAGGAATGTTTGTTTACAAGCTGAAGGAGAAATTTTCTCCTTCAGAACAGTGAGTAACTATAGAATGTAACTTTCAGTTTATCACAAAATTATGAGTATTTTCCAAATTTTTATGAACTTACCACTTTTTAATGATTGTGGAACACCTCATCAAATAAATATATTGACTTTTAAAAATAAAATACACAAATATCTCATATTTTTGCAAATTGAACTAATAGTGTGATTAAAATGTATAGAACAAAGTTAGTCATATATTTGGAATTGCTTCTAAAAATTAAGTTGCTTTAATAAAGAACATTATTCTTAAAGCCAGGCATGATGGCACTCAAATTGAATCCTAGCACCCAGGAGGCAGAGGCAGGTAGGATCTCAGAATTTGAGGCCAGCCTGGTCTTCAGAGTTAATTCCAGGACAGTCAAAGCTCTGCAGAGAAACTCTGTCTCAAAAACAAACAAATAAACAAACAAACAAACAATAAAAGTCCTTTATCCCACAGCTCCGGAGGTAGAGGCAGGCCAGATCTCTGAGACTGAGGCTGGCCTGGTCCACAGAGTGAGTTCCAGGACAGCCAGGGCTACTCACAGAAACCTTGACTTTAAAAGCAAAAAATAAACAAAAAATAAACAAAAAGTAATATTATCCATTTAGTTTTAATTTAGGATGTTAAAATGCTTCCCAAAGCGACTCCGTCAACTTTTACCCCACTTACAGAAAATGCTTGTCATTGCCCCCCCCCCATGCGCCCTGTGCCCCCACCAAGGCATTTTAGAACGATTTAGCATGTGCTAATTTAATGGAGGAAATATTGCTTTGTTTTAATTATACTTTTATTACTGGAGGTTGTACTTATTTTTTTGCTCATTCTGTATCATTAAACATTTGTATGGTTGAAGTATTCATGTTGTTATTTATTGATGTATATGAGCTTCTCAGATATTAGAAAATATAAACCATTGGCCTATCTATGCGAAATGTATCACAAATAAAAACTCAGCATTTCTGCCTGGATCTCCAGTTTTAAAATCGTTGTATTTTAAATTGAAGCATGTAGCTAAATCTCTTTCCTAAAGTTTTAGATTGACTTTCTTCAAAGTTTCATAGTATACTACTTTTGATTACTTTATTTATACTTTAAAAATACATTTATTTATTTTATGTATGTGTATATATACAGGGACCAAGCTTTTACTGTCATATATAGAGGTCAGTTTTTACACATGCCATAGTGCCTATTGGAAGGTCAGAGAACAACCTGGGTCGAGTCAATTGGCTCCTTCCATTTTATGTGTCCCAAGGGGATTGAACTCCGTATATTAGGCTTTGTGACAATCACCTTTATCCACTGAGCCATCTCAATGCCCACATTTACTTGATTTTTAGTTCATGTAAGATCTCACTGCTTGTCAGACATGCTTCAAACTCATGAGCTCCCTGAGAGCTGGGTCTTAAAATATGCATCACCATATCCTGCTCAGTTTATCACTCTGAAAATAATCTTCTAAGGGAAATATTGGTTACTATATTTGTCTTTGAGCTGTTTGCGCACATAGCATTTCTGTGTCCCAAACTTCCAAACCCTTTAATATTTAATGAGGTGCTATTTGAGTTAAACTCTCTGTTCCCCACAGGTTGAGTATGAGCCAGAGCGTGATGTTCAGGACATGTATCAGAGATCATTTCTGTGATCTGCAACAGAAGAAGTGAACCTTGCAAGTGCACATGTTCCAAAAGCGGGCCCAGACAGAGATCTGTTACCTGGAGGATTCACCTGGAGGTGTGGGAGGTCTGAAGCTAAACTGCCTTTCAGTGTGGTCTCATCTTGAGACACAAGGGAGCAAGCTTTCATTGTCAATCTTGGCCATCACCAGATGACATCTACACCTAGACAAGAAGCATGACCTTAAGGTGGTTGGCCCTCTTTGGCATATGACAGTTCTTAGAGACTGAGCTGTGTCTTTTAGCCACCAACTCTCTCAGCAGCTGGGCCAATGAATGTCTCCATCTTAAAAATGGAGTCTTGAAAAAAATGTCTGCGGTAGCACTGAAATACACTGGCAGAACTTGCAGTTCTTTTGGGAATGGCGATTTTTTGTGCTATATAATGTCTGGCCCTTGTACAGGCCTGTGAGGAGAGTGTGGTTTCATTTCCCTATTCTGCTTGTCTTGGCTTTTATGTAGAGGTTTATGTTAGCATTTTTCAATGCTATTAGTTCTTCCTTGGATAAAGAATTGTTCCCCCTAATTTTCATGGGCTTTGTTGGTCTGTGAGATTTTCCTTTTAAATATTTATAGGTTCATTCTATCAGTTCTGCTTTTTTTTTGACAATCCTGACTAATATAAGCAGCAAATGCTCTTAACTCACCACTGAGCCATCTTCCCAGTGTCTCACCTTTCTTTTAGTTAAGTGATTATTATTATTATTATATCTGTGAGTAGCCCACGCATATGTCAATGGTAAATTAATCTAACTGAATACACCTATATAATGAGCACTTACATAAAACATTGCAATTAATTTAATAACAATTAACATTCATTCTTGCTCACTATTATGGATGTGGTTAATTCATGTGTTTAAGATTATTTACAAAGATGTAAAAGCATGTGTGTGTGTGTGTGTGTGTGTGTGTGTGTGTGTGTGTGTGTGTGTATGCATGCTATGTTTATGGTTTAATATGTGCTGGAGTGTTGAGTGGATTTGCTGGGGTATAATTGTCGGGGTCTCCGAGAACATCTGGGAAAAATAAAACCAAAATTATGAGGTCAGAAGAAAACATCAGATCTCCCTAAAGCTACAGGTGACTGTGAGCCACTCTACATGGGTGCTGAGAACTGAACTGTCTTGTAGAAGAGCAACAAGAGCTCTTTAGTATTGCACCATCTTCACAGCCCATCATATTTCATTTCTACGGGACTTTGGGAGATTCTTCACTGGAAATAATCATAAAATATAAATTCCAAATGGGAAAATAGATAATGGTATGGTTTGGATGTGAAATATCCCCTGACAGCTGGGCATGTGGCTCATGCCTTTCCCAGCACTTGAGAGGTAGAGGCAGAAGGGTATCTGTGAGTTCCAGGCCCTTATCTACAGATAGCCAGGATGACGTAGAGAAACCCTGTCTCCAGAGAAAAGAAAAGAAAAATGAAATAAAAGTTATGTTTACCTGGAAAGCTCATGTATTGAAGGTCTGGTCCCCAGTGAAGTAGTGTTCAGAGATAGGGCTTTTGAAAGTGATCAGATCATAGAAATTTTAGTGTTACAAATGGACACATTCATAACTGATTTGGCTCTTGAAAGGTGTATGGAAAGACTAGAAAGTGGACCCAGGAGAAGAAGTAAGTCATTACAGGTATCCTCTTGAAGAGTATACTCTCCTTCACTCCTCTTCTCTTCTTTGAGTCCCGCCACATGAGGGAGAACTGCTTTTCTCTACCACATGGTCTCCATCATAACACTGAGTACTAGTGTAGTCCTAGAAATAACGGAGCTGAGTGATCATGAACTGAAACCTCAGAAATAAGAAAATAAACCTTTTTTCTTTTTAAGTTGCTTATCTTGGGTATTTTGTTAAATCAATGTAAAGTTGACTAGCACAATCAACACAAGCATGCAAAAAGTTTATTACAGATTTTTTCCCTATATGATGTAGAAACATTATAGCATTAACATGAAGAGTGAATTGAAACAAGGAAAATTACTGGAGTAACGTTAAAATTGAATGATAAAAGTTTGTCATGCTAAAAGTTGAGCAACGCTGTAGGCAGAGAACAACCAAGTTTAAGTTCAAAGGTTGATCAAGGGATTAGCATAATTGAGACAAAGTATTTTTTCATTTTTAAAATTTCATTGATTTATTGTTGGGGGAGTACATGTGCAAAAGCTCACATTTGGAAGTCAGAGGACAAGATGCAAGAATCTGTTCTCTCCTACCACCATGTGGGCCTTGGAGATCAAATTACGGGTTGTTACACTTGATGGTGATTGCCTTGACTCACAGATGAATTTTCCTGGCCCTGAAAAGGAAGACTTTATCATAAGAAAGTTTAATGAGGATGAAGTTTGAAGGATATGAAGACAATCATATCCTTCATGCCAGAAAATGCTTCTTTGACACAAAGCAGCACGTATTTCCCATTGTTCTAGTTTGCTTTGTGTTTCTGTGACAAAATATTATGATCAAAAGAAACATGGGAGGAAAGGCAGAAACTGAAGCAGAGAACATAGAACATTGCTTACTGCCTTGCTCTCATGGCTTGGTCAGATTACTTTCTTGTCTGCCCAGGGGTGCCCTCTCTTCAGTGGTACTAGACTTTCTACACCAATCATTAATCATGCAAAATCTCTACAGACTTGCTTACAGGTCAGTGTGTCAGAGGAAATTCCTCATTTGACATACCTTTCTCCAAATGTGCCTAGGTTTGAGTCAAGTTGAAGAAAAAAAATCTAACCATAACACCCTTTAGTATGGATAATTTGTATGCTTTCATTTATCAGTTAAAAATAAATTTAAGGATGGTATATAGTGCAGTGTGGAGTACTTGCCTAGTATGTGCAAAGTCCTGGGTGAAATGTCTAATATGGAAAGAAAGAAGAAAAGGATGGAGGGAAGGAGGGAGGGAGGAAGAGAGGGAAGGAGGGAGGGAGAAGAAAAGAATTAAACAAATAACATGAAAAACAATAAATGAGGCATCAGAGTCCAGTAAAATGGATCAGTGAGTGAACATGCTTGCTGTCAATCCTGAGAAGCAAAATTTAATCCCTGGAGCCCTCATGGGAGATATAAAGAATCAATATTTTCTGAGGCTTAGATACAGAAGTGTACATGTATCCATTGGGACTGGGCTTTACTCTCTGCATTTTGATTGCTTGTGGTTTTCTGTGATCGTCTCCATCTATTACAAAGAGAAAATTCCTTGATAAGGCATGATGACTACACTTAGCAGTGGATATAAGGATGCATATTTAAAATATAGTTAGCCATTATGTAGCTTTAGTAAAGTGACTTTACTAGATCTAGCTAGTTAGCTAGATTCCCAGTACTTGGAATGATTTCCCTCTTGTTCAGCAGGTCTTGGGTCTTAATTTTAATTAGAGATCTGCTGGTTACCACTAAGGTATGTCACTATTTGTACCCTTATGAAACCATGCTAACAAACCATGTTGGTGACTGTCAGAGTCCATGAGATGGGTAGGGCTGTTGGTTGCCTCCCTCCTTTGGGAGCTTTCATGGCACCTCTGGTTTCATGTAATATAGTATTCATGGAGGAAGCATTCAGGTCACTTCCAGATCAGCAGCCTTTGATCTCGGTGTCTGAAGTGCATGGTGTCTTCAGCACTAGGGACTTACCTTCTACCTTTGGGACAAATGGACAATAGCAGTAACTGTAATGTCTTGGGAGCCTTTTGGATGGTCCTGACCAACAACTCAAAAGATGGCTTCTTATACCTGATGTTCGGGGTTTTGTTTGATGGTCCTTCATAGATTGTCATCCCAGATGGAAAATTTTCATTTAAAACTATATGTGCATACAGAGGATTATATTTATCATAGTTGTTATTTTTAGGTAGGTAGTCAATAGTGTTCCTTATGACTTTTTTTAGACATCCTTACTGTTATTTTACCCGTTCTCTTCTTCTGTATCTATCCCCCTCTCTAATTAGAACACATCCATTTTTCTATTTCTCCCATCAGTAGCTTGTAATTCCTTCGTTATTACTCCTTACTAATACTGTCAACTCTGGCAATGGTACCTTTTTATTTTCCTGATTTTGTATTTATTCCACTCACACCTAAAGATCTGGAGCTAGGAGCTTCATACCAGAGAGAATATGTGACATTTAGTCCTTCTGGATAAGGGTTGTCTCTTTTGAGTCAGGGTTTATAATGTAGTCCTGTTTCATTTAGAACTTTAGCTATATATACCAGGCTGTCCTTGAATCTGCAGCAGATCCTTCTGAATCTTTTGTTTTGTACTGAAATGCAGTTGTGAGGCAACTTGTCATTTGGATTTTTGAAAAAAGATCTTATCTAACCCAGGCTGGCTTTGAACTCACTATGTAGCTCAGAATGGCCTTGAACTCCTGATCTTCCTGCACCCACTTCCAGAGCACTTTCAATTATAACTGTGTGTCATCAATCTTGACTCTATTGTGTCATTTCTCTACAAAATTGTTATTTTCTGAAGATGCTATTTAAGTAGAGTTCAAACCTGATATTTTGCATTACCCACCCCCATCAGCCTCACAGTGAGACTGTCCTTGAAACATTGATTTTTTTCTGCCTCAGCCTTTGAGCGTTAGGATTATAAATGTATGCCACTGCACCCAACCTTTTGGTATGTTTCATTGCGATTTTTTTCCCCAAGTACAGTGCACTGCATGTGTTAATAACTTGTTAGTTTTTCTCTTGCAAATCTACCTTTTGTTGAAGGGGGTCCATTGAAAGTAAGAAATCATGAAGCTTGAAAAAAAGGCAACTCCCTTTTATAGATGAGCAAGAGAATATCCCTGTAGAATCTTGCCACACATGTCTACAATCTGCGGTTTTATTTCTGAGCAGTTAGAACCAATTGTAAAGTTTTAAGTGTGAAGGCATAGATTTACCTTTACAAATTTTTTTTCACAGGGAAAGACCATTTTTCTAGAACATCTAGTGCCTGAAGACAGAGCCTAGGTCTAAGAGGAATCTAGAAAAAAAAATCTCAGGAACACGCCTGACAACCAACAGACTCAAAACTTGGTTTCTGCTGAAAGTTCAGTCAGTAGTTTCAAAACTTGGTTTTATACTGAAAGTTTAACCAATAGTTTCCAAGAATTACTCTATCTCATATCCCTTTACCCAATCCTGAGATGCTAAGACCTGTAACACCCCACTTATGTAATTTTTTCTTTAAAAACTCTCACCCCTGAGCTCAGGTCCAAATTCCATACACTCTGTCAGAACATAGGGCTTTGGCCTGGCTTAGAACCTGTCCAAAAGAATAAACTGACCATAATGTGTTTGCATTGGAATCCAGCTCCATGTTGGTCTTTTGGGGTCCCTCTACACGGCCACTACATTAAGAAGGGGATCTTAATAGTCTAAAATCTATGTTATAACTGCTATGGGAAGTACAGGTTAAAGGGAATAAGGATAGCATGAAGTAAGCAGGGCTACTGCATTAGTTCAGGTAAAACACACACACACACACACACACAATACCCCTCTGATCAGAGGGGGGAGGGGCACTTTGCATAGTTCTATGTCATCTCAGTACTCAAGAGAATGAGGCAGAAGGATTATAATTTCAGGTCTGTGGGAGAATAGATAGTTCTAAGAGGTGACAGTGTAGTCATCATTTCCCAAGGCAGAAGAATCTAGTATTACTTCTCACCTCATAAAATTAAAACTATTTTTCATTAGGCATCAAAGTATCTTCATAAAATGTATCAAAGTGCTAGATAAATGAAATGAATTTCCATTATCAATTATCACTAGTACTTGTTCCTTAAAAGTCTGCGCCTTTGAATTTACTGTTATGTTTTTTTTTTTAATTTTGGGACAATGTCACTCTATGTATCCCTAGATGTCCTGCAACTCACTCTGTAGACCAGGCTAGCCTTGATTCAGAGATCTGCCTGTCTCTGCCTCTAGAATGTTGTGATTAAAGGCCTGTGCCGCCACCAGTTTTTTTACTCTTATGATGGCGGAAAACTGGATAACAAACTCTTCTCAACTCCCTATCATTAAATCTAGGAGGCATTGTCAACTTCTGCAGCATCAGCCTTTCCTCATTCCTTCTAGCTGAAGCGGGATCTGGGCAACTAGATTTTCTCTCCTTGCAGTGTTCTTACCATGACTTTCTTCTTTGTTTCGTTTCTCGACTCCCTCCCTCCCTCCTTCCCTCCCTCCCTCCTTCCCTCCCTCCCTCTGTTTTCCTTCCCCACACAACCTCTCCCCTTTCCTTGCTTACCTTCTTTCCCCCTTCTTTATGAGAGAAGATAGAAGATAGGGAAATGACGTGGACATGGAAAGAAGGAAGAGCCCTTCACCTCAGAGTTGTGTTGAAGTCTATTGATTGCTTTTAGA
Organism: Phyllotis vaccarum; assembly: GCA_033318265.1. NCBI lineage: Eukaryota > Metazoa > Chordata > Mammalia > Rodentia > Cricetidae > Phyllotis > Phyllotis vaccarum. Next base: position 133,669,789 of record JARWLC010000013.1, on the reverse strand, counting down.
AATAAGTTCATGGTTGTAAAGAAAGTGACCATTCCTCTGTCGCAATTAATGTATCTCAAAGTGGCAAAACATTACTTCTGATCAGAGGAGTATTGCTATTCACAGAAGTGGATAAGCAAGTGCACCAGGACAGGAAGTTCACTTGGTTTTTGTTCCATTGCAAGTGCTGACTGTGTTGTTTCTTTATAGGCTGTGATTGGACCTCACCGTCTTTCAAGATTGGCTAGTTTTTAAAGAATTAGCATTCAGGGATAAGCAATTTAAAGTCACTTACATTCCAAAATTACAGCGTCTTTCTGTATAAGGAGGTGGGAGAGGTCAAAACATTTGCAACAATAGATATGCTAACATGGAATTGGGAAGTCTCACAGGGACTAAACTCTAAACAATAATCCATAGGCAACTAAGGAATGCTGAGGGCTGAAGAAATAGTCTTCCCAAGGGAAGCACAGCAATTGGTTGTCTAATACTAAATGATCAGCCCTGAAAACATATGCTTACAGGGAATATACAGACTGAACAAGTTGTATCTGTGAATTTAAGAGTACATATATAAAATATAGGTAATGACAATTAAAATGAGGCCATGAACTTGAGAGAGATAAAACATAAAGCAAACTTTAATTAACTATTGACCAGGATGATGAACTCTGGCCAGGTCCATTCAGAGTTCCCAGAAAATGACCATGAGCTATTATACCTCCTAGCTTCATCCAGTGGGGGCAAGCATACATGCTGACATACTTCCTGCCTATGTACACAGGGGAGCATCTGAAGAAGGAGAAATGATAAAATTAAATTTAATTTCATAAAATAAAACATGATTATGAAAAACACTTGGATAAAGGTCTTACAAGTGAGAGATAAAAGTTTGAATAAATTTCTTATACAGCTAAGAGTTAAGAATTACAAAAACAATTAACAGAATTTTTTGTGAAGGTTGTTGATAGATATATATAATATTTGATTTTAAATACAAATGGTGTCTGTCTGTGTGTGTGTGTGTGTCTGTTATACATGTGTGAGTGAAAGCATGCAGGAACACCTATGACATCAGAGGACAGCTTTGTGGAATCAGTTCTCTCCTTCTACCTTGCTAAGGATTGACTCAGATCACCAGGCATGTATGGCAAAGGCCTATAGAGTGTGAGCCATCTCTATAGCCTGTTGTGAAATATTAAGGTGTGTTACATATTTTTATGCTATGGAATGATGCAAAGGTTTGTTGTGTTCTTTAATGCTGCATTTGTTTAACTGTGAAGTTGTGTTACTGTGCCTGTCTGACACTTGAGTGGCCTAATAAAGAGCTGAATGATCAATCTAGAGAAGAGAAGGAGAGGATGATACTGTCAGGATCCAACCACTCAACAACACAACCAGCTACGGAGTAAGAAGAAAGATATATAGAATAATTTTTTTTTAAAGAAAGGTAAAAGGCCCAGAGAAAAAACATAGTTAAAGAGAAATGAAATAATTTAAGTTAGAAAAGCTGGCTAAGAAAAAAGCCAAGCTAAGGCTGGGTGTTTGTAAGTAAGAATAAGTCTTCATGTATTTATTTGGGAGCTAGGTAGTAAGTCCCCCTCCCCCCCCCAAAAAAAGAAAAAAAAATCTATACTAGCCCCTAGCCTTTCTCTTTTGCTTTTTATTTGTCAACCATTGTGTTTCTAAACTTTCCTTTCCACCTTAATGTTAATATCCTTTGCTAATCCCACTGGGCAAGAATAAGACAACTACCACAATTTTGAGCCAAATATGAAGCAACCTTTAATTAAATATTGGCCAAGATGATAGCCTCTGGCCAGGTCCATCCCAAGGTTCCCAGAAAATGACCATGAGCTATGTACCTCCTAGCTTCGTCCAATGGGGCAAACATACATGCTGACATACTTCCTGCCTATATACCTCTTCCCTACTTTGATCAAGCACATCCAGAGCATTTGGGTCAAACTTGTTTAGGGAAATAAAACAAGTGGCTTGTTAACTTATGTGAACAACAGATTCCAGCAAGCCTGGAAGTACCTGTCCTTGGACAAGGAGCTTAAAAGTTAGAGGTATTTTTGTTTTATAGATCTCTTAGGGAGAGGAATTAAAATTTATAGCTCTGGGTTTCACAGCTCATGTTTATCCCTACTAAGGCAAACCAAAGATAATCAGAAGACTTTTGTGGTTCCACATTACTTCACTTGTCATTTTTTAAAATTCGTTCTCATTTTCTTTCTTAGTTGCTCTCTCAGCCCCTTTCCATAGCCAAACTTGCTGAATTTCTGAATTCCACACCCACTATTGCTACTTACTACTCTGTTCTACCTTCCTTTGCTAACTAACATATAGTGTTGGATTCCTTCTGCTCCTTCCACTCACACTGACTCTGCTCTCTACTCCATGCTTGTCCCAGGCTTCTCCTTCCTGTGTCCCAGCTCTCTGTTACCTTCTTAACTCTCTCACACCCTGCCCCCTCATCTGGGCACACCCAAGGTCTTGGAGGATCCCAAGAGACTAGTACTCATCAGGTGGCAGCCATAAGGCTTGTAGAGCAGGAAAGCATGTTTTTCCTTAATCCCCCTATTAACATAAGGTTTTAGTCTTTTGGGGAGGAGGAGGGGCCATAAGGCCAGAATGGCACTTATTCCGGGAGACAACAAGCCCTCTGACCCTGACTCATAAATGATCTTGCCATTACTATGGGTCTGGGATAAAGAGATCTTTGCCATGGCCTTGTTTATGTCAACAATGCACACGCATATAGGGCTAAACTCACGTCCCCAAATCCACAATTCCATAAGAAAATTCTTGAGGCACACCCCTTTTTGAAAATGGGAAATCTTTGAGGTAAAAGATCTATAGCATTTGTCTCAGGCTCAAACCTGCATTGAACAACTTGATGTTGTTCCTTTTGCAATCTAAAGAGCTCTCAGGGACCTTTACTTCAGTAAATCAGAATTTCAGAATGAGTCAGTGAGAAGCAGAATTCGAGTTTATTGAGTTTACAGACTCAGAGAAGCAAACCTGAATGCAGAAATAAAAAAGACACATTTAAATGGTATATCTATAGCTACCCATGTAATTTTATGGTTTTTGAAGTTACATTGTTCAAAGGATATAATGTCTAACTAGCTTTAAGGATTATACAAGATGCTTCAGAATTAAGAGGTGAACTGGTTTCTTTCTTTTTTAATCTGAAAGGATTTCTCAGAAGGGCTGGAGATATATTTCATTGAGTCTAGTACCTGCCTAGCACACCAAAGGTCATTGATCCAATTTCTTGACATTCTTTAAATCAGGGGAATGACACACAGGTCTGTAATCTCTTTTTCCAGAGGTGGGAGAAGGAGGTTCTGGTGTTCAAAATTATCCACCAGCCTCAGATAGTTCCTGGCAATCCTGGATGACATGATACCCTGTCTTTAAGTCATTACAACTACCTAACAGGGTGTGGCTAGGCAGAACTGAGGGAGTGTCAAGGGAAGGATTGAGTGTTCAAGGCCATTTTATAAATGAGATTGTGTGATGATCTATGAAGTTCCTTGTTCAGATTTATCAGTGAGAAAGGATTGCTAATAAAGCTAAAATCAAGGTCATATAAATTTATGATGACATATTTTGATCTTTATGTGAGTTATTAGCTGTTTTAATAATCTTTTCTCAGCTGATAAATATAGTCCTATTGCAGTAAGTCTTTGATATGGTGTGTTAAATTGTATCAAATTGTTGATCCTCAGCCAGCAAGAAATATAAACCAGATTCAGAGGGATAATAGGATTTTTATTTTTCCACATGTTCCCTCAGTTTTTCCTGTCCTTCTTGCCTTTGTTTAGGTCAACCTCAAACTCATGATGCTCCTGCCTCTGCCCCCTCAGAGCTAGAATAATGAGCATATGCCAACACACTCAGCTGAAATGGCACTAGTTGTTTTAAAGATGTTTTGTAAGCTACTATTCAAGGCAGTTTCTTTGAGAGAGCTACTAGAGTGACTCCTACATGGAATATATTGTTAACAAAATTGTATTTTTTCTTATATTGTGCAACTCTTTAAATATAAGAATATATTCCTATTCAGAAGCTATGAGTATTGAAGAAAAAAGTCATTTTTATTGTCCACCATTATCATATACTTTGTGGTGCTTGGAGATCTAACCCAGTGTCATGCTGGGCTTAGTGATAGAACCCTTGCCTAGCATGTGTGGGGCTCTTGATTTGTTTCTGAAAAAACACTAGTTTCTACATGAAGTCGTATCATTTCATTTGTTTAGGTCCCATTGCTAGTACAAGCCCTAAATTAATTTTTTAGCTTAACCTATTATTCATTTAGTAGAGACAAAAATCTCGCTATTCAACCCTGCTTGGCTTGGTATTCATAATGCAGTTTAGGTTGCCCTTCAACTCATAGCAATTTTCCTGCCTCAGCTTTGCAGGTATGTGCTTGCTTTGCATGTCTTCAATATTTTTGAATCCTTAAAAACATACGAAACACATATTATCACAACATAAACTATCTATCTAGAAACTACAAAAGCAGGATCTTCTTTAAGACAGAGCCTCATCTAACCCACATTGGCCTCAAATTTGGTATGTAGCTGAAGATCTTGACTTCTTCTCCTGCCCCGTACATCCCAGTGTTAGGATTAGTTCTGTGTACCAACATGCTCAGTTTTATGTTGTGTTAGGATCAGAGTTTTGTGAGTGCTAGAGAAGCATTATGCCATGTGAGCTACATTACCCAGTCACAAACAGCTCTATAGAAGTAATTTTTTTTAACATAGAAATTCTTGAACTGTAATCTAATAGCATAGTTGTCATTATTTTCAAAAAAATAAGTTTTCAAAACATAAGAAAATTATATGATCATTGCAACAATAGGCAAATGCATAAAAAGTAAAGTAAAAGAACAACATACATATTTGCACTATTAGTATGTTACAATTGAGCATAGTGACTTATTTTTCTATATAAATATATATTAAAAAAAAAACCTAAGCTCAGAACCAAGGCTAATCCTGAAGGTAGAGGAGTCATGGCTTTTCACAGTTGTTTGTAACTAACTTATACTGTAGGCATATGCAATGTTTACCTAAATTGTACTTGTATTGATAAAAACTCAGGAGTCAGAAATTGAAATTAGAAACGCAATAAATCCAAGGAACAGCATAGGGTTGACTGGCTGACCATACTCTCCACACTTTTCCAATCCAAAAGCCCCAGAAATCCTCCTCAGCCTCTCTTTCTCTCTTACTGTCCCTCTCTATCCGACTGCCTCAGTCCTCCAATATCTCTATGGCTAATCCTAGTCAGCTAATTCCTGACTCCATCTTTGATTCATGGTGGTTTTACTGGCACAGTAGAGTGGCAATGTGAATAATTCTTTTGCAACATATATACCTACACTACACAACCTTAATAATTATATAGGTTCCTCAGGTTTAGGTATCTTGATAGAATGTAAATTATTCACTTATGAAAATTTTTCAAGAATTTCTTATCAGAGACAAACACATTTCCAGTTCTTTTTGTGGCATGCCTGCTTGTTTATGTGTACAAAGTGTGGAGGCCAAAGGTCAATTTTGTTTATCTTTCTCTATCAACTTTATTTTTTAGATAAGGCCTCTCACTGAACCTGGACTAGCCTGGCATTAAGTACTCAGAATCCACTTGTCTTTCTCACTCCAGTTCTGGGATTATAGTCACCTCTTGCCACAGAAGTGCTGGGGATCTAAACTTGCATCCTCATGCTTACACAGCAAACACTTTACCCACTGAACCAACTCCTTGGCCTGATAATTTTTCTTTTTCTCAAGGCTTTAAGATTCTCACTCTTACAAAATTATAGTGTTAGTCCATATTCATGAGACCCTATCTTTTTCTTTGGAGAGTGTCCTGGTGTTTTCTAGTAAACTTATTCCATGGCACATTTAGACAAACAGGAAACAACAACATTTACATCATTTAAAATAGTCCAAGTGTGACGCTCCCTATTTACTTGGTATTTATTCCCTTAGGTCATAAATCTGTAATAAGAGATTATGTGTCATTTATAACTTCTGAATAGAGCTCAACTGGCTTGAGATTAGTAATCATCCATGATCAGTGAATTAGTTATCTACATAACAAATTCCCCTCAAATTTAGCAACTCAAAACATCAAACACTATATACACAGTGGTGGATAATTGTAACCCCAGAATTCGGGAAGCTAAACCAGAAATTGGCTTATGTTATAACAAGATACAGGTTACCCTGGGCTAGAATATGATCAGATTTTACCCTGTCTCTAAAAATTGTTCTCACATTTAAAAAATCTAGAAAGATACATAATGCCTTGTATGTACTTACATAGATTTTATTAGGTCTCAGTTATGGATCTGAAATTTAAGTATGTCTTAACTGAGTACCTCTGCTAGCTTGATGAGTGTCCCTGGTTCTGGTGCTTCTATATGTTGGTATCAAGGTATCTTCTGGGGCCAAGGTCATCCTAAGTTTCTACCAAAGGTCATCCACTTCCAAATTCAACCATTTGGTTGTTGAGAAGTCTTTGTTTCTTGTTACCTGTTTATTGGAAACAACTCTTAATCTCTTTCCATATAGCCTACTCATAGCAAAGCTCAGAACACAGAAGCTGGTTTCATCAGAGCATGCAAAAGGTGACAAAGAGAAAAAGCAATTTCTTAATCTATATTTTCTGAGAGACTTCTATTTTTTTTCTTTTATTTGCTTTGCTTTCTCTGAGGTGCTGAGGACTGAACCAAGGGCCTCATGAATGCTAGAAAAGGGATCTGTGGCTGCACTAGTTCCTTAGGACCTTTCTTTTGATGTATAATTCATGTTAAGTAATTCTGTATAAAGAAAATAACTTTAGAGAAACTAAATTTAGTAAAAGTTATATCATCAGCAGAGAGGAATTCATATAGTGGCAGCACTCTGATTCAATACAAGCTCAGAAAGCTCCACCCAGCAGGGCAGACAGGCAGTGCTTATAGAAACAGAATAGATCAGACTAATTTCAGAACTCAGAAACCAGAGGGAGGTTGTGAGTTTGAGGTCGGCCTGGTCTACAGAGCTAGTAGTTCCCAGGAAGGCAAGGCTATACAAAGAACCCCTGTATTAAAAAGGGAAACTAAATCAAAACAAACTAACAAATAAAAACAAAAAAGAAAAAAAAAGAAAAGAAAATAGATGCATTTTGTAGTGGGATGTTTCTCTCCTGTCTTCCAGTTCCTAAATATCCAGCAGCTGCTTCCCATATAATTGGCTTGGAAGATTAATATTATAGTAAATGCTGGGCCAGTAGCTCAAGCATATTACTAACTAGCTCTTACACTTATATTAACCCATAGTTCTTATCTATGTTTAGCCACAGGGCATGGTACCTTTTTTTTAGTTTAGCATTCTTATCTTGCTTCCTCTGCATCTGACTGGTGACTACTTCCCTGCCTTTCCTCTTCTTTGAATTCTCCTAGTCAGCCCCCACTCCCAGCCTATACTTCCTACCTGGCTACTGGCCAATCAGCATTTATACATGTGACATTACTTGGTAATGGACCACTTGGAGTGATTATTAAGATTATTAGATTACCTTCTTCAGCAACTCTAAAGCTAAGAATGTGAGAATATTACACCTGAAATCTATGGGGAAAAGTTCTATGTTTTGCTATATTTTACCTACCTAACATCATCAACAAGGTATTTCTTGAATGCTTTGATTTATGACATCCATTGTTCCTTGGCCTGTAGATGTTTATGTAAAAGTTTTCATTTCAGGACACGTTGTTTAAGTTAACTTGAATTTGTATTCTTGGGCTATGATCAATCATATTTAGATTATGACTCAGAATAAGCAATTTTTTAGTTTCTTTTATTTTGTACTGTCATTTATCACACAAATAAGTCAGCAGACCAACAATGTATGTAAGCTGCAAAATAACTGCTGATTTCTAATAGAAAATTACCCTGAGTCTGGAATTTCCAGCTCCCTCTTTCATAGACTCATGTAGCTGAGGTTAGTCATGATCTCACCATGTAGCTGAGGATGACCTTAAATTCTTGATCCTCCTGCCTCTGCCTCACAAGTGATGGCCTCTCAGGCATAGCCACCATGTTCAGTTCTCAGGATTTCTTTTGTGGCTGTCCTTAAACAGAGACAAAGAAATTCTGGAAAATGTGGTTCAGCCTAGCCAAGCCAATCCACTTTAAACTCACTCTCAAATTATTCTTTAAAATTTCTAAAACCATTGACCAAAATATTAAAAAGTATATTTCACAGAGATTTATTCATGTACCATTTATTTACTCAATATGTTGGCTTCAAAGAATTTATAGTTGTATAGGGAAGGCAGAGGGATGGAGAGTAAGACTTCAGACTGATTTCCAGAGCTGTACATTCTCTGGTTACAAAAAAAACTATTCCTCGGTCTTCATACTACCACTGGAAGGTCTTTGTATAGTTCTTGCAGGATCTTCACCCTGTCCCCACCACACCATTTATCATCACCAATCTCTGGGTACTAATTTATCTGTTTTTCACCACAACCTTTATCTTGATTTATAGCTGTACTTTAGGAAATAACTTCTTTCTTCAGACTCTAACCCCCAAATAGTTCTTTCATCTACTGGCAGTAGTTGTACCTATGACATCATACATTAGGCAAATGTTCTACCATAGAGCTAGAGTACAACCCGCATCCTCTAAGCAGCAACAAGCATTATGTCAATTCCCATCCTTATTCCTGGCTCTATTGTTCTGTTTTTCTCAGTACTTAAAAACCATCTGATACAGCCTTTATTTTACTGAATGTTTTGTTAGCCTGTCTTTATCCACTACACTATTATCTCTTTAAAGGAAAATGTCTCAGATATAATATACATTTAATAAATGTTTGCAGAGTGAGTGTAAATCATATATTGACTTGAAGAAGGTAAAGTGCAGTACGTTTCTATTAATGAATCATAGCTTTATTGAATTAAGAAAGTTTAAGAAATTAAGAAACCATGGTACCTGTCTACTAATGAACCTGATTTTATTGAACTAAGGAAGAGATGAGGCTAGGCTTTGTTGGGCATGCTTGTAATTTCAGTACTTGGGAGGTAGAAAGATCACAAAGTAGATGCCACCCTGTGCTGCACAGTGAGGCATATAGGAGGAGAGGAGACAGAGGGGGTGGAAAGGGAGGGTGGGGGAAGAAGAAAAGAAAGAGAGTGAAGAAAGGAATAAATATGAGAATACAAGGTGTTCTGATGTCATATTTATACCCCAGGCTACATGGCATGACTTTAATGGAAACATTTAATTTATATTTTAAAGGAAATGATACATAGAAACAATCCTAAGGGATTCTTTTGTTTTGCTTTGCTTTTAAAAACAGGGTTTATCTGTGTAGCCTTGGCTGTCCTGGAACTCATTTTGTAGACAGGCTGGCCTCAAAGTCATAGAGATCTGCCTGCCATTGCCTCTCTAAGTGCTAGGATTAAAGGCATGTACCAACACTGCCTATTTTAAGAAGTTCTTTATATTACTTTTTCAAGTGGAATATGGAAGAATGCTTATCTTGCCTTTTGGTATTTTGACAGAAAACTACTCTATTTGTTTGAGTTGATATAAACATAAGCATTAACATAACTTTTAAGTTGTAAATATTTTTTATAGTCCAGACTATTTCAAGGTTTATACATAAGCCAACGCAATAATCTCTGACTACCAAATTGTCTCAAAGTGTAATATAATAGCCTCTTCCCCAAATCAATTGTAATGTATTGCTAGTATGCACTTTCAAATTTAGAATTTCTTAGTCAAGATATAACTAGGAGCAACTAATGGGGTTTAGAAGTGTGACTCCATGGTAGAGCAATTGCCTAGGATGTACAAGGCCCTGAATTCTACCCCAGTTGTACTTTGAAAAGGCAAGCAGGCAAAAAATAAGAATACAGGCTAGAGAGATGACTCCATGAGTAAGAGTACTGTCTGCTCTTCCAAATGACCCGTGTTTGATTTCCTATATCTAAATAATGGCTCACAATCATTCCATTTTGTGATCTCTATTTCCAGGGATCTACTTCTCTATTATGGCCTCTATGAGCACCAGGCATGAATGTTAGTTCACAGACATATGCAGGCAAAACATCCACACACATAAAATAAAAACAACAATCTAGAATAAATAAAAATGGCATAGGGGTTTTGAAATTCACAAGATTTTTTTCACACACCCAGAGAACCAGGTGTTCTTCATTGTGTCAGAGCCAGTGATATGTGCTCACTCTCTATTTAATTTTATTTTTTTATTACAAACACACACAGGAAGGTTACAGTCTGCAGATTCTCTTTCTGGAGGTTGCAGGCATGTAATTGGATTTTGGATAATAGTTGTGTATATAATTGGGAGGAAGTCATGTGTTCTAACAGAAATTCACTTATGATGGTGGGGCTTCTGTGACTTGAAGGACTCTAGAGTTCAGTCTCACATCAACTGTTTGGAGTGTATAATGTGAGAAACAATCTTTGTTTCGTTAAGCTGTTAAGACTTTAGAGATATTTTACTGTTTCTTGACATATTTACCCACTATCAATAAGAACCTGTGAAACAACTGAAAAATTCAAAAATTAAGTTAGTATTATTTTCCTTCTGTTTTTTTTCATTTCTAGTAAGATAGAATTAGAATCCCTGGGCGCGCGTGTGTGCGCGCACGCGCGCGCGCACACACACACACACACACACACACACACACACACACCTCTGTCTCACTTGAAATGAAGTAACAAAATTCTTGAAGCTGGGGAAACACAAGGCATAAGATTACAGTCACATAGGTCATTCTGACCTAGCATTGAAGGTAACTGCAAACTCACTAATAGCACAATGATAATAAATGACCACAGGAGAAGAATGCAGTTTTCTTTCTTTTCTTTTTTGTGTTCAAGATTGAGTTTCTCTGTGTAGCTTTGGAGCTTGTCCTGGAACTCGCTCTATAGACCAGCCTGGCCTCAAACTCATAGAGATCCACCTGTTTCTGCCTCCTGAATGCTGGGACAAAAGGCATATGCTATCACCCGGCTTCAGTTTTCCTTTTTATCACAATTCTTATCTTTAAAGTATGACATAGGTGAACAACTACTAACATACTCTGTGCTTTGTGGTGGTTTGTATAAAAATTAACCCCATCGGCTAATAGGGAGTAGCATTATTGGGAGATGTGGCCTTGTTAGAGTAGATGTCACTAGGAGGAAGTTTGTTACTAGGCTGGGCTTTAAGGTTTCAAAAGCTCAAGCTAGGCCTAGTGTGTCTCGGTCTCTGCTGCCTGCAGATCCACATGTAGAACTCTCAGGTCCTTTTCCAGCACCTTGTCGGCCTACTTACCACCATGATTCCTGTCATGACAGCAATGGACTAAACCTCTGAAACTGTAATCCAGCCCCAATCACATGTTATTCTTTTATAAGAGTTGCTATGGTTATAGTATCTTTCACAGCAATAGAAATCCTAACTGAGCCAGGCAGTGGTGGTGCATGCCTTTAGTCTCAGCACTTGAGAGGCAGAGGCAGGCAGATCTCTATAAGTTTGAGATGAGTTTGGGCTACAAAGTGAGTTCCAGGATAGGCAAGACTACACAGAGAAACTATGTATCGAAAAATCAGAGAGAGAGAGAGAGAGAGAGAGAGAGAGAGAGAGAGAGAGAGAGAGAGAGAGAGAGAGAGAGAAGAGAAGAGAGAGAGAGAGAAAGGGGGAGGGAGGGAGAGAGAAAGCCTATATAAGACAGCTGTTCTTGTCAACCAGTGAAGTTCTAAGCACTAACTGCTTACTCTTCTGCCAATGTTTTGGTTTTTGAGATGGCATCAGGAAGGAGATATTACATAGCCACAGAGAAGACTTTGAGTCCCTAGAGGCTGCATCATCTGGAGAGAGAAGCTGGATGCATTGTTGGAGGTCAGGCTTTCCTGGATCATCCACTGTCCAATAACTACTATGGGGAAGGGATATAAAAGCTCTGCATTTGGGCCTGTGGTGGTTTGAAAGGAAATGGCCCCCAAAGGGGGTGGCACTATTAGGAGGTATAGTTTGTTGAAGTAGATACGGCCTTGTTGGAGAAAGTTTGTCATTGTGGGAATGAGTTTTGAGGCTATACTTCTGCTATGCCCATGGTTCCACACCACTTCTTGTTGCCTGAAAATTGTAGGACTCTCAGCTTCCTTAACAGTTCCATGTCTGCCTGCACACTGCCATGTCCCACCATGATAGTAATGTACTGAACCTCCGAACTGTAAGTTGCCACCACAATTAACTGTTTTCCTTTATAAGAGTTGCCATGGTTGTGGTGGCTCTTCATGGCAATAGAGACCCTACCTAAGGCAGGGCCTAACAGAGAACAGCTCACATGGCCAACATGATCTGAAATTCCTGTTGGATTGAACTAACTAGTTTGTATTGAGCCTGCATGGTAATTCATCTTCTCTCTCTGTTTCCCATTTCATTTAAGCATGTTCACCCCTAGTAAGTACTGCATACTTCAGGCTCTATCAGTCTCTTTCCCAAGAGTCAACACACTTTGGTTTCTGCAGTTATCACAGGGCTTCTTTTATCTTTCCTCAGCATTCTTTTATTGCCTCTGATTGCCAACATGTGGGAGGGGGTGTTTCATAACCACAGTACAGGCATTTAGGAAGAATTACAAAGCATCCTAAGGGAAGATACTACTAGGCCACATCACAGATGGTTTACTTGTGCAGACTTGGTTGTTGAAAGTCCAAATAAAAATTGTCAGTCCCCACATAGTAACTCTTCTTAAGCTGCCCATGGTGGGCCTAAAATTCCTCTCCTGGGCCACCAGAAATGTTGTTACATGACCCACTGGTATGGAAGCATACCTGTAAGGTGTTGCCACAGAAGTGTCTTGTCCTCTGGTCTCAAAACACTGGTCCTCTTCAGGAGTTTGTTTCTAACAACTTCAGTTGGTGAAGGGGTCAAAGAAAGCCTTTTCTGAGAAATCTGTTACCAAACTTAACTTCTCAGGTGCCTTGAAACATGGCATAGTCATGTTGCTGGGGCTGATCAAAAGAAACTCCAGGGTCATCAACGCTGTGAAACTCAGGAAAGTTTACAATGAAGAGTTCCAGAAACACAAGAAGTACTGGTTAAATGACACCAAAAGCATGTAGAATTGCATTCAACAGTTTACATTGTGATGACCTTTGATTTACAGGATGCTTCACCTTAAAGAGGCTGGGAGGGCTTCAATTCTTATAGCCATGTTGCCAATCTGTCCAATGAAAAATGACACACAGAAATCCGATTCTCAAAACCATGATTTCCTTTTAATAGAATATGTGGAAAATTTGCATTACAAGGGAATTATCTAATGCATCTGTTTGACTAGCCAAAAAATCAGTGTTCATATAGGATGTAGATATCACTGTAGAGCTAGATGCTGAGAAGAGAAAGGTGTTTTCAAAGCAATCTTTTAACAGATCATTATGCTCAACATGTTACTTGTTGGCAATGTTGTGTGAGAGCTTCTTGTCAGGTGTAGTGGTTCATGCCTTTAGTCTCTGTTGAGTTTGAGGCTTGATTTCAGTTTCCTCTCCCTCTGTTCCTCCAAGTTCCTCTCTACTTACCTTCTGTTCAGATCTAGGCCCTGTCTATCTCACATTAAAAAGCAGGCTTCTAAGGGATAATAAAATATGTGAAATATAATAAGAAAAATCTAGGCTTCTTGTATATTCTAAGGAGTCTTTAGTCAATGTCACTAGTCAATCAGAGCACAGGGATGGCAGCTGTGTGTATGCTCATACAGTTCTACTATTATCCAGATAAACTACCAGCTACATAGTGGCATCACTCAGTAACCCAACGATATTTCTCATTCATTCATCATTCATTCGTTCATTCACTAGATATGAGCTAGGTTCTCCCTATGTAGCCCAAGATGGCTTGAATTTGTGACAATTCTCTTACCTCAGTCTCCCAAGTGCTCAAATTACAGGAGTGTAGCATCACAGCTGATTCTAATCATCTCTTTTACATGATGACATTGGTTTCTAATAGAGATCACGTAATCCAAACACATAGTGAGGAAGAAAAGAGTTTCCCAATTAGTGATGTGATATCTCATTTTTTTTTAGAGAAACAGTGTGAGTGGTTTTGTATTATTTAAGGATCATAAACTGCTGTGACACCTATTTCTGCTGTATTATATCATGCTATATATGTCATGCAATTCTGATATAGAAAAGAAAATTAAACATGAAAGCAAAAATGCAAAGTGTAAATAGCACTATACTAAGATGCTTATAAATTACATACATTCATAGTCCATAATTCTATTAAGTGTAATAATAGGTTTCTGGCCTGGACTATCCCCAAGATCTGGACCAGCAGTCCCAAAGTCCCAACGAAACACACAGAAGCTTACGTTCATTTTATGGTGATTGACCTATGGCTCAGACATATTTCTAGCTAGCTCTTTTGTCTTAACTCAGTGTATTTTCATTAATCTGTTTAGCCATGTGGCTTGATACCTTTTCTCAGAGCAGCATGGCTGTATTCTTTCCTCTGCATCTGCTGGCATCTCCGCTAGTGTTTCTCCTGGTGTCTCTGCTTTGCTCTTCCTTTTCTCAGAATTTTCTTAGTCTGGTAGACCTGCCCATACTTCCTGTCTGCCTTCAGCCAGTCAGCATTTTTATTAAACCAATAAGCAGGACAATTATTTACAATGTAACAGAACATAATACCACTACAGTTAAGTATTGATAATGAATAATGTAAATGAGAGACTTGAAAAAATATATAAGGCTTTAAATGTAAACCATAATTTAGTAACTTATATGTTGAAAGGCTGAAGCAGGAGGACTGCTGTGAGACTGAGGTTTGCCTGCCTGTATAGTGAGTTCTAGGCCAGCCTGAATGAAGTACTATGTGAGGTCCGTCTGTCTTAGTTTCTTTTCCTGTTGCTCTGATAAAATACTTTGACAAAAGAAACTTAATAGAAAAAAGGCTTGTTTCAGTGTATAGTTCAAGGTATAGTCCCTTATGGCAGGGAAGCAACAGTAGAAGGAGCTTGAAGCAGCTCATTCCATTAAGTTTGCAGTTAGAAGAGAGCAATGAATTCATGTGTGTTAGCACTCTCCTGGCTTTTCTGGCTTTTCCCACTATATATAATGTAGGTTTGGGACTCTCTAGAGTCTCTGTCTAGGAAATGATCTCTCTCACAATGCTACATCAATTTATAGAATATAGATATTGATATACATTTTCAGAGATTTACTTTAATTTAGAGAATCCCTCACACATATGCCAAGAGGCACATGTCCCAGGTGACTCTAGATTCTGTCAAGCTGACAACACAAATTATCACAGTCTTAATCCCCCCCACACACAAATAACGAACCAACCAACCAAACAAAAAAAAACCCAAATCCTGGCAAACAAAATAGCTCATTTGGTAGAGGAATTCACTGCCTAGCCTTATATTTCATTCTTGGACTCAAATGATAGAATGAGAGAACAATTCATGTAAGTTTTTCTCTGACTTACAAAAACATGCTATACCATGCTATACCCCATAAATAGAATGTAATTTTTTTAAAAAAGATATGCCCAAAGACAGAAGAAATGCAATATAGAGTATAACAAAATGCTATTATGCAAGAAAGAAGTACAAAATAACAAGGCAAAATTATGATTACACTATCCCTGGACTTATAATTATGTGATCGCCTAAGTTGGCCACCCATTGTTAAGGTCTCGGAGGCTGTAATTCGAGACCTGCAACTGCCTGCCCTCAAATGATTTAAGTTTATAACTGTTCAGCAGGCCTATTCAAGCTATATGTCCAGGTGTGCTTGTGTCTGGATCTCCCTAATATAGCAACTCTGTGTCATTCTTTCCTGGAATCAGGTATTTGTGCAGTGAAATGCTATGCTATGTCCTGTTTTCTAACTACCCATATATGTAGTGTACCATAAAAGAACGGGCTGAGGAAAGGGTGTTAAGGAAGGGTTATTCAGTCTTTTGCTTTCACTCTGTGTTCTCAATGGATTTAAAAAACTAACTATGTATGATTCAAGAATCATAATTTGGTCTTTAAACCATTTTGTTTCATAACCCCTGAGATATATCACTGAATAGCATTGCATAAAATTGGCTTTCTATGCAATAGGGATTTTGTCTTCCTTAGTACCTAATAACTCTTAACTAGAAATCAGAAGAGATCTGCACTAGTACTTTCTCTGCCTCATAAGAAAACATACTGCTTATTTTCACTTCAATAATTATGATGGTTTTAAAAATAAGCTGATTGGTGCTCTGCATCTCAATATGTAAGGGCTAATTTCCTTCTTTTTGAGCATGGTGAAAGTGCTGGTATATAACTTGTAAGATGAAGTCATATTAGCATTGTGGCTTCTTTCTTTATATTATATGGCATCATTTCCCCAGGGGTGTTTTGTATGGCTAGGGAATCGTGCACAATAGCCATAGTTTCATTTTTGATTGAGCTAGTTAAGTATATAGTAAAAGAATAAACAGCAGGAGATAGATAGATGCACATATACCTAAGTAGGCAGATAGCAAAACATTACATCATGTGCTCAAAACATCTGGCAGAAATCAACTGGGTAATCACTGTTGAGGCTTTCAACTGAAGTTTCTAATAGAGTACCAGAGAGAGCAGTGTCCCAATGGGTGAAGCTTTTGAGTAAAAGGACAAAATAGTAACAGATAGGAATGATATGATCAAGGCCGTGGCTGTGGCACAGGCCTTTAATCTTTGCACTTAGAAGGTAGAAGCAGAGACAGAAGAAAAGGCCAGCCTGGTCTATAGAATTCCAACCAGTACTACAAAGAGAAATCCTTCCAAAGAACAAAGCAAAATAAACCAAAGCAAAGCAAAGCAAAACAAAACAACAAAGATAATATTAGATAGGGCACTCAATGCCCAGTAGAAACCAATTTGGAAAGTTGAGGTTGTCAGCTGGAATTTTCAAACATTGTCTTGATTCCATGATAAGCTCCCCATGGGTGACCTTCCAGATTCTCTTTCACACTGTGGGTACTTCTATGTCATGAGATAAACAATAACAACATTTGTTGGAGATGGTTTACTGCTCTTTTCAAGGACACAATGTTTTTACTCTAAGCCTTTTTTGTGGTTCTCTCCCTTCTGTGTCATTGTTAGGGGACCACCCCTTTCCCAGACAAGGGGCCTTGGATCATACTCTGAAGCAAACATATTTAGGTCTGCAATGGGGGGAGAAAAGGCAGTCCCACTTCCAGAGCCAGCATCTCAGTGAGCTCAAATAGTACATGACAATTTAACAGGATAATGTACATTACAGGGGAGAAATCTCCTATCATATCAGAACACTCATGCTGCCAAGGGTATGACAAATCTGATGAGGAATCAAGGCCTTCAGGCAGCAGTCATGTGAGTGAGCTTGAACTTGGATCATCCATCTTTAGCCAGTCACTCAGATGACAATCACTCTGGTCAACATTGATTAAATCCTCATAGAAAACCATGGGTCAAACTACTCACTAAGATATTGTCATATATTTAATCTAAAACACTATTTGTTAAATCATTGTTTGGGACCATTGAGCTTAACATAGTAATAGGTAAGTTCAATGCTCTGCCATGATGGGAAGGGAAGACTAAAGTTTTTTTCCCATACTCATGGGAAAGGGGTCCTTTAAATTATTGAAAAAACTCTGACTTTATCTTGTGGCAAATGAAGAACAAACAAATGATCCAGTTTCAGAAAATATAAAATATGTAGTGGGCTTATGTTACATTGTAAGTTATTGTCCCACATATCCCATGTACTGGTTTAATAAAAACACTGATTGGCTGAAGGCAGACAGGAAGTGTAGGTGGGTCTACCAGACTGGGAAAACTCTGGGAACAGGAAGAGCAGAACAAAATGTCAGAGAGACTAGTGGAGAAGCCAGCAGATGCAGTGGACAACTATGTGGCTCTGAGAAAGGTACCAAGCTCCATGGCTGAACAGGATAAGAATCATGAGTTAAAGGGTAAAGAGTTAGTAAGTTATATGCCTAGGACCCAAGTCAATCAATGTACAATTAATGTAAGTATCTCTGTGTCTCTGTAGGACTATGGGACAGCAGAAATTCAGGACTGCGGGATTACAGGTCTATGGATCTGTGGGTCCTGGCCACGGGGCCATGTTAGACAGGCCAGAAACTTAATACTACAAGGGTCCTTTAATTTCTTGAAAAAAATTGACTTTATCTTGTGGCACACGAAGAACAAATAAATGATCCAGTTTCAGAAAATATAAAGTAAACATTTCTATGTTTTATCTGAAGAATTGCAAGCAAAAATTGTTTATTATTTTTAAGGCTGTGCCACCTTCCAGATACTTAAAACAGTCTGGAATAATTTACTTTGATCTTTCTGTGTTGGAATCATAAGTGGTATTTCCAAGGAAGTCAATGCCTTATCAGAAACAGAGCAAGCAAGCAAACCAAAACAAAAGACTTCACATGGATTTAATAATGCCTTATCATAAATCCTTAAATTTATATTCAGGATTCTGGAATCTAAACTGACTTCTCTTTCCTATTGAGAAAAAAAAAATATCTACCGTTAGGCTTAAGCCAAGTTTCAGTAAATTATAGCAGTTTGAGATTTGTAGCAGCACTGTGAGTCACAATGCTGCAGCAGAGCTATTAAGTAACACACTTGAGTCGATGCCCTTCCTTTTGCTGAGGCCTGTCCTGTGCCATGCTAAGAACATGTATTCCTGATAAATAACCTCTGTTAGAAAAAGGAAATATTTTAGCTCTTAGCAATTTTTTTTCAGGAGGAGGAGAAACTGAAAAAGGGACAGGTATGTGGTTTGATTTTCATTACCTGTGCATATATGACAGGCAAATAGTCATGTGAAAAGAGAGATGTTGTGGAATTATGCTCTTGAACATTGTAAATAATTGTCTGGGGCCTGTGTACACAATGCAATTTTTACTTATTCTCCAGAAAGGTGGCTAAACTCTGATTTACTTGGGACACAAAATCTGGCTCATTGTCTGACCCTATCATAGTTGAAAATCTGTACCTGGGCAGGATGCCTTTTTTGCCACCATCTGTGCCATTTTATATTTAGTGGGAAATGCCTTTCTATCTTTTGAAAAAGTGTCTAAAAGACTAGCAGATACCTGTAACTATATTTGCTGGGTTTTATCTTAGTGAAGTCTACTTCTCAGTAGGCTCCAGGATTTACCCCACTGAGTCAAGACCCAGGGTTTTCGGGGTTGGCAGCAGCATTGGTGAGCTGACAGGCTTTGCAGTTGGTGACAGTGTTTACAGTAAAGTCTTTCATTCTGCGTGTTTTTATAAGAGAGAATTGATGGATCTTTGTAAGCAGTCTCTTTTCAAGATGCTTAGGCAAGATGATTTTACTGTCTGCAGATCTCTACCATCAATCTATGCACTGGATCATGGGGAGATTTTTGACCCAGGAAAGATCTTTTTTAGTAAACTCGGGACTTTCTGGTAGTGTAGGTGCCCCGGGTCCACCAACCATAGGTCCATGTATAAAACCTATATCAGTCTGGAGTGCCACTTGCTGCTGTGTAGTTCTGTCTGCCAGACTGTTGTTTCTGGGGACAGGTCCATCCTCTCTCTGGTGCCCTTGGCAATGGACAATGGTCAGTTGTTTTGGATAACCATAGAGCTTTAAGAAGGGCCAAGATTTTATTTTTGATTTATTTTTTTTTTTTTTGCAGTCAATAGTCTCTTTGTATATTGATCCTTGCACATATGCCTTGGCAAAGCATACCGGCTGTCAGTGTAGATGTTAACTTTCAACCTTTGCCCCAGTTCTGATGCCTTAATTAGGGTTATCAGTTCTACCCCTTGGGCATACGTCTCAGGTGGCGTCCGCTCTGCAGTAGCAACTACGGCTCCTGCATACCTTTGATATTCCTGCTCAAAACTGCTGCCATCAGTATACCAGGCAACCTCTGCATCAAGCAACAGGATGTCCTTCAAGTCTGGCCTAATGCTGTGCAACTGAGCCAGGGTCCCGAAGCAGTCATGCAATGGTCCTTCCAGGTCCAGATCAGGCAGATTGGGCAGCAGAGTGAACGGATTCAGAGCTGAGGGCACCTGCTAGGGTTAAGCAACAGAGTCTGTCTGATAATGAGTCATTCTGGCATTACTTAGCCACCAGTCAGGGGGCTGCTTGAGAACTCTTTCAAGTGCATGGGGGTGGTTATGGTGAAAGTCTGTCCGAAGGTCAACTTGTCAGCATTCTTGACCAGTTGGGCCAAAGCCACTATTATGCAGAGGCAAGGTAGTCATCTAAACTCTCTCACTCGCCTGGTGGTAGTGACTGTGGGAATCTTAAGTGCTGTCTTTCTCCTTTTTTTTCCTCTTTTCTTGTTTTTCCTTTTTTTTCTGAAAGCCATCACTGTCTTTTATTCAAGATATACCCAAATTATGTTACCTGCCACTTGCAGATTTGGGCCTTCTTGGCTGAGGCCCAGTACCCTAGGTCCCCCAGGGTCCACAATAACTGTTCAGTCCCAGACAGATAGGTCTCTCAGTCTGAAATTATAATCAGCAGGACATATTGATACTGCAACAGACTGATTTCTGGGTTCTGTGTCCAGTATTCCCCAGGTCCTCATGCAGAGCTTCACTGTAGCTGGGGGGTGGGGGGATTTTTTTTTAATTTAAAGGCATCTCTTGGTATGTATGTATGTATGTATGTATGTATGTATGTATGTATGTATGTATGTATTTGCCATCAGACATCTTCTGATTTTACAGCAGTGGCCAACAGCAGTCTAGAGATGTGTTGATTTTTATGCCTTTAAATTTTTTTCTGCATTCTATCTTTTTTGATACGTTTTTCAGTCATTTGAATTAAATCTTTAACATTTCTAATGAAAGCCAAGGTCATTGAAGTGGAATTTTCTTGGGCCCAGGATTGTAGGGCATATACCTCCTGGAGGCCTCTTGTATGCATTCTATAAATACCACTGTGCTCTCATCCACTCTCTGCCCTGCACTATAGACTCTATTCAAATTTTCAGGCTGTCTTGCACCTGCTTTGAGACCCACCAATAGAGTCAGACAAAAGACCATGAGGCTTTATCTTTAGCCACATTATAATCTCACACTGGGTGAAATTGGGGAAGGCCATATCTGTGAGAGCCTCTCAGGCTGTAAACTCTACTGTGGGGCCCAGAACCAGCTTTTGAGCCTTGGTCTATATGCAATTTTTCTCCTCTGTCTTGAAGAAGACCTTCAAAAGCTGTGTACAATCATCCCACTTGGGGATGGCTGCACCAGTATCGGAGGCCTAAAAGTGGGGGAGGATTTCATTCTCTGTGCTGCCTCCCTAAAGGACCTCTGGCCTAGCAGCCAAATGAGTCTTGGAGAGTGAGCCTCTCTCTGTAGCTGCCAAGACTTTAACCTGTCCAGACAAGAATGGTTTAGTCTAAGAAGGGGGGGGTCCTCTACTGAGTCTCTCTAGATCACTTGTGGGGCACTTGGTCATTGAGTACTAGCCATTCTGACCTGCAAAAGGTGGCAAGTTTAGACTTTTGAACCATGACTGAAGGATTATGAACATTAACATCTCAAAAGGAGTTAAGAGTAAGTCCAGAGAGGAAGAAGGCTTCTGTCCTGTGGTGTTAGTCATAGATATGGGATTCTCTGTCCCTGTACAGATCTGATTCCCACTGTCTTCAACAGATATGGGGCATTCACTGCATGTCTGCCACTGGGGTCTAGAACAATTTTTAGCCCTACAGTTCTAAGGCCCTCTGACTTCAACAGATATGGGATACTATATCTAGCTCCTCATGACTACAGTTCATTAGTGCATCTGCTCCTAACTGGTTCTGGTCACAATCACTGATTTGAGTGCACCCCAGAAACTATACTAAACACAGATAAACAGACATGATATTAAACACAGACAGAGCAGGAAAGATGCCAGACAGCATTCAGAGACAGTTACCAGTTAGACAGAAACCACTCAGTAATACTTAGACAGATACCACTCAGAGACAGACTCTCCAGTCCAGAGTTTGTGGAGGTTGTTGGGGTTCATGGACAATGCACAAAATGCTATACTCCTGTTGGAGGACAAGGGAGCTGGATTTGATGCAAACACATGAGGGTCAATTAATTCTTTTGGACAGGTTCAAATAAACTCTTTGTTCCCATGCATCTGAAATAATTTGGCCCCGAGCTCAGAGATGAGACAGTTTTTTTTTTAAATATGTAAGTAGGGTGCTACACGTCTTGGCATTTCAAAATTAGGTAAAGAGATATAAAGTACAGTAATTATTGGCTAAACTTTTGGCATGAACCCAAGCCCTGAATATATTGGCTGAACATTTGGTGCAAACAAAGTTTTAAATCTACTGGCTATCAGGTGCATTCCTGAGATACTTCCTAGATTCTTAGACCTGGGCCTTGCCCTCAGGCATTAAACGGTCTTTCCCTGAAATAAAGTTTTATAATGATAAATCTATGCCTTCACATAGACAATATATTTGAGACAGCTGGTCCACATCTTGGGGCAAGTCTAGGCCAGAAACTTCATATTACAAATGGTGCTCCAGTGTAGGTCATATATACCCACATAAAGCCTTAGAAAGCTTAAAAAGGGTTCTAGAGCACAGAAACAAAGCAAAAAAACAGCTTCTGAGTTGTATCTCTCAAGTGAGCCATGGTATAGACATGTTTTTGCATGGTGTTCAAACTTGAACTACAACATGTCAGGCTTTTGGAGTGTAGTTTAAGTTGCAACAAGGCCAGTTTCTGAAGTCTCACAGGAGCCTTGATATGAGAAATAAGCTGCATCTGATGGATTTAGGTTTCTGTTTATATAGACAAAAAGGGATCAGAGTCCAAATGGCTTCTTAGTAGCAGCATTTTCTTGAGAGAGCTCTGTTTGCTGGCAGCAAGCAGAGGTGCAGCTCATTTAATAGATGTTTCCTGACTGTTAGCAGCAAAATACTTGAGTCTTTTAAGAGGACCTGCTGCCAAATACTTAAATGGAGCTCATGAGAAGTGGGTAGCAGTGCTCCACTTGGTGGCAATGTGGACCCTAAAATTCCCCAGAGTTGAAATTGTAAATGTGGTCCCTGCCAGTAACTCTGCCCTGAAGGTAAGCTTTCATACACCAAGGAGCTGTGTGTAGCTGTGTGTAAGCTGGGTAGATCTTGTTGGAGTTCATTGCCTTAGTCCATCCTTTAATGCTAGCCACACCCTGGCAGATTAAAGATGTGATCAGAAACAGAAAGAAATAGAGGGAGCTGAGTGTGTAACGGGCAGGTGCCCCTAGAGCACCCCTAGACATCCCAAGACCACAGCTAATGACCACTGTTAACTTTAAAGAAAAAGAGAGTTTAATGAATATGAATGATATAGCAGTACACACATATGTGTGGGCTCGAGGCACTGTGGAAGCCAAGAGCGCTGAATGCTTTTAGGGTAGAATTCTTATACAGCACTCTGGGTAGGGGAGGGGGTACGGGCGGGCTCACTCTGAGTAGGGGAGGGGATACTTGGGCTCAGAAGGTTACAACAGGGTGGGGCCAAAGGTCAGTTTAGGACGGAGTTTAGGAATGCTGACAGGCAGGTAGGTATTTCCTGTGAAACAATAGAGTCTTGGGCAAGCAGGAGACCAGCAAGCAGGGACCAGCAAACAGGGGACCACCTGGGGATATTCATTTCCTGGAGCAATGGTTCCAATGGGCACATTGTACAAGCTTCAGAAAGTTCTTGCCTCAGCAAACAGTTAAAGGTTAACAGTTCTCATGGTAGGGCTTTCCTGAGTGACCCCACCCAGGTTGCTATATCAGGAATGTGGTCCCAGGGCCTTATCTGGAGTGAAGTCCAGAAGGTCAAGCTGCTAACCAGGTGGGTTTCAGAAATTTAGAAAGTATTTCAGGTGGTCTGGCTCAGGCTGCCGGGTGTGTCCCAAGCAGCCATCAATCCTGTGAACAAAGCTTTTCCAAGAAACAGCTATCTAATTTAGTGATACAATGAAGCCTAAACTCTGTTCTGAGCAAGCTACTATTTAACAATGGAACTGAAATTCTGTCAACTTTGGCTAGTTTCAGGGACCTCAGGAAGGCAGTTGAGGGGAAAGAATCAAACAGGATTTTTTTTATCTTCACAAATGGAGTCAGCCACCCAAGTCAAGCCTTTAATCCTAGCCATACACTGGCAGATTAAAGGTGTGGTCAGAAACAGAAAAAGATAAGATGTAAGATATATATAGTAAAGACAGATTACAAAAAAAACCCTCTAAATGTTTTAAGTGTATTTAAAAGTATACATAGGCTTGAAAAAGAAAAGAAAAATGAAAAAGGATAGAGAAAGTCCTTAAAAGAGAAATAGAGAAAAAAAATAAGCAACACAAAGATAGAAATTACAGAGAGTGCCTAGATACTGTATGTTATTGTCTTGTTTTTAAGTTTTTTGACTGCAAATGAAGTAGTAAAAGCTGCTAAAAGACATTTGAATATAAATGCTGCTGGATTAATCCAACCTAGATAGTCTGTAAATGAATTGACTTTAAAATTAAAATCAAAAGATATGCTAGTTTGGAGAAGTTTTCTTTTTATTTCCACAGAAAATGAGAGGCTGTGGATTTATTCCTTGTTATGGAAAATAAGGTTGTATCGTGGAAGACTCCCTGAAAAGTCTCCAATAGGAAAGGATGACCCAGATGATCTAGTATTTCATAGGACTGTTGCAGTTTCCTCTAAGTTCTGCATCCAAAACAACTTCAAGGAGATAACTTAGCCTTAAAGACAACTCCATTAAAGACTTGTCCATAATCCTAAAGTTTTCTTTGGGTCCCCGTGGGATTACCAATGGCCCCATTAAGCAGGAAGTAGTCTAGAGAACTACAAGCACATTCCCAACAAATGGATTATGGAAGTTTGTCTTTATTTACAAGTTGTTATAGATAATGGTGAAAAAAAATCTAGATTTGGGTTTCTTGTTTTAAAAAGAAAAAAAAGGGGGAAGTGCTGTGAGATTATGCTCTTGAACATTGAAAATAATTGTCCTTCCTACTGGTTTAATAAAAGCTGATTGGCCAGAAGGCAGACAGGAAGTAAGGGTGGGGACATCAGACTAAGAAAACTCTGGGAAGAGGAAGAACAGGGGAGAGATGCCATCACACACAGAGGAAACAAGACCAAGATGCTGCTCTGAGAAAAGGCATCAAGCCACTTGGGCTAATCATGGGTTACCTTAAGAGTTAAGAGTTAGCAAGTTATTATGCTATATATCCATCAGCATGTAATTAATATAAGACTTTGTATGATTATTTGGGACCAAGTAGCTATGGGAAGTCTATTTGGGACAGCTGGTCTGGATCTTGGGGCCAGGCTAGGCCAGAAACTTCATACTACACAGAGGCATCAAGATTAAGACAGGAAAGAAACCAGGTGACTGAGAAGAGTGTAAGCTTATTGTTACAGGTAACAGAGAATGCTTGAGACGGGCCTGTGATGTAGAAATGGGAGGGTCTAGAGTTATTAAAATTGTCATAAGCCTGGTGGCCCAGCACTTTCTGGGTAGATGCTTTTATCCATGTCACTAGCCTATTCCCATTCTCTGTTATGTTTTTCCCTTATTATTAAACAGTCTCTATTTTTATTTCTAATTATATGTCCTTGTTTATTTTTTCTGTAGGACACAAAAACCTAGAGACTTCAGTGAGTTTTAGAACCAGAGAGACATGGTCTAAATTCTGATTCTGTTATTCTGTCATTTACTAAGCACATGACTCAGCACAGAACATACTTCCTTAGAGCTTTGTAATACCATCTACAAAATGAACATGCTGAATTTATTCAATGGTGGTCCTTGATAAAGACTCAGTGAAATAATATGTTACAAATCTGTTACATGGTAGACACTTTTTTCCTACTTTTATGCGTTCATCCTTCTGATTTTTTCATACTTAATAACATTTGACAATGCCAACATGTAAGGAACACAGATGAGCCACGGGCTACATGGCTGAAAGATTAGTGAGAATGGGTTGAGTTAAAATATAAGAGCTAGCTAGCAATGTGCCTAAGCCATAGGCCAAACAGAATGAAGTTAATATAAGCGTCTGAGTCATTTCTGGGGTGTGAGCAGCTGTGGGCGGCTAAGGGGTCTGGGGCTGCAGGTCTGTGGTCTGAACCTCTGGCCGCCCGGGACCAAGAAACCTCACAGTTACACCTACCTAGTCCTTCTTATCTATTATTTACTAAATTTTATCCTGTTTACCTTGTGTGTGGGGGAGTGAGTGTTAAGTATGCATGTGATTATACTGCCTGATGTATTATAGAATAAATTTGTTTTGAGAGGGAATCATGGAAGCAAAGATAATTGTTTGCTTTGGAAACTGCTTCATGCCTTTCTTCATTCCTGTCATTCACTCTATCTTTAGAAACACAGTTTTGGACAATGTTCTGTTCTCATGAATTCTTTAACATTGTTATCTGAATACCAGAAACAGTGGTTCCAGGGAAATTTTAAGTAAATTTGATTTAGCTTCTTTTCTTCATGTTTTATTTTCTTTGAGACTCTGCATTTATATGTTCAATTCTGTCCTTAAACTCATGCGTAACCCTGGATAATCTTGAAATTTTGGCAATTCTCCTGCCTTAGTTCCTGAGTGATAGGATTATAGGAAAGCACCATTTTACTTGGCTTGCTACTTATTCTTGAAACAAATTGTAGTATCTGTGTATCTCAAGTTGTATCTCTTTGAACAGTGAGTCCTAAGTGACATTAGGACCCTTCACAATTTACCATAATAGTAGATGCTAGAGCCCTATGTCCTCCAGTTAGATTTAGTAGGTCTGGGGTACATGCAGGATTCTGTAGCTTAGAAAAATCTAAAGGGGATTCTAATGCATATCAAAGTTTAAAAATCAAAGACATTAATCTTTATTTAATTAATTGTGATTGTTGGGGATTAGAGATATAGCTTAGCAGTTAAGAGCACTGGCTGCTCTTGCAGAGAACCTAGGTTCAGTTCCGAGCATTTACATGATAGCTTAAATCCATTTGTATACCCAGGCCCAGAAAATCCGATGCCTTCTTATGGCCTCCTCTGGAACTGCAGTCAATAGTGTGTGTGGTACATGCATGTAAAATACCCATACACATAAAGGTAAATAAATTATTTTTAATGTGATATCTTTCTTAAGTTCCTTCTGATCCCACACTGTTTAGGAGTTGTGGTTTGCAGCTTGGGTATTCTTTGCTTTATGTCTAAAATCCACTTATGAGTGAGTACATCCCATGCCTATCTTTCTGGGCTTGTTATATCTTGCTTAGGATGATATTCTCCAAGTTCATTCATTTGCTTGCAAATTTTGGGATGCCATTTTTTTAACTGCTGAGTAGTACTCCATTGTGTAGATGTACCACAGTTTGTTAATCCATTCTTCAGTTGAGGGTCATCTAGGTTGTTTCCAGGTTCTTGCTGTTATGAATAATGCTGCTATGAACATAGGTGAGTTAATGCCTTTGGGGTACAAATGTGCATCCTTTGGGTATATGCTCAATAGAGGTACTGCAGGGTAATTGGTGAGATTGAGTTCCAATTATCTGAGTAACTGTCATACTGCAATACAGAGTGGTTATAAAAGTTTACACTCCCGCCAACATTGGAGTTTTGTTCTCTTTGCACTGCATCTTTTCCAGCACAGGCTGTCATCTGTGCTTTTGGTCTTAGCCATTATAATAGGTGTAAGATGGTATCTCAGAGTTGATTTGATTTGCATTTCTCTGATGGTTAAAGATGCTGAGCAATTCTTTAAGTGCCTTTCAGCCATTTGTAATTCTGTTGAGAATTCCATTTTTATAACTGAAATCCATTTTAATTGGGTTATTTAGGTTTTTTGGCTCTAGTTTCTTGAGTTGTCTAGATATTTTAGAGATCAGTCCTCTGTCAGATGTAAGGTTAATGAAGATCTTATCCCATTTTGTAGGCTGTCGGTTTGTCTTATTGACTATGTCCTTTGCCTTGTAGAAGATTCTCAGTTTCAGGAGGTCCCATTTATTGTTCTTAGTGTCTGTGCTACTGGTGTTATAGTTAGGAAGTGGTCATCTGTACCAATACATTTGAGGGTATTTCCCATTTTCTTTTTATCAAGTTCAGTGCAGTTGGGTCTATGTTGAGGTCTTTGATACACTTGGATTTGAGTTTTTTGCAGAGTAATAGGTTTGGACCAATTTGCATTCTTCTACACACTACCATCCAGTTATGCCAACACCATTTGTTGAAGATAATATTTTTTCCATAGAATATTTTTGGTCTCTTTGTCAAAAATCATGTGTTCATAGGTGTGTGGATTAATGTCAGGGTCTTCAACTCAATCCCATTGATCCACAAGTCTGTTTTTATGGTAGTACAAGACTGTTTTTATTACTGTCGATCTATTCCCCATGAAGAGAAAATTGAGAAGATCACCTTAGCAAATTGGGATCATAACGGGTTGAAACCAAGAAGAGGTGGGAATAAATCATGAGAGAATGAGATAGTTGAGTGAAAGGAGCAACAAAGAGGGAGAAAAAGAGATGGATATCGTGATAGAGGAAGCCAATGTGGGGTTGGAAAGAGACCTGGTGCGAGGGAAACCTCCAAGAATTCACACGATGTCCCTGGCTAGGTCTCCAAACAATAGTGGAGGGGATGTCTAAACAGGGCTTCCCCTATAATCAAATGAATAACCACCCTGGGTGTCATCACAGAACCTACATCCAACAATGAATAGAGGTGGAGTTAGAGATTCATGGCTGAGCACTGGGCAGAGCTCCAGGTCCAGCTGAGTGCAGGGGAGAAGAGTCTGTACAAGCAAGGGTATAGGGAGTATGAGGAAAATTCCCATGGTGATGGCTGACTGGCCCTCTAAGGAGCTTGACAAATCAAGAATAGCTACTGGGGCACCATTAGGAAAAGGAGCTAGGCCCTCCAAGGGTAGGCAACTGACGATTGGTGTAGTATGAGGTTTCTGGTCCGGACTTTTGGGCCTAGCCTCTAGGTTTAGGCCCACAGACCCACAGACCCTCAAAGACACATAGATGCTTACAATAGTTTTAGGCTGATTGGCCTAAGGTCCAGGCATATGACTTGCTAACTCTTTACCCTTAAACTAACCCATGACTCTTTCCTGTTCAGCCATGCAGCTTGGAACCTTTTCTCAGAGCAGCATTCTGCTTCTTCTGGCTTCTCTCTGGCATTTTACTCTGTTCTGTCTGTTCCTAGAGTCTCCTTAGTCTGGTAGCCCCACCCACACTTCCTGTCTGCCTTTAGCCAATCAGCGCCTTATATTAAACTCATAGGTAGGGACAATTATTTATAATGGAACAACACAATCTCCCACAGATTGGCATGGGCAGTATGTGGAGCCTTAAGAGGTGGGATCAGATTGTGTTCCTGTGCATGGGCTGGCACCTTGAAGCCCAATTCCTTGCAGTGGAACACCTAACCCAGTCTTGACTTTGGGATGAGGAAATCAAACTTGTCTAGAGTAGATGTGCCATGCTGAGCTGATTCACCTTGGGACTTCTTGCCCTTTTGGGAGAGGGGATGGGCAGATGGGAAGGGGCAAGCTGAAGGCTAACTGGGAGGGTTTTGGAGGAGGGAAAGGAGGGGGAGCATAGGGATACATGGATAAAAAGTCTCTTATAAAAAATAAAATAAAATGAACATACAAAAATAAAATGTGATAATTGAGATTATGTTATTTTGAAAAAACAGAAAAAAAAAACAGCTTAAAAATATTTGTAGTAACAACCTGCTGAGCTTACCACACAAGTCTAAATTGGGAGGGGAGGTATATCAGCTTTCTTTCCTTTGTATGTGTGTATATGGTGTCTCTGTGTGTGCTGTGTGTGTGTGTGTGTGTGTGTGTGTGTGTTAGCATGTGTGCGTGCATACATATTCATGCTGCTATGTAAACCACTGGGAGCCTTCCCCTTCTCTTTATGTTTCATTCCTTTGAGACAGGATTTCTAACTGAACCTGCATTGGAGCCAGTTAGCTACCGAGACCCAGCACAACAGTATTGGGGTTCCAGGCATGTGCCTTTTTATACATATATGCATGTTACAATCTAAAATCTTGCCTCCATGCTTGCACAGCAAGTGCTCTTACCAACTGAGCCATCTTTTTAGTCTAGATAATTTCCTTCTTTCAGCCAATATATCTAATCCACAGGAGAATCTATTACTTTCTTTGTATAATTATCCTCTACTCACTTTTACCATTATCCAATGGCATATTTCTGAACCAGGTCTGGACTACTGTAACTGCTTCAGCTGACTTTTCTCTTTCACTCTGATCTGCTACAACATCATCCTAAAATAGCAACAGTTGTAATCTTAAAGTCTAAGACCATGTCACCCCCAAGCTTAAAGCTTTTTCATGGCTCCCGCTGTTCTTGGAACAAAATACAACAGTTTTCACATGACTGACAAGTGCCTGTATCATGTGGCCCCTATTAATTTTCATTATTAAGGCAATTCCCCCCTTCTTCAGTGGGTACCAAACTTACTAGTTCCAACTTTCTCCAATGCACCCCACTTTACATTCCCAGATACAAAGCATTTCCCTGTCAGTCTTTGTGAGCTGTTTTTTTTTCTGTCTGATTGTTTTTATTCTTATCTTTTAGGTCTCAACTCAAATGTCATCTTATCAATGGTATTTTCCCTCAATATCCCACTCCAAGGTAGAATTTGCCTTCTCCTACTGTTTTTTCTTTCAACGTTCTATTTTTCTTCTGTATTTGTTATAGTTAGATTTGGACATGTTCTCTGAAAGCTCATGTAGTAAAGACTTAGGTATCAGTCAATAGGCTTTTGGGAAGTGATTGTATCCAAGGGTTCTGACCTAATCAATTAATTGATACCCTGGTAGAGTCATAATATGATATTATCTTTGGGAGATAGTGAGAAGTGAGAGCAGGGGCCTAACACTAAGAAACCGTCATGGTTATACCCTTGAAAGACAGGTATTGTCCTTAGTTACTTCCATTATCTCCCTCCCTTTCTCCCCCCTTTTATTCAATTACTCTCTAGGTCTCTCTTTAGGCTGTAAATGAGATAAACAGCTCCCTCAGCCCCATGTTCTGTAGCCATGATACTATGCTTCAGCATGTGCTCATAGCAATGGAGTCTATGAGGGTAAAACATTGGAAACTACTTAGCCAAAATAAACTTTTCCTTCATTATTTATTTATTCATGTGTTTTAATTTTATGTGTATGGGTGTTTTGATTGCATGTATATCTGTGCATCATGTGTATGCCTGTTGCTAGTATCAGAGGTGCTGAAACTAGAGTTGCAGAGATTTGTGAGCTGCCATGTAGGTGATGGGATTCAAACCCAAGTCCTTTGGAAGAATAATGAGTACTCTTAATCTCTACAGCCTCCTTCCTTTAAAAATGTTGTCTATGCTGGGTTTTTTTTCATAGTGAGCAAAGATAACAAACATGATCTATGGCAACATATAATAAGTATTTTGTTGAGATATGTATTAATTGGATCATATTTCTCTCTGTGAGCATATACTCCCTGTATTTTACAGTGAATGCTACAAAATATTAGCTAGCTATTTTTGCACAACTTCTGTTCAACATATCTTCATATTATCTTTCGTCTACTTCTGATAGAAAAACAATGTTTTTCATAGCTTGAGAAAAGGCAATTTATCACTTTGGTCTAATATATTTACTTTTTCATTAAAAGCTTTTTACTAAGTCATCTGAGTAAGTTCAGTAATGGAACATTCAAATAAATAAACCTTAATCAGGTAGTTTTGAAGACCTTTTAAATATCAGGATGATCTGTGTTGTATTGCTCAGTGGAGAAATATTTGTTTATTGTTTGTGGTTCTGTGTTGGTTCACCAGTTTTTTTTAAATAAAACAACATAAGATCAAGAAAGGCTGAGATTATGTTTTAGTAAATGGATGAGAAAATAAGGTTTAAAACATAAAAATTTGAGGCAGAAAGCATACCACAATGAAGATGTAAGTAATCTATCATCTATAACAAAATATGTACAGAAGGATCATCTAATATAAAATACTCCATGGAAGTAGATACCCACCAAAGTAATTTATAGGGATTATAACCTGCATTTCATTATATCATCATCCTGAGTTCCAATAACAGTGCTTTGGTACAAGGATATTAACATTGTTTCTGAGAATCATTATGTCTGGATGGTATTTCAGCCATTATAGGCTGCCAATATGTGCCAATAAAGAACTCCATGGTTTTTTTTAATTAAGTTGGCAGCATTAATGGAATAGCAGATGAGCTTTTATAAAAGGAGCAGTTGGAAGATTAAAGTGGAAACAATCTGTCCAGCTGTGAAAATTTCCTAGATAGCCACAATCCTCAAAAGTTTTTCTAGAATCCAGTTGCTACTGGCTGGAAGCACCAAACCCATGGAGGTTCTTGTTCTCTGCCATTGTGGATAGAGTTCTGTTTCTAGAAAGATTCTTTCTTTTCATTTAAGAATGAAATGAAATGTTGGGGGAGCTGGAAAGTTGGCTTATTGGGGTTAAGAACACTTGCTAGTTTTGGAAAGAATCTAGGTTTGCTTCTGAGCACTTATATCAGATAGCTCACAACTACCTGTAACCTCAATTCCTGAGGGTCTGGTGCTTATATATACATACAGGCAATTACACATAAAATAAAAATAATTTTTTAAAAAAATACTGTGGTGAGTGACTATAGAAGCTTTGCAGCTGACAGAGCAAGGGTAGAGCCAGCTGTTGGAA
Organism: Phyllotis vaccarum; assembly: GCA_033318265.1. Taxonomy (NCBI): domain Eukaryota; kingdom Metazoa; phylum Chordata; class Mammalia; order Rodentia; family Cricetidae; genus Phyllotis; species Phyllotis vaccarum. The sequence goes on along the minus strand of JARWLC010000013.1, from coordinate 133,637,012 downwards.
ACCATTATCTTGCAGAACATAGGGCTGTCAACAAAATAGATTTTTGTGGTTAATACATTTTTTAAATTTTGAAATAATTCTGTTTAGATAAGAGTTACAAGAAAAATACAAGTGCTGATTTTTTTCAACCTAGGTATCCTCGGTGTTAACATCACATTTGTCTACAGTCATATTATGTTTATCGAAACTATGAAATCATTATTATTGGCATGATATACAGCCTTCAGTGAGATTTCAATAAAATATGCCTTTTGTTCTTGAGAGAGTTTTCTGTGTAGCACAGAAAACTCTCAAGTCAGCCTCAGTCTTCCAAGCACTGGTGATAAACGTGTGAGCTGCACATCTAGTTCTAGTGCATTTGTTATAATTGCTGTTTTCTTCTTTCAATCTCTGGTCTTCAGAATTTGTGTGTTAGTTGAATAACAAAATGTTTGCTTACTTTGAATTAGCAAAAAGCAAACAAATTTTACTTTATCCTCAATTAAGATGAAACACATACATTTTGAAGTACAGTCAAGCATTCACACTGTAGCAAATAACTGGACCACAGTGTTCATATATGATAGTCTCAATAAATAAATAAATAATATAAAAATAGTTTATTAGGATGAAACACATACATTTTGAAGTATAGTCAAGTATTCATACTGTAGCAAATAACTGGACTACAGTGTTCATATATTATATCCTCAATAACTAAATAAGTAATATAAAAATAGTTTGACCATGGTGGCACACCTCTGTAATTCCATCACTCGGAATGTAGAGTGAAGAATTTCTGTAAGTTTGAGGACAATCTCACTATATAATGTACACTAGAACAACCTTATCTAGATAGAGAGACCCTATTTTAAAAATGTAATTAAATTAAATTAAATTAAGTTATTTACTTGTTGCGCATATGCATTCATAAGTGCATGATAAGATTCATACAGAAGAGTCTTATGGAAGAATTTTCTTAATTGAGAATCACTTTTACCAAATAATTCTATCTTCTGTTGACATAAAACTAGCCCAAACAATGCTGATATAGTCAATATATAGAAGATACCTAATTATGAAGGCTAAGTTAAAGCCAGAAAGTAAAACAGAAGGCTGTTTATGTATCAGGGATTGTCTCATTAAATATTGCTGGAACTTACTGGCAATACCCATTACCAGTTAGCTTTTTCTTGGTGTTGGTCTCTTAGACTAAGGTTTGCTTCATTCATCTGCAGTTTTTTTTTTCTAAAAAAATATGTTTTCCGCAATTGAAAGATAATTACATTATTTTTCCTCCCTCTAACTCCTCACATGTTCCCCTCTTACACTCATAGTTCAGTTTTTAAAATATTATTGTCATTTACACGTGAATAAATGCATAAATGCAACATGCTGAGTTGGTAGCAGAATACTATATATATATATGTAGCATTATTATATATATATTATAGTGTAGTAGTTAGGTTTTCTATTGCTGTAAAGAGACATCATGACCATGGCAACTCTTATAAAGGAAAACATTTAATTGGGGCAGGCTTTCAGCTTCAGAGATTTTGTACATTATCATTATGATGGGACATGTTGGCATTCAGGCAGGCATGGTGCTAGAGAGGTAGCTGAGAGTTTTACATTTGGATACACAGGCATCAGAAACAGATAGTTAGCCAGTGGAGCAGGCTTGAGCTTCTGAAAACTCAAAACCCACCACTAATGACACCCTTTCTCTAACAAGGCCCCACCTCCTAGTAGTGCCACTTCCTATGAGGCTATTTTTACTCAAGACACACACACACACACACACACACACACACACACACACACACACACACACACACACACATTTAGAGTATTCTACTTGAAATTGGATAGCCATTTAAATGGATTTGTCCCTGGGGAAGATTAATTCTTCTTTGCAGTTGTTAATTGCCTATACCTTTTCATCTAAGGGTGGGACTCTGTAAGATTTCCCCCATCCATGTTGCCATATCATCTGGTGGTGTCACTGTTCAGGTCTCATTTGGGTAGTCATATTGTAGAGATTACATGAGTGTGTTCATATGTAAATGATACCATTCACATCTACCATCTTGGTCCCCTTGCTCTTACACTCTTTTCACTTCCTCTTCTGGAATGTTTCTTGAGGGTTTTGTGTAGGGGATATGTTGTAGATGTATTAATTGGAGCTTGGATCCCCCTGTCAGTTGTTCTCTGCATTTTGACAAGTTATAGTTTTCTGTTATGATGCCCTTTGCCATAGAAAAGATGCTTCTTTGATGAGGGATTGAATCTGTACTTATGTTTTGGCAAAAGGATGAGTAGTTACAAATTGTATTGGTTTAGGAACCTGGCAGAGTAGTAGGTTCTCCTCTCTGCTCCTGGCCTCTCTAACCATGGGTAGTGGGCTAGGTTTCCTGTATCAGGCATAATTTTCCTCCCATTCAATGGGCCTTGAGTCCAATTAGACAGCTATTGGTTAATGTTAAAATAGAAGTGACACTATTATGCCTTTAGGGATATCTTGACATGCTAGACATTGTTGAAACTTATGAGTATCACAGCTAGGTAGGGCTATTGATTTCTTTCTTCCCTTAGTGGCCTGGATTAAACAAGTACTACAAAATGAGTCCTCGGGGTTTAAGCATTAGATCCAGATTATTTCTTCTGAGACCTTGTATTCAAAATGTATGATATATTCAGTAATAAGGACTGACCTTCAAATTCTGGGAGATAACCAAGAACAATGGCAATAACCTATGTTATTTTAGGAGTCTCTTGGTCTTGCCTGACCAAAATCTCAAAAGATTTTTCTTGCTTGTACTGGGGTTTTTGTTACATAGACTATGGCTCTTGGGGCAGTGATTATTATCCCAAGAGGCATAAATTCGTTTCGTATATATAAATAACAGATACACATATATTATAGGTATTCAAGTAAATATAAAACAATTTTTCTCCCTATGGCCACTTTAAATATTATTGATATTTATGCACTCTTCCCCTTTCCCTCTCCTTCGGTATTATCTTGCCGCACACACCCCATTTAAAGACCCTCTCCCATATTTTTTTTTCTATTAAGATTCACAACCAAAACCACAAAGTCTGGTTTTTCCCCCATTTTACTGAAAACATATATTTTTCTCACATAATATATCATGATTATAGTTTTTCCTTCCTCTATTTCTCCCAGTTCTACTCACCTCTTTTTTATCTGTATCCACTCCTTTCTGTCTCTCATTAAGAACCAAATAGACTTCTAGGGGATTAATATGATATGATATAATATAATATCAGAAGAGTACAAAACAAATAGGAGGAAAAGAGCTCAAAAGAAGACACAAGAAACCGATGTAGAGACTCATTCTTTCTCACACTCACAAATCGCATAATACACTAAACTGAAAACCATAATATAAATCCAAGAACCTATAGAATAAAAAAAGAAGGGAAAATAGAACTAAGATTAAAAATTAGAATAAAACATGAAAGAGAAAGAGAAACCATGGCACAACATTATGAGACGAGGAACCATCAAAGATACCATTAAGTTTTTATTTTGTTGGTCATCTACTGCTGGGCATGCAGCATACAGTTAAGAGTAGTTTGTTTCCATAGTAAGATACCTTGGAGAAAACTGAATTCTCACTTGCAAGTGGATATCCACTGGAGATAGTTTCTGGGTTAGTATTGGGAGCATGTGTCCACTTCCCCTTCAGCTCTATGATCCCATCTGGTGTAGACCTGTGCAGGTCCTGTGCATGCTGCCTCAGTCTCTGTGAGTTAATATGTCCATTGATCCTGTTGACTTAGAGGGTCTGAATCAAATCCTAAAGCATAGTCCTATGAGCTTCATTTATCTATTTATATTTATAGTAACACAGAGTTAAGCATTTATATATGACATCCCTTTTATAACATTCACAAGAAAATTGATCTACCAAGTCCTAAGTTTGGCTTCTCTCTCAAGAAAGATGAAAAACAAAATGAAATGAAACAAAGAATTTATCTGGAATGACAAAGGGGTCCAGTCTGTCTTGCCATGCGATTTAATTTTGTCTCTATCGGGTGACCTATGATGACTGGGGTGCCGCCATTAGGTTTTGGTTTCCTAGTGTTACCCATAATGATGAGACAAAATATCTTTTAGCTCCGCTGGACCTGAAATTTGCCATGTGGCTGAGGTTGGCCTTGATCTTTTGATCTTGTTTCAATCTTCCAAGTGTTTGGATCACAGGTATGTGCCACCACACCTGGCTTGGCTTATCATTTCGTTCAGTTTCTCTTCAGTTTCAGGAAGGTCTTATCACTAAGGGGTGGTTATGCCTTCTGTCACCAGGGATTAGACAGGTGGACACCTCTAATCATCAAACCTGTGTTTAATAACTGAATCTCAGAAAGAAGTTTGTGGCCACAGTTTCTGACCTTTGGAAGAGGCCCCTAGCAAAGTCTTCTACCTCCTTACAATAATGCAAAAGGGTAAAGGTGAAGAGGGCTGGGGACCAAAAGGGAATATTTGATATATTCCTTCGAAAGCAAGGGGATTTAATGTCTACACTGCTAAAAATAGAAAAAAGTTCTTAGAGAAATGATTACTTACAAGTTGTCAGGGGAAAAGAAAACACAAACCTTTGGCCTGCATGAATCCCCACAGTGTTCTTTTGTTTGAGTGGAATGTTTAGTAGATAGCCTGTTTATTCAGAGGCAATCACTGATGCTGACCATTCTATTTCTTTTTTATGCTGTAATAATTTTATTTATGGGAAATGTCCAAAATAGGCAAATCTATAAAGAAAAAGATTAGTAGTTTCCAGCAGCCAAAAGCAGCCTCATCCATATAGGTCTCTTTTGGAAACAGTCAAATGTTTTAAAACCAGTAGTGATGGTCGCATAACTCTCTGGTTTTGATAAATGTCATTCAGTTTCACACTTTTATGCATCTATTTTTATGCTCTGAAAATTTTATCTGAATAAAAATTAAATTTCAAAATGCCTTTAAAATCTACTTAATGGCTGGTTTTATGTCAACATGACACAAGCTAGGGTGTGGGGTGGCGGGGTGGGGGGTACCAATGGAAGGATACCTCAGGTAGATCTGGCTATAAGGCATTTTCTTAATTAGTGATCCTTGGGGGAAGGCCCTGCCTGTTGTGGGTTGTTGCTGGGTCCTAAGAGTTCCCTAGGGGATTAGGGTGAAAAGGCATGGAAATAATAACACAGACCCCAGGCAGCAGTTGAAGAGCAAAGGACTAACTGATTTATTTAACAATGAGGAGAGTCTTAAATTCCCTCCTCTCAGCACTCAGGCTGTATCACAATCTGGTGATACTATGTGGCCGTCCCTCAATGGCTGGATATGATCGTGACCTCTGACAGAATTTGTTGTTGAGCAAATTCTAAGTGATCAGGAACTCTGGGCAGTGCCTGTTGCTCGGCACTGGGGCAGACTCCAGATTGGCTCATAAGGAAGAAGTTATGTGCATACCTTGGCAACTGGTTTGAGCCAATTTCCTAGATACTATGGGCATGTCTTACTACATACTTACTACAATGAGTAGTTCCATTCTTGGGCTGGTAGTCCTGGCTTCTATGAGAAAGCATCCTGAGTAAGCCATGGAAAGCAAGCTAGGAAGTATCACCCCCTTTTTGCCTGTGGTTAGTTTATGCCTCTTGGTCCATGCCCTGTTTAAGTTTCTTCCCTAACAATCTTAAATGATGACCACCAATATGGAAGTGTAAGTCAAATAAACCCTTTCCTTCACGACTATTTTTAAAAAACAAAATTATCAAACATACCAGCAATTCTACTCTTAGATATGCAGTTGAATTTAAATCATGTTCACACAAAATCTGTTCATAAATATTCATAGTGGAAATTTTTCTAATACTCAGAAAAGTAGGAAAATACAAGCTGTTTATTATTAATCGAATGGACAAAGAAAAACTGACATATCTATGCAATAGAATATTTTTTAAATGTGATGAACCTTTAAATCATGCCAAATGAAAAGACCATGTATTGTATTCCATTATGTAAATCACAAAGGGACACATGTTGTATAATTTCTTTCTTACGAATAAAAATTTCATGGAAATGAAATACTGTAGAGGCTATGAGGTACTTGTGCATAAAGATGAGCACTAGGGAAACCAGGATGGTTAAATAGACAAGCTTATCTCTTCAAAGTGAGTAGGTGTTTACCTGTTTTCCACTGAGACTGCTGGGAATGGTGGTAATTTACAACCCTAGTGATCTTTTGCTATCCGCAGTGCTAGGCTTCATCTGAATCCCCCAAAATATTATGTATATTTATATCAGTCTTTCACCCTCCAGTATTTCTTCTTAATTCATAAAACCCATCATTATGAAACTTGTCAATGTACTTTACAACAGCCTAAGTAACTTCTGTGCTATCTTAGGGCCAGGATAGTCCTCATTCACACAGACATTGTTTACATAGAAATTGTAGTTGGCTATTTTACTCTTTTGGAAGGCCCACCACATAGCTCCTAAATGAATCCCATGGAGTCTTATTATTACTTACAGATGTCCTGTCTTAGCTTGGCTCATTTCTAGCCAGCATGTTAAACATTATTATCCTGTCCTTATTTTGCCTCTGGGCTTTTATCTTTCTCTACTTCTGTATACCTCTTCCTTCGTTCTCCATGACTTGCCATGTAGCTGGGTGGATGGCTGTTTGTGTCCTCCTCTCTTCCTTTTCTCATCCCTTGACCTTTTCTTCCCAGATTTCTCCTTTTATTTATTCTCTCCTGCCACCCTGCCTATCCATTCTCCCAACTTGCTATTGGCTGTTCAGCTGCTCTGTATTAGACCAATCAGATGTTTTAGGCAGGCAAAGTAACAGCTTCACAGAATCAAACAAATGCAGCATAAAAGGATGCAACACATCTTTGCATCATTAAACACATTCCACGGCATAAACAAATGTAATACATCTTAAATTAATACTCTACAATTAGATCCTTTTCTTGAACATTGTTTCTGAGTCAAAAGAACCTGTATTTATGGAAGATGCCATATACATTTTCTAAAGAATTTTAATGTAAGCATGTCTTAAGCTTTGTTGTCCACTCAGGACTGAGTTAGTTGCCATTAGGAAACTTCTTTTCCCAATATTTTTGGTGCTTAAATATGGTCAAAAACTGTTTGGTGTCACACTCTAAAAATTTGAAGGAGCACCAGCTAACAAAAGCTGGACCAGTCTCCTTCTTGTCTCTTGTAGCTTGTTCCTCTGCTGGACCTTGTTTGCACAAAATGTGTTAACAGTTTCTAGAGACCAAGGGAAAAAGTATGAGATCTCTTCTTCAGGTGAAGAAGTGTATCTAGATCTGTTACTTGCGATGATTGTGTAGCTTCATGAATGTATTAATATTCTATTTAATTATGTATGTTAAGTGAGTTATTTTATCATATACAAAACATCTTTGATGTAGATTTAGTGTAAGGAAAGATGATGAGGACTGGCAAGATGACCCAGTTCTTGCTTTAAAGCCTGGCAAACTGAGCTCAAGCCCTGGGACCCCACGGCATAAGCACACAACTGAATCCTAAACGTTGCCTTCTGACTTCCAACCTACATGCTGTGGCACATGTTCCCCAGCCTATACATACATACAAAATGAGTAAACAAATAAGTAATGTAAAAATGTTTATATAGAAAAGATGATGAATCCACATTTAAATTTTGCCATTAAGATAAAGCAAATCAAGAGGTGACAGGTCATAGAGAAAAAAAGCTGGAGCTGAGCTTGAAGCTAGCTATCATGGTTCCAAAAGGTACTATGCAAGCTACTGGGAGAGAAAATTCATCAATAGTTGTGTTCAACTATATACCTCATGAGCTACAATAACAGCCTTCCAGGTAAGATGTGCCCACTGGACCAATCATCGCACAGATATTATGAAGGCAATCAACTTCTTTCTGAATGTACCTGGCATCAACTATACAAGAGGGAACAAAAGCCTGGCTCTTGTAAGCCTGGTCAAGGCTCTTGGCTCAGAAGGTCATGGACTATAGCATGGAACCTACTACTACTGTTTTACTAAACAGTCATATTGTCAAACTACATTCTTAATACATTTACTGCCATAGATAGTAGTGCATTCAGCTTTCATCAGAGGAATATCTTACTTTACCAGATGATAGTTAATGATGAACTCCATGACTAGCTATGTAATGAGAATAAGTGATAGTGAAGTGATAAGACTTATCTAGGAGTTCTATCCCTAAATGAGTAGCATGTGCAGTATGGGTATCCTAGAAAAAATGGTGATTTAGGTCCTTCCTGTTATGGAGTGGAATGGGACTCCTATTAGGTGACTAAAAAAACTTATGAGATGTTTGTTTCCAGTTGAGTGCATGTGCTACAACATCTGGCATGTACAATAATTTTTAAATAGTTATAAACCACTTATATCATAAGTCAAGTAAAAGGTAATATGGATTGAAAATTGATGATTTGTATTGTGACAAAGTCCCAAGTTTTGCTAGTATTACTGTGGTTTCAATACATTAGCTCAAGCTAATATGAAATTGAAGTTATTAGTAAAAGATATTTGCCAATCTAGTTAAACTCCATTGTCACTATAGATCCCAAATTTAATAACTTTAATATAAAGTACAGATATTTGGGGGGGCTGCTGTTCATGGGCTTGATAATTCTACTGTACAAGCATATTTCATAAAGTTATCTAATCAGAGAAGTTATTTTGTCAATTCTTAGTTCTAATTCCAAGAGTTCAAAAGACGGGTTGGGAGTGATTGTGCATATCTGTCATCCTGCTATTGGAAGGCAGAGGGAGGAAAAGTAGGAATTGAAGGTCAGCAATTTCAAAGGGCTTTTAGTCTCCTTTATTTGACCTGAAATTATAGTGAAAATTCTATTTAGCTGTAAAGAAAAGAAAAATTAAGAAACCTTCAGGTAAATGAATAGAATTGTAAAAAAAAAAAAAAAAGACAGTGAAGTGACTTAGATTCACAAACACCACATATGTGGATATTAGCTTCAAATATTTAGATTTTTGTGTTTACCTGAGAATATCTTTAGGCTCTAGAAACTAGAAAGGGTTCATTAAGGTGGAGGATGCTTTAAAGGAGAGAGAACAGAATATAGGTCACTTGGATGTAGAGAAGGGCAGTACTGCTGACAGATGCGTTTAAGCAGGCTTGGAAGAGGTCAAAAGAGAAACTGGAAAAGAGTTGGGTGGGGATAGGAACCAAAACAAAGAGTGTATGAAAACCCATATGAAAACCTGTAAGCCATGTAAAAATACGAGGTAAAAATTACATTGAAGTAATTACAGATTCATAGAAAGATACAAATTAGTACAGAGTATCCCACACACTCTATCATGTAACTCTTACTTTTAAATGGAGACCTTTTGTATGATTATTGTACACTTCAATACCAGAAAAGTAACATTGATATTTTTCACATTTTTCTTTTATTTTGGGGCAGGTTTGATAAAGAATCTCCCTCTGTAGTCCAGCATTAACAAAAAAGTTAATGAACACCTACAATTGACTTTGAGGAAAAATTAATAGTTTCCTCTCCTTCTGAAGGAGTGTACATGACTTGATTGAATAAGCTAAGCCTCTATCAACTGACAAGAAATAGGATTCCAAACTTGGGGTCTCATCAGGCAAAGTACTCTAGTTCTCAGTAACCATCTTATTCCCATGTGACACTTTGGGCTTCCTCAGTATGTTGAGAGAATTCAATCCTTCCCAAATGTTTAAGAATACCATGGAAGCCAGGTGGTGGTAACACATGCCTTTAAGCTCAGCATTCAGGAGTCACAGACCAGAGCATCTCTCTGAGTTTGAGGCTAGCTTGGTCTACAAAGCTAGTTCCAGGAGAGCCAGGGCTATCTAGAGAAACCTTGTTTCAAAGAAATATATAACCAAACAAAACCCCAAACAGAAGAATAAAGAAGAAGAAGAAAGATAAAGGTAGGAGGAAGAGAAGGGGAAGTAGAAGGGGAGGAAGGGGAGGAGGAAGAAGATTAGGAGGGAAAGGAGGAGGAGGAGGAAGGGGAGTAGAAACACCATGGGGCATTGGACAAACATGACTCACAATCCCAAATTGTAATGTGAAAACTGTTAGCATAACTTTCTGGATTTTGAATTGAATCTTGGCTTCTAGAAAAGCATGAGACACTATCTTTTTGAGTATTAACAGCTCAGTAATACTCTTTAATACCTGTTACAGTACTAGGAAATACTTAGCATTCCCCAAAATAATTTGATCTTGTTTAGGAAATACATAGACCACAAGTGCCATTGTGAATAGCCTTAGCTTCATGCAATATTATTAAACACTTATTTTTTTTATAGCTACTAGTCTTGATAAATGCATAATGCATTTAAAATTTAACATAACAAAATCTGTCTCAACTATTAGTTGAATTATTTTTTTTTTTTGAGACAAGGTCTTACTATGTAGCCCTGGCTGGCCAGAAACTCTATGTAGACCTCAAATTTATGGAGCTCTGCCTGCCTCTGTCTCCACAGGGCTCTGTCAGATTAAAGGTATGTATGATGCCTAGCCCAAGTAGGTAGTTCTATTAATTCTTATGAGGTAAGAAACTGCCTTAGTTATCTCCTTAGCATATGAAAGCAACTTGAGGCTATAGACTGAATATTCATGCATTAATAAAAAGCCAGGCTTTGACATTTTTGTCTGTAATATATTTCTGTTCAATGTCTTAAAGTATCCTCTAGTGCTGTTTGTCAATTAGCTCCTGAAATCCAGTCTCTTACCAACTGTGAATCCTATCCCTTTCTTGTGGAATGTGAATTAGAAGCTAGATGTAGAAATTTAGGTATGAGGAAAGACAGGTGTCAGAATAGTGACAACATAATTAACATGATCAAAATAGTTGTATGTTTTTCTTTGCCAAAGGGCCTCCAGTGAAGGAAACCATGGGCTTAAACACATGATCCCCTTATCTCCACTTCCTAAATGCTGAGATAACCATGACTAGCATTAGAACTGTCTATGTGTATTATGCCTGTTACAACTGAGCCACATCTTTGGATAACTAGATGGTTAGATGGCATTAGCCTTCACTGAGTGCTCTTGGCTTTCAGGATGGGTTTGACTACTTGTAGATGCTGGTGAAAGATCAGAGACTAGAGGGTGTCAGAGGTAAAACAGAGATCTCTCTCACTGTCCTCAGCTTCAGGTTCTTTGTCACATTGCTGCTCTTCCTACTGCTGTGGTTTGTGCCAGTTGACTTTGTCCCTGGGATTCTGGGAACTGTCTCTTCCCTTAGATATACTAGGGTAAGGGCTATCACAATCCCTGAATTTCTCATTTCTGAATTGTTTTGTCACCGTTTCTGATTTCAGTTATTATTTATGTGATCAGTTCATTACATTCAAACGTACTTGGTTATGATTGAATGTGAAATGTTCCTCACAGGCTCACGCATTAGAATACTTGTTCTCCAGCTCATGACACTATTTTAGAAGGCTGTAGAACCTTTGAGACTGTGGCCTACATTGCAGGAGTGCATTAATAGGTGTGTGTTACAATATGGTTTTATGGTCCCGGGTGGCCAGAGGTCCAGACCACAGACCTGCAGCCCCAGACCCCTTAGCCACCCGCAGCTGATCAGGCCCCAGAAATGACTCAGACACTTATATTAAGTTCATGCTGTTTGGCCTATGGCTCAGGCACATTGCTAGCTAGCTGCTTCATCTTAACTCAACTCATTTCTATTAAATGTCTGCCACGTGGCACATGGCTCACCTATGTTCTTTACATGTTTCTTCTTGGGCAGCTGGCTCGATCTGAATTGACTCCACCCTTCCTTTTCTACCTATTCTGATTCCCCACCTACTTTTCCTATGGTGCCTGTCAAGGGCCAAAACAGCTCCTTTATTTAAATATTGATATTCACAGCATACAGAAAGACATTCCCACATCAGGTGTGGGCCTCAAAAGTGCTATACATCATCAGCTTCCACTCTACTGTCAGAATCGTATCTGTCAAGATGTGCAGTACTTGGGTCATATGATTTGGACATGCTCCTTTTTCTATCACGTGTTATGACATTATGATGTCTCTTAAAATAATGAAGCAGAATAAATCCTTTCTCTTTAATGTTGCCTCTGCCAGATATGTCATCATTACATTGAGAAAAGTAATAAAAATATAGGTTTTGTAAATCTTCAAAGGTGATTCTGTTTTCCTGTTTGGACTGATAAGTTATGCTGCTTCATTGAGAAGATGAGAAAGTATGAGTCTGTGAAAGAGGAGGTGTGGTAAATGCCTGTATATTAACAACCACCAACATGAGGAAATTAACAATCATTTCTGTTTTGTTGGCATGTCTTGCAAGTTGATGTATGCTTACCAGCACTGAAGCCATAGATAAAAGGCTAAACCATTGTTTGATTTCTTCTGCTTTCAGGGACACTACTGATAACAGGACTGCATTTATAACTACTTTTTGGAATGTATTGATTCTTCTAATGTCATGATTACGTAGATATGATTGCTATAAAACAATAAATCATAAATCCATGGCACAAATCATCTGTACTTCTTCCTTCAGTAGAGTCCTGTTAAACAAAAATTTACATGTGGTGATTTGAATAGGTATGGCCTTCATAGACTCTTGTGTTTGAGTGCTTGGCACAATGGCGGTATTAGGAGGTGTGGCCTTGTTGGAAGAAGTGTGTCATGAGGGAGGTGGGCTTTGAGGTCTTATATATGCTCAAGGTATGCTCAGTGTGGCAATCTCTCCATGCCGCTTGAAGATCAAGTTGTAGAACTCACAGGTCCTTTCCCAGCACCATATCTTCCTGCATGCTGCCTTGTTTCTCATCAGGATGATAATGAACTAAACCTCTAAACTGTAAGCAAACTCCATTTAAATGTTTTCCTTCATAAGACTTGTTGTGGCCATGATGTCTCCTCACAGCAATAGAAACCCTAACTAAGACAAGTGTATAAACAGATTAAGGAAAACCAGATGTTAAATGTAGAGACCTCAGGGCAAGATTCCACCCAGATAAGCTTCTAACTTGTGAAAAGGAATTAAATAATAGCTTAGGTTGAGGTGTGGTGGTGTGCACTTTTAATCCCACAACTCAGGTGAAAGGCATGCAGATTTTTTAATTTGAGGCCGGCCTGGTCTACATAGCAACTTTCAGGACAGCCAAGCTTAGACAGTGAAGGAAACCATGGAAAATAGAAAGCTGTTGAAGATGTAATTGAATGAAGATGTCATGTTCCATCCCCAACAAGCATCAGAAATTGACAACTTCAGTCACATGATTCTGGCTTTAGAGTTAAAAGATATAAGAAATGGCTTGTGGAATTTCCCTCTTTGGGATGTATAGGCTTTAGAGGCTTCTAAGGGCCTGAAGACCAGCCTGGCCTCAGCCAGTTCAAACTGGTTAAAACTGGTGCTTTAAAGCATGTGCTCATAGTACTTCCTCATAAGCCTTGCAAGAGAGCTATGAGGGCCCTTTAAGTGGGCACTTCCTCATAAACCAGCCTGGGGTCTGCCTGGGAGCCTTGGCAACATAGGCGGAGTCCTGATATGTGAGATGACCTGGGGCCAGTAAGAGATGACCATGACACAGAAGCAGATCCCAGCAAAGTATAGCCCTTCCACCTGGCTGGGGGAGAGTATGTAAGACTTTCCACTTTTTAAAAATAAGTGGAGGTTGCTTGTTTCAACTAGCTTCTGGAGTCTGATCCATTTTACTACTCCATGCCTTCTCACCCCTTCCTGCAAGGGGAATTGGCAGGGCCCAAAAGAACAAGATCCTTCCATCACCAAGGAAAGCCATTGAGACCAGGTATGTGTCAGGGGTGTCACTGCTTGGAGGCTCAGAGAGATCATTATGTGAAGCTATGAAGTTAAAGTCTGGATTTCCTTGGAGACCCCAAATTTTAGAGATACCATTGACTTGGACTACCTCAATAGAAAATCTGCCAATAAGGAGTGGAACCAGCACAAGAGAAAGAAGGGTGTTGCAGTCAACAAAGCTGAAAGGAGTTGGAAATCTGAATAGTGCTTTGACATCAGGCATGGAGATGTAAGATTTGGAGTTTGCCCAGCTGGTTTTCAGTCTTGTTTTGGTCCATTATTTCCTCACTATGTTCCTTCCTTCATTTTGGAATGGTAATATATATTCTGTGTCAATATATGTTCAAAGTGTGTGATCTGTTTTTTTTTTTTTAATTTTTATTTTATAGAGGATTGCAGTTAAGAGATTGCATGAATCTCAAGGAAGACTTTGAACTTCTAAACATTGTTGAGACTGTGACAGACTATGGGGATTTTTGAAGTTGGACTAAATACATTTTGCATTGTTATGGATTCACGTCTGTGAGTTCCAGGAAGTACAATGTCGTGGTTTGAACAAGTATGGCCCCATAGACTCATGTGTATGAATATTTGGCTCATAGCAAGTGGTGCTATTAGGAAGTGTTTGTGACCTTGTTGAAGTAGCTATGGCCTTATTGGAAGAAATGCAAGACCATGGGGATGGGTTTTGAAGTATCATATATGCTCAAGCTATTTCTAGCACTCAGGTTTTTCTTCTGCTGCCTGTGGATCAAGATGTAGAACTCTCAGCTCCTTCTCCAGCACCATGTCTGCCTGTATGATGATAACGGACTAAACCTGTGAAACTGTAAACCAGTTCAATTAAATATTTTTGTTTATAAGAGTTATCATGGTATCTCTTCACAGCAATAAAAACCCTAAATAAGGCATTACCTCAGATAATTTTCTAGTTACTGGGATGGTATTATACAGTTTAAATTATATCAAGAAATTCTTGAAGCCCTAAATCCTGCTACCAAAAAATATAAATTTATTTGCAGCTTTGATTTTTAAAGATGTAACTTAGTTAAGATGAAGTCATACTAGGTTATGGTATCTCCTAATCTAACTTGACTGGTTTTCTTTATTTCTTTCTCTTTTTTGACTATTTCTATTGTTTAAAAAAATTATTTACTCTTCTCTCATACAATATATCCTAACCATAGCGTTCCTTCCACTCTTCCTTGTTCCCTCACTTCCACCCCTCTCCTCCTAATCCACATAACCCCCTTCCCATGAAAAGGAGCAGGCATCCCAGGAACATCAACTGTATGCAGCACAAGATACAATAAGACTAGTCACAAACCATCAAGGCTGGACAAGGTAACCCAGTAGGAGGAAAAGAGTTCAAAAGCAGGCAAAAAGTCAGAGACACCTGTACTTCCACTCTCAGGAGTCTCCCCTAAACACCAAGCCAACAACCATAGCATATATGCAGAAGACCCAGAGCAAATCCATGTAGGCTCTATCATTCCCACTTCAGTGTCTGTGAGCCCCTATGAGCCTTGCTTAGTTGATTCTGTGGGCTATGTTCTCCTAGTGTCCTTGAACCCTCTTGCTCCCACAGTATTCCTTCCTGTCTTCTGCAGGGTTCTCTGAGTTTTAAGGGGAGGGATCTGATGGAGATCTCCAATTTGAGCTCTCTGTTTACATAATTTTTGACTGTGAGCCTCTGTATCTGTTTCCATTTGCTGCCAGAGAAATCCTCTCTCATGATGATTGGGCTAAGCACCAATCTATGAGTATAGAGAAATATCATTTGTAATCATTTTATTGACCATGAGCCTCAAATTGGAGCAGTCATTGGTTGTCTACTCCTACCAACTTCTGTGTCACAAATACCTTAGTACATTTTAAAGGCAGGAGAGATTGTAGGTCAAAGGATTTGTGGCTGGGTTAGTGTACCAGTCCCACTACTGCAAGCCTTGCCTGGCAACAGAAGTTTGACTGTTTCATAACCTTCATTACTAGGAGTTCTCACTAGTGTCACCATTGTAGATTCAAGGGAGTTTCCACTGCACTAGGTTTCCACATCATCCCCAAGATACCTTCCAATTCTATTTATCTCTCTCCCTCCTTCCAAACTGTCTGATCCCTCTTATTCCCATCAACCCTGAGTCCACCCACAGAATATATTTCCTCTTCCAAGGGAGACACATACACTCCCCCACCCCATAGAGCTTTCCTTGTTACTTAGCATTTTTGGGTCTGTGAATTGTAGAATGATTGTTATTTACATAACTGTAACTGTCCACCTATAAGTGAGTATATACCACGTCTGTATTTCTGAGTGTCTTAGGGTTTCAATTGTTGAGAGGAGACACCACGGCCATAGCAGCTTTAATCAAGGAAAACATTTAATTGGGTCTGGCTTATAGTTCAGAGGTATAGTCCATGATAAACATGGCTAGAAGCATGATGGTACACAGACAGACATGGCACTGGAGAGATAGCTGAGAGTTCTACATCTGGATCATCCAGCAGCAGGAAGAGAGAGGGACACTGAGTCTGGCTTGAACATCTGAAAAACCTCAAAGTCCACCTACACAGTAAAAAACCTCAAAATCCACCCACACAGTGACACAACAAAGCCACACCTACTCCAACAAGGCCACACCTCCTAATATTGCCACTTCCAATGAGCCTTAGATGCCATTTTTATTCAGATCACCACATTGGGTCTGTGTTATGCCATTTAGGATGATTTTTTTCTAGTTTCATCTATTTGCCTATAAATTTCATGGCATCATTTTTACTGATGAATAATACTTCATTGTATAAATGTACCATATTTTGTTTACCCATTCTTGGTAAGAGGATATATAAATTATTTCCAGTATCTGGGTATTATGAATAAATCCATAATGAACATAGTTGAGCAAATATACTTGTGGTAGGATGAAGCATTCTTTGGGTATGTTCAAGAGGAGTATATTCCCAAGAGTAGTATACCTGGGTCTTGAGATAGATCAATTCCTAATTTTCTGAAGAACTGACAAATTGATTTCTGTAATGGCTATACAAGGTTTTGCTTTTAAAAAGCATGATAGTTCATATAGCTCAGGCTAGCAATAAATCTTTTATATAGCCACAGCTAATCTTTAGTGCTGATTCTCCTGCCTCTACCTCTAAAATATTGGGTTACAGATATGTACACCATACCCAACTCTGAGTATATTGTTTACACACACACACACACACACACACACACACACACACACACACACACACACACACACAAAGAATTTGATGTGATAGAATGAGCAAAAACTGAAACTGTGTATGTGAAAGCTAAGTAATGTCTGGCATTACAGAACAAGCACAAGTTAAGAAAGCTATAGGAGCTAGGCATGGTGCACACAACTTTAATCCCAGCATTTGGGAGGCAGAGGCAGGTAGATCTCTTTTAGTTCGAGGCTAGTCTGGCCTACATAGTAAGGTCTAGGACAGCCAGGACTATGTAGAGAGAACCTTTCTCAAAACAAACAAATTAATAATAATGATAAAAAATAAAATGACACTAATTAAACTAATGCAGACAATATCTTTGAGGCTAGAGTGACAGCAATGACTGATTTTCCAGAGGACCAGAGTTAAATTCCCAAAAGTATATGGTAATGGTCACAGCCATTTGTAACTCAAGTTCTAGGGCATTTGGTGTTCTCTTCTAGCCTTTTTGGGCACCGACCATGCATGTGATGCAGAAACATACATGTAAGCAAAACAATTGCACATATAACATGAAAAGTTAATTTTAAAATCTTAAAAAATACTTGCCTTCCAGGCTAAGAAAGAATATTTATTTTGTTTAAAGCCAATTATTTTTGGTGTTTTATTACAACAGTTATAGGAAACTGACATTGATCATTTCATGTAATGTAGGAAAGTTAATAAACAAGGAAGAACATTCCAATTGCTACTTTTGGTATCACATACTACTGGTCTTATAAAATGAGGCAAGGAGTCATTTTTTATTTTGTTCTTTCTGGAATAGTTTACAAAGTATTTGGTGTTAGTTCTTCATTAAATATCTGACAGAATTGTCTAGTAGGCCAAACCCTGGGTTCTTTTTTGGGAGATTTATATGATAACTTCAATTTTCTTAACCCTCACAGGTTATTCAAATCTTTTTATGTTGTTTTTGTAGTGTTGGATTTTTGAGAAATTGATTAATTTCTTTTAACTTGAGAAATTTATGAGCTATAACATCCATGCTGAAATCTCCTAAATTTCTGATACTAATAATTTATTTTAATATTTTTATTAGCCATACTAAAGAATTATTAATATTATTGATTTCTTTTACAAATTGAAATATTTTTGAGACAAGGACTAACTACTTAGCCCTTGCTGTCCTGAAACTCACTATGCCTGGAATGCATAGATATCCTCCTGCTTCTGCCTCTTAAGTACTGGAATTAATGACATGTTTCACCACCCCAAGCTCAAAGATTTTTTTAATTAATTTATTCTATTAATTTTGCTCATTCTGTTACTTTCTAATTTTATGGGATTTATTCTGTGATAAATATTTCAATTTTTGGTTTGTATTTAAATTTTTTTCTACAAACATACCAAACCATAAGCTTTTATCTCTTTTTTTCCAAAGAATTTCTCTTAGTTTGAGTTTTTAGAAAGAGAATAATATATCTTAAAACACAGTCCTTCCTGTTTGCTCTCCTACCTATCTTCTCTTGAACCTGAAGGAGGTTCTTTATTTGTGAAAGTGTCCTGTTCATCACATGATGACTCCCTTCTCTTCAAAGCTTACGTGAGGCCTGAAAGTCTAAAATGTCACTGGCTTTGTTTTAAAAGAGAGAAACCCCAAGACATATATATTATTATAATAACTGTTCCAGTGTATTGTATATGATATGTGTGTATACACATGATATATGTCAATAAAACACTAGAGCAGGAATTCAAACGACATAACAAGCAGTAAGAAGAAAATGAAAATAAGCCTATGTGTTGTAACTTTCATCAATGTTTCTCTCTAACCCTAAAGAATTTAATAACCTTTATTTATTTTGAAGCATTTTCAATTAAACACTAAACTACTTTCAAGGTTTGTTTCTCATTCTCTCTTGTGAGAAATAGCTTTTTTGTCTTGTTGTCCCAAGATTCATTTTAGTTTTCAACACACAGTAGATATTATTAAAATCTAGTAATTGTGCTTCAATTGTTTTTTCTTTATATCTCCTTCTATAGCTCTTTGTTTCCTTCCCACCAATTCTTTCCTAAATTCCTCTGTCTATTTCTTCTCATGGTACTGAAAGTTGCAGCAGGATGTTGCATATGCTGGGGAAACATTCTGAATTAAAACCCTAGCTCCACCCTTCTCATTCAGAAAATTTCCATTTTCTTCATCCTTCAGTATGATCACCTTTTAAAGAGTGGTAGTTGCATGTGTAGTTATGGGGTTATGATGGATCTCTTGGAATATTTTAATTGCTCTTACTTGAAAAGATATTTAGAGAAATATCTGCATATAGTTTGGAATAAACATTCTAAATTTCAGAGTGAGATGTTGCCTTAGGAACTATTAAACTCGAAATTTAATCATGTAAAATTAGTGATAAAAACTCTGATGTAAAGAATCCAGAGAAATCAAATGTAGTTAAATATAACATTACAGGAATATAAATATAAATATATAAGTTCATCTGGATATCCACATTTTGATTTTAAAACCAAAATAGAATGAAAGGAAAATAAGACTCATACTAAGAAAAAGTATCATTTCTACATTGCTAAAATCTGTGATTGTGCTGACTTCCTCATTTTTTCTAACCAAGGCCACATTTTTTCCTAGAACGGTGTTTGGATATTTAATTTTATATTATTGAAGTTAAGAGGGACAAGATAATCAATAAAAATTAGATTGCCAAGAGAAAGAGAGGGGCAGAGGAAAGAACAGTAAATATACTAATTTGAGAAGTAAATGTCAAACCATTTGTATTCCAAAATACAAATTTAAATTAAAGCAGTTAATGTTACTGCATACATGCTTACAAAACCTGAGGGGAAACACGATAGATTTGTACTTAATCACATTGGACTCAAAGTGTTTGTTTCTGGGAGTTAATACTATTAGAGGGATTCTCATTTAGCTTACCCTTTTCCCTTAAGAAACAGACAAAAAAAATAAACCCTTGAAAGATGAAAGAGGAAACAAAGTAGAAAATATTGGCACATCTTGGAAGCCAGGAAATGAACATTTTCATCTCCATTACTTCCCTTCTGATAGGAAGTGCTGGGAGAGCAAAGATAATCCATCCATGAAAAGGATTGCCATGTGGCCTGTGAAAGAGGAAGTTCTCAGAACAAAAACAGTGTGCCTCAGAAGATGGGCTAAATCAAGTGAAGTGAATACAGTTGTTCTAAAAGTTTGTGGAGTGAGCTATTGACCCCCCAACTCCTTTTCAATCTTAGAAATAATTCTTCCAGGAACAGCACAAAAAAGTGGAGTTTATACCAAGAACATATTGCACCAGAGAAGCTCTAAAATACAGTATATTAACTTAGAAGGAGTTGAAGGAGGCTGCCATATTGACAGGGCTAAGAATGAAAGGTCTTTCTTATTGAATGGGGAAACTTTCAATCCCTCTTCATGCTTCCCCTTGTTAATGCTGGCCTGTGGACTTCTTTTTCTACATTCTCGTCTACACTGGGAATTGGTCCTGTTCAAAATGACCAAGTACACAATTTTTAGAGAAACTTCTTGCTTGGGAGATTCAACAATATTATATGTTCTTAACGTATCAGTGTCCAGTGAAATGTATAAGCAAAGCAAAAGATTAAAAATATAATTTGTAATTTTAAATTAAGATTTTATTAACAGTTATAAATGTATAGACCTCACAGGTTTATGCAACTCTTTTATAACTAGAATTTTGTATTCTTTGACCAGTGTTATTCTGTTTGTACTTCCATTTTAGACTCTGGGATCCTTCTCTTCCTTTCATCTTATTAAGTTTGACCTTTCTAGATTGTGCATGTAAGTGAGATAATGTGGTATTTTTGTTCCTGTATCTGGCTTATTTCACCTAGCATAATGTCCTCTACCTTTATTCACATTGTTACTAATGACATAATTTTTTGGAGCCCATTCCCTATAGAGAAACACCTTGCTCAGACTGGATACTGGGGAGGGGGGCTTGGTCCTGCCTCACCTTGATATGCCAGACTGTATTGACTCCTCTTGGGAGTCCTTACTCTCTCTGAGGAGTGGATGGGGGTGACTGGGAAGAGGGGAGGCAGGGTGAACAATGGTTGTATGTAAAAAAAAAACCTTTTAAATAAAAAAGGAAAATAAACAGATCCAGAGGTCAGAAAGGATCAAAGAATCATAGACATGTCTATGTCATCCGGACATAGACATGGAAGGAACATTATACCCATGAACTCCCAGCATTTGTTGTTGCCTGCACAAGAACTGCATAAGATCAAGCCAGTTAAGATTCTAAACTGAAGCAAGAAGGGGCTCAGTTCCTAGCTCAGGAATTAGTGATCATTGATAACTTCTGTGGGAATAAGAGTCAGTTTTCTAAGAGGCTACCATATCCAAGAGTAAAGGATACACAAATTGAACTTAGTGGGTTATTTTTTAGAAATAAAAGAAAGTGGCTAAGAATTTAAGAAGTGTAGGGGGCTATAAAAATAGGTCTGTGCAACCATAAAAGCTTAAAGAGAGAGAGATTTAAGAGAAATGCTTAAAGAGGTATTCCCCAAGAACAATTACACCAAATAGTTATCCAATACTAAATGATCAGTCCCGAAAACATGATACATTATAAAACAAGTAACATTATACATATGTATTGACAGGTTGTGTCTATGTGTTTAGGAAAAATATACATGCACCTAAATAAACACGTTAACAACAGTTAATGAAAAATGATGTCATAAATTTGAAAAAGAACAAGGAGAGGTCTATGGAAGGCTTTGGAGGGAAGAAGGAAAGGGCGAAATGATGAAACTATGCTATAATCTCAAAAAATGAAATAAATGATAGTCCAGGCATGATTACAAAACCCCAGCACTAGGAGGGCTCAGGCAGGAGTTTTGTGAGTTCCAGGCCTGTCTGGACTACATAGTTAGATCTTGTCTCAGAAAAGAGTAAATAAAAGACAAAAGGTACCTATTGATGAGGAATAATGAAAGGGTTCCTAGTATAGGTATTATTAGAAATGACATGGAGATTTCAAAACAAAGACAAACAAACTAAAGATAGAAATAATATATGATGCAGTCCCATTTCTTGGTGTTTCTCCAAGGGGAGTGAAATACCCACATCAAGGAGATACCTTCAGTCCAGTTTTATTGCAGCAGTATTCACAATAGCCAAAAGTCTGAGAAAGGTGTTCCCCTGTAGGGAATGGGCTCCAAGAAGCTACTTCATGCATTCAAGATAAGTCCTGTTCCCATTGCCAGAGGCCCGACCAATTGCACCTGCCACATAACTGCCATCCACATTTAGAGGCCTAGGTTTGTCCCATGCAGGTTCCCAGCTGTCAGCTCGGAGTCAGTGAGCTCCCACTAGCTTGGGTCAGCTGTCTCTGTGGGTTTTCTCATCATGATCTCGATCCCTTTGTTCATATAATCCCTCTTGTGAATTTTTCAGACATCTTTACAATTATTTTACCTTCCTCTCTCCTTCTTCTGGGTTTATCTTCCTCATCAATAGACAGTCTGCATTTTCCCAGGTCCTCCATCCGTTCACTTATTCTCTGCTATTCTATTCTCTGGTGCTTCTGCACCCCTTTAACTCAGCAATGATCCTTTTCTTATTTTTCTGGTTTCTGAAATTACATCAGAATTTACTCACACCTAAAGATATGGAGTTAGAAGCTTCAGATGAAAGAGAACATCCAATATATGTCTTTCCTTGTCTTGGTTACTTCACTCAATGCGATATTTTCTAGTTCCATCTGTTTATTTGCAAAATTTGTGGTTTCCCTTTTCTTTATATGTGAATAGTATTTCATAGTATAAACGAACCACATTCTCATCATTCCTCAGTTGAATAGCATTTAGGTTGTTTTCATTTCCTAGCTACTATAGAACAGCAATGAACATGGCTGAGCAGTTATCTGTTGAGTAGAATATTGAGTCCTTGTGTATATGAGAAGGAATAGTATAGCTGGGTCATACTGTAGACTTAGTTTTAGCTTTTTGAGAATTCTCCACACTGATTTCCAGAATGGCTGCACAAGTTTGAAATCCCAATAACAGCGATTGAGGGTTCTTTTTCCTCCATCCCTGTTCAATTGTTGTGTTTCTTATATAATTGGGACATTAATTTCTTTTTAGTTGTAGCATTTTTGCATGCTTTCTGATTAGTTGTTTTTTATTCTGGTTCATTTGCAAAGCAGGATGTTCTTAATTTGATGTAATCCCATTTGCATACTTCTACTATTGGTATCTGTAGTGGTTAAAAAAAATAGTCCCCAAAGGAAGTGACACTATTAGGAGATATGGCCTTGTTGGAGTAGGTGTGGTCTTTTAGGAAGAAGTGTGTAACTGTGGAAGCAGGCTTTAAGGTTTAATACATGCTCAAGCCACCCGCAGTGTCTCAGACCACTTCTTGTTGTCTGCAAGTCAAGATGTAAGATACTTGGCTACTTCTCCAGCACCTTGTCTGACTGCATGCCACCATGTTGTACCATGATGATAATGGACTACACTTCTAAAAATGTAACCCACCTGATTAAATGTTTTCCTTTATAAGAGCTGCCATGACCATCTTCTCTTCACAGCGAAAGAAACCCTAAGACAGAATTATACCTAAAAGCTCATTACTCAGGCAATATTCATGGAGACTTTTTCTTAAGACAGAACACTGAATTTGGATTGTGTACATGATAGGATTCATATGGGATCTATATTTTCATCCTAGAATCTTAAGAACCAGTGGTAGGGTGAGAAAGTGAGGAAGTGAAAAAATGAAGTAAGACAGTTGTGGGTAAGAATCCTAAGCTGGAAAGATCAAGGCAGAAACAGCTAGTCAGTTGTCACTGCTTCTTTGATTCTGTGAAGCAATTTGCACCTTAAGCCCTGAGTTGATGCCAGCAATGGGTATAGCAGGTTTTTGGCTAGGAAAATGCTGATGAGAGGGGAGTGTCTCCAAAGAGCACCGCCCCCTTCTGGACTACTCGAGGCTTTGAACAGTGCTGAGGTTGCTTTCACCCTTAACATTAACAGTCCCTATCTACTCAATTCAAGCCTTTCAAGCAGCAGCTTTTTACATCAAGGGTTCTGATCCTTTGAGTATTGCCTTTCCTGATGTACAGCCTTCCTTAGCTTTAGAAGTCATGTATAACACACTTATGTTCATATATTGTGAAATTGCCTGAAGTTGATTATCCTCTTGGTATTTGTGAAAAGATTGTCTTGCTTCCTTGGAAGTTGTGCATATTTATGTTGAAGATCATGTTAGGTGATTCTAAAGTAAAGGAAAAAGAAAAACTTTTGGTAATAGCTTTTTTTAAAATGAAAATACCTCTCTTCAGAAACTAAATTATTGTCAGACCTAGAAACCAAGTTAATAATGTGCCTTGAGATAATTTAAAACTGTGTAGTCAATCTATTATCCTATTGTGTCAATCTGTTTAACTTACTCTTAAGAAAACAGTATAGGAAACCTTACTTGCCTTAGAGTTCCCTGTAATCAGTGCTTACAATGAAAGACAAATGCATAATTTTAATTTTAAATCATGTACTCTGGCATGCCCCTGACCAAGAATAAGGTGTGTATGTGTTTGGATGAGTAGGAGTGTGCGTGTATGTATGTATGTGTGTGTGTGTGTGTATGTGTATGTGTGTGTGTATGTGTGTTTGTGTGTGTGTGTGTGTGTTGTAGTAACTGTTTGCCAAAAACAGTCAAGGGTTGAAACCAGTAAACACAACAAATATCCACTTGGAATGTTGAAAGAAACATGTGGATGTAGGTTGCTAATATCTGTGTGCAGTTTTGAGTTGTTTTGAGTCAGTAAGTTCTTCACATGTAAACTTTGCTACAAATTTCTGTAGAAAAAAGTATCTGTCTTATACCATATTTTCTGTTCTAGTCAATAAGTGTAAGCAAAGTCCTTTGCTAGGGCCAGACAATAGGGCCATACAGACATCACACACACACATACACACACACACACACACACACACACACACACACACACACACACACACACACACACCACATACACCACACACACACACCTGACAGAAAACAAAATAGATCACAAAGTACAAAAAATATACAGATGGAAGACACAGGGAGAGAAATGGAGAATTCAAACTTGACCTTGCTTTTGGTCTAAAAATACTCAAAGAGGAAGTCTCTTTTTCATTCTGAAATATAACATTGACACAAAAATTCAATATAACTCAAACAAAGAAGTCAAAGGGGATAAATAAATTAACATAAATATCATAGTTATGGCATAAAGAGTAGAATGCTTAGTTATTTTCAAATGGAAGACTTGAAAAGTAACTAAAGGAAGATCACAAATAAAATAGTTATTCTACTTAAAAGAAAATAGTGGCTAATGGGGTTCAAAAATTGAAATTCCTCTTAAGGTAGATGTAGGAAGATATGGGAAAGAAGGCTTATCAAAAACTTAACACTTTACTCCTCAATTAGAGTCTATTAAGAAGGAAATCCAGGGACTAGTAATATAGCTAAATTGGTAGAGTATTTGCCTGACATGTACGGAGCCCAGTTTAATTCCCAGTATCTTATAATACTGGCATGGTAGCATATGCCTATAATCCTGGCACTCAGGAAGTAGAGGCAGGAAGACCAGGAGTTCAAGGTCATACTTGACTATATAGCAAGTTCTAGGCCATCAGAGGCTCCATAAGACTCTGTCTCAAAGGAAAAAAAGTAAATATCCACAGATCAAAAATATTGCCAGGCGACAGAGAGTATGCTGATCATCTTCAGATTTTTATGTTGTTGCTATTTTTTTATTACAAAACACAACATGTAGCATTTACATTGTATTAACACAAACAATCTAGAGGCCATGCGAATTATATAGGAAGGCACACCTAAAGACTGTGTTAATATGACAGTATCCCACCTAAAAGTCATGAGAATCCATCAACTTTGAAATCTAGAGGAGGATGCAGAAACCAATCTTCTTGTGTCTATTGAAGGACAATCAAATTAAATACTAATTTAACTAGAAATTGCCCAACATTAGAGACTAGGAAGCTTGATATCAAGTAACACTGCCAAAATGCTCTTCTATACTAAATTTAAGAAATAAGAAAGTTCAGACATATGTAGCGAATTCTAAGCTTTAATCATATAATCTTTCATACATAGCTAATTTTAAGCTTCAATCATGTAATATTTTATAAAGGAGTTTTGGAATTCAAATAGCACTTTACAATGTCATTATTGTGTCATAATTTTTAGACTTCGTCTCATGTATCCCAAGCTAACTTTCTATATATCCCTGAATGGCCTTGAACTTCTGATTGTCCTGCCTCCACCTCCCAGATACTGGTGTGCTTTGCCAAGTGGACTTACAAGGTGCTTAAGATTGAATCCAGGGCTAGGTGCATGTTATGGAAGCACTCTACCAGCTGAATAATATCCATAGACCTTCTTTTTCCTTGTTTTATATTTTTCTTAACTTTCTGTTTATCTTTTTGTGTATGTTGTGTGTCTGTTTGTGGGTGTGGGTATGGGTGTGTGTATACCACAGTGCTGCGTATCTAGAGGTCAAAGCACAACTTCAAATATAACTCTTCATGGGGCTGTAAAACGACTTCCTCATTGTTTGAGACAGTCTCTTGTTCCTTATTGTTACATATAGCAGGGTAGCTGGCCTACAGGCTTCCAAGTATCTCTTGTCTCATTTCCTTTCTTGCCAAATGGGTGCTAGTATTCTAGGCCCAGTGTCTGATTTTATGTGGGTTCTTAAACCCAGGTCCTCACATTTGTACAGCAATTACTTTTCCCACTGAGCCAACTCTCCAGGTCCTCTTTCCCCTTACAGAGGTTGCTCATACAGGATAGCAGATGGAATGGGTTGGCTGGATATATATATATATATATATATATATATATATATATATATATATATATATATATATATATATATATATTGATCAGTGCTTATCGTCTATGCCCGAGTCTGAAATAAAAAATGCTAACACTGCCTCCCTAAATAAATCCAATTACAGTAAACAAAAATAAAACAAAACCAACCAATAAAACTAAGCCTGTCTTCTCCTAAGGTTGGAGATGGCTTGGTGTGGCATGGTCTCTAGTTAGAGCTTGCCTCTTTCTTTTGCTCTTGGATCAGCCTGGACTCCAGTAATTTGTGACTTCCTGAGTAGGTGCATATCTATCAGATTCTGATTCTCCCTACAATGCCTTTATTCTTTGAAGGTTGTGAGCCCACATTAAAGCCCTTGGCAGGAGAGGATTGTGTTCTAACTTGTGCCCCTTCCTTCAACTGTTTTTGTCACGTCCCAAATCAGTATGTCTGACAGGCATTCAGGAATCAGAGCTTGGAATAAACCTCAAACCACCACCACCACAGCACACCTCAGACAAAAAACAAACAGTAATAAAGACCGGAAAGACTCTTGTCCTTTCCTTAGCAAAAATGGACTTAGGAACTCCAGGAAAAGCTAACATGAACTGTCTCACCTCTAAATTTATATCTTGCCTTTGTTTTGTGATTTTAATATAAATTTTACATGGTATGGAGGAAATTTCTTTTCTCCTCTTGGTTTGGCTAAACTGGAAATAAATCCACTTTTTCTTTATAAATTTCTGTTAATTTTAGAATACAGAGAGACTAAAATGGTGGAGAAGTACCTAACTGTCTAGTGACACTACCTCTTAAACCTTAATTGGCTACTGGAGTGTCTGTTTTCTTTTTAATCCTCCCCCAGATTCCCCCATCTCTCTCTCTGTCTCTGTCTCTCTCTCCCTGTGTGTGTGTGTACATTTATGTATGTGAATTTCAGGGTGTTCATGCTATGTTGTGCCTATGAATAGCAGAGAGCAGCTCGAGTATCACTCTTCATCTTTCTCCTTGTTTAAGATAGGGTCTCTTGTTGATCGTTACTTTATACATCAGTTACAGCAGATAGCTGGCCCACATGTCTCAGCCTCCCATCTCACTGTGAGAACACTGGGATTACAGATGCACTCCCATATTAGAATGTATGTGTGCTGCAGAGCAGAGCTCAGGTCCTCACACTTGTGGAATAAGCATTTTGCCCACTAGATTACTAGTCATATTTTTTACTCCCCAACCTGACATTGCTTTTGAATAGGCAGAACTAAGGTTATACTAACAGTTCTGTGTGATTCCTTAAGCTAGAACATGATAAGTGTCAGCTTTCTTCAATGCATCTTTTCTGTCTTCTTTCTGTTTGATTGCTTTTTAGCACACCCCTCTTCATGGTTTGATCTAAGAAGCTGCCGTCTTTGGGTTCATGTTCTCCAATGCTTATAGATAAATTATACCACCTTAAGAAGTTCAGTACAGTCTACGAATCTTTCAAAAGAATTTTCAGAGAAGACATAAGTCCGTTTATTTACTGAATGTCCCATGTAGTTTTCAACCTTAGATACCATAGCTGATTCCAACATGGTAAATAAATCCCTTGGCTGTATTTGATGTTTCAGACAAGGATGTTCTTCTTAACAAGAAAGTCTTTATGTTGGTTTACTGATTTTCAGTGAATACTTACAAGATTGATTGGATAAGACCTGTCTTTCTCTGAATTCTTAAAAAATGTGAACTGTCATGAGACTGGATTCCTCTCCTGGGACACTTCTCATGGTGAACCTAATCATATTAGCCCAAGAGCACATTTCTCTGAAATGGAGGCCAAGGGCACTCTTATCTCCCAAGCTTCAGTTATCCCACAACAGAAGTCGGATATCCTGTTAATAGGACCAAGGATACAGGTGTGGACTTCCGTCAGTTATTGTTGCTAGTTAAAACTGATCAGTAAGAAAAATAAATATAATTGCATAAGATGATGGTCACATGGATATATCTGTTATTCTTAGCTACAGTACTTACTGAAAGTAATAAAAGAGCAGGGGACAGGGAGTTTACAAATAATACCTGCTTGTTTTGAACAATAAATTTTAGATCTGAAGGGTCTCTAATTGCTGCACAAGCAGGCCAAAGAGAGCCAGGCACACACTACAGCCACTATTCTGTGTACTTAGTTTTAAAGACGTAACAAGTGTTTCAGGAAGACAAAACACGAGGAATTGCTGCTATGGGGATACAGCCTCATCTTTGCCCTCCTGATGGATACAGTTCTAGTTCTCAACAAGCTATTATTACCTGCAATGATTTCCGGCATGAAAGTGTTCACAGAAGATGACTCCCTTATTTGTGCAAAGCCTGTTGCCTAGCTCTTCAGAAAGCGATTTTTTTCTTTTGTTAAAAAATTTGTCCTGACACTAGTTACCTACTCTTTAGGGCTTTGCTACTAAATTAGTGCTTGTGGACACTAGTGTTTCTTGTTAAGCCCCAGCCTAGACCTATCAAACTAGATCGCCTTCTGGTAAAGTCCACTAGTAATTCATTTATAAATTAGAGTTTGAGAAGAACTGCTCTCAACTAGCAGAAGGTTGTTCAGAATTCCGTGTGAGACAGGTTGAATTCAGAGAGAGTGGCATATCTTAGAAGGATGGGTTCCTGAACTATGCTCCCCCCCCCCCCCCACCAGGGAACAGATGTGGAGGAGCTGACCCTGCTTTCTTCTGTCAATTCATTTATAAAGCTTGAAGCACAGCGTGGGGGTTGGGGGAGGGTAATCAGGGGAAGCCTTAATGGACTTATAACCAGTATCATTACTGGTGTGTTTACCATTACAGTCAGAATTGTTAGTGCCATAAAAAACACTTCTTTCTTTTCCCTGATAGAGAACAAGGTCATGGGTCCCTGAAAATTAATTAGCATTTTCAAGAGTAACTGATGAACTAGGATAGGTACATAAATGCATAGACTTAAGACATGGGCGCACATGATTATTGGGGTTCAAGAATAAAGAACATCAGCATAAAAGATATTTCATGGAGAGGACAATCTTTCGATTTACTTACATGTTCAAGTAGTAAAGTTTACTCACTCTATAGAGGGCAATCTGCTTTATCCAAAGTACACTGGCTTAAATATTAACATAGCTTAAATGTTAACTTTTTTCAAAACACCTTTAGAGAGGTTTGATCACGAATCTAGTCATCGTGGTCAAACTGACATGTAAAACTAATCATTGAGATCTTTCTTGGCATTCTTGTCTTCTAGGTCTATATCACATTTTCTCCTTTCTATACTTTTTCAAATTTAATTTATTATTTATTAATATTTTCAGTAAGTATACAAAATAGTAGATTTAATGATGACAATTTCATGCTGGAGCTGAACTACTTATAGTCCTCCCAATGGGCCATTCCTGCTATCCTTACCTTTAGCTGATTTTCCTCTTAGGGGAAAAATATTATCTAGCTAGATGTTATGTGATGGTTAGTACTGTTATTGTGACATATTTTAAAATCATGTAAGAGACAAAAGTCTTGCTGTGTGTGCTGGTTAGTTTTCATCAACTTGACACAATCTAGAGTCATCTGAGAAGGAGGAAATTCAATTTCCTCCATAAGACTGGCCTGTGAGGATGTTTGTGAGGCATTTTCTTGACGGATGATTGATATGCAGTTGCCCAACCCACTGTGGGATCTGTCACCCTGGGCTGGTGGTCTTGGGTTATAAAGAAAACTAAACAAATGCCAAACAATGGTAAGTAATGATTCCCCATGGGCTCAGATTCATCATTGGCTTCAGGTTACTGTGATGTGGATGTGTAGTGTGGCCAAATAAACCTTTTCCTCCATCAGGTTGCTTTATTTTTTATTTTTTGTCGTAGCAACATAAAGTAACTAAAACAGTGTGTTCATAAGGGCTTAACTGGAATGGTGAGACCCCTCTGCATGTGGGTGCCACCATCCTGTGGTCTGTGACTTCAGACTGAATAAAAGGAAGTGAACAGAACACTGCCAACCATTCAACTGCTTCTTGATTACAGATGCAAAGTGATCAGCTGCCAGACACCTCTGTTGCCGTGCCTTCCCATGATTTGTATGCTCAACTTATAAACCAAAACAAACCCTTATCCATATGGTTGCTTTGTGATGTATTTTGTCACAGCAATGAGAAAAGTAATTAACATATGTTGTGTCAGGCAGAGTTCTAACAACGTCACATGGCCCACATCATTTAGGAGAACTTAAGGAAGGGTTGTTTACAAAGAGTTTAAGGAAGAAAGCTTGAGTGAGATGAAGAACAGTGTAGCAGTGGAGGAGATAACAGCATCCACACATCAGAAGAGGGGCTTTTTTTTTTTTTTTACAACAGCTTCCAGTAGAGGCAATATTAAAAAGAGGAACATGTGGGGAAAAGCCCCTGCACACTTTTCTCTTTCGATTCCCCTATAATATTCAGAAACTCTGTTGTCCTCTGGCTTTAAGACTACATGGCTCAGCCTCTCAGAGGCAGAGGGCCAAAAAGAAAAGGGTAGAAAGTGATTCTGGAAGGGAAAGGGAAATATCAGCATAAGCAGCATTTAAAAACCTTTGTCCCAATTTTTTTCTGTTTGTCTTACTGGAAGCTCATTAAGCATCTTTCTCCAAATACTCTATGTCTCAATGGAAGTTGTTTTACTGTGGTCCAGATGTCCAGGGCAGCTCAATGAGTTTAAGTAGAATTGGGCATCCTGGAAGTTACTCTTGATTACCTTGTACCTGCAATGTGTCTTTTGGCCCCAGATACTGTAATACTACACGGGATCAGTCCAGAATGAAGGTAGGACCTAGTTGTGAAAAATCGTTTGTCCTCTCTTCTTGGATAGAGAACCTTTTTTTTGAGGTGGTCTTTTGCTGCCACCTTCTGGCCACCTGCCACCCCACTCTAGACTCCTCGGGATATTAAATGAAATGGCATCTCCCATGCTGAGGCTGTGGCAGGGAGACAGTTGGTAGGCAGTAGATAAAAAGGGCCTTGCTCACAAATAAACAACCAGGTCCAAGTGGCCAGTGTCTCATGTTAGATACAGTGCAGAGTAAGGAACACAGACTGCTGAGCCTTAAGCTGAATATCTGAAATGGTATAAAAATCAAAATGTTTTGTTTATTAGAGTGTGCTACAGATGGAAAATTCTCCATCTGGCTTCTTAGGAACTGGTGTGATCAAACTGTAAACAGGTTAAATGATATAAGATTATGTTCAGAGGTTGGGGATATAGTTCAGTGAAAGAGTGCTTGCCTAACAACCCTAAGACCCTGTGTACAATTCCTTATACCATGAATAAATAACAGAACTTCTGGTTGTTTATAAGATGTGGATGAATCATAAATTTTCTATTCAGATTAGGTTTTTTCTCTAAGATATCTAATGTATATGCAAATACTAAATAACAAATTCATAACATTTCTGGCCCCGGGGTTTTGGATATGGGAACTCAACTGGTAGAAGAGAATTATTTATTCTTTTCTTCTTGAGATAGAGTATTTTTGTAAAATTAATTTTAACTTAACATTCGAAGTGATACAAGAGAATGATCATTTCCCCTTGATCCAAAGTTGTGGGTTTCATTATGTCCTCTTTATACGTCTGTTCTATATTTTGTTTGTATTCATTCCCCTTGCTCAGTGTCCTCTTCTGCCCTC
Organism: Phyllotis vaccarum; assembly: GCA_033318265.1. NCBI lineage: Eukaryota > Metazoa > Chordata > Mammalia > Rodentia > Cricetidae > Phyllotis > Phyllotis vaccarum. Next base: position 133,604,444 of record JARWLC010000013.1, on the reverse strand, counting down.
CCTAACCTCCTCTTGCCGATCCTCTTCCTTCTTTGAAATGTTCCTGTCTTCTGCTTCCCCGTCATGCACATTCCATTATCCTCTTTGCTTCCTCCCAAGAGCTCTTCCTCTTCATGATCCCCCAGCCCAGACATTCTTAAAATTAACTTTAATTAATTGTTTAATTGATATTTACAGCCTGATGACAGTTTCCCCTCCTTCCCTCCTCTCTTGCCCCAACCTCCACCTTTTTCAGTTGCAGAGAGTTAAAATCCATTTATCTATTTCCAGTCATATTCTTTTTCCTTTCTTCTGCCAAAGAATCTGTGCTTTGAGGTTGTGGGGTCCTTTTCATTTTTATAAAATGTTTGGTTGTCAAAACACATAATATTATTTTATATTTTAATAATCATATAAATGCTGTATCATGAAGTGTTATTCTTAAGTTTGCACTTTTCACCCTGCTGTTTCTAAGGTTTATCTTTGTTGATGCATATAATTCTAGTTCATTAAGCTCTGTTGGGTTTTGCTTTTAAGCATACTCACATGAAGTATTAATTATTCTGTTAATGCTAGACATTTGAGGTGTCTAGTACTTTTACTAGTGTGAATGCTACTGTTATACATATTTAAATCTATGCCATGTATTATTTTTTATCTCTGTAATATATCTTCTTCAGTGCATACATTTTCAGATGTCTAACGTACACAGAATCACTGAGCTACAGGCCACATACATTTTCCTTTGGTTAGATGCTAACTGATGCTAAATTTCTATCAGCAAAGCATAATAGTGTAGGGGGGTTATGTCACACTGTAATTAATTGTCCCACCTACTGGTTTAATAAAAACACTGATTGGTCAAAGCAGACAGGAAGTGTGGTCAGGGCTACCTGACTAAGAAAACTCTGGGAACAGGAAGAACAGAGCAAAGAGGCCACAGAGACTCCACAGATGCCACAGATTCAGAAAACAACTATGCTGCTCTGAGAAAAGGTACCGAGCCACATGGCTAGACAAGATAAAAGTTATGGGTTAGATTAAGGGTAAAGAGTTATCAAGTTCTATGCCTGGGCCCCAGGTCAATCAGCACACAATTAATATAAGCGTCCATGTGTTTCAGTAGGACTGTGGGACTGTGGGTCGTCTGGTCTGGGCCATGAGGCTAGGCCAGAAAGTTCGGGGCAGAAACATAATACAACATAATAGTCCTCACATTTCTGTACAAAAGTATTAAAGAATTCCCTTTATTCCATATTCTTGTCACCAATTAGCATTACCCACCTTTTTAGCATTTGACAGTCTGCTGAGCATAAAGTGGTTTTTCACTGCTGTTTTAGTTTTTTTCAGGGGTGGGGTGGGATAAGCATTTTTTTATGTTTATGAGTCATTTGGAGCTACTTTCTATAAAAAGTCTAAGACTGATTTATATTTGAGAACTTGAAGGGGTTCTAAAACAGCAGATCAGCAAGAGCTTGTGATGATTGTCAGCCTAGTAGTCCTTTCCCAGCATATGAAACCAGTTACACGTTTTAGTGCTTGCTGCCACCAGGTGCCAGCACTGTACCATAATCCTACCTTCTTGCCGTGCCAGGAACTAGTTTTCTATAAGATTTAAGATGGTGGTTCTTAATCACATAGGTAATACAACTGGCTTTCTGCAGTTAGAGCTTAGGACACCACCCCATATAAGATTTCAGGGGATCACAATATGCTTCACTAAAATATGTTCTTTTGACATATTTTGGATTGATTATTCCCAGAAACTGCAGACAGGAGGGCTTCTGCAAAGCTTTCTTTTTTGAAAGAAATTTACATCAATAAGGGAAATCTACATAGTAAAATTACCATGCAACTTTTATTACCTGAGAGACATCGCTTAACAAAAGAACTTATATGCAGCATACCCTTCTCTCAGTTTTTAATAGCTTGTGATCCCTCCAGGGTTCCCATGTTCAGATTCTTTTTTGTAGCTTTGAATGTGATATAAGCTTCCACTAACTGCCTTCTGTAATTGGACTCCATGTGTACATATATAATTACATGTTATTCTTCTGTTAATTTGTGTTATTTCAATTTAGTTTATAGTTTTCTCTAAAGAAGCTAGCAGGGAAGTTAGAAGCTATTTTTTCCCTCCCTTACACTGAACACATATGTAAACAACTTGTGACATAATACTTAAACAATTATTATTTTTTAAAACCAGAGTCTCATAGAGCACAGGTTAGTTTCAACCTTGCTTCACAAGTAAAGAGGATCTTGAACTCCTGATTCTTGTTTCTACATTGCAAGTGACAGGATTACAGTTGTCTGCCATCATCCTCACCTAACAATATTCTTTCTTCTAGTTTTTTTTTTGTGTGTACTGTGTATACATCTGTTGTGCTTGTGTTTACATGTATGTGGGCACACATGGGTGTGGCTGTATGTGCACACAGGTACTCAGGCATATGTAAGCCCAGGATTGATGTTTCCAGTTATCTTCCCTTGCTCTTTTACCATATTCACTGAGGCCTGGTCTTTCAATCACAATCCATATGGTTTGTGCTAGACAGATTGCTCTGGGGATCCTTATCTCTGCTTTTCCTTGGTACAATTACAGGAAAGCTGCCACTCCTACCCAGCATTTATGTGGGTTCTGAAGATCTGAACTTTGCACCTCACTCTTGCACAGCAAGCACTTAATCACTGAACCAGCTCCCTGCCCCAGTATTCTTTAGTACAAATATTTACGAGTTAAGCTCTGCGTCTAAAGAGCTAAATAGGGGATTTTTGATTTATACTTGAAATGAGATCGTGAGAAAATGTCGACAGCAACCATCTTTGAAATGATTAGGTGTCAGCAACTGTGCTAAGCACATTTTATGAATTGTATATAATTTTTTACCATATTTATATGAGTTAGGCATCCTTGTTTCATCTGATGAATATAGGTAACAGGTGTAGAGAAGCAAAGTGCAGTTTTCATTAGTACACAGGTAGTTAAATGTCACATTCATGTTCCAAAAATCTATCTATATTTCCCAACTATTACGGTGCTCTGGCTCACCACATGCAGTTCTGTAATCAACCCATGTCTAAATCCCTAGGCAGTTTGTGCTTATGGATAGGAATAAACTTGAGCTAACAAAAGGGAATCCTTTCTAAAACTGTCTCCTTGTGGTAGACACAATCTGCTTATTTCTCAGGTCAGCTGCATCTTCTAGTAATAAGCCTTTAAAAATCATCTTCTTTTCAAAATTAGTGTTGACAATGAAACCCCAATTTTTTCCCACTCTGCTTCTTTGCTAATTTACTCTGAATTTTACAGCATCTAACAGGAAAACACAGTTACTATTGTTGTGGGAGCCAGTGCAGCTTTTACCTTATTTCCTTGTTTATCATTAGTACCTATACCCTACTTCCCACAAAAATCTGGAAAGAAGAAGGCGTTTTCCTATTTCTCTGCAGGTTGCTTTCTGCAGCCACAGCAGATTAGTGTCATGTAAACAACTGAGGAGAGCCTTGAACTTCTGGTCCTTCTGTCTCCACCTTGCAAGGGATAGGACTATAGATGTATGCCATCATCCTCACCTAAAAATATTTTCCTCCTATTTTTCATGTGTTTGTGTGTTCGGTGTGCATTTGTCCATAAGTATGTTTAAATGCATGTGGGAAAGTGTACTGTAAAGGCCTGAGAGACACAGAGACATTCAACTCTCATTCTCCAGGTCCAGTGAGGATATTTCTCTACCACAGGGAAATCTATCACAATGCCCTTATTTTGGTCTGTTTTTGCGTTTCTGTAACAAAATACCTCAATGCTTGGTATTTTAGCAGGCTTCTAGAGTGCCAAGAGCATCACACCAGAATGGACTTCTGGTGACAGTGTCATGTCAGGTAGCATTGTATCTTGAGAAAATATACAAGAGAGACTTGCAACATGGAGAGAAAAGAATAAAAACCAAACTAAGGGACTCAAACTTGTTTTGCAACCATGTGATCTCACAGTAACTAATCCAGTTCCATGCTATCTATTTCGGCCTTAACACAATTTACTTCATTGCCCAAGAGGAACGCTGACTCATTCATTGAAAGCAGCTCCCTCATGACTCCCAATGCCTCATAGTCTTTACTACCTCAATATCAGAGTAATTAAGCTTCAGCATTAGTTTTGGCAGAGACAAACTACATTAAACCATATACCAGTTCTCTGTATGCAATGAGCCTTTGTTCTGTGTAGCTAAGTATCACCAAGTTTTGTTTTCAATAGATTGAGAAGTCTCTTAAGAAATGACTATGTAAAAGAAACTGGATTGTGTCAACGATCTTTTCTAGTATTTCTAGAATTCTCTCTTTTTCTTTTATACCTTACTTAAATGCTCTTTATATAATATATTTTGATCATGTTTTTCCACCTCCTCTCTTTTTTTTTTGCTGGCTACACACACCCCCCCCCCCACACACACATACACACACACACACACACACACACACACACACACACACACACACACACACGGGGAGAGAGAGAGACTGTTTAAATCATATGCTTAAACCCTGTGGTGGGGTGGGGGTGAGAAAATCAGGAAAATCTATGCTTATATGGACACAAGGACTCTTAGCCTCCCTACAGTCCTACTTTATTTTCAGAGACGTGTTTAAAAGACAGACAGTGGAGAGAGGAATTTTCCTGACTGCTGAGCAGCATGGGACAAAGACTCTGAAAAACCCAGTAAGCTGTTCCTGATAAAGTGTTCTCAGGCAGCTGCAGAGTGAGGACCTTTACTCGTGCTGACAGGGCACCATAAGCTGAAGGACACTGCCTCTTGAGGGCATGGGCAGGCTGACATTTCAGCTACTGGGCAGCACAGTTGGAAAAGACAGAAATGACTGGTGCTTCCGAGTGGCAAAGAGAAATGTTCCTTGAGCTTGGTTGAGGTATTCTGTGGAGACTTCCAGAAATAGTGTTTCTTGTCTGTGCTTCTACCTCAGCTTGAAGATCTTGCTTTAGCATCTGTGTAGGAAAGATTCGGAGAAATATTACTCATGATTCTGACTTGTATATGTCCTGGTTCAAAGATTTTGTGGCAGGCATGGTGCCACACACCTGTCATGGCAGCATTCTGGAGGTTGAAGCAGGAGTATCAGGACACATAGTGAGGTGTTGCATTAAATAAAACAATCAAAAGAAGATCCTGTGTTAGTTTTTTGTAAATATACAAAATACCCAATGAAATAAATTTATAAAGAGAAGGTGTCTATTTTGGACTACTGACTTGGGGAATTTTAGTCTGTGGTTCATTAGCCCTGTAGCTCACCACAGTGAAAGTGTATGCCAGAACAAAACTGCTTGTCTCATGGCCAGAAAACAAAAGATAGAAAGATAACGGGTCAGGATCCTATCATTGTCTTTATGGACATGCCACTGATGAGCTAAGGACCTCCCCCAAATACCAAGCTCTCAAAAGTTCTACCATCTCTTAGTACCTTCATGCTGTGACTAAGGTTTTAATACCTTAGGGAATGTTCATCATCCAAACCATAGAAGATTTTCATCTATCAAGATAGATCTTATAAAAATGAGCTAGGGAAATTTATCCTTAGGGGTTCTTATTTGGATTAAGATAGCATAATTTATATTTTAACATTTTCTGCATCAAGTCCTAAAGCATAATCCTGTGAGTTTTATTTCTCTATTTATATTGATATTAACACAGAGTTAAACATTTATCTATGACATCCTTTTTTGTTACATTCACAAGAAAATTGATCTAGCAAGTCACTTGGCTTCTACCTTCAGAAGGATAAAAAACAAAATGAAACAAAACAAAGAATTTATCTGGAATCCAAAGGAGGTCTGATCTGTCTTGTCATGCAAATTCATTTTGTCTCTATGGGGTAACTTGTGGTGATTGAGGTGCTGTCATTAGTTTTTGGTTTCCTAGTGTTACCCATAATTATGAGACAGAATACCATTTAGCTCAATCTAGCTTTGAAATTCGCCGTGTTGGCCTTGATCTTTGGCCTTGAGGAGACTTTGATTAGATAGCCTGTTTATTCAGCGGCAATCATTGATGCTGACCATCCTATTTCTTTTTTATGCTGTAATATTTTTATTTATGGGAAATATCCAAAATAGGTAAATCTATAAAGAAAAAGATTAGTGGTTTCCAGGAGCCAAAAGCAGCCTTATCCATATAGGTATCTTTTGGGGACAGTCAAATGTTTTAGAACCAATAGTGATGGTTGCACAACTCTCTGGTTTTGATAAATGTCATTCAGTTTCACACTTTTATGCACCTATTTTTATGCTCTGAAAATTTTACCTCAATAAAAATTAAATTTCAAATTTCAAATGGCTTTGAAATAAATTAGTGACAAGTGTGTTGGTTGGTCTTATGTCAACACGACATAAGTTAAAGTTACCAGACAGAAGGGAACACCAATGGATGAATACCTCAATTAGATCTGGCTATAAGGCATTTTCTAAATTAGTCATCCTTAGTGAGGGCTCAGCACACTGTAGCTGGTAGTCCTGGCTTCTATAAGAAGTCAGGCTGAACAAGCCAAGGAAGCAAGCAGGGTAGTACCATCCCTCTCTTGCCTCTGACAGCTTTTACCTCCAGGTCCTTGCCCTGTTTGAGTTCCTACCCTGACTTTCTAAAATGATGGACCTGGGGTCAAATAAACCTTTTCCATCACCACTTGCTTTTTGATGATGGCGTTTCATCACAGCAATAGAGACCTTGGCTAAGACAATTAAGAATGGAGAAATTACTTCCTGGTTGAAGAGATAATGAACATTGCAGTTTGAACACCTTTCACCAGTTTCTCTTGGACTATAATCATCAAACTGTACAGGTTTGTGTTTCCTGAGTTGGATTCATTTAAATTGTGCCCAATCTTTGATGTTATGAATATCCCTGCAATATATTCAAATGGCTGATGATTATGAATGTGAAAATAGTCAAATTTAATGAAAGTCTTTTTAAAGAGTCTTAGTGTGTAAACCAGGTTAACCACATGTGCCACATGTAAGAAAAGCATTTTTAGGCTGGGGAGATTGGTTCATGGATGTAGTGCTGGCACAAACATAAAGACCTGAGATCACATCTCAGGGTCATATTAAAGGTGGAGGCACTTGTCATTTAGAGTGGCAACCTGAGTTTGAACCTCAGGACCCACACCCACACGGTGCCAGGCAAGTGAGCATCAGGTTGAAGGTTTTTTTTATTTATTTATTTATTTATTCATTCATTCATTCATTCATTCATTCATTCATTCATTCATTTATTTATTTATTTATTTATTTATTTATTTATTTATTTATTTATTTATTTATTTATTTATTTATTTATTTATTTATTGTCCCAGAAATAATAAAAACTAGAAGGAGGGAGTGATGCCCTGAACATAGGCATTCATTTTCATTCCTTAATCTATGGATTCTAATTTGCAAGTGCATGTCTATTATCTTTTTTTGTTATGTTCACTAAATATCTGGCAAGAAGCAGGAGAGATAAGGTTTGTTTGGGCTCCTAGTTTACAGGGACACGTGCCCACCATAATGGAGAATAAATGGAGGCATTGCTATATTGCTCAATAAATTATTTTAATAAATGTAAAACACCAGTCTAGGCATAAGTATCATTAAGTATTAGATTATAAGTTTTTAGGGAACAGACTATCATAAAAACCTTATATATTTTGGTATTCTCTTTTGTTTTTAAAAGCATAGTGAACATTTGTTAAAGGAGATAAATTGAAATGATTAGTTTAATTAAATAACTGTAGCCTGGTGTTGTGTTGCATTCCTTTGATCCCAGCTCTTAGGTGGCAAAGTCAGGTAGATTTTGGAGTTTGTGGCCAGTCTGGCCTATTTAGCAAGTTCTAGGCCAGCCAAGGCTACGTAGTGAGGCCCTGTCTCAAAAACAACAAATAAAAGTAAGAAATTGCGCTGGTCTGACTATTTGGAACTCTGTGTAATTTTCAAAAAGAACATAAATGTCTTAAGACTAGTTAGAAAAGAATTAGCATATGTGACTCTGAGAAATCACTGCTTTGCGTTCTGTAGAGATGGACAAGCTACCACTTAGGACAGATGCCTGTATATCACTTGTATTTTCTTCTCTCTCTCTCTCCCCATTCTTTATTATTTTAAACAATCTTTAAATTTAAATTATTTTATCATGTTCTTTCCCTTCCATAAGTCCTTCTAGGTCTTCCCCCCACACCTTCTCACCCAACTTTAAGTTCTTTTTAAAACAAAAAACAAAAAAAACCCAGAAACCCCCAATACCATGATAAAATCCCCCAATACCAAGAAAACAAAATAAAACCTCACCCCAAAATGAAAAACAAAGAAAAACCAAACAAAATACCAGCTGTAACCAAATAATCAAATAAAAGCACACAGAAAAATGTATCTTCCATTATATGATGGCCCACCCTCCCTGACCATGAAGACTGTTCTGCATTGGTTGATATATTCATTTTCACTGTTTTGGAAAAACCTGAGTTTCCCTCTTCCAGTGGTATAAGTGACAGTTCAGTTGTTAACCTTATCCTAATGTTTAGGTTTTCACTCATTCATTTAAAAGAATCACAAAATTAAGTATAATGAGATAAAACTATCACATGAACGTCAGATAAGATAAACCAACAGAAGGGAAGGATCCCTAGAGAAGGCACAAAAATGAGACACTCTTTGATTTACACACTCAGGAATTCCATAAAAAACAGGAAACTGGAGGCCAGAATATAAGTACAAAGTATGTGGTGCAGACACATGCAGGACCTATATATGCTCTTTCTGCTGTGTAAATTCATGGGTACTTTACTCGTGTTGATTTAGAAGTCCGTGTTTTCTTGTCATCTATCCCCTCCAGCTCTTACACTCTCTTGCCTACTTTTCTAGAGGGTTCTCTGATCCCTGAGGGGAGGGATTTGATGGAAATATGACACTTTGGACTTAGTGTTCCAAGGTTTCTCACTCATAATGTCTGGCTGTGAGTCTCTATGTTTGTTCCCATCTTTGCAAGAGGAAGCTTCCCTGATGATAACTGAACAAGGCACTGATATATTATATAGTACAATATCATTTGAACTCATTTTATTACACGTTCCCTTCCTTTTTTAGACCAGTATTATTTGGTTTTACCCTATGTCCCTTGGCCATCTGGTTTCAGATTCCTTGTCACCCAAGCATTGCTAGATACAGTTTCCATCTCCTGGAGCAGTCATTAAGTCAAATCAGATATTAGTTAGTTATTCCTACAAGTTTTGTGCCAACATTGCCATAGTGTGTGTATCTTGCATGCAGGACAGCATTGTAGAAGAAAGATTTGGTGTTATTGTTTCCCTTTTGATATGGTGCAGAATAACTTCCTACACCACACATTGGAATGTAGGGGTAAAGGCTCTATGTAGGCACAAATTCAACTTCTTTGTGATCATTGAAATGTTTACTTTGTGGAGAGCAACCTATAGTACTGGTAACAATGTTGGTTGTTTGGAAATTTTCATGGGACCCCTTTGACCAACAACTCAATTAGATATAACACAATTCTGGTACTTGAGCTTCATTTGGTGATAAGAGATAACTAGTTGGGGCTCTGTTTGGAGACTTCATTTAGTCCTCTTCATATATGTGCATATTTTGTGGAGTTTCTACTCTGTTAGGTTTCCATAATATCCCGTCAATAGCCCTTAATTTTAGCTTTATTTCCTATATTTCTTTATTTCTTATATCCCTCTCCCTTCTCACTTAATCTTCCCATTACATACATACTTCGTCCACAAATATTTATTCTTTTCTCTTTCCTAACAAGGTCTATATGTTCCATCTATTCCCTTGCTCTATACCTGAAATCTGTGTTTCTATGGATTGTAACTTGGTTACCATTGACTTAACAACTAATATCCACACATAAGCAAGTGTATACCACATTTGTCTTTCTGGGTCTGGGTTTTTTTCCTAGTTTCATCCATTTTTCTGCAAATTTCATCATGTATTTGTTCAGCAGATGAGTAATACCCCATTGTAGATTTTCTTTATCAGTTCTTCTGTTGAGGAACATCTAGGTTGTTTCCAGTTTCTGGCTATCATAAAGAGAGCAGCAGTGAACGTGGTTGAGCAAGTGTCCCTGTGGTAGGATGAAATATACTTTGGGTGACCCAAGAGTGGCATAGCTAGATTTTGAGATACATAAATAACCATCTTCCTAAGGAACTGCCACACTGATTTCCATAGTGGTTGTATAAGTTTGCACTCCCACCAGCAATAGATGAAGGTTCCTATTACACTGTATCTTTTAAGCTGTTACTTCTGTTATTGATCTTAGCCATTCTGATAGGTGTAAAATTAAATCTCAAAGTAGTTTTGATTTGATTTTTCTGATGACTACAGATTTGAATATTTATGTTTTTCTCAATCATTTAGGTTTTCTCTATTGAAAATTCTCTGTTTAGACCTCTACTCCATTTTTAATAGGGTTATTGGTTTTCTTGATAGTTTTTTGAGTTCTTTATATATTTTGGATATTTGACCTCTAAGTGATGTGTAGTTGATAAATATCCTTTTCATTTTTATAGGCTACTGTTTTGAATGATGGTGTCCTTTGCTATGCAGAAGCTTCTCAGTTTCATGGTACCATATATTAATTGTTCTTATTGCCTATGCTAATGGTGGTCTGTTCACAAAGCCTTCTTCTGTGCCAATGAGTTCAAGGGTATTACCAACTTTCTCTTCTATCCGATTCAGTATACCTGGTTTCTTGTCGAGGTCTGTGATTCAACTGGAGTAGAGTTTCATGCAGGGTAATAGGTATGGATATATTTGTGTTCCTCTGCATGCCGCCATCCAGTTTGATTGGCAGTATTTGTTTAAAATGCGGTTTTTATTCAAGTGTGTATTTCTGGCCTCTTTATCAAAAAATAAGGTGTCCATAGGTATTTGGATTTATGCCTGGGTCTGAAATTCTATTGATTTGATTAATGTGTCTGTTTTTATGCCAGTACCATGCAGTGTTTATTACTATACCTCTGTAGTACAACTTGAAATCAGAGCTGGTGAGACTTCAAGCAGCAGTTCTTTTATTATTTGGGATTACAGTGTTTGTGTGTGTGTGTTTGCATATGAAGCTGAAAATTGTCCTTTCCTGGTCTGAGAAGAATGGAATTTTGATAAAGATTGTATGAATGTGTAGTCTCTCCATTTTACTCCACTTCTAAGTACATGGAAAGCTGGAACTGTCTGCCCCAATGGTTGGATGGAATGATGGAACCATTTTGGTCATTGTGCTCTTAACAGGAAACTGACTCTTTCTACTAGTACTTAGGCTACTAGGCATGTACCATGTTGTGGCTTCTTTATCAATTTGTAGTTTTTGACACAGGATTTCATTATGCAGCTGTGGCTATCCTGGAACTTGCTATATAAAGCAGATCAGTCTCTGACTCTCAGAGATCAACCTACCTCTACCTCCTGCATGGCAGGATTAATAGTGTGTGCCACCAGGCCAGATTTTCAGCTTGGATTCTTAATTTGAGAACTAAGTAGTATAAAAAAGAGAATAAAGAACATGTAAAGTGGCTAAAATTTTTTTTTTGCTGCTTGGTGTCTCAGTCTGAAAGAGTAGCTTATCATGGTACCATATTCTGTGTGGATGTCCTGCCAATAAATGCTTGATGGCCATTTCAAACCACAAACAATTGTTTGATTACTGCAAGTTCAAGAAGGCTGCTAAGTGACAATCTCCCACTGTAGCACATTGATGATCAACTATGATATTCTAGTTAAGGCCATGTGTTTCTGAGGACAGCTCTAAGATAGTAACTGAAAGTAGGTGGGAATACACCAGGGCACAGGTTTTTCTGCTTAATGTGGTACTCTCTTAAGAGATGACTTTTGCCTTAGTATTGCCCACCCTATTGGCTAGACTTACCATATATGCACTGCAACCTCAAGTTTTGTTATCAGTTTCTGCTGCTGCTTTTTCACTCACAAGAGTCTACTAGGCACTGTAATCTGAACTCTGTCTATGGTTAATCTTTCTATCTCTTCCACAGATGGCATACCTAGTACTAGCCTTGTATTCCTGACTCTTCAGTGTCTACCTACAAAAGATCTTAACTGATAGCAATATGCTCCAGTAAAAATAATGTTTTGTGTGTGTGTGTGTGTGTGTGTGTGTGTGTGTGTGTGTGTGTGCAAAGTGAGTAGAGCCTATGCATCCAAGACAATGAAAAGACATGATGTGAAAAAGTGAATAGATTAAAAAAACAGTTCATTTTTGGGCTGAATGAGAATTATATTTAAACCATCAATGTTTTAGACTAGCAAAGCTGTTTAGGAAGACATTAAAACTGTTGGATAGGTTGTTTGCTTGTCCCTAAATGTGCTTCATTCTTCACTTACAGGACATTTCTCCAGCTTTTCATTATAAGGTCAAACCACCCTCTATCCATTTCATTGTCAATACATGATATGTCTAGACTGTGATGCATTCTTACCTATCACTTTTTACTAACCCAAGAGTAAGAAGAATCACTTTCATAATTAAAATGGAAAGGTAATTCATAAGGGAAAACTGAAAAACTCTTGCTATTGGTTGGTCAGATGATTCAGAAGGATAACAGTGCTGGTTGTAGATACTGGCTCAGAGTAAAGGGTTGGGAAAAGAATTTCCAAGCAAATGAACCAGGGAAACAAGATGGTGTAGCTATCCTAATATCTTACACAATAAACTTGATGCTAAATTCAATCAAAAAAGGTCAGGAAGGACATTAATTACTCATCTCAGAAAAAAATCCATCAAGAAGAAATCTCAATCCTGAACATTTATGACTCCAATACAAGGGCACCCTGAATGGTTATTATTTATCTGGGAAAGAAACAACAAAATAGGTCAAAAGGACATAATCGTCACTCTGCACACAGTGATAGAAATGATATTATTTGGGTTTTTTTCTGATCATCTCAGATAGCTACTGATTAAGTGTGGTATGTCCTACATGTTGTCCTTACTGAGCCAGAAGCTATAGCCCCATGCCTAAGTGTTTCAAAATTACCTACGTCAGGACGATAATTATCAACTTGGATTCCTCTCCTGGATGACTCAGTGGGCTATAATGGCCCTGATGGTAAATACTTGTGGAAGGGCTGTGAAGCAATCATCCTCTTAAAGAGGAAATAGATCAGTAAAATAGAAATGTCCCCATAAATTCTAGTTTCTGAAAGGTCTCAGGTAGGTGTTCCCTCCAGGTAAGAGAAGCTATGTGGCATATCCAGCACAATCTGTTTACTGAGCTGGAATACCATAGCTCTACTACAGCTGCCTTTCCTGTAGGGAACTATATCTTTCTAAAGAGATTTTTCTCTTGGATCTTATCTGTCTTGCCCCCTTGCTCACTGTTTGTGTGCCAGCTGGGGATTCTAGCAAGATGAGGTGAAGTAAAAAAAAAATGCAAGTAGTTTGTTCATGAGTAAAATGTTGTGAGAATGACAGAAGAGAAGGACCAGGATTAGACAGGCAAAACCTCCTCCCCAATTTTGATGGTGATTGGATGCCCAGGGGAGTCTAAAAAGCAAGACTAAATTAAAAAGACTTTAGACTACCATGCATCTATGACAAAATCTTAGCCTGAGAACCTATATTGCCTATTAGAGAACAATGGCCAGAGTCCTGGAGCCCTGTTCTGCCCAGTCGTCAAGTGAGTATAATCTTAGCTGCAAAGATGGAAATTGGAGGCTAAGTAAATTTTTTACAGCAGAATGAATGGGTACTTACTTAGAGAGAAATTTAGAGATATAACTCCTTGGCTGCAATATCATCTTTTTTTAAGTACAGGGTATGTTTGGAGAATATCTAAATGCAAAACAAACTATAGGATGGCCAATAGTACTTCACAGTCTTAATGGGCAGTGTGAAAAGAAATACAGCTGTGGACAAGCTGATGGTCTTTCGTTTTTCTTCTGTGAGAAAGGGTCTCAGTCTGTAGCACAGGCTGGCCTGCCTCAATTTTGCATTAGTTTGGCTGCTTCCAGTTCCAGAGTGCTAGGATAACAGGAGTGAGCTGCACCTACTTAACCTTTTCCTCGTCTAGCCCCGGTGTTCTGAGACCCATTGTAGCACTACCACTAGTAGCTGACTATCCTCTGCAGTCTTTCCAGACTTCTCTGAGTCTTAACTCTCAGATAAATGATATAAGAATGTCATTAAAAGATCATCATATGAGTGAAATGGCACTTATTGAATTCCCTTTGTCATTTTTAAGTGAATCCTCTTTCTCTTTTAAGTAGAAACCTGACCTTTAAATTAAGCCCAATTAGTCTGATTCAGACCAGTCTGGCAGCTGGAGGTTCGAGGAGAGCCATGTCTGATTATTTTGGGATTATTAAAGTGAGATGCATTATCAGCATTCATGTGTTGGGTTTCTTTTCTTTGCAATCCAGAATTAAATGAGGCAGGAATGGAATGTATTGACTTAAGTAAGCAGTCGGTGAGAGGGCCAGAGATGAATGTATTTACACTAATTGGAATTAGAGATTGAAAATGCTACCAGATATTCATTTCCCTCTCATCTCTTTGTCTCTTTGTTTCAGCATTCTTCCTCATGTTCCCTTTCTCCTAAATACTCATATTTCTCTTTTCGGCAAGGAAGGTATATATGAGTGAATCCAGAAGCTGCCAAGAAACTATATATATATATATATTTTTTAAAAAAATGTATTTAATTCACCAAATTTTGTGATGGTCAGTTCCTACCTAAATCAGACTGAGTGAGGAAGGTAGGACAGCTCCCCACATGGCTTACCCAGAGCCCTTTCATTCACCACCTGCAACCTGCAACTAGGGAACTCCACTGCTCAGGCAAGAGGTGAAGCAACCTCAGTTTCTCTGTCATCAGTTCTCTCGTTCTTTTTACATGTTAATCCTTAGCAAGTTTCAGAATTTATGGCCCTTGGAGGTGCACTGCACTAGATGTGGTTGTGTGATAAAAGATGGTCATTTTATCTTTTAAAGCACAAGCAAAAATGCCCCCATCTCTCCTTCTGTCTTAGACGGAATCTTGCTGTGCAGCTCTGTCTGTCCTAGAACTCCCTTTGTAGACCAGGTTGGCCTCAAACACAGAGACCTACCTGCCTCTGTGTCCAACACCCCAGTGCTGCTTATTTTTTTTTTACTGTACATTTTCCTCTGTGCCATGTCTGGAATATGAGTTGCCTCCAATAGGATCATGCTCTGGATGCTTGCTCCCTAGATAGTGGCACTATTTTGGGTGGTTTTAGAAATTTGGGCAATTGACGTGAATGTTGGAAGAAGTAGTTACTTGAACATATTTTTAATATTATCCTTAGTTGTTATACTATCTCTGCTTCTTGTCTGCTATGATGTGAAGAAGCTCCATCCATCACATGCTCTGTAACCATGATGTTCTTCTCAAGTGGATGGACCCAAGAAACTTTTGTAATGAGCTTTCTAAATCCATGAGCCAAAATAAATCTACCATTTCTGTAGCCTTCTCAAGATATTTTGGTTAAAAATATGAAAGAGTTACTAATATCATCTCATATTTTATCCTGCTTTAAGTTTCAACTCATCTTCCTGCTATAACAAAGTACCCAAAACTGGGCACTGTTGTTCCCTGGTCATGAGACTCCTAAAGAAACCACCAGAGATATGAACTCTCCAAAATGCAAAAGCATGGTTTATTGAAATCCAAGTTGTGACAAGGACCCAGTCCTGCGTACATATGTGGCTGTGCCCAGACAAGGTACCTGCTCCTCTGCAAGCTGGATTTTAAAGGCAAAAACCACGAAGTTATACATCAATTAGTGCAGATGTGATTCTGATTAGATCATTTTTAGGGACTTGCCAGAGTTCCTCTGTTGTCTTTGCTGGCTGCTTTTCAAACCTTCCTGTACAGACTATCTCCTGGGTTAGGACATTCTGTGGCTATGAAATGGCCCCAGGTTATCTATAGTGCTGAGATATTAGCTGCTATCTCTCCATTTTGTAATTTGTACTTCAGCAGAACTCAGGCCTGTTTTGAGCTGGGGTTCAGAGACTTTTGTGAAAAATGGAGGCATTCCTCTGGTTCTTTAGGCATTTCATAAAACATAGAGCTTTATTTGACTTGTGATTTTGGAGGCTGAGACGTCCAAATACATGCTATCATCTGGCGAGGGAGTTTCTGCTGCATTATAATACAACAGAGTGTATCACATTGTAAGCTAAACCAAAGCATACTAACTCAAGATGCTTTTTCATTTTCACTACACTACTTGTATGACTTCATCTAGTCCTACTAGCTAACCAAGATCCCATCGCCAAATACCATTGATATTTAAATTTAGAGATTCAGTCTTCAGTACATAGACTTTTGGGAGGCTGATTCAAACTACAGTAGCTGGAAATCAATTAATGGATAGTATTCCAAAGCCGACTTCAAGGCAAAGACTAGGGCAACTGAACCTTTATTTTTTGAGGCAAGGCTGGGGGAGGGTAAGAGAGAGGGTTGCCTCATTTATTATTCACGAGATGGGAAAGTAAAAATTAAGATGGATACAAAATGGAAACCAATAAAGTGTACATAATTGTGCTAGTTGGTTACCTGTGAGGGTCTGGGGCTTGGTTCCCTTAGGAACTTTTGACATAAAGTATCTTCTATTAAGGGATAAGAAAGCTAGAATGTTTATCTAGCAAATTGATTGAGGGCCGCTTCTGGGCTTGTTGACTTCATTACTACATGCTGAAAGTTAAAGAATTTTCAGATAAAGGATATTTTTTTTTTTTATCTTTCGCTGGTAGCATGTATTAGTGTGGTATAAATATTACTTATCTAGTTCTGTATAACACATTACCTCTGTATTTTCTAGGGGAATAATCATAATTTCTAATCTATTGTGTTTCCTTCCTTTTTCTTACCCCAGCTCCACTCTCTTATTCACTAATCACTGTGTAGTGCAGGATAGTCTCAAATTTATAGTCATCCTGCTTCTTCCAGAGTAGTAGATTATAGATGCATGCCACTGTGATTAGTTTTCTTTAAATTTGACATTCTCTAGGGCCATTTTGGAAGAAGGAACCTCGAGAAAATGTCTATATCAGATTGGCCTGTAGGCAACCCTATGGGGCATTTTCTTGAGTAATGGTTGATGTGAGAAGGTGCAATCCACAGTAGGCAGTGTCACCCTTGATCAAATTGTGCTGAGCTGTATAAGAAAGCAGGCTAAGTAAGTCATGAGGAGCAAGCCAGTAAGAAGCACCTCTCCATGATCTCTGCTTCAGTTTCTGCCTTTAGTTCTCTTCCTTGCTTTTCTTCATGATGGAAGCTGTAAGCTGAAAGAAACCCTTCCAACCAAAAGTTGCTTTTGGTCATGGTGTTTATTACAGCAATAAGAAAGCACACTAGCACAGTCACGATGCCTGACTCTAAGCCTGTCATGAAAATTACTTAAGCTGGAAGTTTACATAAGGCTGTTGACATGTCAGACAGGTTATAAAGACCTGATAGCTTCAAGGTAACTCAAGGCTCTACTTACAAGGTGACTTGTTTGTACGGTGTTGGCAGTAAGTCTAAGCTCTTTTTTGTTGGCCAGTGATCCCATATCCTTGCCACATGGGCCTTCTTTAGTGCTTAAATATCTTACCTTTTTCTTTCCTTCTTTTTTTTTTTTTAAACAAGAAATCCTATAGAGAAGAGATGGCAAGGAGTAAGCCACAGTCCCCATAATACCTTCTTTTAATAGTTACATACCATCAACTATTTGTGTCACAAACTGTTTTCTTTTTAAACACTTGGGTTTAAATGCAGAGCTTTGTGCATACTTTACCAGAACTCTTCAACTGAGCCACATTGAATGCTCTTTTAAGAATTTGCTTTGAGCTTTGAACATGTGAACCTTCTGTCTTTGCCTCCCAAGTAGCTAGGATTACAAGAATATATCATACCATGCTTGATTTCATATTCTAAGGTTTTTTTTTTTTTTTTAGAAGTCAGTTGCTGATTTCAACCCATATACAAGAGGAAGATTATCAGTCTTCACTTTTTTGTTGTTTGAGACAGTCTTACTCTGTAGTACAGATTGGATTGGAATTACCTATGTAAAACAGGATGACCTTAGACTTGTGATGCTCACCCTGGCTCTTCTTTCTGAGTGCTAGAATTTCAGTTGTGTATTATCACACTTTGCAAGTAGATGTGTGGAAGAGTTTGTGAACATAACTTAGAGTTGCCACCGTGGCTATGAATCTCTGTTGATGGTAGATTTATATATCATGGGTTCTTCCTATCACTATTCAAGGTTCTTATAGTTCCTAGAAGAAAACACTAAAGATCAATTAATATGTCAAATACTTCTCCAATACCCATTTTATCCACTTGAAAACATGCATGAATTGTTATCCCGAGTCTCCCTAGTTCCCCAATCACATCTTAAAATTGTAATAGTTTTTTTTTTTTTTTAACCACTGGACTCATAGATCTTAAATAAACTACTTGTCTCTTGCAGAATCTTTATATTACACATTTCTGTAAGCAGTTACATTTTAATCTAGAAGTTATGATACTAAGCAATTTGGCAGCATGCTAACCATCATCTATTCCTTCTCCCAAGAATTTTAAGTTTGTATATGTAGTCAGCTTGGAGATTGGCACTTTAATTCAAGGGATGTTGGCAGTTGAGGCTTTAGAGTATTTTTTCTGTATATATAACATCTTTTGCCCAATATAACTATTTTTCTAGTTTATTCTACTTCATATATCTCCACATCTCTTTTTTTCTTCCTCTTCCTTGTCAATATTGCTTATGACTAGAACTGTTTTAGGTTTTGAACTTTGGGAGTTTTTCAAATACTTGTACATATAAAATGAGATATCTTGAGTATAGGATCCACATCTAAATACACTATTTGTATTTTAAACATACCTCATATGTATAACTTGAAGAGAATTTTATGGTATAATTTTTGTGGGCCTAGGTAATCCTTCTTGTATGGTCAGGTATGGAATTTCTCACTTGGGTACATCTCATAGGTGCTCAGAATGTTTTGGATTTGGGAAAATTTTTTGTTTTTGAACTAGGAGTTTTCAACCTTTATACTGTTTTTCATTTCCTAAAATAGAATAATTTCAGAAAGGAGATGTCCTATATAATTCTCTTGGCTCTGCTTTGTGGCAACCCAAACTTAAACAAAGCCTTGAGTGTAGGTAGCTTATTCAGGGGATGATTGCGTGAGACATAAATGGAGGGATTGAGGAATGAAATAGGAAAAGTAGAAAATCCAATACAGAGATATGTAGCTGAGGTAAATGCTATGAGGATGGAGTCTTGATTCTACCAGCAAGTCTAGACTTTTTATTTTGTTTTCCAATACTCTGTAGATGACCCCTATCTTGTGTATGCTGTTATTTCCAAATCTCATGTGGGGACATTGTGTTTCCATCTTTTTGGACAATATTTATGCATGAGTAAAGCAAACTATTACTATCTAGCCCTAGGAGATAAGGCAAACATGTTTGGAGGTGATAGAAAGACAGAAGTGAGTTGTTGTATAGAATCATGTTTGATGTGGAAATGCCTTTCTGTATGCTGTGAATCTCAATCTTTAAATAAAGGAGCTGTTTTGGCCCTTGACAGGCACCATAGAAAAAGTAGGCAGAGGAATCAGAATAGGTAGGAAAAGAACGGTGGAGTCAGGGACAGATTGACCAAGCCTGAAGCCCAAAGGAGGAACATGTAAGGAACACAGGTGAGCCATGGGCCACGTGGCAGACAGATTAATAGAAATGGGTTGATTTAAGATGTAAGAGCTAGCTATCAATGTGCCTGAGCCATAGGCCAAACAGCATGAAGTTAATGTAAATGTCTGAGTCATTTCTGGGGGCCTGAGCAGCAGGGGCAGGCGGCTAAGAGGTCTGGAGTGGCAGAGTCTGGGCCTCTGGCAGTCCAGGACCAAGAAATCTTACTACTACACATGTGTCATAGCTTTGACTGACATTTGAAGTTGGCCTAGAATAGGATTATGGCACCAGAGGCATTCGTTACATTGATTAGAGCACTGATATTGATAGATAAGAGCATAAGTAAATTAGCAGAAATAACAAAATTGGCATACCTTGGCAAGACACTGGTTGTCAAACATGCAAATATATATATGTACCCAAGTGCCTTTAGTTAGGAGAGATGGTTTAAGAGTGGTTTTTCAGAAGGGAAGGTACTAGTCAGATCTGTAAATGGTCTACCAACAAAGTTTGATACTTGGTTCATTTTTAAGTTCAAGGCAAACACGAAAGCACTGAATAAAAATGATACGGCTCATGAGGTATGTTATCTAGTTGGGATGATTGAAACAAAGGTGTTGTGTAGCACTGTGTCAAGTTAGATGAACTTGTAGAATGGAATAAAAGAATAGAAGGAAAAAGTGAGATGATGGTAGGAGAAGGTTGAAACAAAGAGTCCTTTGTGTAGGAATTTCAGGAACGTGCACTTTGGCCATATTTCTGGACATAAGGCTTAAGAAACACGATTATTTAATGGTTAAGAACTAGAATTATCATGACTCAATTCTATTTTTCTCTTTTTTTCATCTCTTCCCCTTTTCCTTGTTTCATTTATTCAACATTAGACCTTCATGTATTCCATAGGTAAGTCTCAAACCCAATGTCAAATGATTCTCCTGTCTCACCTTGTGGTGGAATTCAGGTGTTAGCTGATAAGGTTGAGAGGCTTCTCTAGAGTTCTGGGAGCCTGAAGGGGGTGTGGCCAGCCCCATTCAAAAGGGGATGCTGAGATCTTGAGCACCCATTTTGTTCCTGCCTTCTTGGAGACTGGATCAGCAGCCATCACCTGGATCATCCTATTGCCAAGGAATCGTCCTCAGGTTTAACTTGTAACCGTGGGTGTTAAAATACCCTTCAATAAATATTAATCCTGTATTTGGTATACTGCAAATAAGATTTATTGTAATATCACCTTTCTTAATAGCTAGGATTAAGAACCTGTGCTATTATATCTGGTTTGATTATATTTGTTTAATATCTTGTTATTGCCCATAGCATCTCTCCTGCTTAAGGAAACTTTTGATGATTACTTAATAATCATTTCAGTCATCTCTAATTCTACCAAATCCTTCCTAATCTGTGGTTGAGTTGTCTTTCCTTGTTCTCTTGGTTTTTACTTGTCCCATGTTATTCAAAATATCTTGTGATTGCTTAGATCTGGTAACCATGGCTTCTTTGACTTTCTATCTTTTGCACTCATCAGAATCTCTAAAATAAAGAGTTTCCCATTTGAAAATAACGTGAAGAACCTGTTTGTTTTCCAATTGATGTTTCAAGGCACAATCCAACTCCATTTTAGTAGGTTTTGTTTTCTTTTGATTATCTAATGAAGCAAATTCTGACAAGTGTGACTCACTTTTTGCTTGTGACTTCTTAGTACCTGAATCCTGGTCCTGCTGGTGGTGCCTAGGTAGGCAAATATCTAGGTGATGGCACATAGGAGACACAGCAGTTTTGCTTGTTCCCTAGCCCCACCTCCCATCCCCAACATACGGCTCTTACTTTTTAAGATACCCTGTTTATATAATTTGTTTTGGACAATATTTTCAGGCATTTCTTTTAAAATACTCAGAAACTTCTGTTCTTTGGATTCTTGTTGAGCAACCCTAATCTGGAAGTTTGAAATCCTTCAAAATCTGACCTTGTGCTAATATGATGCTTAGAAAACTGAACTTTCCAGTATTTCAGATGTGTATTTGTTTGTTTTTTGTTAGAAATGCTCAACTTATAAGGTTATGCTATTGTACAAAAGTCTGATTTCTGAAATACTTCTGGTCCTTTTAGTTAAAGATACTCAACCACTAGTACTTTTCAATAGATAATAACTGCTACTGCATCAAATTACTCACTTGCACAGTTGCACAGTACAAGTCTCTAAAGAAAGGGATAAAAGATAACATGTTTATATGAGAAGGAGGGATAGGAAGAGCATAGAAAGTATAATTCCTAGACTGGCAGTAAAATAATTTAGAATCAGTTAACAATGCAGATTCTTAGGCCTCACACCAGACATAGCAATATAAAAAAATGCATAGTCAGTGTTTAAACATTTGTTCACCATATGAGAATTCATGCATGCATATTATGTTTTGAGCAAATCAATTTCCTATTCTCTTCCCCTGTAATTCCTTTCCCCTTCTTCCTCCAATATCTCCTTCCAATTTTATGTGCTCTTAAAAACCTGACTGAGTCTGTTTACTTACTGCTGTCTGTATGTGCATGGCTACAGGACTTTAGATAGGACTTTCCCTCCACTAGCAATCATCAATTTCCAATAGAACTTTAGATAGGAATGAAACTTCATTATCCTCTTTCTTATTCATCCATGGATTTTGGCTGACTTGAACTTATGTAAGTCTTATGCATGCAATCATAGTCAATGAAGTTCATGTGTGGAACAGTGCTGTTGGTGAGAGTATGACCTAATGTACCCACAATGGAAATAAGTGTAGAAGTTCCTATAAATCTGTGTATTCACTTGACTTGGCCCAAACTTTCCCTTCCTGCCTAACTCTTGGTGCTGACAGGTAAGGGGCCCTATGCCCTAATAAAGTAGCCTGCTCAACTCCTGGTAACAACATATAAGAACTCTTCAGGAACGAATGACTAGAACCCAAATGTTCCTTTCCTCACAGTGCAAATAGGTAAGAGATACCCAGGCCTTGAAACTCTGCCTACTTGTCCCAATTCTCCTAGCTTCTGCATTGACAATAAACAGTCCTGATCCTGTCAGCCCTAGGTTCACACTTTCACTCAGCTATCCAACTTCAAATGAGTTAAGTCCCAGTGCAGAATAAGAGCAACATGAAAAGCCAAGACAACATGTCTCTTCTTAAAATTACTAATGCCATAATGGGACTTAATGAAAATGACTTAAAAATCCTCCAGACAAATATTTCAATAGAATGATTTAACTATCTTCAAATAATCCAAAGAAAATATGAATATGTTCAAGAGAAAAAAAATAAAGAGATGAATGAAATAAAGTCAATACAAGACATAAAAGGAGAAAAGAGAATTACTGAAGAAAAGCCGAACTGAAATGATGCCAGAAATGAAAAACTTAATAAATGGAATAAAAACTTCAGTGGAAAGTCTCAGCAATAAAATGTACCATGTGAGAAGTAGTGTGTCCATGCTAGAAGGCAAAGCTAAGGAATTGGATCACTTAGTAAAAGTCAATAAAAATCTATCAAAGTGGCTCATACCATAAAAATATCAAACTTTGGACTAAGAGCATTAATGAAGGAAAAAATACCACACTACAGTTACAGAATATATCTTCAATATAATCATAGAAAAATTCCATTCCTAGAGAAAGAATACCCAATTAGGTATAAGAGAACTACAGAATTCCAAATAGAAAGGACCAGTAAAGAAGCTCCCTGTGATACATTATAGCTAAAACATTAAAAAGACAGAACCAAGAAAGAAAGGTAAAGTTACTTAAAAAAGGCAGGCCTATCAGAATGACATCTGATAACTAAAAAGAAAACTCTTAAATCCAGAAGGCTCTACCGAGATAAATTCCAAGTTCTGGAAGAACACAACTGTCAGGTCAGAATATAATACTCAGCAAATTATCTATTAACATTGAAGGAGAAATATAAACTTTTCATCATAAAAACACATCAAAGGAATTTATGAACAGGAAGCCAGCTCTAAGAGAATACTGGAAGTTATACTTCTGTATGAAGAGAAGAATAAGCATACACAATATATCACAGGAACACATAACAATACCAAAAATCAAAGGAGATCTAAGAAAACCCCACAGAATCAATAGAATGCCTATAGTTAATACACATTTTCAGTAACAACAATAATGATAAAAAACAATGATAATTCTGAATATTAATGGTCTTAGTCATCTGATAAAAAGACAGATTAAGAGATTGTATAAGAAAACAGAATCTATCTTTTTGCTGCCTCCAAGTAACTATTTCACCATCAAAGGCACATACCGCGTTATGGTAGAAAGATGGATAAAATATATTC
The DNA here is from genome assembly GCA_033318265.1 of Phyllotis vaccarum. Classification (NCBI taxonomy): domain Eukaryota; kingdom Metazoa; phylum Chordata; class Mammalia; order Rodentia; family Cricetidae; genus Phyllotis; species Phyllotis vaccarum. Next base: position 133,580,417 of record JARWLC010000013.1, on the reverse strand, counting down.
TAAGTAAATTTATCTAGGGAGAAAGCATGCATAGCTATTATATATGACAAAATAGGCTTCAAACCAAAGATAATTAAAAGAGACAATGAAGGCTATTTAATGCTCATCAAAGAAACAACATGCTAGGAGGGTAATATAGTTCTAAGCATCCATGTGTCAAACAAAACTGCATCCAATTTCATTTTTAAAAATCTACTAGCTTTAAAATTGCCCTAACAGAGTAATAGTAGGTGACTTCAATAACCCATTCTCACCAACAGATCATCTAGGCAAAACTATACAGTGAAAGGCTAGAGTTAACTCACACCATCAATCAAATGGGCATAATTGGCATCTACAGAATTTCCCACCCATACACTAATGGATACACCTTTTTTAGTCCTGCAGACATGAGAGCAGGAGAGCAGGTACCTGGCCCCTCCCTCATCTACCATGTGGTGGCATGAATGGGAGAAATATATTCTCCATACCCACCCCTTGCTAATTGTGGCAGGCAGGAGAGCTGGCCTTCAAGATAAGAGAAGGAAAAAACGACCCTGTTCCTCAGCAACTGCAGCAGTTGGGAGAGGGAGAGATGTACCTCACCTGGCCCAAACAGTACAGCTGGACGTGGTAGTATGAGTGTAGGAGAGCCTGACCCAAGGGCATGAGAGCAGCAGAACTGGCTCTAGCCTCTGCTGCCTGCCAGCTAGGGCCGTGCTGAAGAGCATTCCATGGTGGTACAGGAAGCTGGAGGGCTGATCATTCCAGCTACTACCCAGGCCCAGAACCAGGCCTATGAGTTGGCCCACTCAAACATCTACCTTACATATGAACTACTGGAGTATGTGAAGGGCCCAGACCTGCATATTCAAAACTACAGGATTCACATGACACAGGACAACAACAGGATATCCAAGCGAAGTCCTAGTGAGGGCTCAGTATCCATAGAGTAGCAGAAGCTAGAGGCTTTGAACCAGACCAAAGATCCATTGCAAAGTACACTTAATAAGTAATGATGTGTTGACTAAGGGATATACTGTGTGACTCACTGGACTACCCTACAGCTTCATCCCAAAAGTTTCTTCTCCTCTTCCTCTCCCTTTTCCTCCTACTTCTTGTTTTGTTTTGTTATTAGACTATACTTTTAAATTTTATTTTGTTTTGAGGGGAGGTCCCAAGTGTAGAGAGTGGAGGCTAGGGTATGGGGATTTGAGTGGGATCAGGATACATAATGCAAAATTCACAATCATAGCAAGTTAAAAAATACACATTTTTGTCAGAAGTCCATAAGAATGTTCTCTAAAATTGTTCGCATATTAGGGTACAAAGAAAACTTGACACATGTAGGGAAGTAGAAATAACATCATGCATTCTATATGATCACAATGGAATAAATCTATATATTTGCAGGTATTATAGAAACTCCCAAACACTAAACCGTTCAATATTTAATGATAATTGGGTCACTGAAAAAAATCAAGAAGGAAATTTTACAAAATCCTACAGTTGAATGAAAGTGAAGACAGAGCATACTCAAATCAATGGAATACAATGAAGACAATCCTAAGAAGAAAATTTACAGTCCTAAAGGTTTCAGATTTTATCTCCTGCTGCATTCTTCATGCTTCACTATTGGCCTGCTAGGCAAGATGTGCCTATTGGTACAATAGTGGCATTATATTATGGGAGTGAATAACTACCTTCTGATTGGATATGACACCTGCCCTCCCTCACCAGGAGGGACTTTCATGCCTGGTACTGCAATTCTGGCCAAAAGCCCATGACTAGGGATGTTGTAGGCCCTAGATTAGAACCTATTATTACTAACTTGCTTAGCAGTCACAGTGTTAAATTACCTTCTAAATGTTTATGTGTAATCATAAACCTGGTCTGATTTTAACCTTGGTCAGAGAAGTTTCTTCCTGCAGAAGGAAGAGATATAATTGGTCAAAGGGATAAGAATTAGAGACTGAGTGCTCAGGTCTAAGTGGAACAACTATATTTAGTGCCCACTCCCACCAGGGAACATTACAGAAGAAACAAACAATGTCAGAATTAAAAATTAGGGAAGAATGCTACAAAATACTGTCTCCTGGACATGACAAGGCTATCACAATTGTGAAGTCACAGCAGCTGTGCTTATATGCTTGAAGCTAACACAAGATCAAGTTTGTCAAAAGTTGGGGCATAGATGGAGGAGATATCCTTTGTGCTCCATTCTTTATTAAGGAAATATTGGCACTGGATAGTTTCTGGGGTAGAGAGAATCAATCTTTTCTGAGGATATGACCATTGGCAGGTCTCATATGCTCAAGTGCAATTGTTTTCAACATGTGGGTTGCTACATCTAGGTGTATCAGATACCTAGGTATCAGATACCCTGCATATCAGATATTTATTTACATTACAATTAATAACAGTATTATGACATAGCAATGAAATAATTTTATGTTTGGGGGTCACCATAATATGGGAATTGTATCAAAAGAAGGTTGAGAACAACTACTCTAGCGGCTGGCCCCACATCCATGCGCACAGCACTAATTAGTCTTAATGTGTTATATTAAAAAGAGAAATTAAGTTTGGAGAGGGTGTGTTATTAGGAGAGTTGGCAGTGGGAAATGTGGGCTAGACGTGATCCTATTCGTTGTACTCATGAACAAAAATTTCAAAGTAAAGGAAAAAATTAAAAAGAACCTGTGTTTTATTGAGTACTCTTGAAGATTCTTACACATGATTGAATCTCTTTGATAAATATGCCAACAAAAGGCTAAGTCTGAATGCCAATCCCAGTCACTTTTTGACAATTGAGGATAGTGCTCCTGGTGTTCACTATTGATTTATCAATTAAGATTGTCTGCCTTGGCTGGGAGAATGGGGATGGGAATGGAGGTTGCCCCTGTCAGTTATAAAGGCATGCCCAGGGAAGCACCATGGATCTCAGACAGAGCCAAGGTGTTCAACAAATAAATATTAGTAGAATTAGCATGTAATGTAATTTTTCCTCTTAATTGGAGCCAATCTAACTTTCATTGGCATATGAATTCCCTGCTGCTGTGGTCCTGGCAGTAAATAACATTTGATTGCTAATAATCTTCTCTCCCTTTTGATTAAAAGCCTACCTGCTTCCTGGTAGCAATGACAAATCAAAAGACCATTCCTCCTCTGTTTTCCAAAATCCCTTTGTTTGGTGCATTTCTTGTTTCCTTGGGGTTACTTAGGTCATCCTCTAAGTCCAAAGAAATGCATAGCCACCATGGAGTACAGCTAGCTGCAGGAGCAACAACCTAATTCCTCTTTGTACTATGAAACAATACTTGTGTGCCACTAACCACTGTGTTTTGTATCCCTTCCATTCCAATTCATTAAGTAGTTTCTGATTTCTTTTCATTGGCTTCTTTCTTCCTGTCCCCCTCCCACCCACTTTTTTCTTTTGCTGGTCCTCTTTTCCCTTCCTGTTTTCCTGTCCATATTTTCCTGTCTCTCTTCTTCCCCTGCACCATTATTTCTGAAATGTATAGATAATACGAAATTCTCTCTAATGAGGTTGATAGTTGTATTCAAAGTCTGTCATTGTGGGAACATCTGATACTCAGCTCAATGAAGCCCTGAATGTGTGCTTTAGGGTTCCCTATTTAGTCACTAACATAATTGAATCCTCAAGTTTTTTATTTTAAATTAATGAATTGTACATAGCCAACAATCTAAAATCCAATACTTGCAGCTGGATCATAGAGTTTTCATTAATGTGAAACAAACGAGGCATATTTAAGGTAACAACATGTTTATTGCTTTTCATTTGAAGGACTTAGGAGATGAGGTGGGACCTGCAGCATCTGCCATCTCTTTCATTCCATGATGTGCTAGCATGCTGCTCGGTCCATGTGAGGGGTTTATTCACACTCACCCAGAATGGATTCTGCATATAATGAAAGTGGTGGCTGTAGGTTTCATTGCAGATCCATAGTCTCTAAGAGCTCTGCAGATATATATATATATATATGGCATCTGTCTCAGCCTTTCCAAACATTCATGACTGACACAGACTTGGAAGCTCTTTAGTGCTATTTTATCAGTATAATGGGAAAACAAGAAGCAGGAGATCTGTCAGAAATGCTTGGTGCCTTGCCTTCCCACACCAGCCATGCCGGGTAGAGGTTTCCTTGAGGTTCTTTCTTCTCTTACCCTTCTGGTTGCACCTTCTCCTGCTGAGTTTATTAGAAGCACTGCTGCCCCTTTCCTTTGCAAATAGCTGCCAGCAGAATTCATGTTTTGTAATTCCTTGCCACGGAGTAATAGATTGACTTGAAGCAACACTTGGGCAGGGGATTTTTACCAATGTATAGATGTTCTCTGGCTTATAGTGAGGGTACGTTCTGCTAAATCTATTGTATGTCATAAACAGTGAAATTTAAAAACACAAATATACATGATCTACTACACATCATAATTTTGTATCAACATATGTCTAGAGTGTTAGTTGTTTCACTTCAACATCACAGGGTTGACTAGGAACTGTAGCTATTGGTCTTCAGCCAGTATTGTGAGGAATGGTTAGACTACACATGCCAACCCAGGCAAAGATCAAGATATAAAAGATGAAAGTACTGGGTAGTATTTGCCTACAATTCCTGCTATTGGAGACCTGCCTGAAAAACATAAACGAGGTCCCATTTTACTAAAGAAATAAAAAAATAAAATGAATGGGCAAGATAATTTCTACTGAATAATACATTTATCTATCTTTTATTCAGAAATCCATATTCTACTCAGAAAATCATTAAATTAAGTGTGAGTCCCCTAAGTTGGGACATTCTCTAAACCTTAAATTCTTCACAATCATTTTAAAACATTACTTTAGAATCCTTTAGAAACAGATACATTTTGCAATGTTTTAGGCAACACATTCTGATTCTCTTCCATGTAAAGTGTGAAGAACAAGAAACTCAAAGGTTCATTATAGGAATTAAGCATAGTAAAAGCTTTATAAATGCTCTTTCCCTCTTTTAATGAGATAATGGAAACAGACTGCAAACTGCATGTCTCAGAAAGTATATACCTGCTTCTTGAGGACAACTAGGAGAATGTGCCTTCTCCATTAATAGCCTACAGAATCACAGAGGACAATCACATAGTCCCAGGCAGAAAAGACTATTCACACTGAAGGTTTTTCATTTATTGTAGGGCTTAGAGAGGGTTGGTGCTGAGAGGACATGCCTTTAAGGTAGGTAAGAAACAATGGGCCACGCATTCATTTCTACTAGCTAGTCCTTCTACTTCAACCACAGTATTTAGTTATAATATTCCTGTGTCCTAACAACTTCCACCCATAACCATATCATGGGATAATCAAACTTAAGGCTAGAGGTGGTCATAGGCAGAATTGATTGTCTTTTTATTTAAAAAATATTTTAAAATAGATGGATATTATTTTACGTATATGCATATGTACCATGTATATGTCTAGTGCCAGTAGATGTCAGAAGTTGTCAGAGTCTCGAGAACTGAAATCACAGATGGTTGTGAGCCACCATGAGGGTGCTGGGAATAAGACCTGGGTCCTCTGAAAGAGCAGCACTCAACCATTTCTTGACCTCCTCAAATGGATTTTCTTCATGGTTCTTGTTTTGTTCCTTGAATGGGGCGTCCTTTCCTAGGTACTCATCAAAAGGCCTGCAAAAGCCTACTGAGGAGTCAATATAAGTTAGAGTTAGTCTTACCAAGGCCTAGGCAGGGATAATACAGTTAATTGCATACTAAATTATTTAATAGTATTCTTTCCATTTATTTTACTATATCATTTTTACTAGTTAGGTGTCATTCTGAAAATGTTGGCTACTAACTGTTTAGCTAGTAAGCTAGTGTGTTTCATGAAAATTGAATTCTTAAGTAGGAGTCTGCTGAAAGAACAGGGAGATTCTACTGAAAATTACCTGTTGAGTCAAAAACTACCCAGTCTGGTTTCAATGGGCAGATAAGGTAAGGATGAGAACATAGACGTGCTCTTTCTTTTTTAATTGAAAATAGATTTTTTTCAACATAATATCTTTTCTTTCCTACCTCCATATCCTTTCTTTAGAAAGCAAACAGGCATTTAAAAATAAAATTATATAAAATCAAATCAAACAAATCTGAATAGGACAAAAACAAATGAACAGGAAAGCAGAAAGCCAAAGAAAAGACAAAAAAAAAAAAAAACACTCAAAAAATCCACATTGGCAAACACGGGAATATCAGAAAAACAGAAACAATAATTTATAAGCAAAATACCTGTGGGGTAAGGGAAAAAAGAGAAAAAAATCTAGAAATATCACCAAGTTTGTTTTGTGTCGGCCATTTTCTGCTGGACATGGGGCCTGCTCTTAAGAATGGTGTGGATAGTGAGACACTATTGGATCAAACTAATTTTTCATATACAAGTGGTTATTGAGATAGTTTCTGGGTTAGGGAAGTGGGCTTGTGTTCACTTGCACTCTCAGCACTGGGACCCTATCAGGTGCAGGCCACAGTCTCTGTCAGTTCATACATTCATTGCTCCCCTTGTGTTTAGAAAGACTTGTTCTCTGTGTTTAGAAGGTCTTATTATCTATCCCCTCTGACTCTTACAATCTTCCTGGCCCCTTTTCTTCAGGGTTCTCTGAATTGGAAGTTTATAAAATTAATACAGGTGTGATATTTAGGACTGTGTGTTTCAGGGTTCTTACTTTCTGCACATCGTCCAGTTGTGGGTCCCGTTGTTTCTATCTACTGCAGGAGGAAACTTCTTGGATGATGGCTGAGTAAAACACTGATCCATGAGTATAGCAAAATATCCTCAGGGGTCATTTTGTTGCTATATTCTTTTTAGTAGAATAGTAGTAATTGGTATTCCTCTATTGTCCCGTCTTATCCAGTTTTGGGTTATTGGCCATTTTGGAAGTATAGTGGGTGGGTTTCATTTCATGGACTTGGCCTTAAATCCAACAGAAATTGGTTGGTTAGTCCCGTAAGCTTTGTGACACTATTTCACTAGCACCTTTTATATGTAGGTCACCACTGCAGATCAAAAGGGTTGTAACTGGGTTGGTGTTTACTTTTCTCCTTTGGTAGACTGCAGAGTACCTCCCAGTACCTGAAGACTAGTCAGTAGGTGTGAGTACTCTATCAGCTCAACTTTTCCATGTTTAATGTTTTGTGTAGCTGTTGTCTTCAGCAATAGAGCCTTACCATCAGTTTGTGGAGAGGAGCCAATAGCCTTGGCAATAGCCTGGGTTTTTTAGGGGTTCCCACAGAGCCCTTTTGGTGAACAACTGGATTATTCAAAGTTTTCTGAGGAACCACCATCTTGATTTCTATAGTGGTTGTACAAGTTTGCAATGGAGTAGTGTTTCCTTTGCTCCAAATTCTCTCCAGCATGAGCTGTCACTTATGTTTTTGGTCTTAGTAATTCTGACTGGTGTAATCTCAAAAAAGTTTTGTTTTGCATTTCGCTGATGACTAAAAATGTTAAATGTTCCTTTAAATGCTTCTGGGTCATTTTACTTTCCCCTATTGAGAAAATTCTGTTTAGATCTGAGCCATAGTTTTTAATTGGGATTTTAGCTTTTTTGATGTCCGTTTTTTTTTAAGGTACTTATATATTTTAGATGTTAGCCATCTATTAGATGTATAATTAACACATCTATTAGATATGTTAGTTAAGCACCAAAGGAACCAGAAATACTAAGCTTAAAGGGTTGTTATTCCAAAGGAAGGGATACATAACCTGTTATCCACCTAGAAAGGAGTGGTGGTGGATGTGGTTAATAGCCTAGTGATCACAATCAATTCTCCCAAGATACTTATTTTGAGATTGTCAATCTGTAGAACCAATCTTTATGGAATATATTCCATGTACTTTACAAAGAGTTTCAATGTAGTTACATCTTCAGCTTTATTGTACACAGGAGACTGAGTCAATTATTACCAGAAAATTTTTTTACCAAATTGTACTGTGCTGAAATATGCCTAATATAAACTACTCAAATGATGGTGTTCTTTGCCATGCAGAAGCTTTTGAGTTTCACGAGATTCCATTTATTAATTGTTAATTTAGTGCCTGTGCTAATGGTGTTCTATTCAAAAAGTCTTTTCATCTGCCCATGAGTTCAAGGCTATTTCCCACTTTCTCCTCTATCAGGTTCGTTGTATCTGATTTTATGTTGAGGTCTTTGATCTGTGTGGAGTTGAGTTATATGCAAGATGATAAGTATTTGTATTCTCCATGCAGCTATCCAGTTTGATCAACACCAATTGTTGAAGATACTCTTTTTTACAGTGTGTATTTCTGGCTTCTTTATCAAACTTGTGTGTCCATAGATGTGAAGATTTATGTTTGGGACTTCAGTTCCATTGATCAACATTTCTGTTTTTTTTTTTTTTTTTTTTTTTTTTTTGTCAACACTGTGTTCTTTTTATTATTATAACTCTGTAATGCAATTTGAAATTGGGGATTGTTATGTCCCCAGAAGTTCATTTATTATTCAGGATTGCCTTCGGTATCATTTCTTTTGTTTGCTTTCTTGTTTCTACATAAAGCTGAAAATTGTCTCCATTTCTAGGTATTGTGAGCTGTGACTTAGAAATGGGAATGTACTAGAAGGCATGGTGAGGAGGGTGGAGTGGGGGCTGAGAGGGTTCACAGGAGGTAAGAAAGCTGGTTCTTTTATGAGGATCTGATTGGCTGGCCAGCAGGTTTCTAGGAAGAAAGTATCTAGAATGTTAGTGGGTGAAGCAGCAAGCCTGTAAGAGAGGATCTGCTTAATTCCCTTGCAGCTGAGGCGGAAAGGAAGAAGGGACTGCAGCAGGTGGTCTGCTACAAAGCTGGAAGGTGGAGAATTGGGAGTCCCTGAAGCTTTCACACTGGAAGTGAATACTGCAAAGGAATAAGAATAAAAACCCTGTGGAGACTGGCTTCATCATACTGGATCAGACTTCAGGGAGTCTAATAACAGGAGGTTTATTCCCAATGTATTCAAGCCCAGTATAGTTTGGAAAAAAGTTTCCTGGTGCAATACAATCCTGTGTGCTTAGCACTTCTGGTTTCTATGGAGATCCGCAGGCTTGACCTTTGTGCTATTCTCCCAAGAGGCAAGGAGAATGAAAATCACTTACCTGATTCTCTGGCCAGAATGCATGGCTGCTAGGTTTCCAGGGACAGACTGTTTTGGGTGATGGTGGGTGAGACCCTAATCCTTTCTATTTAAGAAAATAATTTCTTTTACCATTGAAACTCTTTGCTCCTAAAGATAACTATTCCTAACATATCTGGTGCCTACCTTAACCCAGCATATTTTTTTTAATGGGAAATGTTTGGAAAAAACTAAGTACAAATTGTCAATTGGACTGTTTAAAATGAGATTTGTTTCCGATCCCTGAATATTGAGAGAGATAGATCTTAAATCTTTTTGTTGTACTTGCCTCAGGCTAGCTCCCTTTCCTGGACCTACTCTGTGACTAAATAGATCATAAAGAAAAGTTCATATATTCACAATTCTGAATGTTTATTGTGTAAAGCAAAGAAAACTCTTAAATGAATCACAGAATCTCCAGGTGTGGTCATAGACCTCAAGCTTAGGTAAACTGTTCTAAGACCATGTTCCCAGTGAAGACTTTAGACCATATAAGTCAGGGAGAACAGAGACTGTCAGAGATTGCTATGACAAAGGAGTCAAGCACCATCATTTGTGTTCTGTTAGAGAGTCAAAGGCAGGCAGAAGATGGGTAAGGTTTTAAGTTAGGAAAATGGGGATGGGCTCGTATATGTCTAATCCTCCAAGTGATTTCCAATCTTCCTAATGCTGTGGCCCTTTAATACAGTTCCTCATGTTGTGATGGCCCCTCCAAAACCATAAAATTACTTTGGTTGCTACTTTATAGCTGTAATTTTCTATTGTTATGAATTATAATGTAGGTATTTTGGAGAAAGAAGTTTGCCAAAGGGATTGTGATCCCACAGGTTGAGAACCACTGCCTTAGAAGCTGTTGGTGGGTGGAGGAGGTGTCAAAGCAGGCTAACTAGACTGGAGAACTCTATTATGCCTCTCTTTAATTGATACTAAAAATGAAAGAGAACAAAAATTGGGGGAGCAATTGTAATATGATTTGATATGGTATAAAGTATGTTTACCTGGTATAGCTGGTGGATGGCTATGAATAGAGACTTCATGCCCCATGGGCTCCATGAGAGGCAGCAGTGGGGCAGTGATGGCACGACACTTAGACAGGGTCCAAGTGGAGAGATTTTATTATTATAAAAAGTAATAGAAAAGAGAGAGAGAAAGAAAAGAGAAAGGGGAGAGGAGTGAGCAGAGGAGGGAGGGGTGTTGAGGGCGCACTCTCTCCGGCAAAGTAAAGGAGAGAGAAGACAAAAAGAGAAAGTTAAGTGGTGGGAATTCTTAAATGGAGCATGACATCAGAAGTCAGGGCAGGGCCTGGCTTCAGAGGCTAGAACAGAATCCTAATAGCAATCAGCTCTTAAGTTGTGGACAACTTGGGGCTGGTTAGTTTAAGGGTCATTGTTTGGCTTCCTGAGTTGTCATTAGAGTGTATCAATCAAAACTTTGATTGCAATTACCAATTTCTGAGAGAACACCTTAGCAGAAGGAAAGATTCTTTTGATTCAGGGTTTCAGTCCGTGGCTGCCTTTCTCCAATTCTGTGGGTATGTGGCAGAAGTAGAACATCATGGTGGCAAGTGCTTGTGTTGAAACAAAGTTGACCACTTCTTGGTGGCCAGGAAGCAGAGAGAGGGACAGGAAGAGGCTGAAGACAAAGTTCCTTCCCTCTCCTTTCATCACCTTGTTTCTCTTTTTGTTTGGGTTTGATTTTTTGTGGACATTTATGAAGTAAATTGCATGTTTATGAGCGTAAGGTGACCCCTTTTCTCTCTCATATTATGGCAGACAAGAACTCTCTTAGAGCATTTCTGTGATCCTCTTGGAAAGCCCACAAATAGGATCAAATGGATAACACTAATGGTATGATGATGATGCTGGGGTCTTTTGAGGATGCAGATGTTGTTACACATGTGCATATGTTATGGAACCCTTTTAGAAACTTTGTTTTTGATACAGCAGGAAGAAACTAACCTCAGCTTCTAGGATGTCTAACCACAAGGGGGCACTTTTGACTGTTCGAAGATAGAAGTAAAATTTCCTTGGCTGGCTCATTTCTAGCTATATTTTCCCAGGCTATACGCTCATGATTTACCACCTGCAACTCGACCCCACATTCCAGAATCTGTCAATAATTATTCAAGTTTTTAGTCTATTAGGAGGAATCCACTGATCACTACAGTTCCCTCATGATCAAATTATTTCCCCAAAACATGTCTGAAAAAAACGTTACAACTGGAAAACAGGTTCATGAGTCTTTTCAGAGAACATTTCATGGAAAAACATCAACATAGAGATGAGTGTAACTTAGAGAAATGGGGCTGGCCTTTGAGATGGTTCGCTGTAGAATATGAGTTCATCTGCTGAGTTGATTGTTACAGTTTGTCAGTGTTTTATTTCCCATATGAGGTGTAGCAGTTTGAACGAAAGTGAATTCAGCATGGTACCTATCTGCTTGTCGCCATCATTCCTGCAACAATGGTCATAGACTCTCACCCTTTGAAACTAAGCAAGCCTCCAACTAAATGTTTTATTTTATAAGTTACCTTGGTCATGGTATCTTTTCAGGCCGATAGTTCGCATATAGTTTGGCCATTGTCCCCTTCGTGTGTTCATTCTCTCAGTCTAGAAGATCATTTCCTGTCTCTTTCATGAATTAACCAGTCTGACTACAGAAGTTTGTCGTACAACCTGCATATACTTTGGAAACAATTCCTTTGATAAATGCTGGAATGGATGCTGTTCTGTGTCCACAGGATCCTACTTCAGGATGAGAGGACTTATTTTTCCAGCTCCACTTAAGCTGCAGTCTTGGCATGTTGTAGGGGATGCTTTCTCCTATGAGTGGTTAATATCTCATGACTAGCCAAGATAGGGGACATACAGACCCTGAGCCTTCTGTCTGAGAACAACTTTGAAAGACCATCACAATTTTAAGGATCTTCTTTTGAGAAACCTTTCTTGCAATGGTATTAGCAGCTAAGCTTTCCTCTCAACCTAATTATACTGTTCTATTCTTCCTCAAATTTAGATTCCGAGTGCACTGCACAATAAACTTCCTGTTTGTTAATCTTTTTCACAGATTCTGCTTCCCAGGGGATATTACCTGCAACTATTCCTCCTTAAATTATCCTAATTTGACTCTACCATCTGTTTCCTGCTGGGAATCTGACTGGCACAGGATATTACATTTATTATTTATCCTATTAAATATAGGTTCATGATTCACAATAGGGCCTTTTCGTTTGTTTGTTTTTCGCACAGACCAGGGCATTTGGGCTTGCTCTTCTTGTATGAATAGATGTGTACTTAACTTGCTTTTGCTTTTCTGGTCTGTCTCATTCACTTTCTGTCTTTGTGCCCCTCAGTGCCCCTGATTCTCCTCTCCTTCTTTTTCTTCTCCCTTTCCTATCTCTCTTCTATCCACCAGTATATTTTTTAAGTGTTTAAATCTCAGTGGAAATGAGGTACTACACTGACAAGGGATAGTTGCAGCATACCTTGGTTTAGTCTTGCACATAGACTTTCAGAGGCAGCTAGGGTACTCTGATAAGATATGAAACTGCCAAAATGGCTTGTTTGTTGTTACATTACAAACCCATTATACTGTGCATTTTATAACTGTTCTGGTAGAATTTGTACTACGAAGAACATGGCAACTTTCAACTTCCTTGTGCAGAATTCACCAATCCAAGAAGCAAGACTGAAAGACAGTTTCAGAAAGTTACACTGCCTGGCTTCCAACCAGAGGCCATTTATCATCTCTGTGGCTTTTGAAAGTACTGAACTTGTATGTTTGTCCATTTTCTTTTTCTTTTTTGTCTAATAAAAAGTGATATTATTTAGTTGATAATTGAGCAATTTGAATGCGTTTACCTCTATGAAATACTAGTGCTCCAAATATCTTTTTATTAATGTCAGTCATTGCTTTTTATGTAGAATTTAAAATTCATACCAAGTTCCATGTGCCAATACCTCCTTCTCATTTATTTTTCTTTAAGGAGAGAACTCAGAAAGGGAACTAAAAATACAGTTTGACCTTAACATCATTAGCATTCACTTATATTTTATTTTACCACATTTCTCTAACTAAAAAGGTATTACAACAGGAAGCATAAGAAAGTTTAAAGATAAAAGATGTGCTTTATTGCCTTCCAGTTTATTAGATAAAAATTTAATATTCATAACATCTAGGAGTACTATAAATCAGGAAGAAAGATAAACAGCCCAATAGACACAGGCAATACATATATAAAGGCAGTTTACAAAAGCATGAGTACTCAATAAATGTATGACAAGATGAACAGCCCGAACAATAATGCAGAAAACACAAATGAAAATAAAAAGAAAGTCCTTGCAGTTTGTTATTTTGGCATAAATTAAAGAAAATGAATGAACAACATCCTCCACTTCCCCCCCTCCACATTTTCTGCTGTGCTGCCTGTTGTTTTTCTGAAGCTATGAATCTTCTAATAATGTTCCTACTTATTATAAAAGGATTTTGTTCTTAATCAACATTTTTCTTATAATCATTAAATAGATGACATTCAAAGAGTTTATGAGTTATAATTTAATCATTTGTCAAATTCCTCAAAGACCTAACCTTTAGATATGTATTTCTTAAAATGAGTTCCTAATTTTTAGAATCCTCAGCTAACCTATATCAGTTTTACTTTTAGAATATTTCAAAATAATTGTATTGATCTAGATTCCTAAATAGTTTGTAAGACAATCCACATTCTGGAGCTTTTAACTTTAGAAATCCAGGAAAACATAGCCACTCCTTCAGCCAAAGCAGATGAGCTGAAGAATTCTCAAGGGAGCATGAAATAAACAAATTTAATTTACACTTCTAGCTGAACTTATTTTCCCAAGTAAAACTAAATAAGAATACTGGAAGAGCTGGATATCAATGAGACAATTATGTACAGAAATTTTTGGAACTAATGTCTTGTTAGGGTCTTGCTTTCAAGATAACTCTCATTATCCATTTCTACCATAGATAACAAAATCATCAAATAGGCAATACCCTTATAAAATGATATATCTACATGTAGTCTAAATATATCATTTAATATGTTTTAAAAAACTTCTAGTTTGATTATAATACTTACCATAATGTAAATACTATATGAATAACATTATACTGTATTGTTTAGAGAGTAACAATAAGAAAGAAACATGTAGATGTTATGTACAAACATGTTTTTAAACCATTGTTGCTCCAGAGTGGGCATAATTTGTAGATTGTGAGCCTAGAGTTAGATCTGATTGAGTGGGAGGTGTGTGCTATGGTGTGCTACACTGGCTCATTTTCTCTTTTCCCCAGAGATTAAGCACTGATTCCTTCAGCACTTCTGATGGTGTTAGTTTGTCTAGTATTTGTCTTTCACTGAAACAAAAAGGCTGTCTTGCTATTTTTTAGGTAACAGCCTGCATCCAGAGGATGGTATGTTTGAGAGAATAAATGCCAGTTTATTTATCCAGCTTAAGACCACTCTAGAGGGCCATTCCAGTTTTAGAATTCTCCAGGAGAGTTGTCGAAGCTCTTTCATATGAGCTTTCCATTGATAGTTATAGCAAATTACTATAGATGTAGTAGCCTAAACAGCACAAATTTGTAATTTATGGTTCCTTTATTCCCTAAAAATATGTTTCTATGTTTGAAATGGTAAATGTTATAAATATGACTTATCAGATAAAGACATAGTATCTTCAGAATTTCATAACTGTTAGCTTATAAAATAACTATTAAACCATTTATTTTTAAAAGAAGTCTCTGGAAGAGATTTGAATATTTTAAAAGTGCCTTTTCTGGTTCATGTTTGCCTTCTGTCACAGGAATCTCAACCCAACGTAGTCAATTGTTTCTGACTCTGACGTCTCTTATTTCACTATTGACCTACACAGCTTCTACTGAGCACTTAAACAGAAGATGATCTACTTTTGCTTCTCACAGAAATTCTGTACACAGGGCTCCAGTGCCTTACCATTCTTCTTCTTTTAATTCTAAATGTCCCAGAATGGTAACCTCCTTCAGTTGTCTTATATAGCTTCTTCACAGAGTGAGTACTCTATAAAAGTTGGCTTCCCTAAGAGCAAGCAAGTAAAAACATTCATGACAGATGTCACAAAATTTTGTAACTGTATCTCAGATGTAACTGTCTATTCCTTCTTTTGTGTTTTATTTGTTAGAAACAAGTAGTTAAAACCAGTTCACACTCTATGGCAAGAGTTTATACTGAACTTTTGCCTTACTGTAAGTTTAGAGTCTTAAGAAAACACAAATTTGTAATTTATGGCTCTTAAAGTCAGCAGTCTGAAGTGAAATCTCACTGGGATAAAATCAGGTTGGCAGTAGGGCTGCATTCTTCTTTCAAGCTCTTGGGGGAGAATCAATTCCTTTGTGTAGGTGGATATTTCTTTGGGCTGCTAACTCACACAAAATGACATGGAGACTTAAAATTAATCATGAAAGCTCAGCCTTATCTTAGCTTTGTTTCTAACTAGTTCTTATAATTTAAATTAAACCATATTTTAAAAATGTACATTTTTCCACATGCTCATTACCTGATTTCTATTTTGCTCATCTTGCCTCTTCCCTCTCTGGCTGGTAATTCTTCTTTTCTTCTTCCCAGACCTCTCTGTCCCCAGAAGTCCTGCCTAACCTCTTTCTGCCTAACTAATGGTCATTCATCTCTTTATTAAACCAATCAAAGTGACACATCTTCCCACAGTGTAAAGGAATATTCCATATCATTTCCACATTTTTGTCTAAATATAAAGGAAAAGTTTTAACTCTAACATAATAAAACTATAAAAAATAAGAATAATTATCAGGCAAGAATTGTATTTACAATGTCCAGTCCATTTGTATTTGGCATATTTGGAAAAGATATTCTATCATCTATCTTAACTTGATGAATTTAAAATTTCAAACCTAATTCATTTTCTATCATGACTAAGGGAAATTATAGCTTGTTACAATAAGGTTTCTTAGCCCAGGGCGGCCAGAGGTCCAGACCCACAGACCTGTGGTCCCAGACCGCTTAGTCACCTGCCACTGATTAAGCCTTAAAAATGACTTAGATGTTCATATTAATTTTACGTTGTTTGGTCTATGGCTTAGGCATATTGTTAGTTAGTTTTCTATTTTAATTTAATTTATTAATTTGTTTGTTATTTGGTTTGTGGCTTATTTGTGTTTTTTATGTTGTTTTGGCAGTTGGTGTAATTTGATTTTGATTTTGTTTTTTTTATTTGTGATTTATTTTTAAAATTTTTTATGGCATTTATTATGGGCTAAAATAGCTTTTTTATTTAAAGATTGATATTCAAAGGTTTTTTTGATTTTGTTTGGCTAGAGGTTTAGACTTACAGACTTGTAGTTTTAGACTTTTCAGTTGTTTGTTGTTGTTTAGGTCTTCTAAAATGATTTATATATTTATATTAGTTTTATGTTGTTTGGCTTATGGCTTAGGCATATTATTAGTTTGTTTTTTATTTTATTTTAATTTATTTTTGTCAATTTTCTTGTCATGTGGTTTGTGGCTTATTTGTCCTTTTTTATGTATCTATTTTGGGGACATTTGGCTTGATTTGATTTGACTTTGGTTTTTTTTGTAACTTATGTTTTGATTTTTGAAATTTTTTATGGTCTTTGTCATGGGCCAAAACAGGTTAAAGATTGATAGTCACAGCATACACAAAGACATTCCCACATCACCAGCTATAACTATCTATTCTTCAACTCCATCACGGACCCAAGAAAGATATAATATTACTTGAGTAAACAAGAAGTACAGAGAAAGTAACTTCTACAACTGTGAAATTACAGAGACATATGGCTTCCTGGACAGCCACCCCAGGTTTTCTATAGCACTGGGGATTCTGTCTTTAGCCTATAGGCCTAGAATATCTGACAAACTTTTCTGTGAAGTGCCATTTTTTGAAGGACTTTCCTATCTCATCTTGGCAAAGGTCAGTAGTCACTTTCTTTTGTGTTCTGTTTACCTAGTTTGGGCAGCATACTGTCAGCAGTTGAGGAAAGGGCAGTTTCTTGCCAAAATGGCCTATTTTGCCACAAAGAAAGCAAACTACACATGCAGGTACTTCAATACCCATTATCCCTTTATAAAGTAGTAGGTTGCTGCGAGGAGCAGACATGCCTCACTGTCAGGAAAAGCCCTCTGTTATTAAAACATTAAAATGCCATATTCTTTTAAAATCCATATATCTTTAAAAAATATGTCTCTGCTTGGCCTTGTAAACATACCTAGCACGACTATAAGTTTGACTGTTATAGATGACTAACTATTAACCTATATTTTTGTTATCTTAAATAGTTTTTAAGGACCAAAACTTTACATTTTTTAAAATGAACTACATAAGTACAATACAGACAAGAAATAGAAACATATATACAGTATAACAAAAAATAACCCTAAATATGTGCCAATATACAAAATTCCATACCAATGTAAAACTGAACAATTTACCCTTTTATCTCAACATGTTTATATTATATCCCCCCTTTTAGAAAGAGATCCTTGACTTAGCTTTTTTCCTGACCAGGATCAGTAACCATTTGTAACTAATCCCACTAAATGATGACAAACATCCATAACCCACTGAATAACCAAAACCACCTATCCTGCCTCTTAGAAATGTGGGCATTAGTTGGAGGTTTCTGGCCTTGACTTTGGGGCCTAGCCTCAAGTTTAGGCCCGCAGACCCGCAGACCCACAGAGACACACAGATGTTTACAATAGTTTTCAGCTGATTGGCCTAAGGCCCAGGCATATATCTTGCTAACTCTTTACCCTTAATCTAACCCATGACTCATCCTGTTCAGCTGTGGGGCTCGGTACCTTTTCTCAGAGCAGCATAGTTGTCCTCTGCTTCTTCTGGTTTCTCTCTGGCATTCTGCTCTGTTCCTCCAGTTCCCAGAGTTTTTAGTCTGGTAGCCCCACCCACACTTCCTGCCTGCCTTTGGCCAATCAGCGCTTTTTATTAAACCAGTGGGTGAAACAATTATTTACAATGTAACAACATAATCTCCCACAGTCTATGAATAGCTTACTATTGTCTGTGGGTGGTGGAATCTTTATTAAATCTAAGAAAATTGAGATAATGGTCAAGTCCTGGGAAAACTAGCCACAATATTTGTTGCTTAGTCTCTGTGCAATGGGAAAGCACAAGGCAAGCCTATGTTATTGCTTGAACTTTCATAATTAATAAGCCTCTGCATCATTACTGGGGAGCCAATGGTCCCAGTGAAAAAATCTGTCTATATCTTTGCCCTTTCCACCTTCAGGAGTGGCCTTTATTCTGTGACTGTGGCCTTCTTCTTCATTCTTAAAAAAGAATGGTACATCCAAGTATGTTGGTATATGCCTATTTTTTCAACACTTAGAGGCTTTTGCAGAAAGATAATGTCAGCTCAGCAGTTCAAGACTATCCTGAAAAACATAGAGATGCGTAGTCTTAAAACAAAACAAAACAAAACCTCTGTAGCATAGCGTACTATTTCCTTTCTGGTCCCATACTTACATCTTTTCTCTCTGAGATGCCCATACTTACATCTTTTCTCTCTGAGATGCCCCATTATATTCCATAAATGGGTCCCTTGGATCACACTGGACATAACTGCATAATACAACATACTTTTCCATCTTAACATCTTTAATCTTTTTTACAAAGTCTGTTTTGCTATTCAGGATTATTGATTCACAGGTTCTAGAAATTAGTATGTGGCAATCTTAGAGATCATGGCATCAGTGATGTTCACTACCCTATCTATCTCTAACTGTGGTTATAGCATAGCCCAACTTTTTCCTCTGCCTAGTCTACCTCCCCTCACTTCCTCACATATATATTTTCTAATAGCATGTCCCAATAAACTTCTTACATATTTCAATCTGTTCCACTACAGACCCACAGTGAATGAGGAAGTGAGTCTGGGCATGGAACTATTCATTTGAAATATAGGCAAATTATAATTAAGCCATGACAAAAATAATCATACTAACTCAGAATTCTTTCAGATAATATCCTCTTTTCTTTAGTTTTCCAGAGATCTAGATCTTGTTTGAAAAGTAAGGGGCTCAGTTTCCCCTCAGTTCCTTCACATATAAAATTCTTCCATTTGATGCTAAACAAAAGAGCCAGAGGTTTTAAAGAGAACTATCATGGGCTGAGTTTCCTAGAAAGCATATTCAAAGAGCAAAAATAGTAGGAAGGAAGTTTGTTTAGGGTTATTTTTTGGTGTTAACAGCTTTGAAGGAATAGGAAGAATCGCCAGGTTTTAGGCAGAAACTACAATATATTCTCACCAAGCAACCAAGTTAATTTTTTAGGGAGTGCTCTTGAGTGTGATGTTTCTCCAGGGTGTCTGAAGTTAGGGCAGGGAGGCTGGGTTTTTAATCCTTTGGTGTAGGTAAATCACTGGAATTGAGCTCTTCTCTGAAAAAAGAAAGAAATAATTGGCTGAAGTGTTCTTAGAGTGCCTTTATGATGTTCATACTCCTATGAGTGATGTGGTAGAGTTCCAGTTACTCTACATTCTCATGTTTACGTAGTATGGTCCAGTGTTTCTATTTAAACCTCTAGCGCTCATTGTTCTTTAGTTTCCTTCTCTCTAGTGATCAAGAAGGGTGAGCAGTTGCATGTGCTTACTTTCCAGCTGCATAGATCCTTTGGTGAGATACCTCTTCAAGGCAGTCCATTTCAGGGCTAGAGAGCAGTTAAGAGTGCTTGTTACTCTTCCAGATCTCTCTAACTCAGTTCCCAGAACCTACATAGCATGGCTTACCACTGTCCTGAACTGTAAGAGTTTCTCATTTTGTATATGGTCAATAAATAATAATAATAAACAATACCAGCTTTGTTTCTTTGTTTTGATATGATATGTCAATCTTTCTACTTCAGTCTCTTACAATTTGGGATCACGGACATGTACCATGATGTTCTGCTAAAATGAATTTCCTCAAGAGAAACAGCAGTTCTGTACATGTTTAGGTTTAGAAAGAAATCTTAATTTGGAAAATAAACTGTTAACTAATTTTCTTACATTTAAGTTGCCATGTATATTCTTCTCATAAAACACACCTTTGCTATCCCGATGCCCTGCATGGTGTGATCAAATTCATGTGAATGGAAATGTCTCCAAGCAGGTAGACATTATTCTAATTGTTTTGTATTTTCTAGAAAGAAGAATGTAAGACAAGGTCTGTGGTACAGAGTATCAAGGAGAGAGAGAGAGAGAGAGAGAGAGAGAGAGAGAGAGAGAGAGAGAGAGAGAGAGAGAGCTAGCTGTAAAAAGCAAAAGCAAGTATGAAGGAATGGAATCTGGAGTGGAGACTAAATTGTTTTAAGGTATAGTGGATTGTATCAGTGCATGTGGCTAAGGGTTGACCCAACACAAAATTTAATCTTAACATGTTATAATTTTTTTGCAGATTTTTTATTTTTATAACCTAACTTTATGAATCTTAAAACTTTGTGGATGACAACATTATGTCACTATGTCAAGATGTTGGACCTTCTTGACTTTTTTTCTCTTTAAAAGTTTTTTCCCTCTCTATTTGGCACATTTTTCTTTTCCTTTTTTTTTATTTAAGAAGGCCCTTTCCTTTTACATACCATCCACTGTATGTATCTCTGCCCACTTCACCTCCCCTCACCCCACCCAATCCCTAATACACTTCTTAAAGGGAATAAAGCCTCCCTTGAGTAGTCAACACAGGCTAGCATACCAAATTTTGGTAGGACCAAGGCCGTCCTCCCTGTATTAAGGCTGAGCAAGGCATTCCACCACAAAGCATGAGCTGTAAATAAAAGCAACTCAGTATTGGCATAAAAACCAACAGGTTGATCAATAGAATTGAATTGAAAACTCTGATAGTAATCCACACACCTAATTTTTGACAAAAAAGCATCTTCAATAAATGGTGCTGGCGTTCTTGACTCCCTTGTATGTACCATATCTGCTTGGCCTCTCATCTTTTACATATTTTATTCTTTATGGCTCAAATATATTAAATACCTTTGTCTTCTTAGAGTTGCCTCATTAGGAGACACCCAGAATAAAGGGTGACTCTGAGTTTATATTTACATGATTCCTCCATGTCTATGGTTCTTCAAATCCCACTTCTTTATATTTAGTGGCTGGGTACAGGATGCTTCTGGGTGAGATGATTCTTTGGTAGGCTACTGTGAAATCTTGCTCTTTGTTCCTTTCTTCCCTGACTCTACCATGCTCACCACACATTCTAATTAATTGGTAGCATTTCTTTCATAAATTACTCATAAACAACTTTTCATCTTAATGTCTGTTTGGGGGTACAGGATCAAGGCCTAAGGATATAAGATTGCCACTGTGGAAAAACAGGACCATTATTTTGTGAGACCTTTCTAGGGAGCATACACACTTCTTCCTCCAAATTGTCTTCCTAAGGTCAGGGAGATCTGAACATTTGTCAACTGCTTTCAGTCTTCTTTTGTTCAAAGATTGTAACCTGAGTAGTGATTACACTTCCGTATTGTTTGCTTGGGCTGATGTCACCGTGGTTAAAACAGAAAGAACCACAAACATAAAATGGAAAGATAACTGTGAATAGCTTAAAGAAGGGCAGTGAGCTCATATGAAACTGTCCATGGCAGCTATTGGTAAACTCAAATGTGACTCAATGTGTGACATGGGACACCAGAAGTGTGTGGAATGACACTAAGACAATATGCAGAGCAATACCCCAAAATTTCCCTGCATGGAACATGACTGTGGTCTCTTCTTTAGTACTTTGAGCAATGGATAAAGTTCAACATTGTACTGTGTAACATTAAACTGGAATGTTATGCTATATAATGAGGACAGAACAGTAGTAATCAGAAATGAGACTGTGCTAGTAAAGTGGCATACTGAAGGTTTGGAATGGAACTCTGAAGTTGCATCATGAAATCTCAAAGATATAAGAATGGTGGTCCTACACTTGAGGGGTGGAGGCAGGAGGATTAAGAATTTAAACCAGCCCCTGCTACTTAGTGATTTCTAAGCCAGTATGGGATACAATAAAATGTTTCTCAAAAGAAGATACACACACAGAAGGTTTCCCAAGGAACATGTTTAGTTTACTGGGCTAGGCTGCTCGAAAAGTACACTATATGTTGGGTTTCTTTAACAACAGGAGTCTAGTTCTACATAGTTTAGAACTATGTTGTTGATATGCTGTCTTGGCCTTCTCTCTCCTCAGCTTGCAGATAGCTGCCACTTTTTTTGTCCTTATATGACCATTTCTCTGTGTCTGCACACTCCTGGTGGCTATACTCCTCTACATGTTTTTTGCAGTGCTAAGATTATATCCAGAGTCAAGCATATGAGGCAAGTACATTACTACATCACTAGCTCTCTTACGAAGACATCAGTTGAACTGAATCTCTTGCTCATAAGACTTAATCTACTGCAGTTATTCTCTGTAAAGGGCATATCTCCAAATATAGACACTTTTGAGGGTAGAGATTCAACATAGAAATTTTAATGAGGTAAATTATAGTGTTGATAGACTATAATCACATAGTTTATAGGAGCCAATTTCTAGACCAAATTCTGCTTTGTGATACTTGGTAACAGTAAGTACATATTTTTATAGGGATCTTTCTTGTTACTTTTCTTAGTTGTTGTTTTCCAGCTTTATAAAGCATAGACTTATTGCTCAGCTGGACCAAATACCACTGAGATAAAATGCCCTGCAAAGTAAAACAATCTGGGCATTAAGATAGAGACAATTAGGTGTTAGACATTTAGGCACAAGCTCTTTTCAGCAAGGTACAGCAAGCATGCTATTAAATTTCATGTTTTCTCCAAATATATACATTTTTCTTAGTGATGAATTAAGAAATTAGATTAAATGAGAGTAGTTGTCTTGTTGTTGTGATACTTTGAGTTTAGTTATACACTTGAAGTATACAATAAGAAGTAATAACAAATTTCTTTTGACAATATCCAGGATATGGAGGAGGCAAGGATTTGAAGAATGTACATATCATTCTCCAGGAACTCTAAGAAAAGAAAGGATAGAAAAGCGTTTCATGGCTTATTTCAACCAGATAACAATTTATAACAAGGATTCATAGTTTGTGTCTCTACAGTATAAATACTTAGAAATTCAAGTCTTATGGGCATGATCAGGCATATACTAAGCTCCATTTGATCAGCAATGCAAACATCCACTATAACGGGAATTTTCATTCATCCTGTTTTAGTACCTATTTTTAGTTGCCGGGTTTTGCTGAAAATTATTTTTTAATTTTCTTTTTTTTCATAGAGATAAAAATTATGAAAGCCTAATAATCATTCAATATTTTAGTTTTCCTAACTTTTTCTGTAAATGTATTAAACAAGGCACCTCTAAGTGGAAGAATTAACAGGAATAACAAGTTATTTGATAAACTGTAGTAATCAAGTTCACTAACTCTGAAATGACAGCTGACTTTCATGGAAAGTAACTAAACTCTCTGAATATAGATGACAGTCTAACGGCATGGCAGGCAGGTTATGGAGCCTCTTGCAGTAGGACCAAAGTTTATTCCTGGTGTAGGAACTGACTTTTTGGAGCCCATTCCCTCCAGAGGAATACCTTACTCAGCCTTGATACTGGGGGGAGGGATTTGGACCTATCCCAACTGGATATGCCTGATGGAACTGACTCATTACGGGATTCCTTGTCCTCCCTGGGGAATAGATGGAGTGGTGGGGTGAGTTGAGGCTGAGGAAGGACTGAGAGGAGGAGCAGTGGTGGGTGTTGGAATTTTAAAAAGTATAAAGATAAAAAATAAAGTGAATGACTGAATTGATTGGGTGACAAATTATTTTTCAAGTCACATAATTGTGTTTTCGCACAATTTGAAGGCTGACATAATTGAATTAACAAATAACTCATTATTGAGGATGAGGATGCTTTAAGACTGCATTTAGTTTTAGCATAAGACTTGAAATGGAGTAATTTCCTCTAAAGAAGCTCTTTGTTTATTTACATTTATAGACAAATATGATTTCTTGATTCTTACATTAATGAAGCTAATAAACATTTAATCCTTTAAAAATAATAGGTATAAGAGCTGGAGATGTAGTTAAACAGCAGAATAATTACCTTGTATACACAAGGTCCTGGGTGCCATCCCCAGTCCTGCCAAAAATAATAACACCTGGCATACTTTTAGTCTCTCTCATGAATGGAATGACTTAATGGAAAATTTCTTATGAAAAATTTGTGCATTTTCTCAGGAATGTTGCTTCTTAGCTTCCCCAGGACATTCCTGAACATACTAGTCCCCTACTATCAAATAGTGAGTCTTACGTACTTGAATGTCTTCCTTACATCTTAGAGGTTGTGACACACATAAAGAAGCCAGAGGTCTCTTCATGAAGCTATGAGACATTCTTAAAAGATCTGTCTCTATACCTAAGTAGGAACAAAATATTCAGAAGAAAGTACACTCAAAAAGGTCAACAAGATTTGGTGGGTGATGTGGGAATGCCTTTCTGTATGCTGAGAATATGAATCTTTAAATAAAGAAGCTGTTTTGGGCCATGACAGGCAACATAGAAAAAGTAGAAAGAGAAATCAGAGCATAGGTAGGAGAAGCAGGGCGGATTTAGACAGACTGAGAAGCCCAAAAAAGCAACATGTAAGGAATGAACACAGGTGAGCCATGGGCCACGTGGCAGGAAAGATTAGTGAAAATGGGTTGAATTAAGATGTAAGAGCAAGCTAGCAATGTGCCTGACCCATAGGCCAAACAGCATGAACTTAATATAAGCATCTGAATCATTTCTGGGGCCTAAACAGCGGTGGGCAGCTAAGGGGTCTGAGGCTGGAGGTCTGTGGGTCTGAATCTCTGGCCGCCTGGGACCAAGAAACCTCATTACAACAGGTGGGCTAGAGGACTTGGCCTAAGTTCAGATTACAAACTTCTTGTCACTATATACTCAGACAGTTACATGGCATATACAGCAACTAAGTTAGATTAGCTAAACTTACCTCAGCCCTGCACAGAGACTTATATTAATGAGCCAAGTATGAAGTGGAAAGATGCTAAAAAGTATCAAATATAAAGACCTCCCTTTCTTAGGAAACTTAGTGGTGTTATATGAGCAAGGAACAAGAGAATGCCAGGATTAGACATATAAACAAATTATATAAAGATATAAAATATAAACATTGTATCATGCCAGAATTTGAATAATAATTGCAGCAGCTTTTGCCTGAGGGGTTTTCTTGGCCATTATGACCATTACCAGTTAATAATACACAATGTGGGACATGGAAATATGCCTGGGTTGGCTTGAAGATTTTGTTTTGGTCTACTGTCTTAGTAGCCACAAAAGCTACTGGTCTTAGAACAGGCTGCATTTGTCTTTAGGTTCTTAAAATTTGGGTTATGGGTTAATGAGTAAAAAGGATAATGCTGGTCATCAATGATGTCAAAACTTGAAGGAAATTGATTGGGCATGATACTCTATTCTGTCACAGTTTATCAATGGTGAGTAAAAGATGAGCAAGAGAAAGTGAAACACACGTTCAAAAGCAAAATGATATGATCTATGTTTTGAAACATCACGAATATATCCCTGCTTACCAAATTCTGTATAAATAAAGGGACACTCAGACTGTGAGATTATTGCCACCACCATGACCTCTTTCCCCGGCCAAGTCCTACATCCTCTGCTGGGACTTGTCTGCTACTAGGAATGGCTCAGAGCATTAATCTATGCACTACTTTGACATCCATTTTGAAGACAGTGTAGTCATGGGGAAGAGTTCTGGGCTCTGTACTCTTCTGATCTCTCTCTCTCTCCCTTCCTTCCTGTCTCCTCTCCTCTCTTCCTCCTCTCCTCCATGTCTTCATTTTTTTTTCCTGCAAGACAGAAATATAAAACTCAGATGGGACTTACTATGTCCAAGACACAGACAGGCTACATATCTTTTCACCAAATATAAAAATAAGTGTCAGGAATTTTTTGATGTCATTATCCAGACAAATTATTATTTGCACAATTTAAAATAATTTCTTTTATTGACACATTTCTTTTAGTACAAGGCTGTAGCTTTGTACTAAAGATATAGTATATATTTGCTATATAATTAATGAATTCTAGGGCACCAATGAAAATTTAGTAAAGTATATATTTTATTGATGTGTTTTGAGTATCTGACAGTTTTAGCAACTTCAATTATTCATTTTCTAAAACAATTTTAACCAATTACCCTAATAGTAACTAGCCCTACATTAATACATTTTATTTATTGGCGTATTTCTTGGAATTTTTCATTATAATACATGAGAGTTCATCAATATAAGCATTATATGAACTGAACTTGTCAATATTTTAACACTATTACTGCCAGAACAATAACCATGGAAGGTCCTTGATTTCAATTCTGAAAAGAACTTGGAATCATTGAAAAGAGAATGAAAAAGTTAAATTGATACAGAACTACATTGTTTGATTTTTAAATGTTCCTATGAAAATGGAGAAGGGAAAAAAAAAACACGCCACATTTGAATCCTGAAAATAAACAGCCTCATCATACAGCAGGGCCTAAAATGTATAGAAGTATACAATTAGAATTGCAAATTGGTTGAGGGAAGAAAGAATTCTGTCTGCTTCTATAAGATTTTGTTTTGCATTGGGCTAGTGGGTTTTTTTTCTACTACAAACTATAATGGTTTCCTAACCTCAAGCAGAAACATAGACAAGAATCATCTTATTTTACGTTGTGATTATGAAATAGATATTTTACTTGGAAACTGTTTCATTTGGAATTATGTTAATAGAATCTAATGAACTTCATTAATTAAAAAATAAATATTCATGATATCAAAACATATTACTACCACGTACAGTTAATCATGGGGTTATATTCTAAGAAATGTGCTGTTTGCTATCCCATATTAAGTAGGAAGGCTATGACATCATAATCTCATGGGACCACTGTCAGTTATGGGCCTCTGTGTTGCCATTGTACATATTTAATTCCTGAACTACAAATCCTTATGTAGCATAGTTTAGACTTCAAAGACTTTGAGTTTTATAGTCATGTAAGAAGCTCAGTCCTACCAGATTAAATGAGCAGGTCTTGTGATGCTGAACTATATGGTTTTATCTAAGACCCCCCCCCCCCCAGAGAATGAACAGTGACGAATAACCACCTTCTTTATGATTCTGATTCTTATTTTTAAACAGTAACTAAATGAAGATTATGTTATTATTGCTGATGTTGCTGTGTTTGAAGATTTCCCAGCATAACCTTAATTTGACTAGAAGTGACATACATATATTTGCAGCTTTATTAGTGTGTGCATGTGATGTTAGGGATTGAACCCCATCCCTTGAGCATGCTAGACAAGAGCTATGCCACGCAGAAATACTCTTAGCTATGAGTTTGGAACTTCATTGTGATTTCCAAGGGATTTAATATATTTATTCACTCCTCCAAGTTTACCTACTCTGGAGAACCTAGAAAGGAGCCCTTGATCTCTGTCATAGCTACTATTCTAATGCCATGAAGTAACACCATGATCAAAGCAACTTACAAAGAAAGGTATTTAATTGCAGAACCTGATTAATATTTCAGGGGGTCAGTCCATCACCATCATGGTGAGACAGTAGCCACGATGAAGAAAGATATAGAGATAAATAAAGAGATAAATAGAAAGATAGGGGTAGGGTGTTAAAGAGACAGACATACATACATACATACAGAGAGACAAAATGGGCTTGACCCAGTCCCAATAACACACCTCCTCAAACAAGTCCACACCTCCTTCAAAGTGGTATTTCCTAATCCTTCCCCAAAAGTTCTTCCAACTAGAAATCAAGTATTCAAATATATAAATCAGCCTATGGGGAATATTTTTATTCAAAACAGCACAGTATCCTTTTAAAAATGTTTACACAGGTGGACCATATATAAAGACATAATGGGACAAAGTATGTATGTTCTGTAATTAAATCTTTACATGAGTTAATAAAACAGCATATGGTTAATACAGGCAAACTGGCATCTATAATTGTGTTTTGGTCACTCAATTTCATGTGTCTTGTGGATCCCATATGAATTGAAGATCATTTCTAGCATTCTTTTCATGAGTAGCCAAGTATAAGGAGACAGTCTTTGACACAATGAAAGAGCACCATGTGCTCAGTGTAGATAGTACACACTGGGCAATGAGGAGTAGGACAGATCCACATTGACTTTCAAAAGGGAAGCTACCAGGTAGCTATTATAAACCTAGGCAAAGATGATGAGTAATTTTCTAAGAACATATGTGGTTCTTGCTGAGAAAATCTATGTCTATTTCATTGGCTGTAATATTAAAACTTATCCATATCTCCTTTTAGTGCCTCTACAGCCATAAGTGGAGTCATGCCACAGTGATTATGGTGGGCGCCAAAGGGAAACACTGAGAGTAGAAAAGTGCTTTAACTGATAGCACAGTAAGTTTTTGCTAAATTGTATCATTAAAACATATGTTTGATGTTGGATTGCGAAGGTTCTAAACCTTTAGCTAAATATATCTCTTACCATTAATTTCACTTTATCCAGAATTCAACAATTTGGGCAGTCCAAGACAACTGGACTGTATATATTACTTGAAATTAATGAGTGATGGAGTAAAAGGAGTATCCTATACTTAGTGAGATACCTACATTCATTAAGAACAAATGCCAGATATAGCTTGCAGGAGTCCAAGGGTGGGAAGGTAGAGATTGGGAGAGTGGAGTGAAATTATTGTGTTTGCTCTTCTCTCAATTCTTGTTATGGCAAGACTTAGGGAACATGTGTTTGCACTCCTTTTCTTAAGGAAATGAGAAAGTAATGAATAGAGGGAATTAAAAATTTTGTCATAGCACCAGACAGCGTTCTATGCAACTGTAATCCTAGAACTTGATAGGCTGAGACAGAGAGTCATGTGTTTCAAAATAGCTTGGACAACATAGTGAGACCCTATCTCAGAAACAAAACAAACTAAATAAAACAGAAAAGAGGCACACAACAAAGCAAGCATGTTATCATCAAATTATCAATGATGGTGGGCAGTAACACCATTAAATTATTCTCCCCCTGATCTTGTGTTTTAAGACAAAGACTCAGGCTAACCTTGAGCTTGTATTTTTCTTACCCAGCCTCCAGGTTACTAGGATTACAGCTCTGTGCCACAACAGTGGGCTTTCTTACTTTAAGAACAATAAACTTTCAGAATGCTGAAGGCTAATGGAAAACATTTATTCAGTAGAGACAAAGTAGGTACAATGGTGCAAAATGGGTGGTAGAATCAGAGTGGCAATAAGTCTCATCAGTGTAAGGATTGTGGAGATTCATTATCCTGTTACAGTGTGGTTTCTTGGTCCCGGGAGGCCAGAGGTCCAAACCCACAGACCTGCAGCCTCAGACCCCTTAGCCGCCTGCCACTGCTTAGGCCCCCAGAAATGACTCAGAGGCTTATATGCTTATATTAAGTTTATGCTGTTGGATCTATGGCTCAGGCACCTTGCTAGATAGCTCTTACATCTTAAATCAACCCATTCTCATTAATCTGTCTACCACGTGGCCTGTGGCTCACCTGTGTTCCTTACATGTTTCTTCTTTGGCAGCTGGGTCGATCTGTCCCTGACTCTGCCCTGCTTTTCCTACCTATGCTCTGATTTCTCCTCCTACTTTTTCTATGGTGCCTGTCATGGGCCAAAACAGCTCCTTTATTTAAAGATTGAATACAGAAAGACATTCCCACATCATTATCCATCTTAGTGTTCTTAGTACTGCAATAAAACACACTTCAAGTTCTCCATGATAAAAAATCTGAAGGAAGATTGTCATGATAAAATTTTGTTGGATCATGCTTTTTGGAATCTATCCTTATGGAGAAATTAAAGGAATAGAGTTAGGCAGAAGAAGCAGACATAAGCCAGCAGAATGTTGTGATTTTGACAAGGGTACATACCTTTTATACTTCGGTACTAGACAAATCTCTGGCTACTGACTAGCCTTCCAGTAGAAAGAGACATGACACAGGGCAAGGAAGTTTTCTCTATGGCCTGTCCCTGATCACAGAAACAGAGTTCATTGAAGAAAAGGGATTTTTGGAGACTCCATTAGAAGTTCCTTGAAGAAAGGGGATTCTTTTAGAAGAGGAGTTCCTATGACAATACCATAAATGTATATTGTAAAATTTTCTCTGAATCACGTACTAAAAGATTAGGAGCCACTTGTCACATTGACCATAGGCAAGATAATGGGAAATTGTATCAATGAAGATTGCTAGGTAGAAGTTTAGAGTTGAAGATAATTCTGGAATTCTCAAGTGTCACTGTGGCCTACTGATTTAAATGGTGGCATAATATCAGGTGACTAATAGAGTTTAAGAGTAAGATTACGACTGTTTCTCTAGATTTGCGATCACTTCTGGGAAAGTTGTGTTCATAATCTCCCTGGGATCTGGATTCACAGCATAATCAGTATAATGGGAATAAAATAACCTAGAACTTCCCTTTCCTACAAAGATAAGATGTCAAAAGCATTGTTACTTTTTAAAGGCAACTTAAAACATTGGTGCAAAGTTGCCATTAAAACTTTTTTCACCTCCATTTAATTTGCTTCTGCAATAGACTTCAGAATTTTGGAGACTAATTGTAGATGATCACAGAGCTAATCATTTGTTGACTTATTCTTCAGCATCTGTTTCATGTGAGACTCCTTTTCTAAACCAAGTCAACATTGCCTGTGAGACCTGCATGGTCACTAGAAGCTTCTTTTTGATATTTATGTGATAACTACCTTCCTACCTTTATAACAAGTCAAAGGTCTCCCCTCTTGTCTCAGTGTAAGCCATCTTTGGTTTAACCTAAAACTGTTTCGCCCTTTTACTACCCCTACTGTGAAAATTCCTGTGGGAAATTACACAACTCTGTTATAGAAATTCAGGATCAAAATGTCCCAGCTCACTGTGTGATTTTGCTTTCTGTTAAACTGTTTGCTTGCTTTACTTGCCAACCAGGATGTAGTCTGTCTGTGCTACTTGCCTTTAAAAGCTCCTTGTAAGCCAGGTGGTGGTGGCAGCTCAGGCCTTTAATTACAGCATTCAGGAGGCAAAAGAAGGCAGATCTTTGTGAGATTGAGACCAACCTCATCTACCAAAACTCTTTCTCATAAAAACAAAAGAAAACAAAATAAACAAGCACTCTGTACAAAGCATTTGAGGCTGTTCTGTAGTACGAAGTTTCTGGCCCTGACTTTTGGGCCTAGCCTTAGGGTTTAGGCCCGCAGACCCACAGACTCGAAGAGACAGAGACACACAGATGCTTTCAATAATTTTAGGCTGATCAGCCTCAGGCCCAGGCATATAACTTGCTAGCTCTATACCCTTCATCTAACCCATGATTCTCCCTGTTCAGCCATGCGGCTCAGTACCTTTCTTTAGAGCAGCATCATTGTCCTCTGCTTCTTCCGGCTTCTCTCTTGCATTCTGCTCTGGCATTCTGCTCTGTGCTTCCTGTTCTCAGAGTTTTTCTAGTCTGTTAGCCCCGCCCACACTTCCTGCCTGCCTTTGGCCAATCAGCGCTTTTTATTAAACCAGTGGGTGGGACAATTACTTACCATGAAACAACACAATCCCTTACATATCTCTTTTTCTCTTTTTAAAACGAAAAGAACTCCAAATCTAATATTCTTTTATCCCCTTATCTATAACAACTTATAAGCAACACTGTAAATAAACACAAAAATCCATAATCCATGTTTTGGGAATGTGGGCGTCATTCTCTAGGCTACTTCCTGCTGAATGGGGATGCTGGCAATCCCATAGGAATCCAAAGAAAAATGTAGGATTATGGACAAGTCTTTAGTGGAGTAGTCTCTAAAGCTGGGTCATCTCAGCCAGTCTACTTGAAATTGTTCTGGATACAGAGCTCTGGAAACTTCAACAGAGGTGCTCTGAAATGCTGAATCATCTGGGCCATCCATTTCCACTGGAGATCTTTCAGGGGGGGTCTTCCTCTATCAAACTTTATGTTCTTTATCCAGTAATAAATCCACAGTTTCTCATTTTCTGTGAAAATAAAAGGAAAACCTCTTCTCCAAAGTAGTGTATCTTTGCATTTCAATTTTAAAGTAAACTCATTTACAAAATATATAGGTTGAATTAATTTAACAGCATTTATAATCAACTGTCTTTAAGCAGCTTTTACTATGTCATTTTCAGTCAAGAGGCTTAAAGATAAGACAATAATATACAGTATTCTAACATTCTTTATATTTTCATCTTTCTGTGGCTTATTTATTTATTTAGTTTTATTTCTTTTTTAAGGGCTTTCTCTGCCTTTTCTTTTCTTTCTCTAAGCCTATGTATCTATATTTTCAACACACTATAAACCACTTACACTTTTTACAAGAAACTGTCTTTACTGTATATTTATTTCTTAACTTTTTCTGTCTCTGACCACACCTTTGCTTGTCTAGGGTGATTGAGTCCACCCAGATTCTTCTATTTCTTCTGTTTCTGAGCACACCTTTAATCTGCCAGGATTAAAGGCTGGTATGATGGGTGGATGGCTCCACCCAGCTCCTAGTTTAATTTTATAGAATTTATCTTTTTAACCCAGGTAGTCTGGGAATTTTAGGGTCCATATAATTACTAAGTAAAGCTTTACCATCTGCTGCTGATTAACTCCATTTAAGTATTAGGCAGCAGGGCCTCTTAAAAATCTCACAGTGTTTTGCCTCTAAGGCTGAATCAGGAAGCTTCTCTTCAAAAAGCCAAGCCTCTCTTTGCCTCAGGCAAACAGAGCTGATCCAAGAAAACATCAACACTAAGAAGCCATCTTTGATTCTGTTCCCTTTTGTCCTTGTGAACAGAAACCTTAAATACATCATTTATAACTTTTTCTTATATCTAGGCTCCTGTGAGACTTCAGGAACCAGCCATTTTATACCTTAAGCTGCACTCCAAAAGCCCATCATTTTAGCTCAAGCCGACAGGCCTCACCAGGATGTCCCTGTACCATGGTTCATGTGAGAGACACAACTCAGAAGCTGCTTTGGGCTCTAGACCATTTTTAAGCTTTCTATGACTTTATGTGGGTATATATCATGTATATGACCCACGTTGGGCTGCCATTTGTAGTATGAGGTTTCTGGCCTGGGCCTTACCTCAATGTTTAGACTCACAGACCCGCACATGGAGTTCTAGGTAGAATGACTCTTAAGACCTTTCCTACTCTGTGGTAAGTTATGTAAGCCTTTTCATTGCTGTGCTAACAAGTTATTTAATAGGGTTAGCAAAGAGGTTTCTGTATCTGAAGCAGTCCTTGAGTGGCTGAAAACAGGCACTCTGGGCTATAAGCTCTGAGCAGCCAGGGAAAGAAATTCTTTATTGTTTTAAAATAAAATATCAATTGTGTACAAATCATAAGACCTGTTCTGAGAAGGAGGTGGAAAGAAGGAGTACGTTATAGGGAATAAAATGAAAAAGTTGGTAAGAATGTTCCATCCTAGGGGCAAGCTCCTCATAGGAAGCCGCCTCACTGCCAATCTGATGTTAGATGATCAGAGCTCTGTGTTTTTCAGCTGTGCAATTTCAGATGTTGTCAGAGAATATACAGAACTGTATTTATACTCACACATGGCACAAATTTACTGTAAGCTATGTGATTGCATTAAGTATTCTCTGTTTTCTAAATTATTTCAGAGGAAAATCTTCCAAAACAACTCCTTTATGGGTACTATGAACATCTTTGCAATTGTACTTGTCAAAACAGCTTGTCTCAAACCTTCTGACTCTTCAGCTTTGTAGGGGAAGAAATGAGAGCTAATGAGGTGGGGGGGGGGTGGCTGTGTTTAGAAAATCACCTAAAGGGAGGGCATGAAATTTTGAAAGCACGCTTAACCATTTCACACCCTTTCTTAAAAAAATGCATAGAGGCAGTTTAATTAACTAAACAGCTGAATTATTTTTCTGCATTTGTAAAATGAGCAATGAGAAAATATTCACCAGTGTCTTTGTCCTTGACTATCAAGAGAATCAGTAGAGAAGAGAAAGAGAAGGCTATGGATGACGTTAGGGTATGGGCATGAGGAATTTATGTGAGGTGTTGGATTTATTTTCATGATGTGGTAGGGGAAATTTATGAACAAGCAACTGAGAGAATGAAAAATGATATTAAATTTGCTAGTGCCTGAGATGGCAGGGGAATAGAAGGAGAATTATATATGTGTAGTGTCTGTGTGAGACATGTTTTCTAAGAAAAGAAATGTCAGGCGAAGTTAGCTCCACTTGTGACATCATCAAACAATGCCTAGGAAAGTTGCTCCTATTCTCTTTCCTTGTGCACCTTTCAGTCTTCCTGAGAGTTTATTCTTAGAGACTCTTTCATTATATATCACTCAGTGATTTGCATTTGGAAGCCTAGAATGTCTAATGTAAAGCTAAGTTTAGGGCTATATTCTTTCCACTTGTTCTGATTACTTTGAAAATGTGAATCTTTTCAAGAGTGTCAAGAGTTCATGTCTAGTGGGGAATAACCTATTTGAGAGCATTGGGCTTGCCCATGAAAAGAGGGTACTAGAGGAAGCTCACCAGTGGTCTGTCCAAGAACTGTTTTTCCTATTTTCCCTGAAGCTTTAGGCCATGAGAAATTATGTAGTGAAATGTTTTAGGTTCAAACTATGACCTGAATTTACTGTTTTAATGAAATGTTGTAATATTAACCATAAGCTACTGGGTAAAAAGTATTCTCTACTGTATTAGTAGAACAGCTATTTTTATTTTCCCTTCCAGTATTTTTCCTTTATACTTATTTTGAATAATTGTGATGGTGATATAGATGTTTTATATTTTGAGTTATTCATACAAAATATTTCCCATATTGTGACAGTCTTAATAAATACATTTTCCATGGCTTTATGCACCATGATTTATTCAAATTCCCATATGAAATTCTGTCAGCTGGTAATTTTTGCACTACCAAAGAGAAGAAAAACTACTTGGTCAAAGGGATATGAATATTTAGACCACCTTTTCACTACTGCTGGATTGTTTTGTAAAATGTCTGTGCTAGTTTATAACCAACCAAACATTTCTCCATCAATTACCAGTATTACATTAGAAAAGATTCACTTTCCATTAGTGTAAAACAAGACTTTTCTGTTTTCCCATGTTTACCATGTATTCAAGGATTATGAAGGTTTAATGAGTCTGTCATGTGTTTGACAAACATAAACAGAGAGGTCTAAGAAAAGTTCAAAGATCTTTGTGTTGCTGCATCCAGTTGTAAACACCTTGTAATTTTATCATTCCAGTTGCTGTCCTAGTGTTTTCTTGGTGCTTTAATGAACACCGTCAACGTGAGGAGGAAAAGATTTACATGTTATAATAACAGTCCATCATTGAGGGAAGTCAGGGTAGGAGCAAGTAGGAGCAGAGGTAAGAACCGTAGAGGAAGCCTCTTATTGTCTGGTTTGAACACTTTTTTTCCTTAATAAAGAACAAAAAAGAAAGATGTATTTGTGGTTATTTGTGTATATTAGTGTTTTCATGGCCTGTGAGTATGCCTCGTGCTCACAGAGACCAGAAGAGGGTTTCAGATCACCTGACTGGAGTTATACATGGTTGGGAGTTGTGGGTGCTGGGAAGTTTATCCAGGACCTCTCCCAGAACAGTACATGCTCTGAACCTCTGAGCCATATCTCCACCTCTCTCAACTACTTCCTTTGGGCCCATTTGTCTAGGGTTGACATTGGCAGTATTCTGCCCCCCCCCCCCACATCAATCATCAATCAAGAAAACGCCCCACAGATATTCCCACAGGCAAATCTGTGGGAGGCATTTCTTCATGTGACTTCTCCTCTTCCTAAGACTCCAGTTTGTGTAAACCAGACAAAAACTAACCAGCAGCACCCCATATCCTCCCTCCATATGTGTGTGTGTGTGTGTGTGTGTGTTTGTGTGTGTGTATTAGGGTTTCTAATGCTGTGATAAACACTATGAACAAAAGAAAATTGAAGGAAAGGGTTTATTCCACTTTACAACTTGTGGTTATCTCTAAAGAGTCAGATAGGAGCTCCAGGTAGGAATTTGAGACAGATATTGATGTAGAAGTCATGGAAAAGTACTGCTTACTGGTTTGATTCTAGTAGCTTTATTGCTCAGCCTGCTATTTTATAACAACCAGGACCACTTCCCTGGGGGTGTCACCATTCACACTG
Organism: Phyllotis vaccarum; assembly: GCA_033318265.1. Taxonomy (NCBI): domain Eukaryota; kingdom Metazoa; phylum Chordata; class Mammalia; order Rodentia; family Cricetidae; genus Phyllotis; species Phyllotis vaccarum. Next base: position 133,544,042 of record JARWLC010000013.1, on the reverse strand, counting down.
AGCTTGGGCTCTCCCAAATCAATTATTGATTAAGAAAATGTATCACAGACTTGCTCACAGGATAGTTTTCTGAGTGCATTTTTCCAATTTAGGTTCCCTCTTCTAAAATGACTACAGCTTGTGTCAAGGTGTAATAAAATAGACCAACCAGTACAGTTGAGTCATTGTCAACTTGACACATGAACACATTACTGTTAAATCATAACATTTCTTTTCTTATTCATCCCTAGGATCTTAATACTAATATCACAATATAAGACATTCCAACATTTAGAAAGCCACAGTCTCTAAAATTTCAAACATAAAAAAGTACAGCCTCTCTATAATATCCAAATTATCTTCAAATTCTCAAAATCTTTCTAAAACTTCAAGTCCTATTGAAAATATTCAATGTCTTGTAACTGTAAAAATGAAAAAAAATAACAAGTTAAGTACTTACTACAAGAGGGAATAACCAGGGCAGTTATAATCAAATGAAAGAAAAAACAAAGTTGCAGAGTTTACAAAGTTTAGTGCTTGAAATGTAGGGACCACTCATAGTTCTGTCAGATAGCTCCACTTCTCCACTTCTCCATCAGTAGTAGCACATACAGCTTATCTTCTAGGCTCAGGCTGGCTCTACTCCATGGCTGGGGTGTTCTGGGCAGTCAGCCCATGGCATGGGCATTTACAAAATGCAAGATCTCCACTGCAACTGGGCTGCGCCTTTACCTTCTGGGTTCTCTTTAGGGATTCCAATACTACCACCTGGTGCCAGGTATCAATAATTATCCATGAGTCCTCCAGTCCTGGAGTTTACATTCCTTAATCTCTTCGGGGACCCAGCCCTAACCTCACAGTGCCAAGCTTCAGCTGCTCCGCATTACCCCACTCATACCTTCAAATCTAGAACCATCTAGGCAAATCTGAAACTGTCAAGTTCAATTGCCTTGGCTCCTTCTGACTCAGAGCTCTTGTGTGCTGGCACCAAAGGAACATTTTTCAGAAGATTTGGCCTGAGTAATACTTGTATCTTCTTAATTCTTATTCTTCAGCCTCAGATGAGCAGAGTCAATTCCTCCAACAAAACAAAGATTTCGTGTTAGTGATTCTTAATTCAAAATACTAAACATCCCCAACAGTTATTCCTTAAGGGACTCTCAAATTTCCTTCTGAAACTTCAGAAACTAGGCCTCAATTGCTTTCACTTCTCTCAAAATTCTTATCTTCCAAGCTTTTACAGAATATCCCACTGAGCTCTGAACACTCACTGGCTTTCCAAGCCCAAAGTTCCAGTCTTTCCCAATCCTCCCATAAACAAGGTCAGGATCTGTTACAGCAATACCTCAAGGCATGGTCCTATGACTCAGAGTTTATATTGCTGTCATCAAACATCATGACCAAAACCAGGGAGGAAAGTCTTATGGGACGATATATTCCGTTTATGCATCCTGGGTTACTGACAGAAGTCAGAGCAGGAACTCAAACAGGGCAGGAACCTGGAGGCAGGTGCTGATGCAGACGCTATGGAGGGCTGCTGCTGCTTACTGGCTTTTGTCGTAAGAAATTTTTGGTTTGGCCTATTCTTGAGGTTTGGATAACTTCTTTTTTTCTCTGTGGCTTAGTCTAGCCTGAAGTTTGGACTTGTAGTCTTGTTTGGATTTAAATAATTATACAAGGCTTATATTAATTATATGTTGTTTGGTCTATGGCTTAGGCTTATTGCTAGTTTTTGTGTTTTAACTTTTTTATTAATTTACTTGGTTAGGTGGCTCATGGCTTATTTGTATTTTATTAAATTTGTTTTGTGGGCAGTAGGATTGTATATTTTGTGATTTTCTTTTTTGTTGTATTTATATTTGAATTTTTTCTGTTTAAGTTGTTTTGTTATTTTTTATTATCTAATGATATTTACAGCATATACAGACATCTCACATCACTTTTTCTTTTTTGTCTAATTCAAAAGGAAGATTCTAATTTTAGCATAGTAAAATTATATGCAGCAAAACAGCTATTTAGTAAGAATTATAGTTATAATTTTTAGTCTATTTATATTTAGCAAAATTAAAGAAAATATTTTATTATTTATTTTGTCTTTGTGAGTCTAAAGTTTTAATTATAATTTATTTTTATTATAATTAAGGAAAATTTTAATTATAATTATTTGATCTTTAACTATGACAAGACCACAGGAGATGGAATATTACCAGCATATTCTTAGGCAGTTGAGGTAAGAACAGTTTTTTTCTCCAGTGGCTAACTTTTGCCACAATGAAAGTAAATTCTATATGAAGTTTTTTTTGACACTCATCATTTTTTGAAGCAGATTTGAGCTGCTAGGAGCAGACTTGTCTCACTGTCTAGAAAATCTAAATTTTTAAAGTACTTTAAATGTCATATTTTGTAGGTCTTAAAAGTGTTTGAAGATTAGCTATTTGAAATATATCTTTTTATATCTAAAAAAAGCTTAACTAATATGACTATATTTTTAGTTATTATAGATGACTATTAATCTGTATTTTTAATTATATATTAAAAATTTAAATAAGTTATATAAACATGATATCTTTAAAAGAGTATAAATATACATACGATATAAGAAAATTGACTTTAAATTTGTATTGATAAGCCAAAACCCATATCAATATAAAATATTTTGAGATTAACAACCACTCTTTTGGATTAAAGTATATTTAATTATCTATCTTTTAAAATCATAACTATACCACCACAATGTGTGTGGATTAGTCCAACTTTCCAAAAATTGCCCTATGGTTCAATATTTTATATCAGTGTTTCATATAAATCCCTTAATAAATGATAATCTCTTTATATAATCAGTTGCTAGTGATTAATACCCACTATAGGCTTTCTTTCCTTGTCTTGTTCAATGTGCATTTTTAAAAATTTTTTTTATTAAAAATGTCTTTTAATCCATGTATCCCCCTACTCCTCATCCCTTTCTTCCTCCAAATCCCTCCTAGTCAGCCTTCAGCCTCCCCCTATATCCAACTATCCCCTTCCCCAAAAGGGCAAGAAGTCCCAAGGTGGCTCAGCTTAGCATGGCACATCCACTCCAGGCAAGTCCTATTTCCTCATTCCAATATCAAATTTGGCTTGGATGTTCACCTGCATTTTTATATTACCGAGGAGCACCAGCCCAGAGATGACACTCATTGTTCTGTGCACAGTGAGGTAGGCTAACAGGTTTGTTAGCATGTTGATTTTGTAGGGGCAGTTTCTCAATTGGTGTTGCCTCTTTCAAAACTATAGCTTATGCCATAAAGCTTTTATGACATAAAGCTAGCCAGTACAATATATATTTACATGTGTTATTGTTTTCACTTTTTAAAGGAAAACTAAAACAGATTTTTATTCACTTATTTTTAGAAAGTTGCAGTCCAGATGAGTGCCAACAGTTCATACCAAGAATATCTGTACACGGCCTGAGGATACATATAGAAAACAACCTTTTGAAGTTATTCCTACATGTTGCAATACTTCTGGGTTTTCAGAAGGTAATTCTATTACCTCTATTAATTCCAGAATCTGTTCTGATAACACTCCAATATCCATCAAAAGCATTCATTAGGAAAAGAAATTAGAATAGATAGGTTATGGATGCAAGTAGGGAGCTTCAGGAAGAGGATCAAGTGAGGAGGGGAAGAAGAGAGGAAGCTGTGTGTGGAGAGACAGCTAAAATTAGGGGCGGTTTGAGGGATAGTATGGAAACCTAATGCAGTAGAAACTTCTTTATATATATATATGAAGATGATCTAAATGAAATCACCAAATAATGGGGGGAGCCACAGTTCCAGTCTTCTTCTTGTATTAGCAATGAGACTTCCAGTACTGAGATTGGGTTACAGCTAACTGAGTTTTTGGCAAAATGGGTTCAATGGGAATCCCCAAACAACCTAGGCCATTGCCGAGATATAGGCTTGATTCCAGATATTGGCAACAAGGTCCCATTGCTGAAGATAACACCTACACAGTTCATTGAATGGGCAGATGTTTGGCTGGTGCCTACATAGAATCTTTACCCCTACATTTAAGAGTCTTTGTACACGAAGGTACTCTGCATGCTAACAAAAGAGAAACATAAACATCAAGTCAGCCACAAACCCTTTATCAACAATGTTGTCTTGCCTCCAAGATAGGTTAATGGTGGCACAAAACTGTGGGAGTAACCAACCAATAACTGATTTGATTTAAGGCCCTCTCCATGAGATGAAACTTGTACTCAGCAATGCCTGGCTGATCAAGAACTTGAGACTACACACCCCAGTGACCTACTAAATCTAAACAAAAACACATGAAAAAAGTAGTAATAAAATTATTCCTAATGTTGTTCTTCTATACTCCTACTAGTGTTTTGTTCAGTTACCATCAGAGAAACTTCCTCCTACAACAGATAGGAACAAATATAGAGACCCACAGGCAGACATTGTCTAGAGAGTGAGAGACCTAGGAACACTAGCATTCAGCTCCAAATGGGATGTTTCCATCAAAACCCTCCCCTCGGAGCTCAGGCAACAGTGCCACCCTGCAAGAAGACAGAAATAGTGTTAGAGCCAGAGAGGAGGAAGGACATAAAAAAGAAACAAAGAAACACCCCACAAGGTCCTCCAAATGAACATGACTAAAGTTCATACGAGACTGAAGCAGCATGCAGAGGGCACGTGTCATCCCCAAGTCCTCTGTGCCTATATACTGTGGCTCCCAGTTCATTGTTTGTATGGCATTCCTTCTTGTGCATTCTTGTGCCTTCTCTTGGGCTCTTTTCCTTCTGTTGGTTTATTTTATTTATTTCATTATTTTTTAAATGAATGAATGGATGCCTAGCCACTAAGGTAAAGGTTAAAAACTGAACCATCATTTGTGTCTTCTGGGAGAGAGGAGTTATTTTTTTCTAATGAAATGACAATGGATATATCAACCACACCAGGGCAGGCTTCGTGTTCAGGAGTAGTTGACATACATATAACGGAATTCAAAGAGTTTTCTTTTTTATTTGTGTGTGTGTTTATTTGGTTACAATTTTGTGGGGATTTGGGGGATGATTTTATTTTGTTTCCTTGGTTTTGGGGGGCTTCACTGTAATGTATTTTTGTTTGTTTTGAGAAAAAACTCAAAGTTGGGTGGGTAGGGAGGGGGAAATGATCTGTAAAGTTTTGAGGAAGAGGAACAATATGATCAAAATATAATTAAATTTGAAAATTATTTTAAAAGGTTTTTTTCTCTCCCTCTCTCTCTTCAAGAATTCTCATGAGGCATTTTATAACCAAATAGATTTACATCTTTTGGGAAATATCTCTTGATAGTGTATTCATATCCAAAGAAACTCCTGTTACTGGCTTGTAAGGTAAGCTGAGCCAGTAACAGGACAAGATCCCAAAACAGATCATACTCCTTTTGTAGCTTCAACAATGAATTTTCCTTCAGTTAACTTTATCCACAGTTTGTTCAACACTTTGTAGGGCCTTGAGATCATTTTCAGACTTTTAATACTGCTTGGAATTTTTTTTAAACTACTCAAGATGGTCACGGTTTGGGATCTATCAGCTTCAATTTTCTGCCTTGATGCAAAGCCATTGCCAATAGGGGATAATGAGAATGTCCATTTCATTTCCTTTTTTCCTTTCTTTTTGAGACAGTCTCATATAGCCTAGGCTGGTTTTAAGTAGGTTATATAGCAGAGGCAAACCTTGTATTTTTGATCCCTTTGCCTTTACCATTTAAATGCTGGGATTACAGGTATGTTTCACCATCTGAGAAAATGCTGGATACACTAATATACTACTAGCTATTAATATAATATTATATAATTTTTACTCTGCTGGATTTTCAAATTTTTTTATTTTATTCTTTTATGAATGCAGAGGCCTCATGGGGGGATGCAGCAGAGAACAGCCGTTAGTAGCAGGAGACACTTAGGAGCGGTTTCTATATAAAAGGACTTTATCATCATGATAGAGGAATATGGTTATAATTAAGGAGAACAAAGGAAGAGGGGAAAGAGGGGAAGAGAGAGAGAAATGAGGAGCACTCCCGAGAAGGAGAACAAAGGAAAAGAGAGATTCAGAGCAGGAATCCTTCTTTAAATGGGGCTTGACTTAGAATTCAGAGGGGTGGGTGGCTTTAGAGACTAACAATCCAAACGGGAAAGCATCCATCCTGCCGTTTCCTGCCCATGAACCTCCTGGCCACATGTCATCAAGCACATCCAGTGCAGATGGGCCAAACAAGCTTGGTTAGGAGAGTGAAAACTGTGGCTTGTTCTCTTCCATACATAGTAGCCCACAGCATTTCAGAAACTATCTGTTCTTGGGCAAGAGATTTGTAGATCAGAGGCATTTTTGTTTCATGGATCTCTTAGGTATAGTAATCAAAACTTAAAATGTAACTTTAGCTCTCATGCTTTACCAACTAAAAAATCTCCAGGCCCTATTTTCTGAAATTAACTTTTTAGGCTAGCATACAAAATGGTGGGTTTTGTCATGGTATCACCATACATATGTGTCATTGTACTGTGTTCTCATTCATTCTTCTCCCTGGTGGCCTCTCTATTCTCCCAGTGAGTTCCTTTCTTTTCCAAGTTAGTCCCCACTTTTGCAGGTCAGGGAACCTTTTTGGAACCCTTACACCTTTACATGAGTTCTGTGGATAGAATTCAGGTCAGTGGGTTTGTATGACAAGTGATTTTATCTGCTGTGTCATCTTGGCAAGAAAATATAAGCATACATTTAAACACACATGCATATATGACCTTAAATTTTTATTTTCACACATAGAGGAAAGTTATTTGTCATTCTGAGTCTGGCTTAATTTGCTTAACATAATAATTTCTAGTTCTATCCATTTTCCTGCAAATGTTGTGGCTTCATTTTTTCTTTGTGACTGATAAAATCCCATTTTATGTATAATACAGTAACACATTTTGTCTTTTTAAAAAATTAATGTGGTTTAATAATTCTTCTTATTAAATCCTTAGCTCTGGCTAACTATTTGCCTATCCTTCTTTTTCTTTTTTTTAATTTATTTCATTAAAGAAATGTCATTTTTATCTATGTATTCCCCCTGCTACCTCTCCCTTCCCTCCTGCTAATCCCTCCCAGTCAGCCTTAAGTACATTTTTAGATAGGAAAATATCCTTGTTATAGAATGGACATGGGAATATTATTTGCTCTACATTTAATGTTGCAATTCTAAAAATTGCTTCAATTATATACATACAATTTTTGTGGTTCTGAAAGTTAAACCTAGGACCTCACATATTCTCAACAAGTAGTACATCTGTATGCTATACTATACACCAGAGCAATTTTCATCTTTTATTTTGAGACAGGGCCTCTCTAAATCTCTTAGACTAGCCTCACTAGGTCTCCCAGGCTAGACTTGATTCTTCTGTTTTAGCTTCCCAGTCAACTGGGATTTTATGGCTGTGTTACTAGGCTTGGTTTGGAATAGCATGTTTTTAGATTTATTTATTGTATTTTATGTATCCTCATGTTTTGCCTGTTTGTATGTGTGTGTAACAAGGTCCCATGTAACTGGAGTTATTGAAGGTTTTGAACCACTGTGTGAATGCTGGAAATTGAACCTGGCTCCTCTGCAAGAGCAGCAAATAGTCATAACTGCTGAGCCATTGCTCCAGTTTTTGAGTACAACATTTTTTATACAAAAGAAACCCAAGATTGTGCATTCCTTGAGTTGTCGTGCTCCTTTTGTTTCCTATAATATGAAACATTTTTCCCAGCAGTTTTGATTTTCAGGGTACGGCATTTTCATAGAAAATGGGTCAATTATCTTGTAGAATGTCCAACAGTATACTGGTAAATGTTTCACAGATGTCTCCTTGGGAGAAAACAAAAATCCTGTTCTGTTCCATTTGCTAATTTTCCTAGTGTAAATATTCACACTGTGGTTGACGCCAATTTAACAATGTAATGTTGCTGAATTCTCTATTGGAATGATCTGTACTCAATCAATTCTTGGGAAACAGTAATATGGGCCACCTCTAGGTCCTCATTAAATGTTCCTCAATTTCGTTTTATGTTCTTGCTTTTCATAAATAGTGCAGGAATATCAATGAAGTAATGCTATGTCATTATTAGAACATCATATTGGGAGGTACATGATCTAGATATGTCCCACATTCTCAAATCTGGGATTATTTTATTATGAAAAAATAGGACATATATACTTGCCGTAAGGTAAATGTATATGTGTAGTGGGGTATAGTTACCTTTGGGTATATGAAATGGATTGATGTGGGGACACTCTGGTTAAAGGCAAAGAAGCCAGATTGCTAAAGTTCCATTCTACCCATATGGTACCTTTTTAATTTGAAAATTACAACATTACAATCAAGAGTCATTTATTAGAGTACTCATGTAAGCTCTATAAACTCTAAGTAGATACCATTAAGATGGAGACAATCTGCATACATAAGCATAGTTCTATTAAAGAAAATACAACTCTTGTAGAAGAATATTCATAATGGCTATGCAGAAAAGGAATTGAAATTATAAGCTACAGCACTAGACTCCAGTTGCATGTTAGAATGTTCAGGCTGCATTGAACTAAGTTGGATCTAATGATACTTAGGAAAGATGCATCTTAGATTGTAACGCTTCCATAACAGATCTGGAGACATGGATTTGAATTATATTATAGAGCTGATCACAGGAAGAAATGGTGGTCAAGATAAAATGGAAGAAAAGCAAGACAGTGCATTGTGATTAGAAGTTTACTAGTCTAAGCAACGGAAACACTCTTAATAAGGACTTCTAGGAGCCTATGCAGAACATGGTTTAGATTTGTCAATTTGGTTTTATCTGCTAATTAGCACTCATCATTGGCATTTGACTCCTTAGAACTTCTGTCTTACTTTTAGATGAAGCTTTGACCTGTAACACAGAGGAAACCTATTTGTAATATGTAATATGACAAGATGTACAGAAATTATGAAAGTGACAGAAATATTAATGGGTCACCAACAGCATGTGCCCTAAGGGCAAAAAGTACTCTGGTGGTGTGAATAAGAATGGTCCCCCATAGACTCATATATTTGAAAGCTTAATCATCAGGAGTAGCTACTACCTTGGTGGGATTAAAAGGTTTGGCCTTGTTGGAGTAGATCTGGCCTTGCTGAAGGAAATGGGGTAGGCTTTGAGGTTTTTAAAGGCTAAACCAAGCCCAGTGGCTCTCATTTCCTGCTGCCTGTGGATCCAGACATAGAACTCCATCATCATATCTGCCTGCATGCCTTGACATTTCCCACCATGATGGTTACAGCTGAAACTTCTCTTCATCCTGAATGGATTCAAGTTGCATTCTCCAAATTGCCTGTATAATCCACATACTAACCATATCCTGGACAATATTTATTCCCTTTCACCTTTGGATAAAGTGCTCCAGTAGGAGACATTTGATCTTTGAATAGCTGATGAGGAAGTGAGTGGCATAGTCTAAAAGTAAAGTGGAGTCGGTTTTCTGTGGGATAAACTTAATTTAAAGCAAAGCAGAGTCACGAAGCAGCTAAACATTACAATAAATTCCTCTTCCTTTCTCCTTTCCGTGACCTGCTCTGATGAAGTTTCCTCGGGATTCTTAGCACAGGGAGATGTACATGCTCAGTGCTCTGCTGCCTGGTTTCTTGGTTTATCATCTGCTTGTGGCTAGTGCTGAAATGAATCATGTCACTTATCTTTACTTGTCTCCTTGTTCTTTTTCCTCCTCACTCTCTCTGACATGTACTTACAAACCCATTATTCCACTTCTTATCTGGAGTTCTGTTTATTAGAGCATTGACACTAAACCCACTCTTTACTAGGGGTTCACAAGCTAGATTTCTTGAATCAGATCTCCTGTAAAAGGGTATGAACAAAGGTTCTGGCAACTATCATTAATTTACATAGGTTTTAACAGAATAATCAGGAAACTTATTTCCACTTTCATGTAATATTGCTGTAGAGTAATAGTTGTTTTAAGGTGGAAAATTTTCTGACTGATTCCTACTCAAAGACTGTATGTTTATATCCCAAAAGATTTTTCTGCTAATGCTATTAAATCCATAGACAGGCAAATCCCAATCATTAGCCACTGAGATGGTATATTACAATCTGAATGGGAGATTGGGGCTTACTTTTAAAGGGCATAGAGTTATAATTATTTCTAAAGGTTATATGTTATTAGCAGGAGGATTAATAACTTATATTCATGTCTGTCCAGCATATTGAGTTAAATGAACCTAGGGGACATCTTTCTATATATAGCTGCCTAACTCAAATATATTAAGTAAATAAAATTGCATATTAGAGAACAGTTTCTTCTCATTGTATTCTCTCCTATTTCTGTAAGTGCAGTATAATTAGACCAAATTTACCTTTACAACAACAAATAGATGTGTTAATAAGTCACTAGCCTGTATTGTGGCTCTTGGGGAAAAGGGAAGTTTTGGAATTGTTGACCCCTGATTCTGTGGGCCAGGACTTTCCAACTCCAAGTTGGACTGTTCTCAGAAGAAGAGAGATCGGCCCAGACTTTCATAGGCTTATTCAGATTATTCTGCTACCTTGTTTTCAAGAGTCCCAGGGTCAATGAATACTCAGTTCTTTTCTATGGATCTCTATTCTTCAAGATTCCTAACACTATAGCCACATTGTACCATCCTGTGGTGGCCCACTTCTTCCTTTGACTTTGAAATGCTTAATAATAAGAAAAGAATAAATAGTTAAACATAATGAATAGACAAAATGTTCTGGATTTGAAGCAGCATTTTTTTTATAATTGCTGTAATTTTAGCTGAAATATACAAAAGAAATATTTAAAAATTATATTGCACTTCACTTACAATAACAAATACATACTTTTACTGACTGACAGAAATTTAGTATATAAATCTCACAACGGATTTTCATTCCATGTTTTACAGTGACTGTATTTATTATAAATTGAGCACTCAGGTGTTAATAATAAATCTAAAAGAATGCCATGACGTTTTAATAATATGAGTGTTATTTAAGGAGACCAGAAATGATGTTGAAGTGAGTATTTAGCTGTTCAACACTTCAGTCTCAGATAATAGGAAAATATAAGATTTTGGCTAAATACCAAAGCCAAAGCCAAAGCCAAGTTTCAGATGTCCCTAAATTCTGCTTCTGCTAGTTTTTTTAGTATAAAATTTGGAAAATTACTATGAAGATGTAATTCTCTTTAGGAAATGTGCCAAAGCCTTTGTCAGATTTATGGTACCTCCAGTATATAATCACAGTGTCCTTTCATGTCCCTTGTCAAGGAGAAAATAAATCTCACAAAGTAGAAAAATATGCACATTTCCCAATAATTCTTCTTTTTTTTCAATGGTATGTTTACCACTCATTTATTTGGTAATATTCTAAAAAGAATGTAAAGGAATGAAGGATAGCAACACATATTAGATAAATATGAGACCCACTCTGCATCCCACTTTGGAGACAGTGGGTAATTTGATGTCCATGGTAAGAAGACAAAGAAATCCTGGCTACTTAGCATACTGAAATATTGTGAAGGCTTTAAAAAAATCACAAAGGGGAAAGTTAAGTTAAAGAGATATTAAGCCTTCTAAGTTCTGTAAAGGCTGAAACCACATTTTCTGTTTCTGATTTAGTGTTGGACAAATTAAATAATGCCATTAACTTAGTTCCTCATGTGTAATCAAAGAACTACCTTGATCTAAAGGAAAGTCAAAAGATGCAGTATATTGTAATGTTTTGCCGACTTTCACACTACCTTTTTCTGATCACTTGCTGACCAATAATTTGTTATATAAAAATTTTAAAATCCATTTTTAATGAACATGAAGTTCCCTGAATCATAATACTTACACTTAAAGAACATAAATGAAGAAAACTAATGTTAGCCAATCACTTTTCTATTGTCCCATCTTTTCATATCCTCTTTACAAGGAAAATAAATTTAAAATGACCAATTTGATTGTTAAGAATGTTGTTCAGTGGCAGAGTGATTAGCTTATGTCTATGAATAAGGTCCTGTGCTCTGTCAGCACTCTCTCTCTCTCTCTCTCTCTCTCTCTCTCTCTCTCTCTCTCTCTCTCTCTCTCTCTCTGTGTGTGTGTGTGTGTGTGTGTGTGTTTATTTTCTTTAAAGAATCAAAATTTCAAGAGATCCAGGAAACCATGCTAATATCTATATTGATTTTAATAGACAAAAATGTAAGCAGTTTTGGAATGGGGCATTTTCAGATTCTTCTACTCTCTGCTTCCAATGCCATGTACTTAATGTACCCATTTTAGATAGAAGAAGAAAATAAATGTTACAGATGACTTCACATAAAAAACAAACTGAGTTACTTTTTTAACTCCTTTGAAGATTCTTATCTTAAAGGTAGCATGTTATGTACAGATTGATCATGCACACAAAAGAACTGTCTATAGAAACATTTGTCTTTGCTGTAGTTATTATCATATAAAAACAGAACACTTTTTTAAAAACAGAATTCACCTCATGTTGATAGTTTTCTTCTTGAACCTTTAGATCCTTTTATATTAAAATTCATTTTTAAGGAACTGTAATTTTTTAAAGCAACATGCACATTAGGAAGATTATTTTGGAAAAAAGAACTAATTTAAATTCTCTTTATATTAGTCAGAGTCCAAATGAGAAATTATTCTCTTGAATTAGGTTTATTTAAGGAAGGATTAATAAAGGTACCATTTATAAAGATGTAGGCAAGATACGATAACTATAAGAGGTATTTTGAGAACCTAGAACTGGGAACTTCAAAGATTACTGTTGCCTGGCTGGAGAGGAGATAAAACAGAAAGCACTGGGTAAAACTCTTATGGAGAAGCTTGTCTTGCTAAAGAAACCCACTTAACTCAAGACAGACTTCAGGGAGGGATACATATTAGAACTACAGAGATATGTAGAAATAAACACCCCATCTATATTTTCTCTTTGATCTACCTTCAAGGGATCTCATTAGCTAAACCCACCTGGAAGTCTAGGAATGAGGTAGATGTTATAATTTCTACATATAAGGCTTTCAAGGGAGAGTAGATTGAGAAACCTAGAGCATAGATCTGGGAGAGGGTCAAGCAAATGACACACTTTCCCTGTTTAGAAGCTTCTTAAAGTTCAACTAGTGGGGAGGAGACTATAAAATCATTTTTTTTCCTTGAGTTATGTCTTCAATTCTGTTTATTATGCATGTCCTTGTAGAGTTCATTTTATGCTCAAGTTGATATGAATAAGGCAGGAAGAAAGCTCTATCTTTACTGAACATACATACTAGTGGCTAGTTTTCCTATCAGGAGTCACTTAGTTACACAGTCCTTCAAAGTAGAAATTTGTAAAGATAAGCTTGCAGTAAATCCATCTTGAATTTAAAAAGATATCAAACTAACCATATTCTGGATTATCTGCTACAGTTTTTCTTCAAATGTCTCTCAATATGTTTCCCTCCCCACATCTACTGTTAACCATAAAAATAAGTAGATTTTCTTTTCTCTATATCCCTCCAAATCTGTTCCCCTCTCATTGCATAGTCAGGATTCATTTTAAATCTCTTACTTTCTGCTTCCCCATAGTTTGGATTTGCATGAACCCTAGTATTTTGATTCTAGTAGTTTATATGGAAAAACTTTGAAAGATATCATGAGGTATATAGGGGTTATGTTGTTCCATTATAAATAATGTGTTTAATAAAAAATGCTGATTGGCCAAAGGCAGACAGGAAGTATGGGCAGGGCTACCAGACTAAGAAGTCTCGAGGAACAGGCAGAATGCAGCAGAATGCCAGAGAGAAGCCAAAAGAAACAGAGGACAACTATGCTGCTCTGAGAAAAGGTACTGAGCCGCATGGCTGAACAAGATAAGAGACATGGGTTAGTTTAAGGGTAAAGAGCTAGCAAGTGATATGCCTGGGCCTGAGGCTGATCAGCCTAAAACTATTGTAAACATCTGTGTGTCTCTGTGGGTTTGTTGGTCTGAGGACCTAATCCTTGAAGATAGGCCCAAAAGTCCGGGCCAGAAACCTCCTACTACAATGTGGGGAGGTCATTTGGTAGAATATTCATTTGCTCAGTTGAGCATTGGTGCTGGTGGTAGGTTATCATCTTACAAAGTAAGGTTATAGGAAGATATCACTGGCAGATAAAATAAACTGAAGCTCAAAGTTTGTGTCAGTTTTGTGCATATTATCCAAGTGGAGAAAACTATATTAACCCATTAGCCGAGTAGATGGAAAATAGGCTGGCATAAGAATGTAGGTTCCCCAAGAGCAAGGACACTGAGTCTTAAAGATTGTTTAAAATGTCTAAATGTTGACTATTGAATTTACAGTGATGAATAGACCTGCCTTCTGCTCCTCAGCGTTTTTATTCTTCTACAAAGGTATAATAGAAAGTTATTGATGACTTAGGTCTGATGGCCCTCTTTTGTTAGTATCCCTACTATCACTGTTATCCACATTTTCTTTAACACTGGTAGGTATTAAATCCTATTTTAAAATAACATGAGTGAGAGGAGCAAAGAGGGAGATAAAATGGATATCTTGATATAGGAAGCCAATGTGGGGTTGGAAAGAGACTGGTGCTAGGGAAACCTCCAAGAACTCACAGGATGTCCCTGGCGAGGTCTCCAAACAATAGTGGAGGGTGTGCCTGAGCAAGACTTCCCCTATGGTTAGGTGGGTGACCACCCTGGGTGTCATCACAGAATCTACATCCAATAATGAACAAAGGTGGAGGCAGAGATTCATGGCTGAGCACTGGGCAGAGCTGCTGGTCCAGCTGAGAGCAGGGGAGGGGTCTATGTGAGCAATGGGATGGGGGTTGTAAGGTGAGTTCCTGCAGTGATGGCTAGTTGGAGCTCCGGGAAGCTCACTGAATCAAGAGTGGCCATTGGGCATTCATCCGGAAAGGGAGCTAGGCCCACCAAGGCATGAGCAGTGTGTGGACCCTCGAGGGGTGGGATCAGACTGTATTCCTGTGAGTGGGTTGGCACCTTGGAGTCTATTCCATATAGAGGAACACCTAACCCAGCCCAGCAATGACTTTGGGATGAGTAAATCTGACTTGCCTGGAGTGGATGTGCCACACTGAGCTGACCCACCTTGGGACTTCTTGATCTTTTGGGAGAGGGGGATGGGTAGATAGGGCAGGTCGAAGATGAAGGCTGACTGGGAGGGATTGGGAGGGGGAAGGGAGGGGTAGCAGGGGGATACATAGATAAAAATGACATTTTTTACTAAAATAAATAAATTAAAAAAAACACGTCAACATGCTAACTTTTCTAAGCATAGGTTTTATTTTGATATTTATTTATTTCACACTAAGGAACAACCAGCTTGCTGTGCATGTGTGTGTGTGTGTGTGTGTGTGGTGTGTGGTGTGTGCGTGTAAGTGAAAAGAATATTTTGTCCCTTTTTGTTTTTGTTTTGACATAGAACTTGTGTCTGGAATTCAGTCTAGAATCCATCTCACTATGTACCCCAGCCTAGCTTTAAAGTCATCACAAGACTCTTCTGCCTCAGCCTCCAGTATGCAGTGATTATAGGCAAGTGCCACTGTTCTCAGCCATTGTGTCTCTTCGTTGATCTATCATCTGCTAAGGTTTTGCTGTGGTAATGGCTTGTAAACTGAGATGCTTGAGTTGACCTATATCCAAGACATTTCTTTGTCTGCATTATGGGCGCTTTATTTTTTGTTTATTCTTTCTTGTTTTCTGGAGAATGTTTGACCAAAAGAACATTCTTTTGTATTTGTACTTGCTGAGTTGTAGATACCATCATATGTTATTTATTTCACTGGTTGTAGATACCATCATATGTTATTTGTTTTACTGTGTTTGTTTCTTGTCTTATAGTGCAAATAGAACTATCCACTATAGACTCTTTTGGAATAATTATACTGTATACTGTAAAGATTTGTCACTCAAACTGACTTAATAACACAACGGTTTCCCAAGTAGCCAGGCAGGAAGTACAGGTGGGGTGACTAGACTAGGAGAATTCTGAGAAGAGGAAAAGCAGAGATTCAGTCACCAACCAGAAATAGATGAAGCAACATGAGAATGCCTTACTGAGAAAAGGTACCAAGCCATGTGACAAAACATAGATAAGAATTATGAGTTTATTTAAGTGTAAGTGTTAGTTGGAAATATGCTTGAGCTACTGGCCCAGCAGTTACAATAATATTAAGTCCATGAGTCAATTATTTGAAAAGTGGCTGCTGAGTGTTTGGTAGATTCTGGCAGGGCAGAAACTTCCATCTACAATAGACATATTGTGTGATCCAGTAAAAGACGGGCCTATTAATTTCTCAGAGATATGTAACAAATTAGACTAGGTGTTTTAAGTAACAGAAAATTATGTCTTGGCAGTGTTACCATCTCTTTGAAAAATACTAGAGAAAAATGCTTTAGACCTCCTTCCTGACTAATGCTAGTTATTTGCAGCAGCATAACTTCAGTCCTCATAAAGTATGTAAGTATGTGTATATATGTAGATCAATTCTCTCTCTCCCTCCCTCCCTCCCTCCCTCCCTCCCCCTCTCTCTCTGTGTGTGTGTGTGTGTGTGTGTGTGTGTGTTTTCTGGCATGTGCTCACTTGTGTATGGAATGCAGAAGTTGGCACTGTGTGTCTTCCTCAATTGTTCTCCACCTTATCTTTTGAGTCAAAATCTCTGGTTAAACATGTAGTTCACTGCATTAGCTAGTCTGGCTAGGATGCAAGCTTCAGGAGTCTTCCTGTCTCTGCTTCATTAGTACTTCATTTACATATGTGTGCTACTTTATCTGGCTTTTTATGTGTTCTGAGGATAAAACTCATGCTTTCATCCTCGGATGGCAAGCATTTTAGCAACTGAACTATTTTGTCACCTTCTTCCTTTCGTTCTTTCTTTTTAATATAAGGATACAAAACAGCCTCTCTACTCCAGTTTAACCAAGTTAAGATTTACTTAACTAGCATCTGCAGTTGTCACAGTCTGAGGTACTGGGCTTAAGACTTCAGCATGTATGAATTTTAATGGTAGCTCCATATAATTTGATTCATAACAACTGATATTTATCAGAAACTGATGTGTGTTGTATCAGAAGTACATTAAGCTTTATAGTTTTGCATTCATCTTGTAATCTAGTAGTCTCTTAAACCATTTCTAACTAACTCACTTCATTTTACTTAGGTACTATGAGATAGCATCTTACCTTTAGTTTACACCTCATAGATTTTCCTCTTGCTCTAGGCTTCCTGTGACCCAACCATACACATGATTAGCTCAGAGTATGACAAAGTTGATGACCTCATGGATAAGCCAAATATAGTGGCACAAGCCTGAAATCCCAATACCTAGAGGGCAAGAGTAGGAGGATTGCAAATTTGAGGTCATTCTAGGTAACAATTTAGCAAACTGCCTAAAAAACTTCTGAGATTTGTGTGGGTAGTAATTGGCCAATGCTGCTGCTTGAGAACCGATGAATCAAAGCTTTCTAATCATGTTCCAAGGTGAGCAGATGATAGATTTCTTTCAGGTCAAATACCAGTCACCAGTAGCAATGATCCACTCACTAGTACAGATGTGTATTATTTAATTTCCATTGTATTTCTTCATTTCCTCACTCCTATTGCCTGAGTTACCATCTTGAATAACTACTGGTACAAAACCTTTATTTCAAGTTCTTTGAGTTCTATTTTAACCATTATCTAAGGTTAAACTCTTTAACATTAGATCAATTTTCTTAATCTTGAAATGTTAGCGATAGACTAACAAATGAGAAATATATTAATTTATGTAAAGAAAGAATGGGTTAATTATATGTAGTATGTTTGTTAAGTACGATAGTTTCTGTATCACCCTAATCTTTCATTAATTCCCAGAAATACGTGAGATGGATCTGAGTCATGTGGCCAGAAGTCCAGAGTCATAATAAATCATAGAGTGAAAAGAAAGGTATTCTCTAATGGAAAGAAGTCAGCAAAGTACCTAGATGCCCTGGCTAATAATAGTTATCCTCAGAAGATACCTGGCTGAATTGTTTTCTTCTCCTTCTTCTATTCCTATTAGTCTTAGATTTGATCATTTCATAGTGTCCCAGGTTTCCTGAATGTTTTGTACCAGGAGTTTTTTTTTTTTTGATTTAACATTTTCTTTGATCATTGTATCTCCTTCTTCTATTGTGTCTTCTATGCCTGAGCTTCTTTCGTCCATCTCTTGTATTCTGTTGGTAAAACTTGTCACCGTCGTTCCCATTTGAATTTCTAAATTTTTACTTCCAGATTTTTAACTTATTTAAAGTTTTTCTTTGTTGGTCCAATTTCCATCTTCAGGACTTGGACAGTTTTATTTATTTCCATCTACTGTTTATATTTTCACAGAGTTCTTTGTGGGATTTATTAATTTCCTCTTTAAGGACCTCTATCATATTTATAATAGCTGTTTTAAGGTCTTTTTCTTGTACTTCAGCTATGTTGGAACATTCAGTGTCCGCTCACTATGGTAGCGTTGCTTATCTCTAGTGGAGACATATTGTCCTTGCTGTGATTAATTGTGTAGGTATCTGGAATTAGCAAGATTATAATTTTAGGTGCTGATAAATGGTCCTGTCTTTGTTGAGTAGGTGATTTGTTCCTTGGTGTTTATTTCCTCTCTGGTTTTTAGAAGAGTATGGTGGCTGTGTGTTGCCCTTCAGGAAATCTTATGGGATCCTGATAGCTGTGGCCACTGGTGTTTCCAGATAAAATGTGCTTCTGGATACTGGGACCCGAGATTTAGAAATAAGAATATGAGGAAGTGGTGGTAGGGCTTAAGAAGATGGATGAAAGCTGGGTGTTCCACAGGATTTGTTTAGTTAATCTCCTTGGAATAGGAACAGGGCGTGAGGAGAAGGCATAACAGAAGGTCTGTTAGAAAGCTGGAGATGAGATTGGGAGGAATGGAGGGAAAGTGAGGATTTGCGTGTTTTATCCTGTGTGTGTGTGCGCGCGCCCGCTTTCTAGCCTCTAGGGATTCTCTTATCTCTAATTTTTATTTTCCTGTAAGAGCTTTAGTAGGATTGCAGATACTTGTGCATCCAGGTTGATTTTATTTGTGTTTTGTGGATTCAAACTCAGGTCATCACATTTGTACAGCAGGCACTTTTACACATGTACCTGGCTGTCCAGACTCTTCTCCTCTCTCTTTGAGGAGACCTTAAAATGTTCGAGGCTGGCATGTTGCTCTAGCATGGATGAAGTCTGGGCTAGATCTATAGCACTACATAAAACAAGGTAATGCACACCAGTAGTCCCACTATAAAAGTTGGCACTGTGCATACCTAGAATCCCAGCACATAGGAAGTGGAGGCCGGAGGATCAGAAGTTCATTGTATGCTTAGCTACACAGTTCAAGGCAAACCTAGGAAATGTACGAAACTATCTCAACAATCAAAGAAGTGTAAGGAGAAACAGCAACAGTTTTGCTGTCATGAGCAAACCATGCCCATGGAAGTTCATTTTCAGAGAATAACGCAGACCAAAAGTAAAACAGGAGGTGAATATAATAATTGCTGAGGGTCTGGAAACCAGGCTTTTCATTCTGGTCTTACAAATAATGAACTAATTGATTTGACCAGTTCTAATTTTTAGCTTTCTTGTCATGTGTAATATTAAAATATTCTTTTACTACTTCTAAAGACCTTGGACTTTGAACATTTTTATAATTCTACAAAAAGGATAAATAATATGTATATTTGAGAAAGTGTGATTTTTTGGTAATAATATTAGTGACTAGCTACTATTACATTGATTGCTGTGTGCTAGGTATGGAGCTGAGCAAGTTACTTAGATTCTAACTTATAAATATAGTAGTCCTTTATTTGTAAAAAACACAGTAAGCAAACAATCTAAACAAAATTACAGGCATAACAAGAGGCACAACCATGATTTCAACTCTTACTAAGGATAGGTAAAGGGTCATTAATTTATTTGCTGATGTTTTTAAGTAGGATCTTTCTATATTTCCCAGGCTGATCTGAAACTCCTGAGTACAAGTAATTTGTTTTCTTCAGCCTCTTGAGCTGACTACTTTCTGTAGCTTGGCTTTTAGTCATTCGACTAGAGATTACCTTCAATTTAAGTGAAGCATTTGAGTCAGTATCAGAAGGCTAGAATCTGATTGACTACTCAGTGCAGATATAAACATGAGAAACTGTCTTCTCTAGTCTAGTTTCTAGGTTCTCTAATTCTAAGCATAGCATCTCCCAATGCCCTGGGCTAACTTTCTAAACAAAAAACTGCCTGAAGCTGCTCTGTAGCTGTGTCTTTTAAGGCCTAAACACTTAGGGCACAAGGGAAGTGACCGGGGCCCCTTGAAGAGAAGCAGTCTTTCATAACCCTGGCTTCAGTATGTTTGGGAGATCCTTTGTTATGAAGGTGACTTTCAGGCCTAACTGAATGTGACTTTTTCCCCTTTTTTTCTTTCAGTGAAACACTTCCAGAATCTTATTCTCTGGACCTAACTCCAGTCAAGTTGGCATGTGTAGCACTTATTTGTAGTGAACTATATTTGCCAAGTTGTAGCTTAGGAAAAAAGAATCCGACTCATATCCTCAGTTACCATAAATTTGTAGTCTTTCCAGAGGCCCAGGACACTGTGCTGCTTCCATTTTTCCAGTATTTTAGGTTCCCACTGTGTAGAGTTTCAGAAGAAATCAAAGTTGGTGGCTTTGTTGTCTTATTTAATCTCTGACTGCTTTGGACCATTTCCAGAGTAAGGAGCACAGCAGCATGAGAGACAAAGGCTAGAGAGGTAGAATGATTGAGAGATAGATAGATAGATGTGGGTGGGGAGTAGCAAAGATAATAAGAGCTTTTTTCACCTTGAATTTTATTTTAACCGATGCCCTCTTTTCCAAGTACCTTCTCCTTCTTTTATTTCAGGATAGGATGTTAAATGACATTTTAATATTTGATATACAAAATTCTTTTTTAAAAACCACAATATAAATTATGGATTACAGCTTCTGACATGTGACACTGAGTTTTCATAATGAAAAATCACTGGAAGGTGATCTTTGAAAGTAAAAATACTTTTGAGTTATGTGTGCTTATGTCTTGTTTCTACATGTCTATTAATTGCTATGTTGTCTATTAATTAAACAGACACAGAGATTTTTAAACAGGATTTTTTTAAAAAAAATAAAGGACATATATGAGAAAAAATTCACAAAAGAAACAAAGACTTAACCTCACCAATGTGCATACTTGTATTGATGTGAAATTGATCACTTATGGTGATGAATTTTATGTGTTCACTTCCACTGAAGAATACAGACATTTCACCAAACATTTTCTGCATGGACTTATGTGCATCTTTCCACATGAGATGAGTATTTGAATCAGGAGACTGGTTATCAGTTCCTCTAGGATAGTGGTTCCCAACCCCTTGAAGGAGAATGGAACAACTTTTTCACAGGGGTTACTTAAGGCCATCAGGAAACACAGATATTTACATTAGAATTCATAATAGTAGCAAACAGTTATGAAGTAGCAATGAAATCATTTTAATACCAATAAACTAATATGTTATGCCTATCATGTGCTAACAGCCTATTATATCAGTACTATGCAAAATTAATGTTTGAGTCTTGGTATATCAAAATGTTTTCAGATTTGAAAATTATATAATGTAATATAATTATTTAAGATGGTGTGGTAACAGAGGATTAGTGATAAGTCCCCAATATAATAAATTCTTATTTTAAACACATACAGACTAGAAATATACAATGTGAAGATGAAGGTCTTGATAAGGCCAAGCTTCTTTAATCCAAAGTCAGGCAAAAACCACTGGAGAGAATGGGGAGAGGTGTATATCTGTCATATTCTTCAGAAGAAATGAAACCTGCCAACTCTTTGAGCTTAGACAGATTCTAGACACCAAAATGTAGTTTGTGACCCTTTTTAGATGTCATCCTAGCAAAGGAGTAGATGTGAATATTGGAAAAATTTAAAGAATAGACACATCCAAAGCAGTGGATAAAGTGGCACTCCTAAAGTTGGAAAACTGTGCAAATAAATACCTTTTATGGCCTTTAGGAGAATCCAGAGAAATAAAATTGTATAATATGTTTACTCAGTTAAGGCTTTTTAATGGGATTATTCATGGAGTAACTGGTAATTAAAACACGTTTCAAACACTTAAAATATATCAATAAAGGAATAGTTAAAAGCTATAGTACATTAATAATATGACAAGTATCTACTTCAAAGAATGAGATGACTTAAGTGAATTGATGAAAATTTGTCCTTGATATGTTGGTTAGTTTATAAAACAATTTGCAAATGACTGTAGTTATGATATTGTTCTTGTAAAAATAAATTCAATTTCAATGTGTGTGTATAATGGTTAAGGAGATGTTGGGAAATGGTGCATACAAAATAATATTAATCGTAGTTATCTTTGAATGCAAGGGTTGGGATCACAGACTAAATCCCATTTCCCTATGCATTATTTTCTTGCTTGTTTTACAATAAGCATAGAATTCTTTGTCAAAAAATTAAGGTAGAAAATATTGTATCAAAAAGAGATCTTCCTAGTTGGATTCTTGCAGGAACACACTACCATAAAAATTCTTGTTGCCTTCCTTATGAGGTCTTGGCCTCAGAGAAATTCTCAGATTTTTATAATATCTAATCTGATACTCATATTAAATAAATATAGTACTTAAAATAGTAAGACAAGTGTGCAAATGTAATTCAGATGCAATCCCATCACAATTCCCCCCTCTTCACCTTTCTGTTGCCCCCTTCTTCATACTCTTTCACATTCTCAGTATTTTCCTATTTCTCTTCATAGCTCACCTATGTATATACTATTACTCTCTCCACCCTGCGTGATAAAACCTCTTTTTTTTGTGTGTCATGGACTTCCTTTCTAGTTTCCTGGATCTTATCCATATTTATTCCCACTTAAATACAAATGTTTAATATTTAGAAGTTGAGTTCTATATTTGAGAGAAATAATATAACCTTTGAATTTCCAGATCTGGATTACTTCACTCAGAATGACTGTATCCATCTCTATACATTTACCTGTGGATTTAATAATTTTCTTTTTCTTATCAATTGAATAATATTCTATGGTTTAAATGTACCACATTACTTTATCCACTCATTAGTTGATGGAAATCTAGATTGTTCCCATTTCCTGGATATTGTGAATAGAGCAGCAATAATCATGACTGACTGGGTAGCTGTAGAGCAGAATGCCAAATACTTTGAGTGTATGCCAAGGAGTCATATAGCTTAGTAACATGGAAGCTCTAGTTTTAGTTTTTTAAAGAAACATCCACAAAAATGTTCATATTAGCTATACCTGTGTATATTCCCACCAATAGTAAATCAGGTTCTTTTTTCCTCAAAGTCTCACTGTTGGCTGTTCTTGGTTGCCAACTTGATATCTAGAAATAACTAAAATCCAAGCAACTGTGTACAATTGTGAGGGATTTTGTCCTAATTAAAACATTTGAAGTGCAAAGTCCCGCTTTTAATCTGAATTCAAAAGATTCAGACCTTTTGAACTGGGAAATTACACCTGTAACCTGGACAATACTTTCTGCTGACACCTTACATAAAGGGCATGGAAACCTGCTTTCTTTTTTTGCCTGACTGCTCTCATTCTTGCCAGAAAGCCCATTTCTTCACTAGCATTAAAGCCTAAGTTTTGTTATTCTAGAAAAATCTAATATGCTCACCAATAGTTGTTGTCATTTGTTTTCTTATTGACAGTCATCCTGGCTGCATTGAGAGGGAATCTTAAAGCAGTTTTAATTTTTATTTCCTTATCATTTCATCTGATAATAACATACACACTGGGTCATTCTTTTGAAGGTTTGAATGTAATTATCTCCTAAAGGCTCATAGGGAGTAGTATACCATAGGCTTTATTGAAGTAGGTATGATACTGTGGCTTTATTGAAGTAGGTATGACTTTGTTGGAGGAAGTATGTCACTGTGCCTGTAGACTTTGAAGACTCATATATGCTCAAGCCACAACTAATGTCTCAGTTTACTTCTTGTTGCCCGTGGGATCAAGATGTAGCATCGTCTCCACTCTCAGCTCCTTCTGTAACACTGTGTCTACCTGCATGCCACCATGTCCTGCCTATGATAGTAAGGACTAAACCTCTTAAACTGTTAACCACCCACTTAAATGTTTTCCTTTATAAGGGTTGCCGTGATAATGATGTTTCTTTTCACAGCAATAGAAACCCTAACTAAGACACTTTTTTGTTTAATATGATTTCTTTGCTCATATTTTTGGCAATTGAACCTCTAAATCTTAAAATAAGATACAAATTATTTTAAATTTTAAAACATGAAAATCTAAATATAATTATACATTCTAAAGAGTTATTTAAAATATATTTTAAAATATATACCAAGGTTTGTAAGTTTACTAGAAAGGTAAAGGTGCTGTAAAGGTGCTAGCTGTCAAGATTGGTGACCTGAGTTCCATCCCTAAAATTAACATAATAGTACATGAGAACTGATTTCCACAAGATGGTTTCTTACTTCCACTTGTGGGTTGGGGCATATGCACACATGTTCATATGAACACGCACATGCGCACACACACACACATATACTATACACACACACAAATATACAAGTAAATAAGTAAATAAATAAATGTGGTAAACATTTTAAACAGGTTGTTGTTTCCTACTCCTTTCATGGCATAGGGTCCATGTAAAAAGGTAAAGGCACACAGACAGTTTGCACCTGAAAGTTCTGTCTCAATATCTGTGTGGAGAATAGAGATAGACTGAGCCAGGAAGGCAAGGTTCTCACAGAACCAGATGCCTATATTTTCTAAAGGTGGACACAATGTCAGGTTTTTGGCCTCAGGAGAAATCAAAAGATAGCTGTTCACTAAATAGTCTGTGTGGTTAAGGCAGAAGAAATACTGGAGAAAGGCCTGTAGATGAAGGAGTGTGAGTTACAAAGAAAGAAATTCTCAAATTCTGGAAACTGTGATTTGGAATCTAGAGCACATTGGTCTGGTCATCAAAAAACTTAGGCCTTGGTATCTATTGGCTGGGATTCTATGTGGTTCTGTGTATGTCAGGTTTCAGCATCATAGGCAAAAAAAAGCACATGGAAACACATAGAATCATCAAAGAGGACACCATACACTGATTTCACCAGAAGAATGATGGATCATTGTCGTGGAATGATTGTTTAACCATGCAAAGATGTGTTGCATTTGTTTATGTTGTGGAATATTTGTTTAACTATGTAAGATGTGTTGTGCTTAATGATGTAAGGATGTGTTACTGTTTTACCTTTCTTGCCTAAGGTACCTGTTTGGACTAATAAAAAGCTGAATTGCCAATATCAAGGGAGGATGTATAAGCAGAACTTCTAAGCAGAGACAATAAGTAGAAGGAAGAAATTTAGGCTCAAGGGAAAAAGAAAAGGAGATGCCGGGGAGACATCAGGGGCCAGTCAGCCAGCCATACACTGAGGAAACAGGAAAGTAGGATATACAGAATGACAAAAGGGCAAAAAGCCCAGGGGCAATGTATGGGTAAATATTAACAAGTTAAATTAAAATAGCTAGTGGGGTAAGCCTAAGCTAAGGCCAAGCATTAATAATTAATATAAGTCTCTGTGTCTTTATTTGAGAGCTGTTTAGCAGCTCAAAGAAAAATGCCAGCTACAGATTGTTTTTCCTGGCAAATAAATTGTATCAAAAGACTGAGAGAAAGAAAGAAAGAAAGAAAGAAAGAAAGAAAGAAAGAAAGAAAGAAAGAAAGAAAGAAAGAAAGAAAGAAAGGAGAGAAGGAAGGAAGAAAATAATTCCAGGAGGGAAGGAAAGAAAGAAGGAAGGAAGGAATTATTTCATGTTGGTTCTTATAAAGCATACTTGATAGAAAAATTCAAACATTCCACATTCCTTTATGTAGCATTCCTTTATTAGTATTTATATGGTGTTTTTAATTCTTTAATAATTTTAACCTTTTTTCTATATTTACATTACATATCATTAAAAATGTAGTTGTGAATGTCTTCAATATTAGTATTCAGGAGGTATTGGCAAGAATTTCTCCAAGTTTCTGGTTAGCCAGGGAGCCTTAAATAAGACCTCATCTCAAAAGAAGTTCATAGCTTGATATTTTTATGTTTCAGTAAGTGTTATTTAGTATTGTTCACTTTAAAAATAACATTAGTGTGAATGCATGAGTGCCTTTGCACACATGTAGAAGGAAATCAGAGGAAAGCTTTTGGATATTGGGTCTGTCTCATAAATGTATACAATTTCTTCAGATGTAACTCAGGTCATGAGACTTGTGTGGCAAGTGATTTTGCCCACAGAACCATTTTGCAGGGCCCAGTATTTTTCTTGAATGGAGATAGATTACTTGTAAATATTTTTATCATTTCAAGGTTTGGCTTTATGTTAGATGTGGCCAGAACTCCCTATTAATGTTAAAGATTTCTGTGATACTCTGAATACTAAAGCTCACTATTCCATGAGTTATAATTGCTTTTCTGATCGCCTTGGTAGAAATTCACACTAATCAGGGTTTTACTTCCTTTTCAGAGTTTTTGGATAGTTCTGTTTTTAGCCCCAGGGAATTTTCTCAATGCAATGTTACATCCATCAATACCTGGTAAAGCTGTAGTAAGAGGTTTCTGG
Source organism: Phyllotis vaccarum (assembly GCA_033318265.1). Taxonomy (NCBI): domain Eukaryota; kingdom Metazoa; phylum Chordata; class Mammalia; order Rodentia; family Cricetidae; genus Phyllotis; species Phyllotis vaccarum. The sequence continues at coordinate 133,517,374 of JARWLC010000013.1, read as the reverse complement.
CCCGGACTTTCAGGCCTAGCTTCAAGGTTTAGGCCCGCAGACCCACGGACCGGCAGAGACACACAGATATTTACAATAGTTTTCAGCTGATCAGCCTCAGGTCCAGGCATATCACTTGCTAACTCTCTACCCTTCATCTAACCCAGGACTCTTATCCTGTTCAGCCATGGGACTCGGTACCTTTTCTTAGAGCAGCATAGTTGTCCTCTGCTTCTTCTAGCTTCTCTCTGGCATTCTGCTCTGTGCTTCCTGTTCTCAGAGTTTTCTTAGTCTGTCAGCCCCGCCCACACTTCCTGCCTGCCTTTGGCCAATCAGCGCTTTTTATTAAACCAGTGGGTAGGACAATTATTTACAATGTAACAACTAAAGCACTTGAGAAAAAACTCTTGAAGGTCCTGTAATTCTGTTATTATGTATCTGTGTCTTCATTGGCCTGTCTTTCAAGCATTAGTGACATAGGCCACTCTGACTCTCAATTACATCATAATTTAGGGGGATATTTGAGTTCCTCCAGGGTTCCACTGCCTGTATTGTGACCTGTTAGTTTTCTCTGGATACTAAGATGGTATAATTAGAAAATGCACAACATTTATTCCTGATACATTTTGCCTTATTTTGTCTTAGTTATTTACTAGTTACTTTTCTCATTGTTGTGATAAAATGCTTGGCCTAACAGCCTAAGACAGAAAAGAGTTGTTCTGCCTCATTTTCCCCAAAAGTATAGTCCATCATAATGGAGAAAACATGGTGATAGGCTTAGTTCCAGCAGCCATGGTGGCTAGGCATCTAGTATCACTACATAACCAGGAAAGAAGTAGAGTACTTAGGCCAGCATGAGGCTATACTGTAGCCTAGAGGACCGGCTCTCCAGACACCCACTCCTTCCAGCATGACCTCACCTTCTAAATGGTTCACAACCTCCCAAAATAGTGCTGCCAGATAAGTAAAGAGTCAAGTGTTTGAAAACATCCACATTCAATTCCCAAGGAGCTGGTGAAGGTAAAATGGTCAGTTTATCCCAAACAACACCAGAAACAGATATCTACTTTCAGATACATCTCAGTACCATTTCATGACTAAATTCTACTCTAATTTGAAACTTGTCTTTTTGTTTCTAATGCTTATTTCTATCACTTTGCTTGCTTCTTTATTGAAAATAGATTTTTTTCCTCACATAATATATCCTGATTACTTTTTTCCCTCCCTATAATCCTCCCACTTTTCCCACCTCTATTTCCATCCAGATATGTTCCATTTCTGTCTCTCATTAAAAACCAAACTGACTTCTAAGGAATAATAATAAAATAAGATATAAAACAAAAACTAACACATTAGAATTAGATGAAAAAAAAACAACAAAAACAGAAAGACAAGATACCAAGAGAAAGCAGAGGAAACAAAAACCCATTTATTTGTACACTTAAGAATCCATAAAGAAAACTAGAAGCCAGCAGATTAAGGAAAGAATCCTTGCAGGTCCTGGGCATGCTTATTTGGTGTCTGTGAATTCCTATGAGCTTTGCTCATGTCGCCTTAGTTGGCTATGACTGTTTCGTTGTCTTCCATTCCCTCTGGCTCTTGTACTCTTTCTAAATTCTCTTATGAGTGAACTGAGCACTGAGGTGAGGGATTTGATGAAGATACCCCATTTAAAGCTGAGTATTTTGAGGTGTTTTGCTCGCTATATTTTGTCCAGTTGCGAGTCTCTGTGTTTGTTCCCATCTGCTGCAGGAGGAAGCTTCTCTGATGATGGCTGAGTGAGACACCGGTCTCTGAATATGGCAGAATGTCATTAGGAGAAATCTTATTGATACTTTTCTTTTATAGCAGTATTCTTTGGTTTTTACTGTAGATCCCCAGATTATCTACTATCAGGTTCTTGGTGAAAATGGTATTGGTTATGGGTTCCATCTTCTGAAGTGAGCCTTGAGTCAAATCAGATTAATAACTGATTGGTTATTTCCACAAGCTTTGGGCACCATTGTCCTAGCATACTTTACAGGTGTTACAACATTTTATATCAATGGCTTTGTGGCTGCTTTGGTATTTATTTCTCTTTTGGTTATGTGCAGATTAGTTTTCTGTACTCCACCTGGGTTATGTGTGGGATTCTTGTGGGACTCTTTGCCCAACAATTCAATTAGATGTAACTCAATCATGGTACTGGAAGACTCATTTGATGACAAAGGATGGGTCAGTTGGAGGGGGTGGGTTCTGTATTTTGCCATTATTTGGCAATTTCAGATAGATCTGTTTCATATATATTTACATTTTAGGAAGCTTCTATTCTATTAGGTTTCCATACTACCCCTCAGATGGCCCTCAATTTATGCCTTATCTCCCTGTATTCCTCCCTCATTCTACTCTTTTCTACTCCTCAATTTATGCTCTTATTCAAGTCCCTGTCCACCCATAACTACCTTTACTATTTCCTTTTCCTAATGAGATTTACGCCACCCCTGTCTCTTACTGTATACTTAACTTCTTTGGCTCTATGAATTGTAGCTTGTTTATTGTTTGTTCAATAGCTAATATCCACTTGTAAGCAAATGCATACTATATTTCTCTTTCTGTGTCTTGATTATTTTTTCTAGTTCCATTCATTTATCAGCAAATGTCATGATTTCATCTTTTAATGCCCGAATAATAACCCTATTGTATACAGTTACCACATTTTCTCAATTCATTCATCCGTTAAGGGACATCTAGGTTGTTTCCAGTTTCTGGCTGTTATGAAGAGGGCAGCAGTAAACATGGCTGAGCAAGTATCTCTGTGGTAGGAACAAGAATCCTCTGTATACATACCCAAGAGTTGTGGATCCAAACCTTGAGGATAGGTCCAAAATTCCAGGCCACAAGACTAGGCTGGAAAGTCCAGGCCAGAAACCTAATGCTACAAAGAGTGGCATAGCTGGATCTTCATGTATATTGTTTCCCAATTTTCTCAGGAATTGCTGTAGTGATTTCAGTAGCAGCTGTACAAGTTTGCATTCCCACCAGCAATGGAAGTGTTTCTCTTACTCCACATCCTCACCATCATGAGCTGTCATTTGTTGTTCCTAGTCATTTTATCAGGTTTAAGATGGAATCACAAATTTTGATTTCCATTTCCCCTGATAGCTATAGGTGTCGGACATTAAACTTTCTCAGCCATTTGAGATTCTTTTTTTGAAAGTTCTCTTTAGCTCTCAGTGTTTTTTGGTTTGTTGATGAATAGTTCCTTTGAATCTTAATATACCTGGGAAGTTAGCCCTTTAAGAGATGTGTAGTAGGTCAAAATTTTCTCCCTTTCTGTAGGCTGTGACTTTGTCCTAATGACGATATTCTTTGTCATGCCGAAGCTTTTCAGTTTAATAAAGTTACATTGATTAATGGTGTTCTGTTCAGAAAGTTGTCTTCTATGCCAATGAGTTCAAGGATATTCCCCACTGTTTTGCATCAGGCTCAGTGTTCAGGCTTCATGTTGAAGACTTTGATCTTTTGGAGTTGTGTTTTATGTGTAGTAATAAATATGGATTTATTTAGATTCTTCTACATGCAGCTGTCTGATTTGACCAGCACCCTTTTCTGAAGATACCATCTTGTTTTTTAATTACTCTGTCTGAACAAATTTTCAAAGAAGTGAAACGCACCTATTTTCTTTAAAATGTTTCATTAGCATATTAATGAGTTATCTATAACTGTTATAAGATACTTGAGAAAAGCAATTTAGAGGCAATCTTTATTTCAGATTTCAGATGTTTCAGTGTGCTTGGCTGGCTTTGTATTTTTAGGCTATGAAAAGTCATGACATCATGAGAGGTGGGTAGTGTAGTAGGCTGGGGAAGCAGACTGGAAAGAGAGAATCAAGAACAAATACTACCTTTCAAGGGAACACCTACTTCTTTTTGGGCTCTACTTCCTAGGTGTTCCACCACTTCTAAGAGACTCATTAAGCTATGAATCCATAAACCCACTGATAATGTCAGAGATATCAGATCTCATGAACCAGAAACTCCCAAGCAGCCACATCACCAGTTTTTTGCAAAATGTCTCCAGCACAGGAGCTTTTAAGGGGAACATTTAAGATTCAGCATAACAATAAAACCATGGCTAAAGGCTATTTTGATGTTTTCATCAAATGTATTCAATCCAGTGTATTTACCCTTCATTTTTAATTCCCTTAGATAACGAGAAAGGAGTTACTTTGATACCTTTATTTCTTCCTTTGGAGAGATCCATGTCCCTTACCACAAATCAGGAGTTCTTTTGTATAGTATCTTTGATCCTAAGCAAGACTAATGGCCAGGCAGTAGAGAAGTATGTCCCTGGCAGTCAGGATCCATAACAGCTTACTTATTTGACTCTTGCCACATACCAAATCATGTATGTAATTGATAAAGATATAGCCTGCATAAATTATAATATCTGGATAAAATGTTTGCATAAAATTCCTAAAAAAAAAAACTAGACTTCTTGGTTAGTCAAAAGGTAAATTTAAGACCTTAAAAATGTTGATCAAGTTATACTTTTGAGCAATCAATTAAGCTTTCACAATTTCTATTACAGACTAAACCATGGTTCTATGAGCTTGAGGAAGCTCTTGTTTATTTATGTTATTTCTCAGCCTCAGCCAGAAATTTAATGTAGAATATTTGGGAGAGGAATTAGAAGGGAAAATGAAAACAAGCTTATGAGTGTTACTAGCTGTGGCCAGTCTTCACCAAGAAAATGAGATGATTTTTCTAGCATTTCATCTGTCATGTTTATTTTTCAAAAAGAATTATTTGAGTTTTTCCAGGTTATGAAACAACCTTCACAAGCAGCAGCGGCAGCAGCAGCGCAGCAGAAGCATAAGCTGCTTGGCTGATTATCTCAGTGCTGACCTGTAAGCAGCTCCCTCTAGGGTGAAATGCAATTGAGTCTCTATTAACTCCAGACTGGAGTGATTCCACAGCAGTCTTGGTTATCAGTCTCAGAGCACATTGAGTTAAGTAGGAAGGCACATGGTGGGTAATAGTTTTGTGGTGCAGATGATGATCAGTGAGAGACTAAGCTGCAAATTACTTTTCTGGGGTTGTTGAAGATAGGAAATCAGGGGGAAAGTTGAGGTTGAGCTGCAAGGTTTGGTTTTTCATCTGCTGGAAATGGTCTTGCTCTGTGGGTTAAAGGCAGCTACAGCACTCATGAATACGTACTGTTTGTGGTTACTGCCATTGATTAGCTACAGTGTGTAGCTGACTTGATGACCCTGAAAATACTACTATTGAAGCCCTGAGAAGTAGTACAGAATGGCATATCCATAGATGCATTGAGTTTTCTGTGACCACATGGAAACTGAGTGAGGTAATTCAGATGTAAAATGCTGCAACACTGTATAGGGTGTGTTGGGAACCACTATTTTCTTATGCATGTCTTGGTACAGCATCTTTGACAAAAATTACAACTGCAACAAAACAAAACAACTCCCCCAAAAGCCCATCTGCAGAGTAGAATCTACACTTTACTTTCCTTAAGGCTATGTTGATTTATGTATGTATACATGTGCACTCACCTCTGTCATGGGAAAAGGATCCAGCTTATTTATACTAGCTGCGTTACTTCACCACCCTGTGCTTCTGTAACTTCATTTATAAAATGGTCCCAATATGGTTGTTATATCACAAAATAAGCTAATAGGTATAAATATGCAGCACTGCTATAGTGTTCATTGCATTCTAGATTTTATTACTAGTTTAGCCATTGGTATTATGTGAAGTGACAAAAGAGCAGGCAAGTACACATATAGAATGCACAACTTAGAATTCAAGCCCAGGTCACTTTCTGATCCTCCACTTTAAGCCTCTTTGCGAAAAGGATTTTGTTTGATTAAGTATAGATGCAGTTTCCTGAGGTTTGCAATTATGCCGTCTTATGTAGCTGTCTAGAAGCCCTTCAAGTGGAGATTTTTATTTCCCCCTTCACTTTCCCTGTAAGTAAGAAGCAACTACCAAGAAACAAATAAATGTTTGTGAATATTAACTCCAACAAGTATGGTTTTCACTATATAAAAGGACTAGGTTTTCGTGTAGCCTCTGTAACTCATTGCTGTGAGTGTAGAGACACATGTATTCAGCTTCTTCAAAATCTGATATGTAGTGTGTACTAAAAACAAAATAAGACAATGTAGCCACCATGTATTATTAAGTAGTTGCCATGTGCTGCAATCCCTGCAAACATTTACATAGTGTATCTCCTGAAACTCACAAAAGCTCGACGAAGTGGGTGATATTATCCACCCTTTAGTGATAGAGAGATAGAAGCTCAGAGAAGTGAAGATCCTTAGTGGGGTCCCAAGGCTCTGTCATCTGGGTCTATTTGATTTGAAAGCACATGAATTAGTTTACCATGGCATGCTGCCATTCTCTTTGTTCATTCTCGGTCTACTGAAAGCTTTAGTTGTTTCTCCTTTTTGTTTTGTGGTCCTTTGGTATAAATATTAGAGTTAAATGACTTTCAGTCATCCGCTCAAACTTTCCCTGTGGTGTGAAGAAATAAAATCACTGGTAACCTTTTATGAAACATCATCTCAAAGTCGACTGCTGTGGCCACTGACATGGCTTTTCCCCTCTCTACTCTAGGAGTTAACTGACTGAAGTTCTTACTGTGCTCAGAGATCAGCTGCAATAATTAGATGAAACAGAAAATCTGCAGACACCCTATTGGCTTCTTTAAGGATTCTCATCTCTAAGGCTTCCCAGAATAATTGCTCTTACCTTTTCAAAGTTAAAAAAAAACTGTGTATATAGATATGATGTGCATGTGTATGTGTATTTGTATTTGCTTGTAATATACCCTGAATAGTCAGGGTGTCTCCCGGAAACCAGAGCTCATCAGTTCAGTTAGTGTGCCTAGTCATCTTGCTCTTGGACTCCTATCTTCACTTCCTGAGCATTGGCCTCTCCCACCTGGCTTTTTCTATATGTCCTGAGAATCTGTAATCTAGTCCTCATTCGTGAACAATGCAAGTATCAACTTCTCAGCTCCTGCTCTTCCCTTATCATGAGGAAAGAAAGATCTGGAAATGACTGTTCATCAAATCTACAGTTAAATGAAGGATTGCTGCTCAGTTCTCTAACTTTTTCTTAAATTTTGCCAAGTGGCAGAATAGTGCAGTAGTTTTTCACAAGTTATTTACATGATTCAAAAGTCAAAATTTCATTCATTCATTCACTAATTCATCCATTCATTGCTAAGAATAGAAGCCAGAGTCTTATATGTGCTAGGTACTATATCACTAATTTTCACCCAGAATCCTCCATTTTTTTAAAATTAAAACTGTATTTATAGAAAATCTATTTCCATTCCATTGCTTTTGAGGGTCCTGCCAATTTCCCCTTGGAGGAGGGAGCAAGAAGGTCTGGAGTACAATGTTTTAGACTCCAGAAGCTAATTGAAACAAGCATTCTTAATTTATTGAGGAAAGGGCAAGCCTTATATTTTCTTCACGCAGTCAGGGAAAAGGATTGTGCTTTGCTGGTATCTGTTGCGACAGGGTGGTTATTCTTGGTAGTTCCAGTCATCTCACATCAAGACTCTGTAAGCTGAGTTTCACTTACAAGGCACCAGTCCAAGATTAATATTTATTAAAATATAAACCAAAACTCACGATACAGGTAACAGCTTATAGTGGTGCCTGAACAGGGACTGGATTCTCCGAATGATGGGATGATGGATTCCAAAGCGATCTCTCCAACAGCCAGGAACCAGGAAAATGGGCCTCCCAGGGTCCCAGCAGCCCCTTATGAATTGGGTTGGCCACGCCCCCTTCATTGGCTGGGGACCCTAGGTAAGCATCCTCGGATCTTATCAGCTGACACCTCAATCCCACCACAAGACTCTGTCTCTGTGGCCAAGGCCCCTGGCAGATCCCAGGCTAGCTTATGAGGAATTCCCTCTAAAGGGAAATACTATGAGCACATGCTTTAAGGAACCAGTTATAACCAGTTTGAATCAGCTGGGGCCAAGTTGGCCCCCAGGCCCTTAGAAGCCTCTAGGGCCTATACATCCCACATTATTCTGTATTCTTTTCTCCTGCCTCCATAAACAGCCCCTTTGTCAACCTCAGTGCTGGGTCTTATGCATGCTAGGGAACTACTACCCTACAGGGTCTTACTGTATGGTTAAAAATAACCATAAATTTAGTATTTTTCTGTTTCAGTCTCCCAAACCTATTAATTCAAGCCACTCCTGAGATGGAAGCTGTCATTTCAGAACTTTAATCTCAACCTCTGCATGAGCCAGTGTTAGGCCTAACTTAGTTAAATTAAAGCCTGTCTTGAAACAAGAAAAGCCTGGTCAGATTTTACTCTATGGGTCTCTAAGTCTTTGTTTAGAGAATTGGTTCTCAACCTTCATAACTAATGATGCAATGCTTTAATACAGTTTTCATGTTGTGGTGACCCCCAACCATAAAATGATTTTCATTGCCATGTCATACCCATAATTTTGATACTGTTATAAATTGTAATGCAAATATATGATATGTAAGATATCTGATATGTGACCCCAAATTGGGTTGAAAACCACTGATTTAGAGGCAAGCTGTCCCAATAAATGTACAAACTACATCAGATTTTATCAGAAATGATAAATACACTTTTGTTGTATTAATTCACTGACTTTTGGAAAATACAAGGGGAAAACTCTAGGAGTCAGGTTTAGTGATTTGCTCCATCAGTGTGGCTAGTCACTGTCAAACCTGATATTTTCTAACAAGGTTTATATAACTCCAAAGCTCATGTTTTCTCATTATATCATATTTAACTCTAGAAAAAATATCACTTTTTCTATTGAAGTAATTTAACCCAAGATATGTTGAGTGTTGTGCCCAAAGTCACTATTACTTAGAAATGTAGAAATTGACACTGTTGTTTAAAGAGTTTACTACATCAAGACCATGAGAAGACTAAACAGTGGTTTTGATATTACTGGTTTGAGTGGGATGCAAGGTTGAAAGTCAAGTATAACTCATATCATCTTTCATTTAAAACTCATGTGGCATTTGAAAACACTTAATTCAAAGGAAAAAATCAATGGAAACTAGCAATTAACTTGCTAATCTACCCACTGACTATATTCCTTTTTCAATAAATGAGTTTTTCCTTTTATTAAAAATAGATTTTTATATAACATATCCTGATTATGGTTTACCCTTCTTTTATTCCTCCCAGCCCCCCTTGACTGGTCCATCTTGATTGAATTTCTGTCTCTCATTAGAAAAAGAACAGGCTTCTATGGACTAATAATAAAATATAATGTAATAGTATTAAAAAAGCTAACATGTCAGAATTAGACAAAACAACAGAAGAAGAAAAATCCAAGCAAAGATACACAGAGATCCACTTGTTTACACATTCAGAAATCCCATTAAAAAATACTAAAATGGAAGCCAAAATATATACAACAGAGGATCTGGTGCACACCTTTGCAGGCCCAGTGCATGCTGCTTCATTCTCTGTGAGTTTATATGAACTTTGTTCATGACGGATTATCTAACCAACTAACTAACTAATTATATTGGTTTTTTGAGACAGGGTTTCGTGCCTTTCCTGGAACTTGATTTGTAGACCAGGCTGGCAACAAACTTGAAGTGATTCCCTTCCCTGTAATTCCCTGTTCTTCCACCCCTTCCTGCTTCCATCCTCCAAAAAGACAAAGTGTAAATCTATAATATGAACACCAGAATTGATAGTCAAGGGAGCAGTCTCATTTCCTGATGAAAAAAGGGTTTTGATTTCTTTAACTGTCATCTCCTTCCCCTGGGCATTAAAGCATGGAGAATGGTTGGAAAATCTTCTAGAAGGCTGGGGATTTTTGTGAGGCAAGTGTTGATTATGCTGAAGCCTATAACCGTACTGTTTTGCCTTTTCCAAATAAAGAGGATTGTTATACAAGAAGAAATCTTAGGCTCAAGGGCTAAGAATTGTATTTTAATACATCAAGTTCTCTGACCTTCCTAGAAAAGAGACTGAAAAGTAAACAAATAGTAATTTGTACTTGAACTCCATCATGCAATTTAATTTTCATTTATGCCATTCTATTCTTATTTCCAACGGTTCTTTTTAAAATAATATGCTTGGCTTAGTTTTAAAAGAGTCATTATGTATTTCTTCTCTGAACGTCACTTGGGTCACCTTGCAACTAATTGAGACCACAAGACAATTCCTCTGTTAATTGTTTCTTTGTGTTCTGCTGTGGTTCTACATCACTTCTTTTCTTGTTTTTAATTATAGGGTTGAGAGGGAACAGATATTCTTTTAGTTCGTACTAAAGACTACAGATGTAACAATGTGATCTTTTAATACTTTTTTTTTGCAAAATAACATTTTTTTTGTTTGCAACTATTCTCAGTCTCTTGGTCTTTCACTCTCGTGGCCCCCATCCCCTCTCTTGACTCTTTTGTTCATAGATCTGTCTTCTTCCTGAGATGTCAAAATTGCTTCCCCATCCCGTGTGTGAGTGTGTGTGTAGTCTGGTTGTCCAATGAGTTCTGATGATTCACTTGTCTTTACCACCACCCAAATACTAGAATTAGAGATGTAAGCTGCCACACTAGGATTTTCTGATGGGTGCTGGGAATCTGAACTTAGATCTTAAAGTTTGGTTTACATGACAAACACTTTAAAGGCCATGCCATCTCCTCACTACCAAAATTGAGTTCTCTTATCTCCGACTTACATATTTTTGTTTCTTTTTGATGGCTGAGATTTGAAAGGAGAAATGGATACACAAAGCTTTTGATTCTTTGTTCCCAAGACAACCTTGATGCTGTCAGCTAGAAAAAATGCCAGTGCCACAGTTCCAGTGAAAATGAATGTTACAAATAATTTGTTTGTAGTTTAAATCTTTTCTATATTGAAAATACCCCCTGAACTTCAGCAGTAAAGGCGATAAATGAAAGTCTTCCACGAAAGCTGACTGCCTACAGTATACAGATCTCAGCTTATAGCTCTAACCAATGGTCTTTCTTTTCATTCCTCTCCCTCAACAGAAACATTTCCCCAACCTCACATTCACCTGGACTTTCACCTGTCTATCCCAAAAAGCTTTCATATTTGGCACATGGCTGAGACAAACTAAGTTATGTATTTCAGTTTCTTCTTTTATTTTCACAAAAAGGAGTGTATTTCCAGGACTTCTCCTCGGGGAACAAAACCCCATGTCTGCTTCTGTGGATCCCGGGAAGTTACGTCTTTCTCGTCTCTCTCATCTCTCTCGTCTCTCTCTCCCTCGTGTGTGTGTGTGTGTGTGTGTGTGTGTGTGTGTGTGTGTGTGTGTGTGTGTGTGTGTCTATGTGTGTGTGTATGTGTGTGTGTGTATACATAAACACACATATGTGCGTGCGTTCGCCAGCACCTTCATTTTATCACATCTGTTCCTCTAGAGAACCCTGACTAGTACAGCATGACTGCAGAAACAACTGAGCAGTTACATCTTGATCCTTAAAGACAGCTGGACCAAAATCATTTTCAAATCTCCCATGGAGCTGAACTGAGATCAAGTCCATGTTGTACTATTTTCATTTTGTCATAGCCTAAAATTTTAAAATGACATTTTCTTTAAAATGAGTCATTTATACCTTCAGGTGATTTTATCTGCTTCAATCTTTTACTGAAAAACTTTTATTTCAGCTTCGTCTAATTATAACAACTCTTGATGCACAACCCCCCTCTTTTAAGCACCACCTACCTCTAAAATAATCACACTGTCACCTACCTTCAAAGGTCTGTAGTTAGTTGAGAGTAATCACAGATTTTGACAACAGGAACAATCCTTAGGATACAAGGAAACTGCAAAAATGTCTTTGATGTCCTGCCTCATTTCTCTGAGTCAGGATACCCCATCTTATCTTTATGCTTCTTGTCTGAATGGATCTTCAAACCCAGGCTGTTCTATGACATCCCCAGAGTGGCATCTACTAAGTTTCAGGTTCTTCTGCTCTTCTCTTGAACTGGTGTATTAAAGACATAGAATCTACACTGCATCTTTCCTTTTACAGTTAGCATTCATTATTAACTTGTCTGGTTTGAAAATTACCTATGAATGTTCGTGGAAACATCCCATTGGCTGGAGACCCAGATGCAATTAAGAATAAATACAGTGGGGTGTCAGCATCACCATTCATTGTTCTCTGATTGTTCCCTGCCTTTGTTCCCTCTCTGCTCCACCATGTCTTCCTAACATAATGAATTCAGCCCTCTGAAACAGAGGATTCAACTGGCTGAGGTAATTGAAAGGTTTGTTGTCCAAGGGTAAGCAAATGAGCACGTTGTTATCTCTGAGCAGCTTATACCTTACTAAGTCCACAGTTTGCCGTTTTTCATTTGATTTGGTTTATCAGGATCATATAAGCAATTAACTATGTGAGCATTATTTAGGGTTATGGGAAACTGTTTGTTCTCTGTAGCCACAATTTCATAGCCTACCCTTGATTTCAAGTGCAGCTATGTTGGACAATATCAAAATGTCTTGCTAATCTTTCTTCAAATATCTGGGTTATTGCTCTAGTTTTTTTTTTTTTTTCTGTGCCAGGGATTCCTCTAGAATCACTTAGAAACTTCTTCAGTCATTCTGGCAAGCAGCCCCAAAGTAAGAATAAGTTAATACCCTATAATTTAGCCACTGGCAATGTAGTAATAATAGTAATGATTGATAGTAATAATAATCACTTCTGTGGATTTCAGTGAATTCTCAGTTGCCCATTGCAATTACAAACCCACAAAATTTGTGATTTTTTTCTCCCCTTTCTAATTATTACCTCTTTCAGAGATGCTTTATCCATCAAGTCTTAAGTAAACTACTATGACAAAATATATGTAACATATTCTATATGCATACAAAACAGCTGAGAAAATATAAAGCAAACTATATGTTAAAGCAGTTATAGGAATTGGAATTCATGGGCATGTGAGATAGGAATGATAGCAGATTACTACTATTTAGTGCATATATATCCTTGGAAGTCAGGACTTCTCTGTATGCATTTAGTCCCTTATTGTAAGCATATGCCATGATACAAAAAAGTTAGCTCTGGGCAGAGAAGTGGTGTTTTTTGTTTGTTTGTTTCTTGTTCTTTGTTTTTTTTATCTTGTCTAAAGTATCATCTAGATAGTCTGGGAGTTAGCACCTTTAGCTGTGCCTGGAAACCTTTTTATTTGGTGCAAGAAAGTAAGTAATTTAGATTTTGAAAACCCATACAACCCAATAAATTTATTCAATTAAAAAAGGAAACAAAAACAAGACATGGATGTAGACAACTAAATAAAATAGTAGGCCAAATGTTGCCTATGACTTTTCATCATTGTGATGAAATATCTTGCAAATAACTTAGAGAGAAAGGCCTGATTTTGTTTAATGGTTTCAGAAGATTCAGCCCATGGGTTGCTGGCTCTATTGCTTTTAGATCTGTGTGAAAGCAGAGCATCATCATACATGCATGGAGGAGGTAATAGCCAAGAAAAACTGCTTGCCATCTGCATACTTACACTGACTTACTTCTTTCATACTGTCCCCACTTCCTAGTAGGCAATTTAGCTGGATTAATACATTTATGAGTGTATTATTTGGGGGGAGGTAAGACAAATAAAGCTTTTGGTTTCTGTGATTTGAGTGTTCATGATGTGAGTGTTGAACTGTTTATTTTGTAAAATATTCTATATATCTATTGTGTTTTATGAGTTAAACGAACTCAACTCGCTACACTTGTGCTTATCCATTTGAAATCTACACAAGATTGGGTTCATCTCCATTTCATCATGAATAGAGCGTAGGTCCATGAGGCTAGAACTTTCCATGTGGGCCCATTGGCATACTATTTCTTCAGTGGCATGGCTACTACTGAGTGCTCTTCTCTTGGTAAACAAACTTCCACCCAGGCTTGGGCAAAAAATTCCCGGTCAAGTCAGTAGGCCATACACAAGAAGACATGAAAGTAGAGGCTTGCTAGGAAGAAGGGTTTCAGAAAGAGATGGAACTGAGAAGTGGCATTAGATATCAAGCAGGTTTTGAGTATCATCAAATAGAACTGGTTAGCAGGGATGCCTGCTGCATCCCTTCATGGCCTCCAGGGACTTGGCTGAAAAAGAGATAAACACACATATGGTAGGTGGGGTTGGGCAGCAGAAAAATACAGAAATCTGAGATCAGGTGATCTAGGCTCTCAGCTGGAGAAACTATAGCACCCTACAAATTCAGTCTTTGTTATATAGACTTGTACAGAGAGGCAAGGTTATTGCATACAACTGAACAAGGAGATGGGTTACTATACAGATAAACAAGAAGCAACATTTATGGGACATAACAGAAGCAAGGAGATATGTTTAGCTAATTTTGGTAGGAACAGCATTTGTAGGGGAACAGTCTTCAGGGCATAAATATTTAAGTAGATAGAGAAAGCTATGGTGGACATTTTCTGCATCTATTATCAACATCTACATATGAATTGGAAGGGAAAGCTTTCCCATTTTCCTCTGAGCCTCATCTTTTAGGGAGAAAGCTTTGGTATTTTCTTCCATGGATCTGAGACTGTGGGATCTTTGACATGATTGTTCCCTTGTCAACAACATAAATCCACTCATATCATTTCCCTTAGGACATTCTCTGCTCCCCACAGATGTTTATGTTTAAAAATGCCTTAGCTTGTTTTCATAGTTTTTACTTTCCCTTTGTGGATATCATGTGAATACAGTTGTTTCTTAAACATCCATGTTCTTACTCCTCTATAAGAAATACAGAAAAAGAAGGATTTGTGCATGTCTCTTACCGTCAAGGACGGGCCCAATTTTGATGTATGATGATGTCATGATATTCTATAAAATGGTGGATATCAAATGTATTCAACACTGAAAATGTACTAATTGTGCACAAATGGACTTGTTACTACCTAGCCACAATTCCAACTGAAGACATTTTGTGCTCATCATCTAGGCATCTATATTTTGTTGGCTCTATAAGCAAGTTTATAGACTGCTTCAAACTTTTTTTTTTTTGCTTTGACAGAAATGTCTATTGGAAAGTATCTATTTGTAGCATGTAGAGACCTATTGCTTGGGAGGCCACATGCAACACCACCTCATAAAAGTAAATAGAACAATTTATTTGGACTGACTTTTCCCAGATCACTTAACCACTCAACTCCTGATTTTTTTTTTCTCCATGTCTAGCAACTATGATTTGGGTATCTAAGTCTTCTAGAGGAAGTTTCAGAAAGGAAATATAAAAGAGTTTAGAAAAATGCCATCTCAATTTTCTTCTTTGTTTTGCTATTCTTTCAAAGTAAGAGAACTTGGGAAATCAAGAAACAAGGATAAGCTTGTTTCCTTTCTCTCTTTTCCCCTCCCTCTCTCTTCCTCTATCTCTCTTCCCCCTATTCTCTGTATATTTTATATGCCAGAGTATAGGGGGATTGTGTTGTTTCATTGTAAATAATTGTCCCACCCACTGGTTTAATAAAAAGCACTGATTGGCCAAAGGCAGGCAGGAAGTGTGGGCGGAGCTACCAGTCTAAGAAAACTGAGAACAGGAAGCACAGAGGAGAATGCCAGAGAGAAGCCAGAAGAAGCAGAGGACAACTATGCTGCTCTAAGAAAAGGTACTGAGCCTCACAGCTGAACAGGATAAGTCATGGGGTAGCTTAAGGGTAAAGAGTTAGCAAGTTATGTGCCTGGGCCTTAGGCCAAACAGCCTAAAAGTATAGTAAGCATCTGTGTGTCTCGGTGGGTCTGTGGGTCTATGGGCCTAAATCTTAAGGCTAGGCCCAAAAGTCCGGGCCAGAAACCTCCTATTACAACAGAGAGTATCCATGTATTTATTCAATACTTTGTTAAATAAATAAGATAATCTGTCAAATGCAGGTTTTCTCAGTGCTCAGGTCTACAGAATAATATTGATATCATTTTCTGGGAAGCGACAGGCTCTCAGAAAGACCTATTTTTCATTTTCTTTTCTTTTTTTTTTTTAAGGTCTTATGTAGCCTTGGCTGACCTTGAAATTTTGGTGCATGTGAGGTTAATACTGAACTCCTGAGTATCGTGCCTCTGCTTCCACAATACTGGGATTTCATGTGCATGCCACTACATCTGGTTAAGGTTGTGTTTTTGTGTTCATCTACGTGAGTTTGTCTTCAGAAAGTTTCATTAATTTTCGACACAAGTACATTGTGGAAAGTGCTAAGGATAAAATGTCTCTCCAAATACTTAAAGACAAAAGGTGTTTTAGACTTATTATTTTGTGTTGCCTCAAAGGGACTATGGTTTTATAATATGCTCTGTTCTATCTGAATAGGTTCAACTTGTTGGAATGAAAATTACTTGATGCCTAGAGAACTAGAATACTAAAGGGAAATAGCTCCTTGGGGAGGCAATTACCACTTAATGGATCTCATTGTCTGATGAATAAGAACCTGCTCAAGAAGAGAAGGGAACTCATATATTCCTGCAAAGTATTACATTACCTCAAATACTCTTCCATTTCCTCCTTCCTCTTGTCCATCTGGAAAACAATGGCTGAGATTCTCCTGAAGCACAAAATGTCTCTGTGTTGGGTGAGGGAGTTGTATGCTGTTTGTGTGTGTGTGTGTGTGTGTGTGTGTGTGTGTGTGTGTGTGTGTGTGTAGATATACATATGTGTGCTGGAGCAAGTGCATGAGTATGTCTTGGTGTGGACAGCAGAGATTCGGTTCGCAGGCTTTGTTCTTCTCATGCTATCATCCTTTTAAAGAATGCATGCTTTTTTAAAGAATATTATATATGCATGTAATGTATGTTGATCACACCCAGAAGGAGATCTGTCCTGGGATCTGTGCTTCACACATTAACTAGTTTAGCTGGCCACTGAACTTCATGGAATCTCCTGCTTCTACCTCCTCAGCATTAGAATTACAAGCATGCAACACCATGCTTGCCCAGTCTCAAAGGATACTCAGGTCCCTATGCTCCTGTGACAAACTTTACTATCTGAACATATTTCTAGCCACTGAAAGTGAAATTATTTTCTGTTTGATGAATAACATTTCTCCTTTGGCCATGAAATAAACCCCAATCCTTTTCAGTATTCTATGGGATGGCCTTCAACCTATGAAAATTTGCATTCCCATGTCTGTATGAGGTAGGCTGGGAGATTTGTACTTCTGGTGATAGGTAAAGTCTTTCCAACTAAGATATGGAAATGAATAGTTTTGAAAGAATTGCTTCATGTATACTTACTCTTTATTTTCTATGTGAAAAGACATGGGTTCAAGGCCTGGAGCTGAGTTCTCCTATAATCCCCCTTTATATCTCCTTTGCCTTCCTTTACAAGAGAAAAGTATCTTTAAATCAAAATGCTGTTCTATGCCTTCTGGATAACAAAGAGATAATTGAAAATGTTGTATCCAAAGCTCTCCTCCAGGGGGGAAAAATAACCTCTCACCTATTCATTGGAATATGTATTTCCAATATATAATTATACTTATGTTGGCTAATTACCAGTTTTTATAGTAAATTATATTTTGATCAAGTGTGCACTACTGAAGAAAATTTTCTTTGGATTAAAATATAATTAACACTTAAGCCATAAGAGCACAGTAAATTTAATAATTTAATTTATATACACATTTCAGAGAAGTGTGTTAAGACAAGCAAAAGAACATTACAGCATAAAAATTTATAAGTAAAATTACATAGGAGAAATTATTTAGAAATATAAATTCAAAGAGAAAAAGAAATAACTTTATATTTCTTACAGTTAAAAGAAGACCTTATTTGTATATTTTTAAAACTGAAGATCATGGTTTAAATTGCTTTGGTATTTATAGTGTGAGAAAAGAATGATGTGACAGTTTTAATTTAAAATGACAATATTTACAGTGTGCTGGAAATGATGACCTTTACAAATATTTAAATGTGTGCTGAACAAGTTTAGGTGTCAACTTAAAAGTACTTGAAGAGATACATATTTTAAGAAACCTTATTTTGAAATTTTCTCAGATTCAAAGACATGTCATAAACTTTTGTTCATTCTTCATATTCATCAAAACCAAAAATTGATCATCAGCAGGTTAGCTAACTCAATGTTTTATTCAGGTATTCTTGGATTTTTCTTTTTAAATTGCTTTTCATGGTCTATTCCCTCTTCTTTCTTGAACATCCTATCTTTTTGCTGATCTAATATACCATCTAAGATTTCATATTACATTTAGTTATCATTTCTTTTTAGTCTTCTCTTATTGGTGGAAGTTTCTCATTCTTGTTTGTCACATTTTTAATAGTTTATGAGCCCCAGTTTGAGATTTCTGTTGTTTTCTTCATGATTACATTTGCATATGAATTTTTAGGGAGGATATCCCAAGAATGAAGTATCATTCTTGTTGCTTCACACCAAAGAGTACATATTACTAATATAATTTATTGTTGGAATATTGATCTTAATCATCTGTCCAGCATAGTATCCATCCACTCACTTTCTCTATCATAAAGTGACCATGTTTCCACTTATGTACATATATTGGCTAGAAGCAAACCATACATCCACCATATACTTAAGCTGAAGATTTAGTTAAATATCTGAATGTAGTTCTGTGTAAAGAGAGATTTGTCCCTTCTTCTCCATATATTTACTTGTTAAATCACTTATTGATATATGATGGATTTGTATATAGTGAGAGACAAAATATGAAAGCAGAAAATTGCTAGATTATATATAAAAATAAATGTGGTAATATATTTTAGATTTAATAAAAACAGCCTAGAATATCAGAGAATAGATTCACCCACAGCCAAGCCATGAGGGTCAGAGAATGGTAACTCATGCCTTTAATCTCAGCACAGGAATGATAATTGGTAACTCACACCTTTAATCCCAGCATAGGTATGACCAAGTGGTATATTATGAAGTTTCTGGCCTGTCTGGCCTGTGGTCCAGACCTGCAGACTTACAGTCCCACAGAAACACACAGATGCATTATTAATTTTATGATGATTCACCTAGGGCCCAGGCATATAACTGCTAACTCTTTACTCTTAAACTAACCCATGATTCTTATCAGCCACATGGCTCTGTACCTTTTCATAGAGCAACATAGTTGTCCTCCGCATCTGCTGGCCTCTCCACTGGTCTTTCTAGCATCTCTTCATGGTTTCTCTGTGATGTCTCTCTGGCTTCTCTGTTCTACTCTCCCTGTTCCCAGAGTTTTCTTAGTCTGGTAGCCCCGCCCAAAATTTCTGTCTGCCTTCAGCCAATTAGCATTTTTTTTATTAAACCAGTAGGAGAGAAAAATATTTACAATGTATAACATAATCCCACTACATTTCCCATTTTTTCTTTTAAAATCAAGAACCCCAAATCTAATTTCCTTTGTATAAATTTCTCACCATTATCTAAAATGACTAGTAACCAATACTGTAAACAAAAACAAACAGCCATAATTCTTTTTTTGGGAATGTTGGTGTAGTTCTTTGGGCTACTTTTGCTGACTAGGATGCTGGCAGTCCCATGGGGACCCAAAGGAAAATTTCAGAATTATGGACAAGTCCTTAGTAAAATAAGGCTGGGCCCTCTCAACCAGTCTCCTTGAAATTGTTCTGGATACAAAGCTCAGGGGAAACTTCAACAGAGGTTCTCTGAAATGCTGAATTATCTGGGCTATCCTTTTCCATTGGAAACTTTTCAGGGGGTCTTTCTCATCAGACTTTATTTTTTTTTAATATATAACTAAATCCACAGCCCCTCATTTTCTTTAGAAATAAAGAGAAAACCTCTTCTCCAGAGTAGCATATCTTATGATTTCAATTTTAAAGTCAACTCATTTACAAAATATATAGGTGGAATTAATCCAACATATACAATGAAATGGCTTTTAGAAGCTTTGACTGCTTCATTTTCAGCCAGAAACTGAAAGATAAGACAATAACATAGAGTATCCAGAGAATCTTTGTATTTTCAATGTTTACATGGCTTATTTTTTTAAATCTATTTCTTTTTAAAGGACTTTCTTTATCCTTTTCCCTTTTTCTTTTCTCTTTTACTATGTATATTTTTAAGCAGACTCTAAACCATTTAGATGCTGTTTTGAATTTGTCTTACTGTATCTCTCTCATTTCTTATCTTTTTCGGTTTCTAACCACACCTTTACTTGGTTAGGGTGGCTGACTCCACCTAGCTCCCTCTATTTCTGTTTCTGACCACACCTTTAATCTGCCAAATTGTGGCTAAGGATTAAAATTTTGGTTAGGATGCCTGGCTGGCTCCACCCAACTCCTAGTCTAGCTTCAATAGAATTTAGCTTTTTAGCCAAGGTACTGGTAAGGACCTACAATTACCACTCTTGGGAATTTTACGGTCCATATAACCACCAAGTAAAGCACTGCCATCTGCTGCTCATGGATTCCACTTAAGTATTTGGCAGCAGGGCCTCGTAAAAGACTCCTAAGTGTTTTTCCTCTAAGGCTGAATCAGGAAGCCTCACTTAAAAAAAGATGTGCCTCTGCTTGCCTCCAGCAAACAGAAATCTTAAATATATCATTTACTGCTTGTTGCTTACATTTAGGCTGCTGTAAGACTTCAGGAACCAGCCATATTGCAGCATAAGCTGCACTCCAAAAGCCCACCATTTTGTAACCCACACCCACAAGCCTCACCAGGGTGTTTATCAAGACTCATGTGAGAGACACAACTTGTAAGCTGTTTTGACTCAGACTCTGTGCGCTAGAAACCTTTTTAATCTTTCTCCAGCTTTATGTGGTGTACATGACCCATATTGAGCTGTCATTTGTAGGATGAAGTTTCTGGCCTGTTTGTCCTGTGGTCAAGACCCACAGACCCACAGTTCTACAGAAACACACAGATGCTTATATTAATTTTATGCTGATTCACCCTAGGGCCCGGGCATATAACTTGCTAACTCTTTACTCTTAAACTGACATGTGATTCTTATATTGTTCAGCCATGTGGCTTGGTACCTTTTCTCAGGCCAGCATAGTTGTTTTCTGCATCTTCTGGCTTCTCCACTGGTCTCTCCGGCATCTCTTTGTGATATCTCCATGGTGTCTCTCTGGCTTCTCTGCTATGCTCTTCCTCTTCCCAGAGTTTTCTTATTCTGGTAGCTCTACCCACAGTTATTGCCTGCCTTTAGCCAAGCAGCGTTTTTATTAAACCAGTAGGAGGGACAAATATTTACAATGTACAACATAATCCCACTACAGAGTAGTGACCTACATCTTTAATTCCATAATTCAGGAGGCAGAGATCTTTCTGTGTTCCTGTGAGTTCAAGGCCTAACAACAAAACAGTAGTAGTTCATACCTTTAATCCTAACTCTAGGATTATGATGCAGAGTTGAATACAGAAGTGAAACAGCTGGGCAAAGAAGATATTTAAGGCAGATGTAGGCAGACTTTGAGACATTCTGTAGAAGCGGTGAGGCAGGCTGAGGACTCTTGAAGATAGGTTTTACCCTGAGAAGTTGGCTAGGTGAGAACTTACTGTGATCTGTTTCCTCTCTCTGATATTCCAGCTTTTCCTCAATATCTGGCTCTGAGTTTTCATTAAATACCATCTAGAATTCGTGTTTTAAATAGATTTCTGATTAGGCATAGTGTCTGTCACACAGCTATAATTCTATCATTTGGAGAAAAACTTGCAGAAGAACTTAGTTTGAAGCACCCAGATTATCTCTAAACAAAGATGTAAAGTGGTTCTCTTTGAACTTCTGTGCCTCTCTTCCATCTGTATAGTATGCCTTTCTTTCCTTAATTTTGGAAAACTTTGCCCATGATTCTCTTGAGGATCTTATCTATGTCATTTACCTGGGAATCTTATCCACTCGTGTATAATTTAAAGATTTGGGCTTTTCATAGTGTTCTACAGTTCCTGAATATTATTTCCTTTCATGTGTTTTCAATTTGTTTTCCAGATATTTGCTTATGTGGTGTAATTGCTCTACTTTATCTTTGAGTCTTGATATTCTTTCTTCTACTTGATCCATCTTATCTGTAATGTCTTTTTTATAGTTGGATTATTGGGTATTTTTATTCCATTTTCATTTTAGCTTTCCTTTTCTTCATTAGTTCTATTTGTGAAATTCAACTTTCAAATTTTGGATTGTCTTTGTCATTTCATTTGGTTTGTGTTTTCTTGGCATCACTCGGGCATTTATTGGTATCTTCAAGTTCCTTGAACTGTTTTTTTTTTTCTAATTTAAATCCTTGTATTCTTTCATGTTTGTTCTTTTAGATTCCTTGTTCTGAGATTCATCTGGTTAATGTCCACTGGAGTTCATTTCTATAATACTGGTGGATTCAGTCTAGATGAACATCATCTTGGAATTTCATGTTGTTTGAGACTTTACAGAGATCTGGATATTTGACCTTATTTCATCAGCTACGTGTCTGATGTGATATACTAGGCTGCTGTGTTGAGTGGAAGTTTATTTATGTTTTTTCCCCAAGCTTGTTTGATTTCAGATCAGGTATAAAGAGTTGGTAAGACAATACTTGAGCTACTCAGTGTTGATTTTGGATTGGAGGAAGGAGGGTGATTCAAACTTAGTAGTAAGCAAAGTAAGTATGTTAATGGGGTGAGCAATTGAATCTGCTTGAACTGATATGCAATCTGGGCTGTCAGAGCTATGCTGAGGAGTGTGTTGATAATGATGTGGAAGAACCAGGATCTTAGGCACTTACTAGGCTAAGCCAATGTATAGGTTGTGTGACTGGGGCTGTACATTAGAATTTTGAATATTGTGGACAGGCAAAGTTTCAGTGACTTATGAGGCTGGGCCAGCATACAAATGCCTATTATAGGCTATGTGTAGAGTTTGGACATAATGCTGGCAGGCTAGCATCAATCAGTTTCACCATACTGGGATGGTACGTAGTGTGTACGACCGTAGAATGTAACCTAGAGATTGATAATGGTACAGAGTGGCTAGACTCTGAAGAACTCACTATTGCATTAATATTCACTTGCTTTCAGCTCCAGCTAAAAAGTGGCAAGCCATTTAAAAGGGTGCCTTCTTTCTGGCTTCCCTGGCTAGTCACTCAAGCCCCACATTGGGTGGCAGATGTTGTATTAATATTCATTTGTAATATATCATATAAAGGATTAATATTTATTGAGGGGTATATGAATACTCATGAAACAAATTGAACCTTAAGACAATTCTTGGAGGTTGAGAAAAACAGAATTTTGACTCTTAAGTTGTAGTACCCAACTCAGGAAACAAACCCTTGGTCTATAATAGCCAGCTCAAAAAGACAACTTGAGATCTCCATTTTACTTGTATAAAGTTTAGATGCTGTCTATAGTGACAACCCAGGAAGCTGGACAATAGGTACAGTAACAATTCAAATCAGCCAGGAGTAAGCTTCCTGACAACTTCCAAACTTTCATTTTTTTTCCTGATAGAACCTTTAATAAAAACAAAAATGCATATTTCTAACAAATAGGATATTTCATTCTAATTAGCCTGCCCTTAACTTCTTCACACTAACAGCTTCTAAGAACTCCCGTTGCCAGGCTATATAGCTTTCCTGTTCTTTTGTCTACCTTAGAATCTCTACCAAAATACAAAGGCAGCACCTGACTCCATTTCTTTCTTAAACTATGAGCAAATGCACTTTGTGTATTCTCTTTTGGTTGTTGTGATGGTTAACACTAATTGTCAACTCAGTAGAATCTAGAATTACCTAGCAGCAGGCCTATAGACATGATAGGGATATTATATCGATTACATTAATTGAAGTGGAACAACTTACTTAGGCAGGAATCCTGAACTGTGTAAGAGTGGAGAAAGTAGGATAAGTAGCATGCATGCATGCATTAATTGTTTTTCTTATGGCTGTGGATGTAATGTGGCCAGTTTTCTCAAGTTCCTACTGCTGTGACTTCTCTGCCATGATGAACTAAAACCTGGAAATGTAAGCTAGATAAACACTTTCTCCCCTAAGTTGTCTTTGTCACATTATTTTATCCCAACACCTGAAAAAGAAACTAATAAAAGAGGAATTGCTGAGAATTAAACCCAAACCTCTGCATGCTGAGCATACACTCTATCACTAAATTACACTGAGAAATTTTTTGAGAACGACCAGTTCTGTGACTCACAAATAAATTGGGAGTGAGCCAAATGAGCCATGGTGCTTTTAAGTTATTTCAATTTTTGTTTTATAGTGAGATTATAATCTAAATGTGTGTGTGTTTTCTTGCTTACATTATTCTAGTTTTGGGCATTGGATATTATTTTAGTCTTGTTCCTGCCTTTGTTGGCTAGTTCTCATCTTTTAGTTTCTTTGAGAACTTCTACAAAATTTTTCAAGTTCATCCTGTATATTTTCTGCTCCCGTTATAAAATCAGATTTATAAAATTTATCTAAGAATTCCTAGTCCCGTTTATTAAAAAATAAAATACGCAAATCAAGATTGTGATCATGGGTATGCCTTATTGCTACTGGGAATGTATCTTCAATGTTCATTTCAGTCTTCTGATTAGTTTATCTGGAACTTTTTCTTAATAGTGAGAAATACGACTATCAAATATAATTTATGTACTTATGTGTTTAATTATAGTATATTGTCAAGTTGTTCAAGATTTTTCCCATAACTGTTTGAGAAACAGGTTTACCGGTTTTAGTAATATACTTTCTATTTGTAGCTTTTTTATTTTGTTAGCCATACATTTTTAAGACAAAACACATCTTTCCAAAGTTTATTAGCTTAATTGTTTTGCCCCACACTCTTCACAAAGGTTATAGAGTAAACTTATGTGATAGTTTGAATTCAAATGATACCCATAGACTCATTGGGAATAGCATTATTAGAAGTATGGTGTTGTGGGAGTAGGAGTGGACTTTAAATTTCAAATGCTCAAGCCTGGCCCAATGTCACTTACTCCTCCTGCTGCCTTCAGATCCAGATGTAGATCTCTCAGACACCTCTCCAGTACCATGTCTGCCTACATGCAGAAGTATCTTAGGCTGATACTAAAATGAATATTGTTCTTTGTGAACTGACAATGGGATCCTCTTGCCAAAGACAATGTCTATACAACTCATTGAACATGGAGAGGTAGAGCTGGTGCCTACACAAAGCCTTCACTCCTATATTCTAGTCTCTTTGGTGTGGGAAGGTACTCTGCAGGCCATGGAAAGAGAAATGTAAATACTAACCCAGTCACAAAGCCTTTGACTTATAATCTGTCCTGGCTGCAAAATATGCTAGGGCAATGCTGACACAGTTTGTGAGAGGAACCAACCAATAACTTATTTTGCCTAATACCCACTCAACAAGATAGAACGCATACATCATACTGCTTAGGTGACCAAGATCCTGGTACTAGATAGCCCAGAGTCTTAGGGTAAAACCAAACATTACTGCTCAAAAAAATATAGTAATAATAAAATGACTCTGAATAATGTTCTGCTATACTCAAACCATTATCATCAGAGAAGCTTCTTCCTGTAGCAGATAGGTAGAAACTTTGAAACACACAGCTCTAAATGGATGTCTTTTCAAACTCAATGGACCTTGCAGAAGAGGAGAAAGAAAGAATAGGGGACAGAAGGGATGGAGCATACCCATACAAAGCTAAAGCCCTCTAAATCAACATGAGCAAGGCTGATAGGAACTCACAGTGACTGAAGCAGTGAGCACAGGGACCACAAGTATCTGCACCAGCTCTTCTGTGTATATGTTATAGCTTTCAACTTAGTATTATTATGGGGCCCCTCAATGTGTCAATGGGTGGATCTCTGATTATTGTCCCTTCTCTTTGGGCTCTTGATGTGACGTGATGGTTTTTGTTTTAACTTATTATATTTTATTTTGTCATGTTTGGTTGTTATCTCTTAAAAGCCTGTTCTGTTCAAATGAGAGGCAGAAATGAAGATGATCTGGAAGGGAGGGGAGGTGAGGAGGATCTGGGAGGAGTAGAGAGAGGATAAACCATAATGAGAATATACTGTATGAGAAAAGAGTCTATTTTTAATAAAAGGAAAAAATATAAAAACCCTGATACTCTATCAATGATCACATCTTGAATGTATTTTACAATATGACTTAGCTTTCAGGTATTTATGAACAGTACAATTTAAAAAAACCTTAAAATTGTCAGTATTTTATGTATCTTACATTAAAATATTCATTTCAAATTTGCTCTGAAGTGAAGATGAATAAAGCCAGAGAATCTTATACTGCTTTTTTTTTTTAAAAAAAAAAAAAAAAGGAGAGAGATTGGTTTGGATATACTGGATCTTCCATGCTTTTGCATGAATTTAGGGTTGAGTTTTCAGTTTTGAGAAAAAGTCATCAGAATTATTGTGGAGATTTCATTAAATCTCTTGATAAACATAATCATACTTTTGCTTATATCAATTCTGCTGATCCATGAGTACAAAAATATCCCCATCTTTCATGGTTTTCTTCAAATTTTTTCTTTAGTGTCTGAAAGATTTGTTATAGAGGTCTTCTTGACTAGACATGCTCTTTGGTGGTTTTTTTTTTTAGCTATTGTGAATGAGGTGTTCTAACATGATGGATTCCTTCTTAACTGTCATCCATTCACGTATTCCTCTCACAACATTTATTCTTTCCATTACTCACATGATTGAATCTGTCTGTCTTCCTGTCATATGTATAGTATTCCTTAAGTTATCTTCTGCCATTCTGACTTTAATGATCTTGAACTGCCTTTGTTTGTGCATGTCTTGAAATGTCCTTATTTCTCTGCCAACTATAAAAGACAGCATGTGTGCATTTCTTAATATTCTCTGTTATTTACCTTCAAGGCTTGAAGTAGATCATTCTATGCATCTTTTGGAAAAGATCAGTTGACATGCTAATATGGGTGAGAAAAATTTCCTAAGACCTCATTTCTAGATGAAGAACTACAAGAAATAGAATTATAGGCAATTAACAGTTGCTGAGAGATGGAGATTCAGTGTTTTCCAGGAACAAAGCACCCAATAGGCAACCCTAAATGGACTCAGAAACTTGTATGTGTGTGTGTGTGTGTGTGTGTGTGTGTGTGTGTGTGTGTGTGTGTGTGTGTGTGTGTGTATATATATGTATGTATGTATGTATGTATGCATCCATCCATCCATCCACATCCATCCATCCATCCATCCATCCATCCATCCATCTATCTATCTATCTATCTATCTATCTATCTATCTATCTATCATCTGTGTCACAATAGTTGAAGCAGCCATGAATTCGAGGAGTGAATTAATATAGGAGGAACTGGAGAGGTTCCTGGGTAAAAATGATTCAAATATATTACTCATGTATGAAAATTTAAAAAGCACCATGCTTTTGCTGAATACGCATAGATGTTACTATTTTCAGTTACTCCAAACATCCTTATAGTACCACAGCTACTTATGTGACATTTACATTGTACCAAGTAGCCTGAGTAATTGTTAGAATGTAAAGTTTGTGGGAGGGTGTCCACAAATTTTATGGAAATATTATTCCACTTAATATCAAGGATGAACATTTGGGATATTAGAATGAGTAGGAGTCCTGGAACTGGTTCCTATAGCTACTAATTGATAACTAAATTTAGTATACTTTTCCTTATATATGCGTACCAATGGTATACCCTAATTTATAAATTATCCAGAGTAAGAAAAAAATTTAAAATAAAATAGAACAATTATAAGATGATAGCATTATATAAAAGGTTACTTGGATTTATTCTCTCTTAAAAGAACCTAACCAAGTATCAACATTTTCAAATAAAAATTAACTGCTTGAAACTGTAAAAAGTAAAACCACATAAAAGTGGGGACTGCTGTACTAATTCTGTTTCTTCTCAAATAAATGCACTGGTCTGGAAAATTTTTTCACATATTTGGCACAAACTTATAAACAAAAGGATGTTTCTCTTGCATGTTTTCCTTATGACAAAGCTGCTATCCCAAATTCTGGAAGGCTCTTTTTAGTACAATGTTTTTCATTTTTAACATTTCCAAAATAGGAGACAGCATTGTATAGGAAACTGACTCAAAAACAATTCCTTTTTCTGGTGTCTAACCAATACCATATTAGAATTCTTTGAAGTTTAATAAAACCCAGAATTCATTCTGGATATTGGTTTTTTTTTTCCATTTCTTACTCATTTTCTACTTTTTAAAGTTTTAGTTCTCAACTTGTGAGTCATGACCCTTTTGGGGAATTCAATGTCCCTTTCATAGGGTTCATATATTAGATATCCAACATGTCAGATATTTATATTATGATTCATAATGGTGGCAAATTACAGTTATAAGGTAGCAATGAAAATAGTTTCATGGTTGGAAGTCATCACAATATGAGGAACTGTATTAAAGGGTTACAGCATTAGAAAGGTTGAGAACCATTACAATAAAGTATATGCATCACTTTGATTTTTCAATCCAATATGTACCTTTCAGAGTCTGTTGCTTATTTTCTCAAATATGTCATTAGATGCATAATGTATTATGTAATCAAATGTCTGAGGGGCCCGATCTGAAAGTAAAGACTGCATATTCTGTCTCTGGCTATTGGTGGAATTTTTCCTGTTTTAAGCAAGAATCTCCTTTCATTGTTTTTAGATAGTCCAAATACATAGTTAAAAATGAAACTTTTGTTCTCAATCTATAGAAATGAGTTTAAAAGGGCTTTCTTTCCACTGCAGTTTTACAAAGACAATGGGGCTGAAATACTCAGGTTACTGGTATTGAATCAGCCAACGTGCTCAGCATTTGCAAAAAAAAAAAAAAATGCTTCAGGTATATTTCTAATCATATGGTTACATGCTTTATCTAGCACCTTTCAGCAATAGCCATCAATTTTCTTTTAGAAAGTTTGACCTTCACTTTGAAAAAAAAAGTAAAGTCAAGATAGTTGATAGGTGATGTTGGAAAATGTCAACTACCCTCAAAATAAACCATATTAATTCACTTGAAAGTTACTTTGTATTGCCTTTTACTTGGCAATTTTCTATTTGAGTATGAGATTTTTATATGACATAAATTTAAAGTTCAGACATATTATGTGCACAATACTGCCACTTCATGAAAACTTAGAGATATCAAAAAGTTAGAACTTGGACTGGAAAGATGTTTCAGTTGTTAAGAGTGCTTATTCTTGTAGATGACTTGGGCTGAGTTCCCAGGATCCACACCATGGTACTCATAACTACCTGTAACTCCAGACCCAAGGAATCTGAGAACCACTGACCTCTGAAGATACTTGCATATGTTTAGTGTGCATAAGCTCATGAAAGCACACATACATACATATAATAAATAAAAATAAGTATATCTTTTATAAAGAAAGAAAAGTGAGAAGTGGAGGTGGTCTGAGAAAATGGTTTAGCTGATAAAGCACATGCCTTATAAGCATGAGAGGATACCTGAGTTCATAACCCCAGACCCACACATAGGAATTGGGTGTAGTGGTACATGCTAGTAATCTCAATATTGATGACATAGGAGGTAAAAACAGGCAGATTTCTCATGGACCAGTTAGCATGGCATATGTGAGTTGTAGGCTGATAGGAGACCCTGTCTCAAAAGTGAAAGGAATCTGAAGATTGATACCTGAGCTCGTCCATTTATGTCTACACAGTCCATTATGCACATGCATATCTACTTACATACAAATACATATAAAAGCTGTGGGATAATGTTCTTGTATACTGTAATGATTTATCACTCAAATTGTTTTAATAAAATGCTGGTTGACCAGTAGCTAGGCAGGAAGTAAGTGGGGTGACCAGACAAGGAGAATTCTATGAAGAGGAAGTGCAGTCAGGAGTCACCAGTCAGATGAAGAGGAAGCAAGATGAGAATTTTAGACTGAGAAAAGGCACCAAGCCACAAGGCTAAACACAAATAGAATTATGGGTTAATTTAAGTGTAAGAACTATACAGTAGTAAACCTGAGCTACTGACCAAGCATTTATAAATAAGTCCTTGTATATTTATTTTGGACTGAACAGCTGCAGAGCTGAGTAGGAAATAAATTTCCATCTACACATAAGTACTATATACATTAAAAAAGAAACACATGACACTAAAGGGAGGACACAGTAGGAGTACGAAGGGTTGTGATGGAGGACTAGGGAATATGTGATGCTTAGATTAAAGGAGTATTGATAAAAGTATAGAAACTTATTACTTTAAAACTGTCTTAGTAGTTATTTTTCTATGGGTATGATAAGATGCCATGACCAAGGCAACATATACAAGAAAAGGGTTTAATTTGGGGTTTATAGTTTAAGAGAATTAGATTCCATGGCCATCATGTCATGGAACATGGAAGCAGTCAGGAAACTAAAAGCTGATATCTTCAGGCACAATCATGAGATAGAGAGAGTTAATTGGGAACAGTATTCACTTTTGAAACTTCAAAGTTCACCCCTAGTGATAAACCTCCTCCAACAAAATTCCAACTATTAATTCTTCTCAAAAAGTATCACCAAATGGATAACAAATACTCAAAGCATGAGCCAATGAGGGCTGTTTTCATTCAAACCACCTTTTTAAAGTTTAAATGAAAGTACCCTGCATGGGTTGCTTTGGGTTGGCTATCAGAACTGGATGATAAAATTTGATTGCTGGCACACTTTGAAAACAGGACAGAGAGACAAGATAGAGCTAAGATGGGAGCTTCTTTCACTCTGGCAAGTATTTATAATGTCGCAAGTTGCTATGTGGGCTGCTCAGGGACAGAGAGAGTCATCAATGATTTCTCCCAGTAGTGGACTCTGAGTGGCTCTATACTAACCTGCCAAGCAAGATAATAGTGGTATACACTAATATTCACCTGATTTATGATTGAATTTGAGGTCCTCTTTAGAGGATGGAACATACCTAGTCTTTTAAATCTAATTAAAAATCTCATGGTTGGGAACATCATAGGCTCTAGAAGAGTAACCTACTATGTTTTGCTAAATAAACATATAATCAAACCATCTTCTAAATATTTATTTTTATGCTTTATACCAGTGCTTTTTCGATCTGTGTCAGAGAAATGTCTTTTTACAATGAATTATAGTTAAAAAGTATTTTATTTGTCTGAGCATGAGTGCTCAGTCCTAAGCAGGACAATTATATCATTCCAACTAAGGCCCACAGAACACTGGAAGAAGGGGTGGAAATATCTTAAGTATCACAGGATAGAAAGGAATACTATGAAATACTGTGTTCTGGATGATGCAATATGGTGATATGTTACATATTTAATAAGACCAGTCTGGAATATCAGAGATGAGATCAACCCTCGTTCAATACAGGAGGGTTCAGAGAGTGGTAACTGACACCTTTAATCCCAGCATGGAAAAGACAGAGCTGTGACCTATGCCTCTAATCCCAGCATATCTGAGTTTGAGGTCAGTTTGGTTTGCAGAGGGAGTTCCAGGCTCCCAGGCAGGCAGTGGTGATGCCATGCCTTTAATCCCATAACTCCAGAGACAGAGATCTGTCTGTTTCTGTGAGTTCAAGGCCTAACTACCAAATAGTAGTAACAACTCACACCCTTAATCTTAACCTGGGTGTGAAGTAACTGGGCAAAGAAGGTATTTAAGGCAGCTGTAGGAAGACAGATTATGCAGCAGTGAGGCTGAGGAAGCTGAGTGAGATTCAACTGTGGTGTTTCTTCTTGTTGATATTCCAGCCTTTCCCCCAATATCTGGCTCTGAATTTCCTTTAATACCACCAGAATTCATGCAACAATGTTTCCTCTGTAATCATGATTACATCAGTGGCTACCTTCAAAAGACCTGTACAGAAAAGGCAAGGAAGTATGAAGAGGACTATTTGGAAAGAAGAATGGGATTATCTAGACTAAGAGTGGCTTAAGAGAGGGTAGTGAAGTGTGAATATGATCACAATACAACCTATACATGTTAAAAGTTTTTATACAATTAAATGTAGAGAAAAGTTTTAGAGTAGAAACTTTTAAGTCATCCATTTATTGTGGATCTTCTGTAAAGACTGAAAAAGTGTTTGCCCTACTTGACACCCAGTATTATTAGAAGCATTAGGGATAGTTATGGGAAGGCACATTAGAATCTTAAGTATTCTAGAAATGCAAATTGCTATTATATAGTGGGTTGTCCAGGCTACAATATATTTTATGACACAATGAGGAAATTTTCAAGCAGGCAGATGCCACAAATTAGGCATATCCACAGCCGTCACTGAACTTGACAGCAAACAGAATTTAGTAGTAGGGACTGCCAAGAAAATATTGAGTCAAATCAATTATGAATTGTCAGGTATGTGAGAACTGTTTGATTTTGAATAACTGATGTGCATAGCTCATGGATGTGAAAGCAGAAGGCCATCTTGTTCCACTAGAATGGGAAGGTGATCAGATGAACAACAAAGACTTATGCCAAGGGCTAAGATTTCGGTAAGACCCAAAGGAAATCAGGTAGAGGTGGGAAATGATATTTTAATGATTAAAACTATCCAAAAGCCACTGTGAAGGTTGAAATTACAAATATAAATGAAACAAAGTATTTGCCTTGGAAAGAAATATTCAAAAGGTGGCAGCATCAAAAAAGAAAACACTGACCTCAAATATGTAGATTTTCTTATGTAGCACCAATCTTTACTATGTCGTACAAAATAGATAGTACATGGGAAAATAGACTTGAGGCATATTATTCAAAACTAACGTTAAGGTTTAATCAGAGTATGGCCAAAGGCATGTCTGTAAAACTGAAAAAGTACTGGTGTGAAGAAATTTATGCTGATGTTTGTATGCCATGCCACAGCCAGTCTCCTGTACAGTGAAACCCAGGGGTTCTATGATAAGTCCTTGAGAGTTATTTAATCAAAATTAGAAATTTCACCCAAGATAAGGCTTTCTTTGTCATGCACATCAACATTAATATATGGGTTTTCACTTTCTTTATGTGTCTTTGTATTATAAACACAGATATTAGACCATTTCTGAAGTCTTAAAATTACTTCCACTAAAAAATAAATGTACTTCTGTAGAATTTTAAGAGTTATTTTCTTTAAAATAATTTATCTTTTAGAGGTATGCTTGGCATATAAAAACTGTAAATATTTAATATACACAGCATAGTGAAATTGTGGAATATATACCCATTGTGGTGGTTTGAATGAAATGTCCCTCTAAATAATCTTGAGCATTTGAACCTGTGATCCCCAGTTGGTAAACTGAATGGAAAGCAGTAGAAGATGTGGCCTTGCTGGAGGAGACTTGTCACTGGAGAGACTAGCTTTGAGATTTTGAAAGAATTGTACTGTTATCAGCCAAAACAAAGAAGATCCCAGACTCAGATTTCTTGCAAGATTTAAAAAAAATTATTACATTCGCAAATGGGCTCAAGGCAAGAAGATAGCCAAGAGCCCTGAATGTTCTCAGGGTAGAATTTTTATACAGCACTTTAGGTAGGGGAGGGGGAGTTCTCATGGTTACTCAGGGTGATCTTGCCTGAGTCACTACGTGCAGATCAGGCTGACCGGGCAATGTGTCTCAAGAGTGCAAGAAGCAAGCTTTGTTTAGACATCCTACATGCAGCTGAGAAATCCTGTAAACAAAGCTCTGAGTCCTTGAGCAGATAGTCACTGAAACTCTGCCAACCTCGGTCAGCTTCAGGGGCCTCAGGGAGGGGCGAGGGAGGGTTTTGGCTTAGTGGGCAAACAGCTATCATGACACTAGAGAGTTAAGGGGGAAAGAGTCAAACAGGATTCTTCTATCATTTCATTTTTCAGTACCATTCATAATTTGGTATCTGCCTCCTGCTTGTGGTTCAAGATGCGATATCTCAGCTGCTGCTCCAGGTGCCTGCTGTCTGTTCCTTCCACAATGCCATCATGGAAGCTAATCCTCTCAAACTATAAGCACAAAATAAAGTCCTTAAACCTTATTCATCATAGGACATATCCCTTACCTCAAAAAAGTTATTCCCTCCATTTATAATTATAATATTTCTGTCCTTTGTTTTTTTCCCTATTTTTTGAAAAGCAGTATCAGATCTCTGCTTTTAGCACATTTTAACTGTCTAATGGGCACTGTACTGTATGTTATACTTCCAGAACTTTTTCAGTTTGTAAAACTAAAGCTTTGTGTCATTGTCATCACCTTCCTATTGCCCCCTCCTCTAGCGATACTATTCTACCCTCTGTTTTTATGAGTTTGTCTATTTAGGTTCTACTTATGAGAGACACGATGTGTTATTTATCTTTGTGAGTCTGTCTTCCTTTCTTTAACAAACTGATGTTCAGTTAGATCAATTTTCATGCAAATACCATTATTTCCTCTTTGTGATTGATTGAGTAAGTTCACCTTGTATATATGTATTATATTTCTTTTATTCTTTGATCTCTTAATGGGTGACTGTGGTGTTTCCATTTCTCAGCTGTATTATTTAGGGTTGTATAGAGTAACAGAACTTGTAGAATGAATCTCTATCTATCTATCTATCTATCTATCTATCTATCTATCTATCTATCTATCTATCTGTTGTACTAATAAATGAGACTCAGGGATAGATCTCTGAAGAAGTTAGAGATACTAGAGGGAATAAACACCACAGTCAGATCTTACCCAGCTGTCTTCCAACTTCCTCAGCCTGCTTCCTTTGGAATGGCTTCCTTTCTATGTTTCTATCCTGTCTTAAGTACCCTTTCAGTAATTAAGGTGTGGCCCCACCACTGCTTGCTTGGGAGCCTGTAATTCCTTCTTTAATCTGAAGTGACCTTGACTCAGTTGGGATTAAGGGCATAGGTCACCACTCCCAGGATACTCCCTGTGCTGGGATTAAAGGTTTGAATCACCACTCTCTGATTCTCCTAGACTGACTGTGGTTACAGCTCTGGAACTTCTGGAGCTTTTATTAAATCCCCACATAGACTGTGCGTAGATTCTCTCTAATATCTCCAAAACTTCTGAAACTTTTATTGAATCCCCACATCTATCTATCTATCTATCTATCTATCTATCTATCTATCTATCTATCTATCTATCATCTATCTACCTATGAATTTTCATGAATGACTTGCAGGCAGTGTTCCAGCCAATCCAACAATGGCTGCCCTGAACAGAAGGACAAAGAATCCAATAACTATTTAGTTCATGGGCTGAATGTCTTACATGGTTTTATTATAGACAAAAATCCCAAAGAAATAAGCTTTAATACCAGTGAAAGAGTAGGGTGAGAACAAGGAGAAAGGGCAAAGCTTTCTTCTTCTTTGTCCTCATATAGGCTTCCATCAGAAGGTGTGATACAAGATCTCATACCTTTAATTCCAGAACTCAGGAAGCAGAGGCAGTTGGATCTCTGTGAGTCTGAGGCCAGCCTGGTCTACAGACCTAGTTCTGAGACAGCCAAGGCTACACAAAGAAATCTTGCTTGAAAAAGTAAAAAGAAGATCTAGATTAAATGTATGACTTTCCATCTGAAAAATCCAAATTAGAAGTAGGTCTTTCCATTTCAAATTAAGCAAAAATTACTCACAGGTATGCCCCTCCATTTATGGATTTTAGTTACTTCTGTTGACAACCAAGAATAGCCATTACACCAGCTAATGCATAAGTATCTCTGCAATAGGATATAAGGTCTTTACAGAATATTCTCAGAAGTCATATAGTGGGAGTCTATCTTTAAATCTCTAAGAAACTGCCATATTAATCTCAATACTATTCTGAACCAGTTTAGATTTCCAACAGCAACATGTTTCTTTTCTGTCACATCCTTGCATGTACTGTGATGCTTGTTTTCTTGATGATAAACTATTATGATTGAGGTGATATATTAAAGTAGTTTTAATTTGCATTTTGGTGATGGACAAATAAAGCTAACCCTTTTCAAATTTTTTTTGTGCTTCTTCTTTTGAGAACTCTCTATTCAGTTCATTAGTCCATTTGTACTGAATAATCAAAGGTTTGGCATTTAATTTTTAGTGATTTTTTTATTCTTGAGATTTTAAGACTTGTATACAGTAAAATATCATCTTTTTTTTCTCTCCCAACTCTCTTCATATCTCAAAGTTGTTTTGATTTACATTTCTCTGATGGCTATGGATGCTGATCACTTCTTTAAGTGTCTTTTAGATATTTGAAATTCTTATGTTGAGAATTCCCTTTTTAGCTCTGAACCCCATTTTTTAGTTGAATTATTTGAGTTTTTGACTCTCGTTTCCTGGGTTCTCTCTCAGTCCTCTGCCAGATGTATGGTTGGTGAAGACATTTTCTCATTATTTAAGCTGTCATTTTGTCTTATTGACTGTGTCTTTTGCCTTAAGCTTTTCAGTTTCAGAAGGTCCCATTTATTAATTGTTGTTCTTAGTGTCTGTGCTACTGGTGTTAAATTTAGAAAGTGGTCACCTGTGCCAATGCATTCAAGGGTATTTCCCACTTTTTTTCCTATTAAGTCAGTGTAACTGGCTTTATGTTGAGGTCTTTGATCCGTTTGCACTTAGGTTTTGTGCACAGTAATAGGCGTGGATCTATTTTCACTCTTCTACATACAACCATCCAGTACCATTTGTTGAAGGTGTTCTCCTTTATTCACTGTATATTTTGGGCATTTTTGTCAAAAATCAGGTGTTTACAGGTGTGTGGGTTAATGTTGGAGTCTTCATATATATTCCATTGATCCACAAGTCTGTTTTTATGGGAATTTTCATGTGGTAAGCTATGTGTTCTGGGAGTCCAGCCATGCAGAGTAATTATTCTTAATGTTTATTTTTAATTTTTGCTTTGAAACTAATTTATAAACTTGTCTATTTCCTCAAGGCTTTTTATAACCTATCTTCTAGTTTAGCCTCCCCTAACCCTCTTATTTCTTTGATACTCCCATTCCCCTCTCTTGATTAAGTATTTCAACCTCCAGTATTATTTATTTCTTTATATATTTTAAACATTAATTGTAGTTGCTGGGTTTCTTGATCCCGGGTGGCCAGAGGCCCAGACCCACAGACCTGTGCACCAGACCCATTAACCGCCCGATGCTGCTGCTCAGGCCCACAGAAATGACTCAGACGCTTATATTAACTTTATGCTGTTTGGTCTATGGCTCAGGCACATTGCTAGCTAGCTCTTACATCTTAAATCAACCCATTTCTATTAATCTGTCTGCCATGTGGCCCGTGGCTAACCTGTGTTTCTTACATGTTGTTCCTTGGGCAGCTTGCTTGATCTGCCCCTGACTCCGCCCTTTCTTTCCTACTATTCTGATTCCTCTGCCTACTTTTTCTACGGTGCCTGTCAAGGGCCAAAACAGCTCCTTTATTTAAAGATTGAGATTCACAGCATACAGAAAGGCATTTGCACATCACCTCCCCCTTTCTGTCTAATCAAAAAGGAAGGTTTTAATTTTAACATAGCAAAATTACATATAACAAAATAGCTATCAAGCAAGAATTACAGTTACAATATCTAGTCTATTTGTATTTAGCAAAATTAAAGAAAATACCCTATCATCTTCCTTATCTTTATGAATCTAAAGTTTCATATCTAATATACCTTTTAAATGACTAAGAAAAACTATGCCTATAACTATCTAATCTTCAACTACATCAAAGACCACAGAAGGATATATTTACCCAAGTAAACCGGAAGTGTAAGCAACTTCCAAAATCTAGATTTGACAGACATGGCCACCTATCTGCCTGGACAGTCACCGATCCTTTATAAAGTTGGGGCATCCATCTTCAGCCTACAGGCCCAGAGTTTCTTGAAGCAGGAAATCTTTTCTCTCCATTCTGGTACAGTTCATCATTCGCTTTGTCTTGGGTCTTGAAGAATGTCTGATAGTTTTCTCTGCAAAGCAGGAACCTGAAGGACCATCTCGGCTTGTTCTGCCAAAGTTCAGAGGTCACCTTCCTATGGAACCTGCATGTCCACTTCTAACAGCATATTGTCAAGCAGTTAATATAAGAACAGGTTCATGTCCAGTGGCTAACCAATGCCACAACCGGGACCCTGGGTAAGCATCCTGGGATCTTATCAGCTGACACCTGAATTCCACTACAATTAATAATCTGACTGAAGTGTAGCTGATAAAGATTATTCCTATCCTATAGACTAGCTCTTTACTCTGGTGATTGTTACCCAGCATTTTATTCTTGTTGATTCTATTGTAAATGTAATAGTTTTCTTGCTTGTATGATTTATTGTGTTTATTTTTCTCAATATCTTCATTATTATTCTGTTATTGATTTCCTTGTACTATGAAAAAACTGTTGCTCATATTTTTTTCAAACCATTACATTCTAGAAAAGGCTTAAAAGCACTACAACTATCAACAGAGGCAGCTTCATTTTGTGTGAATCCTGAAATTAATAAAATTTTGAAACCTTCCTTTTAAAAAGATAAATAGCAAATTTTATGCAACATTATGTAAAAAGCTAATTTATTAGGTATATAATAGTTACCTATGTGACTCAGGGAGTCAGTAAGGAGTATAAGCCAAAAATCACAGGAAGTACACATAAACTCTATACTCTATTTGATAAATATTTCCCAAGGGGACTGAGTTTAATAATTATGACATTATTATAACATATACTTGACCAATTCGATAAGTGGATAGCAGATGGGTAGAGAAAATTTCTCACTGAATTGTAAGTTACAGAGAAGCAAAGGAAGGAAGCTAGATCTATAGAGAAATAAATTAGATTTGGATACAACAGGATGAAGTCACATATACCTTAACATAAACACAGATGGCTCTATATGGAAATATTTGTAAAGAAGTGTATATTAATTATTATCAGTATTATTGTCTAGATTTAAGAACACTTCATTATCAGTAAGCACTCATACAACACAATACTTTGGCTTAAAATATTACTTTCCAATAAAACAATTTAAAAGCTTCTTAGAGAAATCTTTAATAATAGAACTGTTAAGATGACCTTGTAGCATATTGTAGTGAGGAAAAGTAGAAAAGTTGTCTTAGTTACTATTTTATTTCTGTGAAGAAACACTATGACCAATGCTTTTCTCTTACAAAAGAAAGCATTACTTGGGGATTTACAGTTTCAGAGGTTTAGTCCACTATTGTCATAGTGAGGAGCATGGCAGTATACAGGTAGACACTAGAATAGTAGGTTAAAGCTACATCATGATCCATAGGCAGAGAGACTCTGGGTTTGGCAAAGGGTTTTTGAAACCTCAAAGTTCTCCCCCAGTGGCACACTTTTTGCAACAAGGACAGACCTCCTAATCATTTTAATACTTTAAAAAGTGCCATTCTCTGGTGACTAAGTATTCAAATATTGAAATTATGGGGGGCATTCTTATTCAAGCAACCATAGAATTACTATAAATAAAGGAAAATTTATGAAAATTTATGTATAAATCTTTTTTAAAATCTCACACATATTGTACAAAGAGTGTGTTCTTCGGGTAGCTGTACTGCCCCTATGTCTTGGTAGAGCCTGCATGATGATTTCCTTCTTTCATATTATGAAACTGATGAAAAAATAGTGTAACTTTACAGTGAAGAAATCTGACAAACACTATGTATCTTAGGGTTTCTATTGCTGTGAAGGGATACCATGACCACAGCAATTCTTATCAAGAACATTTAACTGAGTCTCGCCTACAGATTTAAAGGTTTAGTCCATTATTGTCATACCAGGAAGCATGGGTGGACATGGTGCTGAAGAGGTAGCTGAGAGCTCGACATCTGCATCCACAGGAAGGAGAAAGAGAGTGTGACACTTGGTCTAGCTTGAGTTTCTCAAAACTCAAAGCCCAACCCTACTGACACATACCAATAACTCCACATACACTCCAAAAAGGCCATAATTCCTAATGTTTTCAAATAAGGCCACTCCCTATGAACCTGTTGGGCCATTTTCGTTCAGACCATCATACTGAACCAGAAGACTAAGGTTAATATCATGTATGATAAGGCATGCACACAGCATGTAATCTTGATCTGATGTGATGGAAATGACATACTATGTTTGCCTCCCTCTCCTAAAAATTTTACAGTCTCAATCTATCTAATTATGAAAGTGAGCAGACAAATGGTAGTTGTGCAACATTTTCCAAGATTTCTCATCAGTATTGGCTGAAACTGTGAAAGTCATAAAAATAAAAGTCTTGAGATACTGTCACAGTCAAGAGTTGCCTGAGAAACCCTAAATATAATAGGCTATTCTGCACAGGAGTCAGAACAGAGAACAATGCTATAGAAAACTTAGAAAATGTTAATAAAATGTGGACATAAATATATAAGATTCAGTGTCAATATTAGGGCATTGATGTTGGCAAACGATCCCTTCCCAATATTTTATACTAATAAGAAGGGAAACCTCATGAACATAGAACATTGTTGCAATGATTATATAACATGGTGTTGGTTAAAAAATAGTATATACTCTTTTTAAAAAGAGAAAGCATGATTCATAAAAGAAAAAGTCAATAACAGACATTGTTTAGGCACAGTTGTAAAATGTTGGGACTGTGGATAAAC
This sequence comes from Phyllotis vaccarum, assembly GCA_033318265.1. NCBI lineage: Eukaryota > Metazoa > Chordata > Mammalia > Rodentia > Cricetidae > Phyllotis > Phyllotis vaccarum. The sequence goes on along the minus strand of JARWLC010000013.1, from coordinate 133,476,942 downwards.
TAAACACAAGAGAACTGAAACCAGAAAATACAGATGCAGTTAAGTAAGAACATTTGGAACAACAAATTACTGGTTTTAGAGGAGTTTCTTTTTTCCTTGTAAAACACAGGATAGGTATGCGAGCTGGGCTGAAGATATACTAAGTAAAGAGATCTGGACAAATATATATGAGGCCTAGGTTTTATCAACACACACATGCACACGCACATGCACACAAAATGGATGAGTATTGGAGAAGCTGGCAGGCAACCCAGAAATGCTCATTGGTGTATGTGAAAACAGTCTCAAGTAAAGTATTTTTTTTATTCTAGGTAAAGAACTAGAAAATGAACAGATTGCCCAGACAAAATTATTTTTAGATAGTAACTACTCCACTGCAGCCAAAAAAATTATTGATTTACTTTAGGTAATGCCAAAAAGCATCTTGCAGATAGACACCCTAAACTTTCATTGACAAGGAAGTTCTATATTACTCACCTTTGGTTATTATTCCAATTAGCTTAGATAAACAACATCTGATGAAGAGGAAATGTTTGCTTTGACTCACAGATTCTCAGATTTTAGAACATGATAGATTAATCTATTATTTTGGATCTGTGACATAGCAACATCACATGACAGAAGCCTATAATAGAATAAACCATTCACCATATAATGGGGAAGAAAAAGAGAGGATGAGATAAGAAGGTAACCCAGGGACATCTCACTAGTTCCCACTTTTAAAAGCTTTCATTGTCTAATTGCTAATGCCACCTTGGGGATCAAACTTTCAAAATGTGGACCCTTTCAAGGCATCCAACAACCAAACTATACTCATGTGTAAACACAAACTTTACTAAGTTTTGCCAAACTTTAAAAAACAAATAGAAATTCCATGACTAAGGGAGACAGAATAACCACCAGTGTGGAAAGATAAAACAGGTTCAAGGATTAGAAGACAACACAGTAAAATATTAGGGCTCTTCAAATCGATCTTTTTATGCATTTCTTTTAAAAATATATCACATTTTAAAACAAATACATGATGTCTTCTTCTCAGATTTATATGGAGAGGAATGGAATCTAATTTTGGTAAAATAATTTTGAAAATTTAGAATAAGCCATGATTCTGCAGAAAAATATCATGTCAAAAAGTAACATTATATTATTAAATTAAGAAAAAATTCTCAAAATGACAAAATTACAGAGATGAAGAACGAACTGGTGCTTTATGGTGGTCAGGGGTAGTGCAGGAAAGGATGTGACACTATGATAGTATTCTATGAGCAAGATGTTTTTAGCAAAGGAACAATTCCAAGTCTCAATTGGGATCAGATGTGCTCAGGATTTCTCACCAGTATTTGTACATATATGAGACATTTGTGTATTAGAACACAACCCTGATGTGGGAATGTCTTTCTGTATGTTGTGCAAATCAATCTTTAAATAAAGGACTGTTTTGGCCATGGCAGGCACCGTAGAAGAAGTAGGTGGGGTATCAGAATAGTTAGGAGACAGAAGGCTGTGTCAGAACAGATCAAGCCAACTGCCCAAAGGAGAAACATTTAAGTAACACAGGTGAGCTATGGGCCATGTGGCAGGACAGATTAATGGAAATAGATTGAGTTAAGATGAAGGAGCTGGCTAGAAATGTGCCTAAGCCATAGGCCAAACAGCATGAAGTTAATATAAGCATCTGAGTCATTTTGGGGGAACTAAGCAGCAGTGGACGGCTAAGCGGTCTGGCACTGCATGTCTGTGGGTCTGGACCTCTAGCCGCCGGGGCCAAGAAATTTATTGTAACACAACTCTATACATAAAGTTAATTTATGTTTCATATATGACTATATAGATGGCCAAAAGGCAAACTTTTCTGGAAACAGAGTATCACTGTTGTAGCCCAGGCTGGCTTTGAATGCATGATTTTATGAGTGCTGATTCTATAGGCACTACAGAATTTACATTTTTTGTATGAGGTTTCACTCTGTAATAAAATAGTATAGGAATACTTGTGCATTTACTTTCCTATTCCTTTATTTTAATACCAAGAATAAAGTGGTATTGGTAGGGAAAAGGATTGTGCTGGGAGCCACTCCTGTACTGTAACCATCAGCAATAAGTCAGATTATGAGCCACATCAGTATTGCCTGCTCTCCACAAACTACATACATTTCCCTTTTGATTTCCCCTTAGCTATGTATTCAACTGCTCACAGCCTTAGTTAGACCAGTCTGTATTCAGAAAAAAGCCATTTACATTGTGCTTTGGAGAGAATCAGCTCTCTGTTCAATCTTTCTTCTCTAGATGAGAAGGACCCTTGTCCATCATGCATCTTTCTCATTCATTTAGTATTTTCTTTTTTGGGAAAATACATATAAAAATCCAGGCTATTGCGGTTGGAGAGATGGCTCAGTGGTTAATAACACTTGCTGCTCTTGTGAAGGACCCAAGAACCATTCCCAGCACCCATATGGTGGCTTACACTTAACTGTAACTCCAGTTCCACACGGATGTACATATGCAGAATATTCATAATACAAAATATAGACACATAAATATTTGACAAATAGATCTGAGCTGCGGTTTCAAGTCATAGTTTTTTAAGCTGCCGTGTTCATCAGAATCAGTCAGGGTGATTTTTTTAAAAAGACTCTTCTGGGCCACCCCCTGGGATGGTAATGCAGGGATTCCATGGATTTCATTTTTAAAAACATGGAAATAGCACTTGTGATGACTTTTTTTGGTTGCTTGACTACATCTGGAACTAAGTCCCCAAAATGGAGGGCACAGCTGGGAGAAATTTTTCCTTAATTTCAAGTTATGTTACTCAAAAACCATAACTAATACAGCCCTCAAGTTCTTTGAGTAAGCTAGGCAGTGGGTAATATTTGGGTTTTCTTCTAATCATTGCCTCCTGACTATATTACTGAAAGGAACAAAGTAGTTGAAAGTAGCCCTAATTTATCTTGTTACAATAAATGTTCCAGTAATGCAGAGTTTATATAACAGCCTGGTCACTTGGTGTTTTCAGTTGCCATTTCTACAGTCACTTCTCACTGAGTACTTCTAGTCCTGAGACAAGATAGCAATTTTACCTCTAGGAACACAAATGTACAGCATCCAGTGACAGATAGCAGTACCCCTCTTTTCCCATCAATGCTAATGTACCTGAAGCACAAATGTCAATTAGACAATGCAAGCAGCATGCACACTGAGTGTGGAAGCCTTCTGTTCCAGAACACAGAGCACAATTAATGATAGCTTTATAGTGCTTGAACTAGAAGAGATACTAATTTTAAATCATTTCTCCTAAAGGCTTATATAATTCATAAGCAGTGTGTGGTTTACAGATGCAATATAAGAATTCATGGAACATAAGAATTCTATTCTCACTACACAAAGCAATCAATAAAATAACCAGTTTCTGAGCTCAGAAAGAAAACTCTGATACATTATAATGCTGCAGGTGATGACGTATGCCCTTTCAGGGTTCACACCTTGTTTTCACACAATTCTTAGCTTCAGTTTGTCATGCAGGAGTGGAACTCTCAGTATTTAAGAACACACATGGAAAATGGGGTCTGGGATTGTGCTTATGTATTTTCTGTGACCTCTGAAAATCTCATTCTCATATTATAGCTCCTATCCTGCACCTTAAAAGAAAGCCAAGGAACTATTCACCTAAATATTATTGAGTGCCTCTTGCTTGCCAGCCCCAAACTAGGCACATTGTTTAACTTAGCCTTCATAACAGTTCTGTAAATCAAAGTGTGTTTTTATTACTTGAGTCCTCTGGAAATAAGAGCTTTGGGCAAGGAGCAAAAGGCTAATGCTTTACTCAGAAAGAGAATCCTCGGGGCAGTGAAATTATAGTAAATGTCAACAGACTGGGAAGGCTAGAGAATGAAAAGATACACTACCCACTGTCTGACAAAAGCCTCGAAAAGACACCCCACGCTGCTTAGTAAATCAAACCCTACCAAATGTGGGAAGAATACTTTTTGAACAACCTTATGGGGGACCTCATATTTGGAGAGATTTTACCTTAGAAACAAAAAGAAAAAAAAAGCAAATGAAGTGCCTGCTGCCTGTCTTTGATGTCTTGTTGGTTAACAGTTTGCTCTGTCGGTTGGTGGAAACTCCCTCAGACCTCAATCTATCAGTTATTCTGGAAGGTATTTTGTGGTGTGGTAAATTTCACTAAAGCAGTGACATGGTTGCAAGTACCAAAACTGCAGGCATGTGGCTTCCCAGTTCCAGATAGCAGAACAATGCAGGCTGACAGAAAGGTGGCCTTCTATCAACTGAACCCTCTGGGAAAGCAGATGTTGAAATCAAACTGGGAGTACATGGGGTTTATTGAAGAGGCAATGCCTGTGAAAGATGAAGAGAGAAGAAGCCAAGAGCAGACAAAAACCAATCAGACTGTTGATGCAGACCTGGCACCTGTGAAATGGAAGAGGGAGGGAGTCAGAGGACAGCAAAGCAGAGCTTTCAACCAGATTCATATCTCATAAATTCTTACTCAACCTCCCAGAAAGGAAGGACCAAACTGCTATGTTCAGTTGATAACTGAGGCCCTCCAGGAAAGAGCATAGTCATTGTTTCAAAGCTAGAGAGCTAACAGCTGGAGAGTGTCAGCTAACTGTCCTCTTTGTGGCTGATCAGCAGGTCTATTCTCAGAGGCCTTCCAGGTCAGTGTATTCTCATGCCTGTCACTATTGGCTGCAAAAAACATCGGAACTAAGGCAAAAGCTAACATCAAGGAAACTGACTGATTTGCTGTGACTGCTTTACCTGTAGCCCCAGACACCTATAGTACGAGGTTTCTAGCCTGGACTTTTGGGCCTAACCTCAAGGTCTAGGCCCACAGACCCGCAGACCTGAAGACCTACAGAGACACACAGACACTTTCATTAGGTTTTGGCTGATCAGCCTCAGGCCCAGGCATATCACTTGCTAGCTCTCTACCCTTCATCTAAACCATGTCTCCTGTTCAGCCATGCGGCTCGGTACCTTTCTTTAGTGCAGCATAGTTGTCCTTGGCTTCCTCTGGCTTCTCTCTGGTGCTCTTCTGGCATTCTGCTCTCAGAGATTTTCTCAGTCTGGTAGCCCCGCCTACACTTCCTGCTTGCCTTTGGCCAATCAGCTCTTTTTATTAAACCAGTGGGTGGGACAATTATTTAGCATGAAACAATACAATACCACTACAGAGACCAAGAAAGATCAAGTAGGAGGACGGTTTAAGCACATAAGCTTGAGGCAACCTAGGCTTCGTAGAAAGACACTGTCTCAAAATACATAGCACAAATGACTTTCATGTGTTGTTTGATGGTATAAATATATCCTTGGGAAGTGTATACTCAGGCAATTTCATTGTGAAAGCTTATCACAATGGGTGCTTATGCAAAATAGATGGCTTTGCCATCACTGAGTGATGCAGTCTCGTGGGATGATATAGGATACTGTGGAGGCTGAAAGTTTCCTTCTTGAATTTTCATGTGTCTAGCATTAGCTCTCCTCATTGGCTTCATAACATACGGTATAAATAGTGAATAGGTTATCTAGGTTATCTAAGCCTCAGAAGGGAACACTTCCTTGACCCTCCATCTCTTGTCTGTTCCTTGGTTTATTGATGTGCTGGACTTTGAGCTATATTTAGGATTGTATCTAAAAGACTGGACATACTCCTTACTCCACGGGTGTTTGTCCTCTAGCAGGAGAAGTTCAAATCAAATACATATATTTGGTGCCATAAACCTGAAGATAACAGTAAAGTCAGGAAACTGTGTTCACAGAGGAGGGGCAGCCAATACAAACTGAAGAACCAGGAATGACTGAGGGTGAGGAAAGGTGGCCAAATATAAGGTGATCAAGTGTTTTCTCAGGAGAAGACTGCAGAAAGGGACACATGGACAGCAGTGCATGTGATCGTCAGCATCAAGGGACTATATGGATATTTTGCATTTCAAAATATCAGCCTAAATTTATAGGGTTGATATGACAAAGGATGATGAATAAAATTTATGTAGTGTCAAATAATATAATTTTTGTTGAGCTACTGTTTTTATTGTACGTGAAGTTATTTTATGCATTTTGTAATTGACTGTGACACCTAGAGATTTTAATTTTTTGTTTTCTGTTATATTGAAAATAGATTCTTTTCTCACATAATATATCCTGATTATACTTTCCCCAGTTCCTCTCTATCTCCCCTCCGATTTTGATCCAATCCTTTTCTGTCTCTTATTAGAAAAGAGCAAGCTTATAGGAAAAAATAAAATATAATAAAATCAAATATAACAAGATGAAACAAAACTATAACATTGAAGTTGGACAAGTCAACAAAAGGAAAAGAGCCCAGGAGAAAGTATAAGAATCACAGAATCGCTATTCACACACTCAGGAATCCCATAAAAACACTGAACTGGAAGCCATAATATGTATTCAAAGGACCTAGTGCAGACCCACATAGGTTTTTTGCACACTGCTTCAGTTTCTGAGTAGATTACTGTGATTTCTTGCCGTCCTCCACTGCCTCTGGTTCTTACACTCTTTCTGTCTTCTCCTCAGGAGTTTTTCTAACTCTCAGGTGAGGAGAAGTCTGATGGACACTTCTCATTTATGACCAAGTGTTCCAAGGTCTCTCACTCTCTATGTATGGTCTGGCTGTGGGTCTCTATTTTTCCCATCTGCTGCAGACAAAAGCTATTCTGATGATAGCTGACCAAAGACCTGATCTATGAGTATAGTATAATATCCTTAGGAATCATTTTATCACTGTTTTTTTCTCCTTTGTTCAACCAGTGTTGTTTGGTTTTACTCCATGTCCTTGAGTTATCAAGTTTCAGGCATTTGGACACCCAGTGTCAGATATGGATTCCATCTCCTGGAGTGGACCTAAGTCAAATCTGATACTGGTTGGTTACTCTCACAAGCTTTGACCCACAATGTCCTAGTATATTTTGGAGGTAATACACCATTGGAGATCAAAGGGTTTATGGCTGGTCTGATGTTTATGTTCCTCTTTTGGTAGCATGCATAGTACCTTCTTGCACAAATGTCACTAGGATATAGGGATGAAGTGTCTACATAGGTATAAATCCACTTCTCCATGTTCAATAAGTTGGGTAGGTGTTGTCTTCAGCAATGGGGTCCTGCTGTGTGATTATGGAGAGCACCCTAAAGTCTTGAGAATTGACTTGTTATGTGTGTGATTCTTGTGAGAACCATTTGGCTAACAATTAAAAGTACCCAATCCTTGTACTGGAAGCCTCATTTGGTGAACAGAGATGGCCAGTTGGGACTCCTTCTTCATCTGGCAGTTTCAGATAGATCTCCTTTATATGTATTTATATTTTAGGGAGCTTCTATTCTATTAGGTTTCCATACTACCCCTCAAATGGCCCTCAATTTAAGCTTTCTATCCCTATATTCTCTCCTCCATTCCTGTCTTCCTCCTCCCAAATTGAACCTCCATTCCAGAACCCCATCTATCTATAACTATCTATTCTATTTCCCTTTTGTAATAAGATCTATCCCTTCCTCAGCCTTTTATTCTATATTTAACCTGTGTGGTTCTATGGACTGTAGCTGGGTTATTATTTTTTAACAGTTAATATCTTCTTATAAGTGAATACATATCACAGTTTTTTTTTCTTGGTCTGAGTTACCTCACTCAGGAGTTATTTCTAGTTAAACTCACTTATCTGAAGATTTTATGATTTTATTTTTAATGGCCAAGTAATAATTTTATTATATAGGTTTACCATATTATCTTTATTTTTCTGTTGAAAGACATTTAGATTGTTTCGGATTTATGGTTATTATGAATAAATCAGCAATGAATGTGGTAGAATGGTATGTTCTTGAGTATATACCCAAGTATATGGTATTGCTATATCATGAAGTAGATCAATGCCCATCTTCCTGAAGAAACTCCACACTGATTTTCATAGTAACTGTATAAGTGTGCACTTACCAGGAATGCATGAGTTTTCTTCTTATTCAACATTATTTCCAGCATGAACTGTCACTTCTTTTGTTGATTCTGCCAGGTGTAAAATGAAATATCAAAGTAATTTTGATTTTCATTTCCTGGTGGCTAAGGACATCAAATGTTTTTTTAAGTATTTTTCAATCTCTACTGAAAACTTGTTTAGATCTGTACAACATTTTAATGGCATTATTTATTTCCTTAATATCTAGATTTTGTGTTCTTTATATATATTGGATAGTATCCCCCTTTCAGATGGGTATTGGCTAAAAATATTTTCCCATTCTGTAGTCTGGTGCTTTGCCCACTATCAGAACACAACAATGAATAAAGCTGAATGAAGAGAATTCTAAGTGCTTGTGTGAAAACTCCAATAAAATAGGGTAAAGTTTTGTGATCTCAGTCCTCCAAAACATAGGGTGCTCTTGGAATGTGCTTTCGTTCCTCTCCCAAGTGTAGTAAATAGGAATTAGTTTGTTTCAAATTACCCATTGCTCCCTGCTTTGTTATTCAGAATGTTTACAGCCCGAACTTGTGAACTTTGCTTTATATGATCTTTTATTTATGCTCTAAGTAAAGGTGACTATTGAATGAGATTTTACTTTATTTTATTTTTAGGCTCTATTCTCCCAGGTCTCACTTGGTGACAGTTCAAATAACAGTGTCCTTTGAAGTTGGAAAGCTTTTCAGTTTTATGAAGTCCATTTATTATATGTTGATCTCAGTATCTGTACTAATGGTGCTCTGTTCCAAGTCTGATCTTGTGTCAATAATGCAAGGCAATTCTCTGTTTTCTCTTATATCAGGTTTAATGTATCTGGTTTTATGTTGAGGTCTTTGATCAATTTGGAGTTCAGTTTTGTTCAGGGTGAAAAGTATGGGGTTTTCTACATGCATTTTGACCAGCACCATTTGATGAAGATGCTGTCTTTTATTTTCTTTTTAGGCGTGTGTTTCTGGCTTCTTTTTACACACACACACACACACACACACACACACACACACACACACACACACACACACAATCAAGTATCTATAGGTCCATAGATGTGTAGATTTATGTCACAATCAAGTGTCAATGTGTTCATAGATATGCAGATATATGTTTTTGTCTTTCATTGGTCAATGTGCCTGGTTTTGTACCAATATCATTGTTTTTATTTCTGTAGGTCTGTAGTACAACTTCAAACCTGGGTTGGTGATACTTACAGCAGTTCTTTTATTTTTCATGATTGTTTTAGTTTTCTTGATTTTTTTTGTGTTTATTTCTGTGTGAAGTTGAAAATTGTTCTTTTAAGATCTGTGAATAATTGTTTGACTTTTGATGGGGATTACATCAGTAGATTGTGTTAGCAGTTCCAGGCTCTCCTCACAGTCTGAGACATGCAGGGACCCTGGAATCTGGTCTGCCCATGACAGCTCTTTTTTTTACCTTAATAGATTGTTGGAACTCTCTATCCAATGCTGACAATTGTAAGCCTCTTTCCACTTCTGACCATTTCCCATTAGTGGAGCTTTGTTTCTTGAGCATAGTCCTTGACTTCTGGCTTTTCTCAAAGTCCTGGTACTGGGTGACTATATCTCACTGGGGCTCAGCCTTTTGAGCCCTGCTCTATGTTTGGCAAATCACTCAGCAGCTTGTGTCCTAATCATTCTGATTCACTTAGGGAAAATAAGCCTACCACCAAACTTCTGCACATAATACCCTATCTAAAGATTTCTAAATTCATTCACCTCTAGAGTCAGACTTGGTCCTTACCCTTATCTTTTTGCAACTTCTGCCCCCTTACCAGGAATTCTTGGGCTGTGCACTTCTGTCATCCCTTTTCTGTCCTATTCACTTCCTCTCCCAGTAGCCTGGGAGTTCCATGATTTGGGCATGAGCCCACTGGATTCCTCCCTTATCCCCACTTCCTGCTCCTGTGCCTACTGGCATCTCATGCTTTCATTCAAAAATGTCCCTTTCTTCTGTTCTGTCTCTGTGTAGTCTCTCTCTCCTGTGGCTGGCAGAAGTGAAAGACCTGGGCTTGGCTGTTCTGCTTCCAGTCTGTGGAACCAGTCACTACTGTTTCCTAGTTGTTTTCTCCCTCTGGGAGCTTCTACCTCTACCATGCTTGATTGGGTTGCTACTCTGTTTCCTCGACTTCTCTACATACCTTCTTCACACTCCAGTACATAAGGTGTAAAAGTTTCCTGGGAAAAACTTTGTCAGTTTTTCTATTAAAAAGTCTATTTAGTATGTATGAATAGAAATGTGTGAGTGACATAATCACATACTTCTGTTTTATGCTGATTTTAAATGCTTGAAATGATGTGTTCTACTTGTCTTGGCAAAGAAAAATCAACAAAAACAAAAACAAACAAACAAACAGATCAAACAGACAGAAGTCATATGACTTCATCAGAAGTTTTTTGGGTTTTTTTTTTTTTTTTTTTTTTTTTTGTCGCCCACAGGTCTGGTTGACAATTTGCTAGAGTCAGAGAAGGTGAACATCAAGTGATTTCACCATCTTTAACCACATGTCTAGCATCCAGTTTTGCTAGGGTTAGAAAAGATGGATGTCCATGATTTTTCTGCCATCTTAATAAAAGACATGGAAATGGTCTACTAAGGAGGCAACAACAGGTCTCCGAGAAATTTTGGACGGATGCAGATTTTTGTAAGACAATTTATGTCATGTCCTGAAAACAAATTTTATAAAAGATAGAATTTAGAAACAATGCCTATTTTATAAGATATTAAAGCTATACCTCCATGCTTTTAAACATAGGAATGTACCATGCACTGATAGCTAAACTTTCTAAGTTAAGAGTCACCCAGATGCTAATGGTTTTGAAGACATGAAGGGATCACAGGGAACAGCTGAGGTTTGTAAATGTATGGCAAGGCTATAGTTCTAGAAAGTCCAGTTGCAATAGTGGACCATGACAGGTTTTGAAATGCCAGTGCCAGGTGGCAGTTATCAGAGGCACCAGCCACAATGAAACGGAACAGCTGAGATCTGGAAGGCAAGCTATGCATATGCTTCTGAGTGTGGGGCCAAAGAAGTGATCCAAGACTCTTATTTAAAAAAGGAACCAAAAAGATTGTGAATAATCCCAAATAATTGAACTTTAGATTGTTTGCACAATTGAAGATTGGTTTTGCCTTATAGAAATTGTGGTTATGCCATATTTTCTCTCTTGAAATATAAGAGGGTGCTTTATTTTTGATATTTCAGAAAGTTATTTGAGAGATTTTAAACCTTTTTAAAAACAGTGTTTAAAATATCCCAATTTATAAGGCTATGGGACATTTAAAATTTATGAAATGTTTATAATATTAATATTTGGACTTAAAATGAAGGGCTAAAAATTAGTATCACAGCCATCAGCACAAATACTAAACTGTAACTCTTACTTCTTTCATAAATTTATTCTAATATATTACCCAATCTTATAGTCTTACCTTTCACAATATATACATGAGTCTGACAAACAATCTACTTCCCAAGGAGTACAAGTAAGTTTCAGAACAAGCTAGAATACATGCATACAAAACTCATCAAACTAATGTAACACCCCCCCCCACCCCAGGGCTGAGGCATCCCCCAAATGAGAGACTCTCTCTCATTAGGATTATAACATCCTAGGTGACACTCTAGCTAGAGACCAGTTTGCATCCTGCCTCCTGGCAGGTCTCCATAAGTTTACCCTTAAACCAGTGAATTATGAGAAACTCCAGGAAAAAGTTCAGTACAGACAGGAAAAGATATTTCAGTTCCAAGATGCCTCACAAAGGCCCTCTTAGAATATACTAACAGAGACCCTGAAAACCAAGAAGGCAGACAGCTACTTATGACTCATTTCTTTTCCCAGAGGTTCTTTGACACTAGGGCCAAGCTTAAGCTTCTGGAGAGAGGACACCTGACCCCACAGGGAGAAATCTTAACGTTGGCCTTTAAGATATACCATGTAAGAAATGAAAAAGTCCATAAACAAAATATCAAATGCTGTCCAAGTGCCTGCTAAGGCTTCCTTGCCTCCTGGGACTTAAGGACTTCCAGGTTCCTGTTTTAAATGTGGTCAGGAGGGTCACTGTGTCTGGACTTGCCCCACAGGTCACCTGGGATATGTTCAAAACGCCATCAAGAGATACATCTGTCAGTTGACTGCTCCTGTACATCTTATGATATGAGGACTTCCAATGCACACCACCCTCCAGCCAACCTTCTAGGTGTGGCCATGGATGAATGAGGGTCCCTGGGCTACCTAGATCTCATCACTGCCACCTTCAATAGGAAGCCTCCGGTAATCATTACGGTATTGGAGCAATCAATTTCTTTCCTCTTGAACATCAGAGTTCTGGGGACATACCTTTCCTTCTTGCCTCCCTATTGTTGGGGTAAGGTGACAGTCTTATCTACCTCATCAGACCCTACCACTCAATTGCATATTCAGGGGCATTCCTCTTACCCACTCATTTTTGGTTGTGCCAACTTGCCCTGTACTTCTAATGGGAAGAGATTTAGTTAAAGTGGGGGCTTCTGTTTCTTCTGTTCCCCCATTCATCTGACCCCAGACTCACCAGCAACCCCTCTCCTCCTCCTAGCCACCTGCCCTACCAGTTCCAACATGTAATTTCCTCTATCAGACTCTCAGATGAAGCCAAAATTCTGGGCTCCAAAACTCTTCTGCTCTAGACAACATTCCCCCATTATCATCCAATTGCAGGACCCTACTCAGTACATTATCCAAGACCAGTACCTACTCTCACTCCAGAGCCTTAGAGGACTTAAACTTATCATCTCTGACCTTCTAGGACAAAAGCAACATCACCCTACATCCTCTCCTTTTAACAGCCCTATACTTGTAGTTAGGCAAGGAGATAAGGTTTATGAGGAAAATGTCCACAGTGATGGTTGCCTGTGGCTCTGGAGATCTCACTAAATCAATAACGGCCACTGGGGGAACCATCAGGAAAAGGAGCTAGGCCCTCCAAGGGTAGGCGACTATAGACTGGCATGTGCAGTATGCGGAGCCCCGATGGGTGGGATCTGACTGTGTTCCTGTTCATGGGTTGGCACCGTGGAGCCCATTCTCGGCAGAGGAACACCTAACCCAGTCTTGACTTTGGGATGAGGAAATTGTACTTGCCTGGAGTGGATGTGCCATGCTGAGCTGACCCACCTTGGGACTTCTTGCCCTTTTGGGGTAGGGGGTAGGGGATAGGGAGTAGGGGGGATGAAGGCTGGCTGGGAGGGATTGGGAGGAGGGAAGGGAGCGGGATCAAGGGGATACATGGATACAAAAGATATTTTTTCTATTAAAAAATAATAAAACGAAGAAAAAAAATCTAACAGAACCTACCACCTGGGTCAAGGCCTTTGGCTCAAACAATCTAAACTCATATTATATGTGGATAATATTCTTCTTTGTAGTCCTTTATTACTAATTAGCAAACTAACACCAACACCTCCAACTCTCCTTAATTTCTTGTTCATCTGGGCTGTAGTGTCTTGCCTTCCAAGGTCCAACTGTTCACTCCTCAGGTCACCTATTTGGTTCTAACCATCACCCCAATCCATATCCCCACAGTTACCCCCTGACATTCAATAAATTTTGTCCTATATATACTAGCTCTGTCTCATTTTGTCAAGGTTCACCTCCAGTCCACCCCTGAGTACTTACATTTATTACAAACTATTACTGCCTCATACAAAAATTTTCAATGTCAGACCCTAATTCTAAATATCGGAGCCCCCCCCCCTTTCCTACCCACCAGGCCAGGGGATCCCTTCCAGGGACTGACTGGAAACTTAATTTTACTCAGAGCCCATAGTCAGACTTGTTAAGTATCTCCTGGTTTAGTAGATACGTTCTCAGGCTAGGTTGAAGCTTTTCTGTCCATTAACAAAAGAGCTCAGACAGTCTCTGATAACGTCCAGGATATTAGCCCCTGATTTGGGATTCCTACCTCTCTCCAGTCTGACAGTGGACCTGAATTCCTATCTCTGTCATCTTCATCTGCTTTTACGGAACTTTACTGTCTATCTCCTATTCTGGCCAAGTGTCAACACCTGCCTACTCCAAATCAATTTGGGGGATGAGGTTCTTCTCTCTCCCCCAGACGAATGCCCCTCATCCCTTTCCACTAAATAGCAGGACCCCTTCAAGGTAATTTTTGTAACCCCTATAGCTGCTAAACTTGAGGGTCTTCCTCATTGGATTCACTTGTCTAACCTCAAACCTTTTACTCTTCCTCATAAGATAACCTTTCTTGATACACTACAACTCAAACAGGGCTCTTCTCTAAGTTCAAGAAGACATTGAGATCAAATGATTTGTCTCCAATTCCAGAAGAATCACCTCTCAACAACACTCAACTCCACTGGATTGAGAACCTCATATGCTTTCCTTCCTGACCCCACATCCACATTCTTTCATCTCTACTAATCACACCCTGTTTCATCAATTTTTTTCTCTATATGTCCCCAATGACATATTCAAAATTTCTAATTAACTATTGAGCTGTTTGTATAGGACCACCATTGATTGCAGAACCAGAGATACAAAGACTATTAAAAAGCATGCCCAGGTATTAAGGAACAGCAACAACCCACAGATATCCACACACCTAAACTTAAAAGGGAAATTTACAGAACAGATTTTAATATAACAGTTTATTATTGACTGCCTTCAGAAACCAGCCATTTGTGTCTCCTGAGTGTTAAAGTGATACCATGATAATGGAACAAAAAAAGGTGGTTTAAAGTTTACTTAAAAGCTGTCTCTCTTCTTCTCACTTGCTTATCCTTCTCAGATCTGACAGTGTTTGATGATCAGGGTACTAATAGATTTGCCAGTTAACAACTCTCCCCTCACACACATTAAAGAAAGCATGGAAGCCTTTTGCTATAACAGCAAGATATAAATCTGTTCCAGTTGATTTATAGAGATCTGATGGTTCCTGAACAGGTCCATACCTCCTGCCAGACTCATAACAAGGCCAAACTTTCAGGGGCCCTTCAGATATGACAGCCCCTGTACCAGCTCTGATAATGACAACCTGACCAATACTTTAGGTTAACTAAACATACATTCCCACTCATAAAAACTGTTATCTACTAAGTTGTTAACACTTTTATAGAATAGATAGAGTCCCTTTACACCTCCAAAGTAAAAGCAGATGTGATTTCTCAGGTACCCCTGAAGAATACATTGTCCATCAATTTGGCATGTCATTTCCCCAAACTCACGCTGGGACTTCACTGCTGGTACTACCTCTCCAGGCTCAAGTGGGCGCCTACCCAGTAACTGGGATCTGGTTTCCAAAATGTTCCAATAAAGAGCATATATGTTCTTGTGCCTTTCTCATTCACCCTTACATCTTCTTGTACAACCAGGGTATTTTTTTTTATGGTAGCTCCTGGGGTCAATGATAACAATCTATTTTTTTTCTCCTTGCAACATGCCTTCTCAACTCCCTCAAGAAACAGAAACCTGAGGTCTCCAGGATGGCAGTTAACTAACTGCATCTCCACTCACATCTCTCACTGTGTGTGACCTTGACTCCAAACTTTCCCCAAAGATGATCAATGCCCCAAGTCTCCAGGAAACAGTTTCAAGAACACAGTGATAAAATTTCTCACATTTTATAATAAACAAAAGGGAGAAATGTTAGAATTTCCAGCATCTCTAGCTGCCTTCAGAGTCCTACAGCCACATATGTGCTGTCAGTACTCAGGCACTGTACTAGTCAGCCCAGCATCCTATGGCCACTAATGCATCAGCAAATATCTAGGAAGCCCAGAGTTGCAAAGTCTTTGAGCATACAATCTATATGCAAATCCTAAATCCCATTATTAAAGGTAATTCCCTCCTTATTTTTCTCTTTCCTTCTGTCTTGCCACTGGGTCACATCTATACCTCTCTACCCCTTTTCTCTCATGCTCTCTCACCTCTCTCCTTCTGTCTCTTTATCTTTCTCCCTCCCTCCCTCCCTCCCTCCCTCCCTCCCTCCCTCCCTCCCTCCATCCCTCCCTCCCTCCTTTTCCTCCTCCTTCTTCCTCTCTCTCTCTCTCTCTCTCTCTCTCTCTCTCTCTCTCTCTCTCTGTCTCTCTCTCCATGAGGCTGTTCTGTGACTGCTTTCTCTGTCTTCTCCTCTTTCCCCTCTCAATAAAATTTTCCATGTGAGTTCTGACTGCATGGCATGTCTCTGTCTCTCACCTGCTGTAACCATTGCACACTTTTTAAAAAATAATACAACAGTCTGCTTTTAGTAAAATTACCATTTTTACTATGTTAATCCTATTGATTCATGGGCATGAAAGATTTTTTTATCTTCTGATATCTTATCCAATTTCTTCATAGGCTTGAAGTTGTTATAACAAATATTTCACTTGCTTGGTTATGCTAGTAGAATTTTATATTATTTAATTTTATAATATTAAATGATATTTTATATTATTAAAGGGTATTTTGAAGAGTGTTCTTTCCCTGACTTCTTTTGCAGATGTTTTGTCATTTGTATATAGGAAAGAAACTGATTTTGCATTAATTTTGTATCCAGTTACTTTGCTGAAGGTGTTTATCAGTTGTGGAAGTTTCCTGGTGGACTTTTTGGGGTCACTTTTGTATATTGTCATATCATCTGCAAATAAAGATATTTTGACTTTTTTCTTTATAATTTGTTTCCTCAAGATATTCTTACATTTTTGTTCTAGTTAAGACTTCAAGTAATATTTTGAGTGGGTCTGGAGAAAATGGACAGCCCTGTCTTGTTCCTAATTTTAGTAGAATTTCTTTGAGTTTCTCTCCATTTAAGTTGATGTTGACTATTGGCTTGATATAAATTGCCTTTATTATAAGGTATGTACTTTGTATCCCTAATCTCTTCAGCACTTTTATCATGAAATGAAATGCTATTGGATTTTGTCAAGCCCTTTTCTAATAATATTTTGTCTTCCAGTTTGTTTATATGTTGGGTTATATTTTTTGTCTATTTCTTGCCATTTACTCATTTTGAGTGAAATATCTTCTTTTGGTTCTAGAGCTTTCAGGTGTACACTTTTAAGTTTCTAGTATGTGATTTCTTCATGTAGGAAATTAGTGCTATAAAATTGCCTTTAAGAACTGCCTTTATTTTGAGTTATAAGTTTGGGTATGTTTTCATTTTAATTCTAGAAAGTCATGTCATCACTTTCTTAATTTCTGTCTTGATAGAATTTTCATTCAGTAAAGAGTTGTTCTGTTTTCATGAATATGTAAGTTTCTTGTTTTTGATGTTCAGATTTTATCAGTGGTGGTCTTATAGGATTCAGGCTGTTATTTCAAATTTTATTGTATTTGTTAAGACTTTATTTGTATATGGGTATATAGTCAATTTTGGAGAAAATTCTGTGAGGTGCTTAGAATAAGATATATTCTTTGTTTTTGAGTATAACATTCTGAAGATATTTATTTGGCCTATTTGGTTTATAATGTCAATTATACCCTTCATTTCTTTGTTTAGTTTTTTGCTTGAGTGACCTGTCTTATAGTGAAAATGGGATAAAGAAGTCTCCCACTATCAGGGTGTGAGGGTCAGTACATGATTTAAACTAAAATAGTATTTCTTTTTCAAACTTGGGGGCTCTTGTGCTTGGGATATATATATATATATTAAGAACTGAAATGTTCTCTTTGTAGATTTTTTTTTCTTTGATGAATATGTAGTGCCTCTACCCATCTCTTCTTATTGGTTTTGGTTTAAAATATATTTTTGTTTGAATTTGCTTCTTAGATCCGTTTGCTTGGAATGTCCATGTGTTTCTTGGAAGCAGTGGAAGGGTAGATCCTGTTTTTGCATCCATTTTGTTAGTCTCTGTTTTTTTTTTTTTATTGAGGAATTGTGACTGTTGATGTTGAGAGAGATCAGTGACCAATTATTGTTGATTCCTATAATTTGTATTTTGTTTTTTGTTGCTGTCATGTGTGTTTCTCATTTTGACTTTCCAGGTCTAGGATTATTTATTCCCTATGTTTTCTTTTATATAGGTAACCTCTTTAGGTTGGAGTTTTCCTTCTAGCACTTTCTATATGGCTTGATATATAGAATAATATTGCTTAAATTTTGCATTTATTATTGGATATCTTTTTCCATTTATGGTGATTTTTGCCATCTATGGTGATTTGAAGTTTTCATGAGTACAGTAGCCTACATTGGCATCTATGGTCTCATAGAGACTGCAACACACCTCTCTAGGCTATCCTGGCTTTTAGAGCCTTCACTGAGAAGTCGGGTATTATTTTAGTAGGTCTGCCTTTTTGTATTTATTTGATCTTTTCCCCATGCACCTTCTCTTTGTTCTGTACATTTAGTGTTTAGATTATTATGTGCCATGAGACTTTCTTTTTCTGATGAGTTTATTTACTGTTCTGTATGCTTCTGATACCTTGGTAGGCAACTCCTTCTTTAGGTTAGGAAAATTTTCACTTATGATTTTGTAGAGAATATTTTCTGTGCCTTTAATCTGGGTTTCTTCTCCTCCACAACTCATTTTATTCTTAGATTTGGTCTTTTTATAGTGTTCCAAATTTCTAGATGGTTTGTACAAGGATATTTTAGACTTAGCATTTTCATTGACCAATATATCTACTTTATCTATAATGTCTTCCACACTTGTGATTCTCTTTTTTATCTCTTATATTCTGTTGTGGAAGCTTGCCTCTGGAGTCTTGTTGAGTTCCTAACATTTTTTTATTTTCAGATGTTCCTCAGTTTTGGTTTTGTTAATTGGTTCTGTTTTCACTTTTAGGCCTTGAATGGTTTTTATTCCTATTGTTGGATTGTATTTTTATTTATTTCTTTAAGGTATTCATTCATTTCTCTTCAAGGACCTATACTATCTTATTAAAGTGGATTTAAAATTAATTATTAAACATAAATATGCTTCAGGCATGTTGGAATATTCATGTTCTGCTATAGCAGGGTTGATGGACTCTAGTGGAAGTATATTATCCTGGCTGTTAATAACAGCCACAATCAATGGTTGTTATTTTTATGTTGACATGTAGGCATCTGGAATTGGAGCAATTATAACTCTGGGTACTGATACCTGTTCTTGTCTTTTTTGGGGGGTGGGGAGGGTTTTGTCCTCTTGGTTGTTGTTTCCTCTCTGGCTTTTTAGGAGAGTGTGATGGTTTTGTGTTTCCTATGGAAAATCTTCTAGGTTCCTAATAGTTGTGGTCATTGGGTGGTGGAGGTAAAATGTGTTTCTGGTTATTGGGAACTGACACTTAGAATTGTGAATGGGCTAGGTAGGTTTGAGGTAGTTAGCAGAGGGAAAGAAAGCAATGTGTTCCAAGATCTGCTTAATTTATCCCCTGAAAATAGAAGATGCTAGTGAGGAGAAGACAAGTCTGCTGCACAGTTGAGGATGAGACTCAGGGACTGCACTTAGAGGAATAAAAAAAGGAAAATATGTACAGTTATTCTACTTGATTCAATAGTCACAATGGCTTGTGAATTTCTAGGTTGTACTTCCTAGAATTGGGAACTGGGTAATAATAATAAATGAGGGAAGGAAGTTTGTGTGTGTGGGGAGATCTGTGTGGTCTACTTGAGATGGATGAGGGGATGGGGTAGTTGCAGCAGATGTTTTGCTGCTTAGCTGGGAATGAGCCTGGGAGACCAGATTTGGAGCAATGAATGTAGTGCTAAAGACCTGCTTTTAGATCCCCTAGATCTAGGCCAGCAGAAAACCCCTGTAGGCCAGAACTCCCCATTAAAAACCCAATCTGGATACCCCATCTACAAATCCCATGCCAACCCCCAATTCATCCCATCACCCAGTGACTTCAGAGGCTACCTGGGATATACAGTTCTCAAGCACTTTATTGGATCAAGAGGTGAGTGACACTTAACTCAGTCCAGCCAGAAATCCCAGTCTCCGTGTTCTAGGACTTGGGGCATAGCCCTTGGAAAACCAACCACACTCATAACTCCCCTAATTCCAGGGCAGCAAGAAAAACACCTGTGAGCCAGAAATCCCTATTGTAGCCCCAGCTTTTTGGACATCCTCACCTACTAATCCAAACCCAACCTACAATCTGTACCATCACCTGGTGACTTCAGCAGCTATCTGAGACCCACAGTGCCTCAGCACCTATTGGATCAAGAGCAGCTACCTGAGACACACAGTGCATCTGCACCTATTAGATCAAGAGAGGTTACTTAAGACCCAAAGTTCTCCAGCACCTATTGGATCAAGAGCCCCTACAGGATCAAGAGCTCCTACTGGATCAAGAGCTCAATTCAGACAAAGATAGAATACCTGAGACACAAAAACAGTCAGCTCCTAATATACCAAGAACAGTTCACTGTGATGCAGAATACCTCCAAGTAGACAAAGAGCCCATATTGGACCAAAAGAAGATTCCTGAAACAGACACAGCCAGAACAGATTGCACCAAGACCAGCTCCCTGAATTACAGACAAATCCTGCATTGGCCCAAAGAAGCAGTGGGCAGATGCCAGTGCAAGAATACATATGACAGCATAAAGAACAACATGGCATCACCAGAATCGAATGGTTCTATAACAGTAAAACCTGAATATGCCAATGTAGAAGAAGCAGATGGAAATGATTTTAAAAACCACTTTAGGAAGATAATAGAAGCCTTGAAAAGGAAATTTTAAAACTCCCTTAAAGAAATAAAGGAAAAGACAAACCAAAAAAATTGGGAGAGAGCAACAAGTCATTTAAAGAAAATAAAGAAGAAAATGCAATCAAATAGATAAAAAGGTTCAATATTTAAAAATTGAAATAGAAGAAACAAAGAAGACACAAACTGAGGGAATGATAGAAATGGAAAATCTGAAAAAATGAACCAGAACTACAGATACAAGCATAACCAACAGAATGCAAGAGATGGAAGAGAGAATTTCTGGGCTGAAAGACTAGATAATGGAAGTAGATACCTTAGTCAAAGAAAGCACTAAAAACAAATAAAATCATAAAACATCCAGGAAATCCAGGCTACCATGAAAAGGCCAAACCTTAAGAATATTGGGAATAGAAAAAGAATACCATCTCAAAGGCACAGAAAATATATTCAACAAAAGTATAAAGGAAAGCTTTCCCACTCTAAAGAAGGAAATGCCTATAAAAAGATACAAGAAGCATACAGGATACCAAATAGAATAGACCCCTCTCCTAAAAAGAGCCACATAACCACATAATTATCAATTAACCAAACACACAAAATAAAGAAATAATATTAAGAGCTTCAAAGGAAAAAGTAACTTATAAAAGTAGACCTATGAGAAAGAATGAATACAGTGTCTCAATGAATACAGTGAAGACCAGAAGGTCCAAAAAAGTCATTATACAGACATTAAGAGATCATGGATGCAAGCCCAGAATTCTATACCCTGAAGTAGGATTCAGGTGTCATTTGGGGAAGGTTAGAGGTGTATCTCTGGAGTAACAGTACCCTGAATGGGGCATGGCTAGACCCCATTGAGACATGAGGACATTGACCTTCCTTCCTGTTTGTTCCTGCCTTCTTGGGGAGCCATCAGGCCATGCATAGTGGGACAGTTCCACTCTCCAAGAATTGTCTTAAGGTTCAATTTGTATCCGTGAGTGTTTATGTAACCCCTTAATAAATATTAGTCCTTTATATGATATATTGCAAGTATTTCCCAATATCTGGTGACCAAATGGGTTTAATTCTCCAAGCTAGCCAGCCACAAGCCAGGGGCCAGGCCAGCATACCTACACTTTCAGTTCTAGCTAAAAAATGGACCACTTCAACAGGAACCTTCTTCCCCTGTTCTCCAGCTGGTTGGCTGGTGAACATGGCCACTTGCCTGTGCCCAAATGGAATATCCAGATTAAAATCCCTCCAGGCTGAGATATCAGAGACTCAATTGTGTTTCTGAAAACAATATTTTAAGGTGCTATGCAAAACAGTCATGAACCATTTAGGTTGTGCAAAAGCCTAGCCCACTAGCTACTGAACCCATAAGGACATGTGCAGTACTACCTTTTTTTGATTCAGCAATGGCCCTTGATGAAGGAGAAATTGCAGACTCTAGAACAACTGGTACAGGAGCAGTTACAAGCTCAGCATATTGAAGAATCAACCAGTCTATTGAATTCTTCTATATTTGTTGTTAAGAAGAAATCTGGAAAGTGAAAAATGGTGACAGACTAAGAGCAATTAATAAGGTGATTCAACCAATGGACTCTTTACAATCTGGTATTCCTTTGCCTTCCCTGTTACCTAAAAGATGACCTATTATAGTTATTGATTTGAAGGACTGTTTTTTAAACCATACCTCTACAAGAACAGGACAAAGAAAACTTCACCTTCACAGTGTCCATATTTAATAATTCACATCCAGTACAGAGATATCACTGGAGAGTTCTTCAACAAGGAATGTTGAATAGTTACACCTTATGCCAATGTCTTATATATCAGCCACAAGAATTGATATACAAACAGTTCCTGCAGTCTATCATTTACCATTATATGGATGATATCTTGTTGGCAGTCACAAAAATAGGTACATTAGAAATAATGTTTGAAAAAATGAAGACACTTTGCCTGATTGGGGACTACAAATTGCCCCCAAGAAAATACAAAGAGGAGATTCTATAAATTATTTGGGACATAAAATAGGCCTATAGAAAATTAGGCTCTAATAGATAAAATTCAGGAGAGATAGATTGAGGACTTTTGACGATTTCAAAAAACTGCTAGGAGATATTGCTTATATATTACTTGTTATTGGTATAAAAATATATGAACTAGATATGAACTAGTAACAGGTAATTTTCTGATGAAGCTGAGAAAATTACCTTTGGTGGAATAGAAATTACAAGAATCATATGTGAATCGCATGGATCCAGACCTCAATTACAATTTGGTTATTTTGCCCTCTAAGCATTCTCCTACAGCAGTCATAATACAAAGAGAAAATATTATATTAGAATGGATATATCTGCCTTGTAGGCTGAGTAAAAAGTTAAAAACATGTATCAAAAAGATTTCTGATTTGATTTTTAAAGGAAAATTTAGACTTCGTCAGTTGACTGGAAAGGACCCAGCCAAAATTGTTGTAGCTTTAACTAATGAAGAAATTGGTCAATTATTGGCAGACAGTATGTCTTGGAAAAGAGCCTGCAGTAATATTTTGGGGAGAGATTAATAACAAATATCCCTGAAGGAAAATAATTCAATTCATAAAGGAAACTAACTGGATCCTGCCTTGAGTGGTATAGGAAACCTATTTCTGGAGCCCCTACATTTTATACTGATGCAAACAAATCAGGAAAAGCTGGTTACAAATCAGGAGATGTAAGCTAAGTAGATCAAATTCCTTATGATTCTGTTCAGAAGTCAGAACTAAATGAGATTATTATGGCATTAATAGGTTTTAGAGAACCTCTTAACACAGTAACTGACTCTCAGTATACAGAAGTTGTTTTACATATTGAAATTGCTGATTTCATTCCTGATGATAAAGAATTAACCTCATTGTTTATACAACTACAGAGTATCATTAGAAATACGATTCATCCTATATATATAAAACACATATCTAGATCTCGCATGGGTCTCCCTTGTCCTCTGGTGTAGGGTAATTATGAAATTGACTGGTTATTAATGGGAAATATGCTGGAGGCCCCCAAATTTCATAAGAGATATTATGTTAATAGCAAAGGCTTTAAAAAGTGCCTTCCCAACACTTGGCATTAGGGCAAGGAAATTCTATGGAATTGAACTACTTGATCATTTTATAACCAACTATCTTTGCCTGCTGGAAATAATCCTAAGGGTATGCAGAGAAATGAGATCTGGCAGATGGATGTATTTCACTTTCCAATATTCAAAAAGATGAAATATGTACATCATACCATCGGCACTTACTCAGGAATGCAATGGATGACTGCCATGAGTTCTGAAAAAGCTGATGTTGTACTTAATCACTTTTTGGAAGTCATGGCCATAATGGGAATTCCTGTTCAAATTAAGACTGACAATTCTCCAGCATATGTTTCCATGAAAATGAAGCAGATCTTTGGATATTATAATATAAAGCACATTACAGGGATACTGAACAGTCCTACAGGACAAGCAGTTGTGGAGCGATCTCATTGCACCCTAAAAGAGATGCTTCGTAAACAGAAAGGATAAATTAAAAAACCCAGGGAGAGATTGCATAATTCTTTACTCACCTTGAATTTTCTTAATGCTGATGAGAAAGAAACAACAGCTGCAGAGAGACACTGGGTAATAGAAAAAAAATCTTATAAGATAAAACAACCTGAAGGATGTGCTAACCTCATAATGGAAGTCCGGATACATGTGTTGGTGGGGAAGTGGTTTTGCTTTTGTTTCCATAGAAGAAAAATTAGGAGTACCAACAAATTTGATAAAGATCTGTTTTAAAAAGGAGAACCCTCCTGAGGAACAGAAATAATGGCTTATCCACCAATATGACAATTGGATACATGGTAAAGAAATCTCATTTAACAAGGCTGGGGCAGGGTCTCATTTTTGTCTTTACAGAAGAATAGATACAACCATCTTCAAGAAATTAATAGGATGGTTAATGCTTAGATGCCTAAAGCTGAAGGGAGATCACATATGAAAGGATTACAAACAAAGGATTATAAGGCCAATTTGTACCAATATGCACTATTTGATATTTTCTCAATTCTCACTGCTTTACATCTATATCTTTTTTTTTTAAATGTCCTGGTTTAATTATAAATAAAGCTGGCTTTGGAGCTGAAGTAAGTGGCTTTCTCCTTCTTCAAACCCAAGCACATTGGTAAAGACAACCTGAGAGATTCTGTCTCATATCAAAAAAGGTACCTGGTTTGGGACAGGATTTATAATGACCAATATTATTGTAATTTTATCTTTAATCCCATTTCTCTGTGTATTTCCTCTTTCTTAACCTTAAAATATTCTTTGCATACAATTTTCTCCTGAAGACATAAAATCTTCATTTGATATTAATAATGTTTAGATTTTCCACTGTAGGCAACAATTTCTCCTGCCAGTAATCTCTAAAGCATCCGAAAAGATGAGGCCTCCATCACAATTTTTCATTCTGGTAAAACAGCAACAACAGAAAAACTGATGTACACCACTCAGTGATTGCTTTTGAAATATAGACCATTCATTATGATTGCAAGATTGCTTTCTATGATTATCCTTCATGTCACATCTTTCACAAGAATTCCAGATGAACTTACCCAGTACTCTGAGAAGGTTATAGATGTTTATAATCAGCCCATTAGGACTTAACCACTGTCTTAGTTTTTACAGGATCCCACAGAGATGCTGCCACCTACAGGTCACCAGAAAGCAACCTTATGAAAAACTATGCCCTTCTCCCAATAAGTTTTGTCCTCTGAGGGTTATGGATAATTATCATTCTCATAGCGTAGTTAGAAGTTAAATTTGGGTTGAGGGTAGAACAATAATATGGACTCAGGCATCCCTTTAAAGAAGAAAAGGGGGCATAGATCAGATTGACATAGGTAGGTTATTGTATCTACCTGTAAACAACTATTAGACAAATATGACCCAAAGACAATATGCACTTGTATAGATGCTTGTATGTTAATACAAATTTGGAAATATTTTATATGTTTGATTGAACTAACATCTATATTTATATAAATTGTATAAATATGAAAGTTTTATATGTCTAAGGTAATTTGTATATTAATACAAATTGAATCTGTAATTCCCATATTTTTCACATGCTTCAACTTCTGTTTAAAATATTTTGTACATTAATGCATATCAAACATATTATTGTCATTTCCATTTATGCAATTTCTAAATTTCTAACTCTGTTTAATTATACTAGTCATAATATATAATTACACAAGTCATAATATATACATATTTTGTATATATTATATATATATATGTATATATACAAGATGTTTTGTATACTTATGTTTAGATATTTTGTATATGATATATACTTAGGATACTGTTGTCATTTTGCATGATACATGGGGGACTGTCCAAGTAGTTGACTGTCACTGTCCTCTCCTAAATCTTGGAAGCTACTCTCTTGTGCTTCCAACCTTCAGGTAATATATTTTTCTTCTCAGGTCTTGATGGGGTTGAAGATTAGACAGTTAAGGTTACTACCACCTCAACTCGTAGCAGAGTGCATTCACATACTGGATTTTTATTATGCAAGATAAACAGCTTTGAAGTAATCTCTGTACCTTGCCACTTACCTGTTACAATGTGTTTTCTTGATCCCAGGCAGCCAGAGGCCCAGACTCACAGACCCTGTGGCCCCAGACCTCTTAGCCACCCGCTGCTGTTCAGGCCCCCAGAAATGACTCAGATGCTTATATTAACTTCATGCTGTTTGGTCTATGGCTCAGGCACATTGCTAGCTAGCTCTTACATCTTAAATCAACCAATTTTCATTAATCTGTCTGCCACATGGCCCATGGCTCACCTGTGTTTCTTACATGTTGCTCTTTTGGGCTTCTGGCTCCTTCTGTCTGACTCGGCCCTGCTTCCCCTACCTATTCTTATTCCTCCTCCTACTTTTTCTATGGTGCCTGTAATGGGCCAAAACAGCTCCTTTATTTAAAGATTGCTATTCACAGCATACACAAAGGCATTCCGACATCACTTACCAATACTGTAGACATGTAAGATGTACCTTTGTTGTTTTATAGTTGTAGTTTGGCATTGCTTATGTTTTGCCTTTTCCTCCCCCAGACATTACCTTATAATGATTCACATTGTAAATAGTCTTCTTTAGAACTTCTTAGACAAAATGGGGAGATGCAGTGGGATTCAGGTGTCCTTTAGTGAAGCATAGAGGTGTATCTATGGAATACCAGGACCCTGAATGGGGCATGGCCAGACCCCATTGAGACAGTAGGACACTGACGTTCCTTCCTGTTTATTCCTGCACTCTCAGGGAGTGAATCAGTCCATACATTGTGGGACATTTCTATTTTCCACGAATTGTCATAAGGTTAAATTGTATCTGTGAGTGTTTATATAACCACTTAATAAATATTAATCCTTTATATGTTATATTTCAAGTGAATATTTCACAATAATACCAAACAAATCTATCAATCACCATAGATTGAGTAAACAAAATATTCCATGACAAAATCATATTTAAACAATATGTATCCATAAACCCAGCTCTATAGAAAGTACTAGAAGGAAAACAGAAACATAAGGGAGGTAGATACAGTGATGAAGCATCAATAAATAGATAACCCTATAGAAGGAAACTCCAAAAAGTGGAAATACACAAATACACTACCACCAAAAATAACAGGAATTAACAATCACCGGTCATTAATATCCCTTAATGTTAAAGGACTCAATTCACCCATAAAAAGACACGGGCTAATACAGTGGATATGAATACAGAATCTATCCTGCTACATACAAGAAACACACCTCAACTTCAAATACAGACACAGGTTCAGTGTAAAGGGTTGGGAAAAGACTTTCTAATCAAATGGACTTAAGAAACAAGCTGGTGTAGCTCTCCTAATATTTAACAAAATAGACTTCAAACTAAAATTAACCAAAAGAGATCAGGATGAACATTACTTATACATTTCAGGAAAAATCAATCAAGATGAAGTCTCAATCCTAAACATTTATGCCTCCAGTATAAGGCCCAATATATGTAAAAGAAACATTACTAAAGCTTAAACCTCGCATCAAACCTCACACATTTCAGGAAATTTCAAAACCCCGCTCTTACCAGTGGATAGGTCTACCAGACAGAAGCTTAGCAGAGAAATAAGGCATCTAACAGATGCTATAACTCAAATGGACTTAATAGATATATACAAAACTTTCCACTCAAACACAAAGGAATATACTTATTTCTCAGCACCCCATGGAACTTTCTCTAAAATTAATCACATACACAGTCATAAAGCAAATGTGAATAGATAAAAATGGGAATAACTCCTTACACCCTATCAAACTACCATGCAATAATGTTAGAGTTCAACAATAACACAAACCAGAGAAAGCCTACAAACTCATGGAAACCATCTCTGGGTCAAATGAACCATCTCTGAGTCAAGAAATATGTAAAGAAGGAAATCGAAGACTTCCTATAATTCAATAAAAATAAATATACAATGTACCCAAACTTATAAGAAACATTGAAAGCAGTGATAAGAGGAAAGTTTATACTACTAGATGCTTACATTAAAAAAAAATTTAAAAAATTCCGAGAAATTTCACACAATAGACTTTACAGAACAGCTGAAAGTTCTAGGACAAATAGAAGCCAACTCACTCAGAACGAATAGACAGCAAGAAAGAATCAAACTCAGGGTTGAAATCAGTAAAATGGAAACAAAAAGAACAATACAAAGAATCAATGAGTCAAAGAGTTGCTTATTTGAGAATGTCAACAAGATAGACAAACCTTTATCTAACTTATCCAAAAAGCAGAGAGAGAATATTCAAATTAACAAAATCAGAAATGAAGAGGGGGCATAAAAAATACCAAAGGAATCCAGACGATGATTAGGTTATAGTTCAAAAATCTGTACTCCACAAAATTGGAAAACCTAAAAGAAATGGACAGCTTTCTGGGCAGATACCACTTACCAAAATTAAATCAAAAAACAGATAAATGGCCTAAACAGACCTATAACCTAACCCCTAAAGAAATAGAAGCTGCTATTAAAAGTTTGCCAAGCCAAGCAAAGCCAAAAAAAAAAAATAAAAATAAAAATAAAAATAAAGCCATGACCAGATGGGTTCAGTGCAGATTCTACCAAATATTCAAAGAGTAACTAATACCAATACTCCTAAAATTGCTCCATACAAAAGGAACAGAAGAAACATTGCCAAAGTCTTTTTATGAGGCCACAGTCACTCTGATACCCAAACCATACAAAGGTGTAACAAAGAGAATTACAGAATAATCTCCCTCATGAATATTGATGTATAAATATTTGATAAAATACTGTCAAACCAAATTCAATAACATATCAAAAAAATTATCCACCATGTTCAAGTAGGCTTCATTTCAGAGATGCAGAAGTGGTTCAACATACAAAAACTGTCAATGTCATCCATCATATAAACAAGCTGAAAAAAACACATGATCATCTCATTAAATGCTGAAAAAGTCTTTGACATAATCCAACACTCCTTCATGATAAAAGTCCTGGAGAGATAAGGGATACAGGGAAAATACCTAAACATAATAAAGGTGATATACAGCAAGCTGACATCCAAGATCAAACTAAATGGAGAGAAACTTAAAGCAATCCCACTAAAATCAAGAACAAAGCAAGGCTGTCCTCTTCCACCTTATCTATTCAATATTGTTATTGAAGTTTTAACTTAAGCAGTAAGAGAACAAAAGGAGATTTAGGGGATACAAGTTTAAAAGGAAGAAGTCAAACCATTTCAATTTGCAGATGACATGATCGTATACATAAGTGACCCTCAACATTCTACCAGGGAACTCCTACAGCTGATAAACACCTCCAGAAATGTGGCAGAATACAAGATTAACTCAAAACAGTCAAAGTAGCTAAAAAAATACACAGTGGAAAAAAGATAGCATCTTCAACAAATGGTGATGGCATGACTGGATGGTAGTATGGTGAAGAATGAAAATAGATCCATATCTACCACTCTGCACAAAACTCAAGTCCAAGTGGATCAAAGACCTCAACATAAGCCCAGTTACACTGAACCTGATAGAAAAGGAAGTACAAAACTTGAATACTTTGGCACAGGAGACCATTTTCTAAATATAATACCAGTAGCAAAGGCACAGGGTACAACAATTAATAAATGGGACCTTCTGAAACTGAGAAGCTTCTGTAAGGCAAATAACACAGTCATTAAGACAAAATGGCTTATCTCTAAAATATATAGAGAATTCAAGAAACTAAAGGTCAAAAAATCAAAAATTCTAATTGGAAAATGTGGTACAGAGCTAAGTAGGGAATTCTGAACAGAACTCCAAATGGTTGAGAGACACTCAAAGAATTGCTCAACATCCTTAACCATCACAGAAATGCAAATCAAAACAACTTTGAGATAACATCTCATACCTGTCAGATTGGACAAGATCAAAAATACAGATGACACCCTATGTTGGTGGGGGTGTGAAACAAGGAAAATACTTCTCCATTGCTGGTGGGAGTGTAAACTTTTACAGTCACTCTGGAAATCAGTATGGCGGCTCCTCAGAAAACAGAATCAATCTCCCCCATGATCCAGCAATACCACTATTGGGCATATACCCAAAAGATGTGCATTTTTACCCTATGGGCATTAGCTCAACTATGTTCATAGCAGCATTATTACTAATAGCTGGAACCTGGAAACAACCTAGATGTCCCTCAACTGAAGAATGGATTTAAAAATTATGGTACATTTACACAGTGGATTGCTGCTCAGCAGGAAAAAAAAATGACATCCTTAAGTTTACAGGCAAATGGATGGATCAGGATGTTACCTCATCCTGAGTGAGGTAACACAGACTCAAAATATAGACATGGTGTGTACTCACTCATAAGTGTATTCTAGACATAAAGCAAAGGATAACCAGGCTACAATCCACAAACACCCCCAGCAGCTAGGTAACAGGAAGAACTTAAGGGAGATCCAGGGATTTCCCTGGGAAGGGGAAATAGAGATCTTCTTAATAAATTAGGGTTACTTACATGGGGGTAGGGGTGGGAGCAAGGCAAGGTGGGAAGAGATCATGAGAGAATGGGATGGTTGGGGGGGGGGAGAGCAACAGAGAGCGAGAGCAAAGAGGTGAATATCCTAATAGAAGGAGCCATTGTCGGGTTAGAGAGAAACCTGGTGCTAGGGAAAAAAAAAACCAAGAACCCACAAGATGAGACTAGTTAGGACTCCAAGCAATAGTGGAGAGGGTACCTAACCTTGTCTTTCTCTATTATCATATGAATGACCACCCTAATTGCCATTATAGAGCCTTCATCCAGCAGCTGATGGAGGCAGAAACTGAGATCCATAGCTAAACACAGGGTGGAGCTAACGTTTCAGCTGAAGAGAAGGAATAGAGATTTCATGAGCTCAGGGATCAGAATTATGATGGCGAGACAAATGAAGTAAGCTGTCTAGGGTTGTTGGGAGCTTGCTGACTGTGAAACGGCATCTGAAGAACTGCCATGGAATGGATCTGGACCTTCTGAATGTGGATGATAGGTGATTGGCATGGGCAGTTTGTGGAACCTCTTGCTCTCGCACCAGAGTTTATTTTTGGTACATGAACTTGCTTCTTAGATCCCATGCCTTGTGTGGGAACCCCTTTCTCAGCTTTGATACTTGGAGGAGGGACTTGGACCTACCTCAACTGGATATACGAGACCAAATTGACTCATCTTGGGACTCTTTGCCCTTTCTGGGGAGTGAATAGGAAGTTGAGGTGGAGAGACACTGGGAAAGGACTGGGAGAAGAGGCAGGATGGGGTCCAGTTGTGGGTATAGCAAAAAAAATTATTTTTTTTTTAAAAGACAATAGTCATTAACTAGTTATAGGATACAGATAGCATAAACTTGCTTGTATTCCCAACCTGCTCATTTCCTAGATAAAACCCCAAGCACACTATGGTTCTATTTTCTAAAATGACCATCACAAAGACAAGGAATGATAATTCTTTAATTTCTAATTAAATTGCAAATTTTATTTACATTCAAACTGTCAAGCCAGGCTAATTATGGTTATATGTACGTTTAATCCCAACACCTCGGAGACAGATGCAGGGTTACCTCTGAGAGCTCAAGGTTAGCCTGATTTATATGACTTCCAGAATAGCCAGAGCAATGTTCTGAGACCTTATCTCAAAACAAAACCAAAAACAAACAAACAGAAAACCAAAACCAAAGAAAAACAAAAAGACCCAAAAAATTTGTCTAGCTAGGCACAGTGGAGTATGCCTATAGGTGCAGCTACCATGGAAGCTGAAGAAAGACCACTTGAATCCAGGAGCTGGAGACCAGCTGGAGCAATATAGTAAGACACTGTCTCCAAAAGTAAAATAAACAAAACAAATTAATATAATTTGTCTTCAACCATATTTTATTTATAATTCTATATTTCTATAAGCTATTAAAATTTACTTTTTTACGAAGATTGTCAGTAAGGTGAATACATATTAACAACTAATGTTAAATGTCTACCTAATACTCTGTCATGTGATAATTATACAATTAGCTCTCTATTCTTTATTGTAGCATTGGAATAGTCTTAAATTTACTGAATTTTCATTTTCATGAGTAATTTCTATAGTAACTCCCAAGATGAAAGATTTGATCACAAATTTGAAAATCATTTGAGTCAAAATACCAAGCTGGCCTAAAACTTCTGGATTTTTGTCTCAGGTTCCAGAATTCTAAGTTTAGAGCTTCTCACAAATACATATCATTTGAAGCTTCATCTTAGCATCAAAATACAGTGATTTAAAACCTAGCTCAAAGTTCATCAATATCTTTATTTTTAGTAATGATCATAATTTAAATCATCCTTCATAATAGCCATGTTGCAAAAAGACATTCATTTTCTTTTAAGCTTAAGGACAAATTTACTTGTGTTTAAAAGGAAAAAAAAAAAAAACAGTAGAGCATATTTTAAATTCCAACAGGAGAAGATATGGAGAAAGTGTCATTTGTTTAAGTTAGATATGGAATCAAAATAGCAACTTGCTAAGAAAGGAAAAAGCACTTTCTAGAATGGATGTGGTCTACAGAAAAGAGTTTCCAAAGCCCTCTTAATTAACATAATTGTAAACATCTATCTATCATCTATCAATCATCTATCTCTATCATCTATCCACCTATCATCTATCTATCTATCTATCTATCTATCTATCTATCTATCTATCTATCTGTCTGTCTATCATCTATCTATGTATCTATCTGCCTGCCCACCTGTCTATTTGGGTATATGTGTCTACATGATTTTGTATACACCACATATATGTATGTTCCTATGGTGGTTATAAGAGAGCATTTTATTTCCTGGAACTGGAGTTACAGAAGGTCGTAAACTGTTCTGTATGTGCTGAAAGTGAACCTAGATCATCTGAAAGAACCGTAAATACTCTTAACTTCAGAAGCACCTCTCCAGCCCCAATCCATAGTCTTAAAGAACAGTTGCACAATTACAATTTACATAGACTCATTGTTAATTCTGAACATTTGTTATAACTTCTGGTTAGATCTAATTATTTTTCCATTTCTCTTTTTCAAAAATCTTATTTTGTATCCAAAGAAAAGTTTATATTAAAATTCAAAAATTTAATCTTTTATTTATATTTTAGTATCTTATGTTATGAGTTTTACCTGAAAATGTGTTCTATCCACTGATTCATCTGTACCATTCTATCTAGAATAGATTATTTCTATCCTCTTAGTAATTTATGGAGGCTTTTCATGATGGCAGCCATTAGTTTTGTTAAATCAGTAGTTAAAAAAGAAAAAGGCATTGTAACATCAGAATCCAGCAAGCGGGGCACAGAACATTAAGCAACCCATAACTATACACTTATAGGTCAAATGGGCTCACAGAGTGAATGCATATACCTTATAGCAAAGAGTTATAGAGCAACTTGCACCTTTCCTTTTTATTCACAAATAGAATCCAGCTGAAATTTGGATACTTCTACCACCCTTCAGGTGAATTGTCTTTTATCTTCCATTACAAATACACCTCAGTTGGAAATCAGTGTTTGAAAAATACTGTTTGGGCAGCCATTCCATCATGTCTCGCACCTCTCCAAAACTAGTGAATTAAGAGATATGTATTTCTTCAGGGAAGGCATGATCTCTAAGAGGTCTTTCTGAATTTAGTATTTTTTTCCCTTTTCTGTGTTCTTAAAACAATCTTATGAATGTATGACATTGATGATAGTAAAACTTTAACGTTGCCAGTTAGAGATTATTAAAGTGGAACCCAAATATTTATATTGAGAAGATCCAATCTTTGTTATCTCACATAGTACTATAGATTTACTTATTGTGGTTACTAGAATTAATCTAAGTGCTCTAGGCACTGTTAGTTTGCTTTGTAGTTTTTTCTGTCTGTTATCCATTGATTTATCAATACATTCAACAAGGTTGTAGATAATGATTTAAATATTTAATAAATACATGTTGATATCTATTGCTTTGTGTTTTGTGCTCATACCTGTTCTGAGTACTTGAAATATCTTGACTATTATAACTTTCAGTTATTCATTGTAATCCTGAAAGAGAATTTTAGAGATTCCATTAACAATCCCTTTTTGCTACACGCAATTTCAAGCCAACTGTATGTTCTGGCTTACATGGCCTCAGCAACAAGTAAGCTCTTACAATAATTGGAATCCACAGCAGATTTTGTTCTTGCTGTAGAAAGGTACACTCAAGATTGTCCACCTTGTGTGTATATGCTGTTAAAAAAGGTAATGCCAGGCCATTGAAATAGAGAAAGTAGCAATAAAAAGGAAAAGCTGCATCTTGTTCTAAACAAGCTCTCTGATGTGCAGACACCTAAAGCGACGATTACTCTGCAATGAGCTGAGTATCCCTTATGTTCAATAGGGGAAAGCACATTGAAGAGCAACCTATTCGACTTCAGAGAGAACTACTGTGCTTGTGTATGTACATTTTTGATATTTATTTTATTTTGAAATATAATTATAACATTTCTCCTCTTCCTTTTCTTTCTCCAAATCCTTCCATATATTAGTTCTTGTTATCTTTCAAATGTATGGACTTTTTCACTAATTGTTTTTACATATGCATATTTATAGGTATAGATATAGGTATATAGACAAAAAAACCATAGACAAAGCCTTAGTTTTGTATAATTCGACTTGTATGTATATTTCTAAGGCTGACCATTTTTTTTTTTGGATAATCAATTGCTGTGTTCTTTCCTGGCAAAGATCATTTCTTCTACTCTCAGCAATATTTAGTTGTGTATAGTTCTTTGGGAAGATTCTTGAAGCATTTCCCAGATTTTGTGTAATTAAAGAGATTGTAATAGATAATTTCTTGTCAATTTACACAAGTTAGAGTTAACTGGGAAGAGGGATCCTCAGTTGAGGAATGTCTTCATCAGACTGGCTTGAAGGCAAATCTAAAGGGTGTTTTCTTGATTAGTGATTGGTGTATGAGTGTCCAGGCAACTATGCACAATGCTCCACATGGTTAGATAGATATGAGTTGTGTAAAAAAATGAAGCTGAGCAAGCCAAGAGAAGCAAGTCAATAAGCAGTGTTCCTCAATGGTGTCTTTCAGCTTCTGACTTGAGTTCTTGCCCTGACTTCCCTCAATGACAGACTGTGTGGACATGTAAGCTCAGTAAAGTCTTTCCTTCCTAAATTTGTTTTTGTCAGTGGTTTTATCGCAGAGACAGACAGTAACTAGGAAAGAGAAAAATAGTAACTATATAGTGTGAAAAATGTTGTGGACATATAAACAAGTGATCAAAGTGACTATCCCCATTATTGTGATATATCGGAATTATATATACCCTGCTCTAACTCATAGTAACTCTGTAGCATTCCTCCCTGCAGAAGAATAACTTGGATACAACCATTGCACTGGACTATATTGAGGGTCATTCTCCATGTGTACTTTCAGTAGTGTTAGAGCTCTTTAAAGGTGACAATTTCATTGATATTAAGAAGAGAATAAGAAATAATCTAGATTAGATGACATAAAAATTTTTTCAAAACTAAGTAAAATGATAAATATTTGAGCAGATTGTTGAATAATAAGAAAACTTTGTTGAGCAAATGACAAAACTCAAAGAAATTTTGTAGTGTGTATTTAGTACTGTTGCTTTGTTAATTTCTTAGCACTAATCTTTATATCCTGGCTATATAAGATATTAACACTAGAAAAAGCTGAATAAAGGCAATGTCAGAGCTCTCTTGATTATTTTGCTACTTTATAAATATAATATTTCAAAGTAAAATATAAGTAATTATACATAGTGAGAAACAGTGGCCAGAATATAGATTCTATGTTTTTCTTCAAATAACTTATTAACACTGGGCAACATTATGATCTGGGTTCAACAATAACTGTGGACAAGACTCAGAGGTTTCCTTGTCGGGTTATTGTTCCATTCATAAACACAGACATCGTTTATTTTATCAGAAATAGAATGGTGCTTAGCCTGAATTAGGCACTCTCCACCACATTTTGAATGGACAAGCCGTTATCACAATCTCAGAAATAAGGACAATATATACAAAAATTTTCACATATAGTAAGATCAGAGCCACAGTACAAAAAAATATTCAAAATTTTGGTGGTCTAGATGCAATAAGATCATCTTCATCTGAGGAAGGAAGGAAGACTTAGAAGATAAGATGTCACTTGACCTATGACCTAAAGGAAAGAATAGTCTATCTTTGCTTTTTGCTTTCTCACCTGAATACTTTCTGTAGAATTGATTGCTTATTGTTAAGAATCAATGGCAAGAAGTAGCTTTTATACATTTGGAGCACTTAACATGTGTGAAATATGATTGAAACAAGAAATGACAGACATGGGCTAAATATTAAAGGATTGTGCACTGGACACATGGCATATAAATGCAGAGACCCCAACAAATATCAAACTGATATGCATGGGGTGCATTGAGTAGCCTAGTAGTTTAGTAAAACATTTATTTTTCAATTCTTGTTGAAATATGATATGCTATAATATTTATAAACACAAATTACAAATATGGTGATCAATGAATGTAGACAACATAAAAAGACCTGCATAACCACAACCCAGATCAAGAACTAGAACATTATAAGAATTTTAATCCCTCTGCTCTGTGTCTTACACTATGTCCTTTTCCCAAGCATATTGTTATGGTTAGTGTTTTGTCAACTTGAAACCACCTAGAGTCATTTGGAAAGAGAAACTTTCAACTGAGGAAATGCTTCTTTAAGACTGGCCTACAGGCCAGTCTGTCGGGCATTTTCTTCATAAATGGATGATATGAGGGTGTTCAATCCACTGTGGGTAGTCCTAGATGGTATAAGAAATCAGGCTGAGAGGACCTCTGAATTTGAGACCAGCTTGGCTCAAGTTTCAGGATCAAATTCCAGGACCATCAGGGCTACATGGAGAAACACTGTCCCCAAACAAACAAAAGACAAAAAAATTAGAAAGAAAACAGGCTGAACAAGCCATGTGGAGCAAGCCAGTAATCACTTTTGTTGTTTCATGGCCTATCTTCCTAATTGCCTTTGAGTTTCTGCTCTGGCTTTTTGAACTACAAGCTATAACACATAAGACATAATGAACTTTTTCTTCCCCAGGTCACTTTTGGGCATGGTCTTTATAGCAACAACAGAAACTTAACTAAGGCAGATAATAGTATTCTGACTTCTAACAACACTTTTAAAAAAAAAATTGTCTCTGAAATCATATACAAGCATTCCTTTGTGAGACTTCTTTCTCTTAATGATACATCTATGTGAAAGTTGTATCTTTTGCTGCATATATATAGCTGTATACAGCTCACTTGTTCTCATTGCTACTTGACATTTATTGTGTATATTTAATACACTTGTGTTATACATGTACAAATTATAGTATTTCTGTAGCTTCAAAGTCCAGGACACATTATGTAATATTACAGACATTCTTGTATATATTTTCAAAAATTCATTTAAAATTTCATGCTGGCTACATTTCCATTAATAGATTGTGAACTTCCTTTCTTTTTTGACCATATATAGACATATTTCTATCTTTAATTGACACTGAAAGAAACTTTCCATATTCTCACATTATGCCCCATAAGCAATATATGAGAGTTGTATTTACTTCTTGATACTGTCTATTTGAAAGTTGTAATTTGAGCTTCTCGAGTAACATCAAACAGATAAAGAAAGTATGTGTTACCCAACTCCCTGGAAAGCATCATGTGGCTGTATTTGGAGATCTGTTCTTTGGAAAGTTTAGATTACAAAAGAACTTGAGAGTAGAAGTACCATGGTAGAAATAATGTCCTTATCAGAAGAACAATCAGTTTTATCTATCTGTCTCCTCTCCTACACATCTTATATGAGGACATAGTGAGAAAGTGGTTATCTATAAGGAAATAAGAATGACTTTAGCAGGGACTAGATATAGTTAGGGTTAAATATATTAAGGAACCATGGTTACCTAAGTTTCTGTATTATTACAATGGACACACAGAAATTTCAATTAAATCAGACAAGAACAGAGCTCATAGCCTTTGACTATTTTTCTTTAAAAGTAGTATACTTTGACATAGTATAAAAAGGCTATTTGACTCCTCCTGGATGCTCATATGTTTTGATTGGCAGGGTTTGTCCTTTAAATCCTTTTTAAAGTGTCTCCTGCAGCATATCCAAGAACAGGCAGCAAATAAGATGACTCTTCATGTTTTAATGGCTCTTAGACATTCTCCTCATAGCTCTCTATAGGAGGAGTTCTATGCTTGGTTCTCTGAAATTCAAAGAGCTACTGCCTGATTATTCCCACCTAGGGTGACTCCCCAGGTATTCATGGCTCTTTGAGGGCTGGTAGTCAATGACAGGTAATAACATGTTAGGTAAGTCAACCTAAAACAGGCACAGTTCATGTGCTCAGCCCTTCTGAGGTGGGGTCAACAAGGTCAGGGCATAGAACTCTGACTCCTGCTGAGTGCCCACAGAATAAAATAAAAATGGTGAATTGTAGTAGGACAGGCCCATAGGATCAAGGAAATTGGCTCAAATCTGTTGCAGGAATAAATAAAACTCAGGGATAGATCTCTGAGAAAGTTGGAGATGTTAGAGAGATTAAAGACCACAGTCAGATCTTACCCACCCAGCTGTCTTCCAGCTTCCTCAGCCTGGCTTCTCTTGGCTTCCTCTCCTCTGTCTTTCTATGCCCACCTTAAATACTCTCTTGGTAAGTTAAGGCGTGGCCCCACCACTGCCTGCCTGGGAGCCTGGAATTCCTTCTGTAAACTAAGATGACCTGAATTCAGTTTGGATTAAGGGTTTAGGTCACCACTCCCGGTATATACTCCCTTGGCTGGGATTAAAGGTGTGAATCACCACTCTCTGATCCTCTTAGACTAACTGTGGTTAGATCCCTCTTATATCTCTGAAGCTTTCGGAGCTTTTATTAAATTTCCACATAAATCAGTAGCCAAGGCATACACATATGATACTTCCTAATGAGTAAACCCAGACCTACCCCGGGGCCTATCAGCAGATGCTGTCCAACACTTATTATCATGCTAGACAATGTCATGCAATGTCATTGGATCAGGATGTGGCTTGGGTGCTGGGAGGAGTATGTAAGGCTCTCCTCATTACTGAGTTAGCCATTTACTTTTCATCTTATTCTAGGTGTCTGAGCTGTTGACACTGTATCGTATCTTCTCATCCCTACCCTCACCCCAAAGAAGACATTAGAACCATGGAAAACAGCAGCATCGTTGTTTCAGTGTTTTCAGGATCCTCTAGTCAGGCCATTGCCCCCTAGACATCAGGAAGGAATTTTAAGAACAAGATGCCCACATTCCCAAGAGGTAGGATAGGTGCTTTTGGTCTTTCACTGGGCTATATATATTTCTCGTTTTGCAGGGGGATTGGTTGCAAGTTGTTATTGAATATGGTCAAAAAAGGTAAAATGAACAAAGAATATTAGATTCATAGATTCATAGATACTGAACTGAAAAACAGGTGATATAAATGATAGAATTAAAGTATAGATTATTGAACCTACTTTCAAACTAAAAGAGCAACTACTAGTCTTAAATGTTTTATGTTAGTATGGGTTCTGTATATTGATACAAATTTAAGTTTATTTTTATTATATTGTTTATATGTTTCTGTTTCTGTTTAAGATAGTTATTTTTATGAACTTAAGGTTGTTGTCATTATACTATATATCTTTCTATTTTGCTTAAGATATTATCTGCATAGCTTATTTAATTATTACAATGTAAGTTTTAGCCATTAAAAGATATTCAGAAAAATAAAGAAATATAGCCTAATAGTCACTTATAACTATCAAATTTATAGACGTGTTAGCTAGGTTTTCAAGGTAATATTGAGATATATTTCATATAGATAAGTAATCTTCAAACACTTCAAAGACATACAGAATATGGCATTTATAATAATTTAGACTTTTCTTGACATGAGGCAAGTCTATTCCTGGTAGTTCCAATGTACTTCAAAAGAGGATGATGGGCATTGAAGAATTTCCATATGGAGTTTGCTTTATTTGTGCCAAAGCTAGCCATTTGGACAAGAAACTACACTTGCCTTAATGGCTGACATTATGCTGTCCAAACTGGACAAACAGGACACTAAAAAATGTAAATGCCGAATTTTGCCAAAATAGCATAGGATAGTCCTCTTCAAAATTTCTTGTGCAAAAAAAAAAAATGTCTGTTAGATATTATAGGCCTGTGAGCCAAAGATGTATGCAGAAGAAGAATGTTACAGAAGAACTTAAGGTGACTGTCCAGGCAGTTAGATATTTTTGTCATTAGGTAACATCTCATCCTTCTGGGGTCTTTGATGGAGTTGAAGACTACATAGTCATCATTAGTTTTCCTTAGTTATAACAAAAGGAAAATTAAGTATAAAGCTTTAGAGTCACAAATATAAAATAAATAATAGAATTTTATCTCTAATTTTGCCAAATACAAATGGACTGAATATTGTAGCTGCAATTCTTAATAACTAATTTTGTTGTATATTTTACTATGATAAAGTTAAAGCCTTTCTTTTTAATTAGACAAAAGGGGAAATGCTGTATAATGATTCTTTTGTACACTATGAAGTTTTGTCACTTGGAATGGTTTAATAAAAAGCTGGCTAGCTGGCAGCTAGACAGGAAATAGAAACAGGAAAACTAAGCACAGAGGAGACTGAGAAGAATGAATATAGAATCAGAGGAGTCACCAGACAGATGTAGAGTAAATTGGATACACAAAATGGGTCAGAGGTAAAAGACACACAACAGAATATAGATTAATAGAAATGTATTAACTTGTAAGAGTCAGCTATATGTAATATGTAATATATGCTATATGTAATATGCCTGAGCTATTGGCTGAGCATTTGTAATCAATGCCCTTTTGTGGTTATTTGGAATAGGTGGCTGGGAAAGAAAAGTCTGCCCATACTGCAAATTTCATGATGTCATTGTTTTTGATAGCTGCATTATATAAAAATACTTCATTTTCTTTGTCCATTTTTTGGTTGAGGGACATCTAACTTGTTTCCAGTTTCTGACTATTATGAATAAAGCTGACTATTATGAATAAAGATGAACAGAGTTAAGAAAATGTGTCCTTCTCGTAGGATGGAGCATCCTTTGGATATATGCCAAAGAGTGGTATATATGAGGTACATCAAATCCTACTTTTCTCAGGAATGGCCATATTGATTTCCATAGTGGTTTTACAAATTTGCACTTCCACCAGCAATGAGTGTCCCCCTTTCTCTACATCCTTGCCAGAATAAGTTTTTAATTTTGTTATATATCTTAGCCATTCTGACAGGTATAAGACAGAATCTCATAGTTGTTTTGATATGCATTTCCCTGATGACTAATGATGTTGAGCATTTCTTTAAGTATTTCTCAGCTATTTGAGATGCTTCTGCTGAGAATTCTCTGTTTATATCTGTACCCCATTTTTTAAAAAAATTAGATTGATTTTTAAATATAGTTTCTTGAGTTCTTTATATATTATTTGATCTCTGTCATATGTGGAGTTGTTAAAAATCTTTTTCCATTTTATAGTCTGCCATTTCTCTTATTGAATGTGTTGTTTGCATTACAAAAGCTTTTCAGTTTTATGATGTCCCATTTATTAATTGTTGATAGTAGTTCCTGTACTATCAGGTATTTTGTCAAAGTAACAAAATTATGACTAACCCATCTTAGTCACTATCTAGGTTATTAGATAGACAATTGCAACAAATAACCCTTATGTTACTTAATATTGCCACAAAGTGCAAATATGGTGATTCAAAGATGTCAAGAGAGACCTCACAGTGCTTCCTTTAAGTGTGTATGTGAACTATGTTAGTAAATAAGAGTATGACTTTAAAAAGTACTGATGTCTCTCAGATCTATGGTAATAGAAAATACTTTATCTGTGAAATGTAAAGAAGAAAACCAAAATTTGTACTGCATTTTGACTCCCACTACAATCTACAAAAGTTGTAGCTACCCTGTGCTCTAATTTCTTAGGATAAGATATTATAGGCCTGTGAGCCAAAGATGTATGCAGAAGAAGAATGTTACAGAAGAACTTAAGGTGACTGTCCAGGCAGTTAGATATTTTTGTCATTAGGTAACATCTCATCCTTCTGGGGTCTTTGATGGAGTTGAAGACTACATAGTCATCATTAGTTTTCCTTAGTTATAACAAAAGGAAAATTAAGTATAAAGCTTTAGAGTCACATTGCAGTTAGCATTTCATTTGGAGGTTAAAGACATGATAATATGTTTTAACTTATGACAATATATTATTCAAGAAAATATTTAGGACAAGCAAAATATCAGCAAGAAATCATCTGAAATGAATGTCATCTATTTATTTGAAAATACAGAATGTTTACACATATTTAAGAATCAGGGAATTATAAAAACTTAAAATATAATTGGGGATGTTGTTAGTTATCATTGTTAATCTATCATGTCTGATTTAAAAATTGAACATCATCAGACATTATATAGCGAAAGATATTAAATATGGATTTTAAAAACATACATGATTTTTGGATGTACTAAGGGATATGAAACTTAAATCACAGATTTGAGTGACTACTATAATGTTTTTAAAAACATTAAATGTAATGAATAATACAGGTGAAAAGTAAAATGATGTAGAAAATATTTATTCTGACTTAATTGAAATGGATGTCAGATTAGATATATTAATCTCAGACAAAAAAGTCAAAAGAAAATTTGCTTAATACAATAACAGACATGATTCCATGATAAATGGATCAGTTTGTAGTAAACAATTATTCTTAATGTACCTAATAACAGAACCTGTTAGGTCAAACCCAAAGAGCTAAAAGGATAAATGCAAAAGTCCACTACTGTGGTTAAGAACTTCAATTCTTCTAAATTCAGAAATTGATAAGTTAGCAAGTATAAAATTAAGAAAAAGGTGGATTAATAAGGATAGCACTGACAAGAACTATCTATCAGTGTGATGGATTTGATATTTATGGAACATTGCATCTGACAAGAGCAGAAAGCACATTCTTTTTGGTGTCACATGAAATATTTACATAGACAGACCACAATCTTGTCCACAGAACACACTTCATTAATTTTAAAAGGGGATAAACTATTCAGTGTATGCCTTTGGCCATGGTGAAATTAAAATAGAAACAACAACAAGAGCTGGATAATCTTATCTTATCTGGAAATAAAAGCACACTCCTCTGATAATACAAGGGCCAAAAGAATCATTTCACAAGAATTTACAGAGTTCTGTAAAAACATTAATATTAAAATGAAACTTAAGAAAAATATAAAACATGACAAGAGTATTTAGAAAATAATGTATAACAGTAAATATAAAACTTCCTGAAATTTGACAACAAAGTATCTTGCCTTAACAAAATAATAGGAAGAAGAGAAGTGTATGCCTAAATAAAGAAAAAGAAGAAAATTTAACACGAAATTTAGTAAATCTTAAATATAAAAATATACAAAAGCAAAAGCTAAAAATCAGTGAAACTTCTAAACCTGTAGGTAAGTTCTCCTCGTAAAGGTAAAAGAAACAGTACTGATATCAGTAATGAATTGTCATCATTATTGATCTATGGTTGTTAAATGAATAATAAAAATCCTAACATCTGGGGATTTGAAGCAAGAGGATTATGAATTATAGCTCATTCTGAGCTACTTAGTAAAGAAAGGTCATTCTGCACTACATGTATGATGCAGGCTGATCTGGGTTACATAATAAGATCATCTCTTAAAACAGACATAAACAAAATACTAACAAATAAGTATGAATATACGTAAAAACTGGACATCTTAACTCTGGCATTTGGATATAGTTCTTTTAAGCAAAAGAAGCCTAAATTGAAGAGTTTCTAAATCATTGTGTGGTGATTATTGTATATTTAATAAAATAGTCTGGAATATTAGAGGACAGAGCCATCTTTCCAGCCTTTTGGGGTTTTGTTTGTTTCGATTTGATTTTTTTTTTTTTTGAGACAGAGTTTCTGTTTTGTTTTGTTTCCATTTGCTATTGTGTGAATGTAATTTATCCCCTAAAATATCACATAATGGAAAGCTGATCTACAAATGTAGTGGGACCTCTAAGTAGTAGACACTACTGGGAGGTGGTTGTGTCCTGGAGCTTTCACACTCAAGCACTGATTCATAGTGTTTCCCAGGAGTCAGTCAAATCCTGTGGGACTGGCCGTGTTCATATGAAAATGAGTTGTTACAAAAGAGAAAGCCCGAAACTCTACCTCTTGTCTCCTTGCTTGGACATG
Organism: Phyllotis vaccarum; assembly: GCA_033318265.1. Lineage (NCBI taxonomy): Eukaryota > Metazoa > Chordata > Mammalia > Rodentia > Cricetidae > Phyllotis > Phyllotis vaccarum. The sequence continues at coordinate 133,432,443 of JARWLC010000013.1, read as the reverse complement.
TACCCCTTGTATGTGAGCAAGGTTTCCTTCCTGCTTCTCTGCCATCTTGCGACATAGGTAGACAACCCCCAAGACATTAGGCTGTCTGACCTTTCCAGCCACCAGAAGTGTGAGTTAAATAAACTGCTTTTTTCCCTCATTGGCTAATGATGAGTACTGTTATCAATGGAAGTAACAACAAAAACACCATCTCTACATAATGCCACAAGGTTTGTTGTTATTATTGGCAAAGAAATTTTATATGTCAGCACACTTTTTTAAAAAGGGGAAAATTTTGTAAAGGCTCATTAAAGAAGAAATTTTCTTTGACAGTATTATGAGGAGCTTCCTACATGAAAGAACACCAGTAATTTTAATCCACCTTCATGATATGTTATAATGCACCTGTCAATTATTCCATAACTTATTTCTTTATATAGCAGAAAATGTCAGTAATTCTGGAGTCAATGATAGTAGGAGATAGATACAGTATTTCACAGTTCACCCTCTACCTGTGCAGGCTAGACTACATTCTAGCAGAAGTCAGAAAGTCTCATTTTTTTAAAAAAAATATAATTTCACTGAAAATATAGCTACATAATTTCTGATAACCTGCCTCTTACTCCCTCTAAAATTTATGGCCTCTTTATTACTGTTATGTGAATAAATATGTATGTGAATAAGTATATAAATAAAACATGATGAATGTATTTAGTGTTGCCTGTGTATATATATTCTTAGGAGGGTTAACTTGGTGTTTGATAACTAATTAAGGTGTTCATCCATGTGGAAGACTAAAACTAATTTTCTCTTTCTTGGCATTCCTTAAAATACAAATCATCCAAGTGTGGTGATATATACTTATAATCCAAACACTTGGAAGACAGAGGTAGGATGACTGACAGTTTTAGGCCTGGGACACATGGTCAGGAAGACTCAAGAAGTGGGATGTAAAGAAGAAAAAAATGAAGGAAAAAAGAAAGAAGGAAGGAAGGAGGGAGGGAGGCAAGGAAAGAAGGAAGGAAAAATGAAACAAAATGAGATTCCACCACTCCTTTATTTCTTTGCTGTGTTAGAGTAAAACTGATGTCCTGTCCATATTCCTCAGAGTCTTTTAGGGTTCAGCTCTCATCACACTGCACTTATATGACTCTGTTCCAATTACAGCTGCCTCCATATAGTTGTCTCCAACTGATTGAGTATATTCCTATATTCAAATGTTTGCTCAAATAAATCTCATAAGCAAACTTTTCCCCAGTCATCCTATGTAATCGAGGTTGTCCCCAGCTCTCATCTCTGTCTGTGTACCTTCATGTTTCTACATAGCTTTCATAATCATATTTATATTGGCTTATGGCTTTTCTTTCATAACCTGAATGTAAGGTAGAGATTTTGACTGTTTTGTTCACTGCTGAGATCTAGAACCTGGTTACAGGAGTTCCTTGAATGTTTATTGCTTAAACTAGAACCTGACTTTGTAAAGGTGTTATCATAAAGAATTACACTATGCTAAATGTAATTTCAGTAAAGATCTAATTGACATAAACTAATCCTAACAAATGAAAAAACACTTAATGCAGTCAATATATTTTTTCAATTTAATTCAAATTATATGTGTATAACTTGAATGGAAAGATATGTTTTCCTAGATCTTTATCAAGTATTCTTTCTTCTCTCTGAGTTTATGACTTCTGCCATGGATTGAGATATTATCTATGCCTCAAAACCTTGCCCTAGATCACTTCCAGCCTCATCCTGCTTTCAACCTGATTTGTGGAACACTCTTTACCAATGTACCTTGCCTTAGGGGTCAGCATCAGTCTTCTTCCTATATATGAAGCTCCCTGTGTCTGAAACTTCAGATTACTCCAGTGCCTGTGATTATCTCCTGTTACCTCCTGTTTTCTTTTGAATATCTTCTTCTCCTCCTCTTCTTCCTCATCCTCTTCCTCCTCCTCTTCCATCTTCTTTTTCATTTTTAAAAAAGTTTTTGATGCAGGGTTTCTCCGGGAATCTCTGACTGTCAAGGAATTTATTTTGTAGACCCAGTTCACCTACCTCTGACTCCCCAGTGCTGGAATTAAAGCCATGTGGCACTAGCACTTGCCTACATGAATATTTGTAAAATGTGTTTCTTTATGTTTAGCATGTCTTTCTGAAAACAATTTTAAATCCTCTGTAAGAAAAATGTAAAATATAAATAATAATGGTGGTGAATATGTATAGATGTGTTTGTTTGTTTTCTACATCACTGAATCATTAGTTGTACATGAATCTGTACAGAATTGGGAAAAATACCAATACAGCTTAAATTATAAAATTGAATATATATATTATATTGACTTTTACTAAAAATAGGATTTTTTTCAAATAACATATCATGATTGTATTTTTTTCCTCTTTTGTCTCCTTCCAGGATCAGCCTTCCCATCTAGATTTTGCATTTATTTCATTTCTGTTTCTTATTAAAAAATAAATAGGCTTCTAAGGGATAATAATATATATAATAAATCATGGGATGTTATGATAAAACAAAACTAACACGTTGAATTTAGACAAAAATAGCAAACAAAAGGAAAAGAGTCCAAGAGAAGTCATAAGAATGAGAGATCCACTTATTCACACACTCAGAATTCTCGAAGAAACACTAAACTAGAAGCCATAATATAAGCATAGAGGATCTGATGCAGACTTAGGCTGGCCCTATGCATGCAATGAGTTTATATGAGCTTTTTTCCTGTTGATTTAGAGGGCCTTGTTTCTTGGTGTCCTCCATCCCCTCTGGCTCTTATGCTCTTTCTGCCTCCTCTTCTAAAAGATTCCCTGAACTCTGAGAGAAAGGATTTGATAAAGACATTCCAATTAGAACAGTGTGTTCCAAAGTCTCTCACTCTCTGCATGATGTCTCGCTTTGAGTCTCAGTGTGTCTTCCCATCTGCTGCAGGATAAAGTTTCTCCAATGATAGCTAAACAAAGTACTGATTGAGTACAGTGGAATGTCATTAGAAGTCATTTCATTGCCACTTTTCTTTTATTAGACCATTATTTGGTTTACCCTAGGTCTCTGAGTTATAATGTCTCTGGTTGTTGGTCATCTAAGCAGCATCCAGCATGGATATCATCTCAGGGAGTAGGCCCTAAATCAAATCGGTTATTGATTGGTTATTCTCAAAAGCTTTATTTTTAAAACTTGAATCACTATAGAATACTTTTAAATAGATGTTAAGTTCAATATCCTTGTCCCTATTTGATCACTAAGAATATGAAACTTCAGAAATTCCAGAGTGGTTGATATTATCATGTCACTGACCACATAATAATAGTGATTTTCCAAGTACTAATGATTGAACCCAAGTGTCACATATGTTAGACAAATGATTTTCCACTGAACCATACCCTCAGCCTCTTTTCATTTTTTATATAATTGATCCAAATAAATTTATCATGTTCTAACCTTAGTCACTTGAATGCTGGGGTTACAGAATTTGCCACCAGGCTTGACTGCTAATTCACTTTTTTTTCTGTTTAATTTCTTACAGATAAGTTGAACTTTAATGATGAAAGGTGGTAAAACAATAATTTGTAAACCTAGGTAAAATATATAAATTATTAATTGTATTACTCTTGTGACTCTCTTAGATTTGAACGTTTTTCTAAAAAGGAAAACAAGTAAAAAATTTATGCATGCAAAGAGTCCCCTGGATGTATTCCAAATTGAGACATGTTAGGCTGAGCGGAAGTAAAAGAATCACTGATGTTATATGAAACTTGAAGTAGTTCTTTTATTAGGCTAATAAGCTGGACATCTGTGTCTTTCTCCTTGGAGATAAGAAATGATTTGTGCTAAACAAAATGTAAAGTGGCTTTGAATAATATTCCAAATTGAATATAATTATTTTGTGTTGTTGAGTTATATGAGCAAGGCAGATCTTGGTTAAATTTGTTACATTTTATATTTACTTTGTACATATTTTCTGGCAAATGTTTTCTGGAAATGATTAACTTTTTTATTTCAGTGAATTCACATATTTAGACATTAATATTGTGAGTCTTACTGAAGTTCCTTTTGGTTCTGCCCTAACTTGATACGTTTTTCAAGCTTCTTATACCAACCTTTACCCAGATGGAAAACTTCCTACCATCTGGCTCTTATTTTGAGTTGATCCACATACCATGAAATATGATGCATACTTCACTCTCTCTGTTAACACATCTTATCATTCATCACCTATCATACTGAAGCTGTCAAGTACAACTTGAACCCTAAAGTCAGGAGATTTCAAGATCCACATCTGCTAGTAATGATACTTTTATTCCTTGGGGGAAGTAATTCAGTTCTATCACTTATTATTTGTGAAGTATTCAAACAGATATTTACTGACTGCTAACAAAGTTCTACAACCATGTCCTGGATAGAATGGAGAAATTAGTTGTGTTTTGAAAGTTAGCCAGAGGTTTTATGAGCACAGATGTGAGATGAGTATATATTTGGAACAAAAGCAAGAGATGACTTATGGATTGCAATAGCTAGTGTACAAAGTCATGCATATTTGAATCATTGTGTGAGAGAGAAATAAGAGAGAGATGAAAGGAAACCCAGAAGCTCAAATGACAGCATTTACAAGTAATTTTACTAAACCCAACAAACCTTCATAATATTCTCTTTTTTCATTGTGATACTGATGTTTTCTATACATATCCTCACATCTATTCCTGACTTTGATGTTTTTGAAAAATAATGTAAAATTCATGATTTTCTTTTAAAAATTGTATAATTGAATGGAGAAAAATGGTATTTGTATACTGCATCTTGTCCAGTGACCATGGTAAACTTATTACACATTCTTATTGTGTAATAATGATGGTTTTCTTTTTTCCTTTAAAACCACAATAGTTTCTTTTTTCTTATTCAGAATCTCTAGTACTGTTATTGCAAGTTAATAGTTAATGTTGGAACTTAGATTTTAAAACCCCAAATCATGGCATTTTGGCATGCTGAGCACTTTAAGCTAAAGAACTTTATACAACCTCAAAAACAACCTGAGGTTCATAGTATCCCACTGACTTTCTCCTGTCTTGCTGTCTCCTGCCATCTAGCTGGAGAATAAGTTCTTATTCTCCAAGGGGGAATATAAAAACTAGAACTCTATTTCCTCAAAAAAAATTGTCAAAATCAGGGAAACTCCCCTTTCTCCTCCCTTGAAGCCCCTCATATCAGAGGGTTGCTGTTCATATACAGGAGGGGGAGGTGTTGGAGGACAAGATAGATTTCACCCAAGAGGTCTTATTGATTCCCCCTCACCCTCTTACCATGACATCTATCTACTTTTGACAAATATCTCCATAAAGGTATACATGCATTATCATTGAATGTAGGCATATAAAATTTGAGTATATTTGAGTTTTTAATATGAATACTGTTGTGTCATGTAAAACTTTGATTAACTAAATTTGTCATATTTTTCTCTTGTTGCCTTGTTTTCCATTATGGAAAAGTGAACCATGTCTTTTTGATAAATGAGGAAAGATGTCACATCTCTTCTGCCCTAAGAGTAGATATAATTTGTGCTGGTGAAGAACCTTTCATTAGTCACAATCTCAAAAGGGAATTCAGTAAATCACCATTAATTATGATGCTGGTTGAAGTACTTTCTGCACTCTGTGTGTATATACCTTTAAAATAGGTTCTTATTGTGTTGTTGCAGACAATTCATATTTTCCCCAATAATTCTTCTGCAGTCCCTGAGATACCCATATTTTTTCTTTTTTGTTTCCTTTTCACATACTTGTTAGCACTAGTTGATTTTTAAACTTTAAATCATTTTTGCATTCCTAAAATAAACTAACTTATTTGTGATATTTTATACTTCTATGTGTTAATGGATATAAATTGAACATTTTCCCTTAGGTTTTTATATATCTACCTAAAAGATTTTTGTTCATTATCAAAGTTTGAGGGTGTGGGTGTGTTTGTAGATTATAGTATTGAGATGATTCAAAAGCTCTTGGCAATGTATCTTCCTTTTTTTTCTAGTTTCTAGAAGGGCTTTTTTTTTCCTTTGAAATTACTATTATTTTTCCTAAGGTATCAACGGTCATTTACTGGGTAAGAAAGGCATTTGTGATTTTAGAAGCTTTAGTTGTTGTTTTACATTCTTTTTTATTTTTTCATGTTTCTTTTTGAAAGATTTTGTTATTTATTCTTAACCAATATATTTTGTTCATATTCACTCATCTCACCTATCTCTTCCCAGGTCTTACCCTATCTTCCTACCTACCTAACTTTGTGTTTTCTCTGTCTCGTATTTCTATCTCTGTCTCTTTCTCCTCTCTCTTCTAAAACTCTATCATTTCCATTTTGTGTTGGCTGAGTGCTTCTGGGAATGGGATCTGCACTGGAGTGCAGTCAATATACCAAGTGCCAGACTATTGAAGAAAACTGACAGTCCCTCTCCCAGAAACAATCAAATGTCAATAGCCCCTCAGTTAGGGTTGGGACTTCAGGCCTTCCTCTTGTCTACCATCCTGGGGTTTTGTCTGTTTTAAGCTTGTGCAAGTCTTATGCACGCTGTCACAACCATTGTGAGTTCACATATATAGCTACCCTATTGTGCTTGGAAAACAATATTTATATAATACATTTACTTTATCTTTATTAATTAAAATTTTTCTTTGACAATTTCATGTTACATAATACATGATGACCTTATTAATCATCCTTTGTCTGACATCTAACTAATACCCTATCCCTGCCACTCCATCTTATATTTATCTTCCTAATATTTATGCCTTCTCATTTTGTTTTATAACCCACAGATTTTAAACAGGGCCATCTGTGTGTTCATAGATTTGGTGCTCATTGGTGCCCACTGGGATCAGTGGTGAGTATGTAACTGAAGACAATGAGCCCTCTCAATCTATGAATTTTAGTAAAGGGTAGAGCTACATTATCACCAACCCTTATTCAGAATCTATACAAACATTTATTTACTTCAGTTTTCTACTTTCTTTGACCTCTAGAAAATTCAAATCTATTTTCTGTCTTTGTTGATTTGTCTATACTGTACATTTCATATGAATGGAATTGCAATGTCATTTTGTGATTTCAATAGGCTCTAAAACTACAGAGGAGACAATAAAAGGGATTATCTTGATTAGCATAATTGAGGTGAGAAGACCCACCCTACATATGGCAGCACTGTTCCACAGGCCAAAGTCCTGCCCTGAATAAAAGAGGAGGAGGAAACCAGCTGAGAATAAGCGTTCATCATTCCCTGCTTCTAACTGTAGATGCTATGTGAACACCTTTCTCAAACACCTCAACCATGACTCCCTAGCCATGAAAGGCTGGAATTATAAGCCAAACAAACTCTTTCTTCCTTCCTAAATTGCTTTTGTTAAGTATTTGTGACAAGGACAAGGAAAGTAAGTAATACATATAATATATGACTGTTGTCTGGCTTTTATCACTAGAGTACCAATTTTCAGATTAATCTCTTCTATGGCACAAACAGTATTTCTTTCTTTTTTTTTTTTATAATACTGGAGACAAAAAATAAGACTTGTGAATGCTAGACAAGCTACACCCTTAGTCCTTCATTCCATTTTTATACCTGGATAATAATTATTGTATGGATAAATTTTATTCATACACATAAATTGATATACTTTGGGATTGCCTTCCCCTTTAGCTATTAGAACTGCTATGAATATTTGTGGACAAGATTTTATGTAAACTTACATTTTTGGTTCTAAAGCAACAGCAACATTTCATTTTCATGAGCTCTCTACTTTCTTCAGGTTCTTATGAATGTGTTTTTCTATCTAAGTATGTTTGAGGTACTATCTCACCGTAGTTTTGACTGACTTCCTATAAGGACTAATGACAGTAAACATTTTTACTTGTGCTCATTTTACTGGGCATTTGTATATTTGGAGAATACTCACATGTTTGTTCAGCTGTAAATTAGATATTTTTACTTTTTAATTGTAAGATTTTTATATCATGGATTTAATTTTTTATCAAGTATATGGTTAATTTTTTTCTTCATTTTCTTGCTTGTCTTCTCATTTTCTTGATAGAATCCTTTGAAAGACATATGATGTTTTAATGAAATCAAGTCTACCTATTTTTTTTCTTGGTAGTATTTAAAAAAAAAAGGCAATGCTGCCAGATCAAATATCATCAAGATTTGTGATTTTGTTTTCTTCTATGAGATGTTTATTTTTAGAGGTTTTTTTTGGACAATTTCATTTAAAAATTTTTACATACCAACCAGTTCCCCTTCCCTCCCTTCCTCCCACTAGTTCCTAACTTCTCCCCACTCCACCCATAATTTTAGTTCTTACAATTAAGCCTTTAATACATTTTGAGATCACTTCTTCTCCCTCAATCTTCATTGTTCCCCTTTCAATTGGAATTGAACCTAGAGTCTTCAGAAGGCTAGAAAAACACAATATCACTGAGAAATATATTTCTAGACTCTTGGGTTTATGAGGTAGTATGAGGTAGCAGTCTGTAGTAGGACAGGCCCATATAGCCAAGGAAATTGACTCAAACCAGTTGCCAAGGCATGCACATAATGTACTTCCTTATGAGCCAACCTGGAGTCTGCCTGAGGGCCTAGCAACAACTGCTGTCCAATGTTCCTGATTGCTAGAAACAAGCACTGCCCAAAGTTCCTGACCTTTAGGAATATTCCTAGCAATAGATGCTGTTAGATCTTCTAATTGTGCCCAGAAAATGAGGGACAGCCATGCAATATCATCAGATCATGACATAGCCTGTGTGCTGGGAGGAAGATATATAAAGCTCTCCCCACTGCCGAATAAAGAAATTAGTCCTTCTCAACTGACTCCCAGAGTATATGTCATTGACTCCATACCTTCTCTACCATGGCAACAATAGTCAAACATCATATTTTACATGTGATGCCCACTTGTCTCAATAGCATATGTAGAAATGTTTGCTCCTTCTTTTGGATTATCTTGATACTGCTGTCAAAGATAAACTGAGGGAATTGAAGATATTTATTTCTGATTTTATTCCATTGATTTATGTTATTGTAAGTCTGGTTTCATGATAATACCATATTGTCTTGATAGGACAATTTTATAGTAGAGTTAAAACTAGAAATTCTTTGATTTTTTTTCTTTCAGTTTTACCAATTTGGAATCTTTTACTTTGTTATGTGAATTTTAGAAATCACCGTATCAGCTATTACACACATTGTTGGTAACTTCCCAAGAATCTCTGTCTTAGGGTTTCTATTGCTATGACAAAACACCATGACCAAAGCAACTTGGGAAGAAAAGGGTTTATTTCATAACCTCCCCAAATACTTTATAGGGTACATTTCTCATTTAGACTGCCATTTCTTGACTAAAATATGTACCATTTTATATTAACTTCAGTTTATTTTGGGGGAATAACAGTGGGTAAGTGGCACCATCTGGCATTTAGAATCCCTGGAGTATTTCCTCTGATCTAGAATTCTGTTTATATTAACAACAGTAAAATTTTCAAATATATGAACACAGGGTTGTTTTACCATCTTCTTAGGTCTGCATTAAAATTTATACAGTTTTATTCAATAACATTTTGAGATTTTTACTATACAGAACTCAAGAAAAGGGTCATAGAATACCATCCCTAAGAATATGACTGTGACAATTGAGTAGAACTGGGAACAGGATGGGAGTACTCCTTAAATTGTGAGTTTGACAACCTAAAAAGGCACTAATGTCATTTGGAGCTTGTTCTTGGTTTCCTAAAGATCCTCAGCTTTTGTGGTCTCCACTGAGGAAATTCAGATGTGACATACAGGGAATAATGTAGAAGGTCGAGTATATTATAAGCTATAGAAAACTCTCAAGGGGAGATAGTGAAGAGCGATGATAAAGAATGCTGTGTTCCAAGTATAACAGCCAACACATTCCTTGTCAGAGCAGCTAAGACTGACTACTCTCAAGATAGCCTCAAGATCAGGCCTGCTGAGTACCTCTCATACAAAAAAATGGGTTAAAAATTAATTAGCCTTTTATTTGAGATTATGGCCAACCTTTCCTACATCTTCCTCTCACTTGTATGCAATTTTGTCCTGGATATTTATAACTTATTGAAATGTTAGATTAAATAGAGTATGGAAAGTTAGCTAGAGGAAGAACTCCATCTTTGCAGGTATGAAGATATCATTGTGCACATTGATATGAGATTTTTGGAAATGTAACTGTTTGAAGGATAACTCATGTTACATGCATTATCTATACTTCTGAAAAAAAGGCCCCCCAAATCGATTGGTTAACCAATCAATCTATTTCTTTTTATTTTATTATTAGAAATGTTACTTTTATGCATATATCTCCCTGCTCCCCCTCCCTTCCCTCCTCCCAATTCCTCCCAGTCATCCTTCAGCCTTGCCCCTCCCTATAAACCCATCCCCTCCCCCCAAAGGGCAAGAAGTCCCAAGGTGGGTCAGCTCAGTGTGGCACATCCACTCCAGGCAAGTCCGATTTCCTCATCCCAAAGTCAAGGCTGGGTTAGGTGTTCCTCTGCAGGGAATGGGCTCCAAGGTGCCAGCCCATGCACAGGAACACAGTCTGATCCCACTCCTCGAGGCTCCTCATACTGCCCGTGGCAGTTCACAATTGCCTACCCTTGGAGGGCCTAGTTCCTTTTCCCGATAAATCTCCAGTGACTATTCTTGATTCAGTGAGCCCCTCAGAGCTCCAGCCAGCCATCACTGTCGGAAATTTCCTCATAATCCCTATCACCTTACTCATAGAGATTCTCTTCCCCTGCTCTGGAATGAATCAGGAGCTTGGCTCAGTGCTCACCCATGGATCTCTATTTCCACCTCTGTTCTTTGTTGGATGTAGATCCTGTGATGACTCTTACGTGGTTACACATTTGATTATAGGGAAGTCCTGTTTAGGCACCCTCTCCACTATTGGTTGGAGACCTTTCCAGGGACATCCTGTGAGTTTTTGGAGGTTTCCCTAGCACCCACTCTCTTTCCAATCTCACATTGGCTTCCTCTATGGAAATATCCATCTTTTCTATCTCCCCCTTTGCTTCTCTCAGTCAAGGAAGAAATTAAGAAAGAAATCAAAGACTTCCTAGGGTTTAATGGAATTAAATCTACAACATACCAAAACTTATGGGACACAATGAGAACAGTGTTAAGAAGAAAACTCATAGCACTAGATGCCTAAATGAAAAACCTAGAGATTTTCACAAAAGAGACCTAACAACACAGCTGAGGGCTTTAGAACAATTAGGAGCAAACTCACATAGAAGGAGGCATCAGGAAATAATCAAACTTAGGGCTGAAATCAATACAATAGAAACAAAGAGAACAATACAAAGAATCAATGAATCAAAGAGTTGGTTCTTTGAGAAAGTCAACAAGTAAGATAAACTCTTATCCAAGCTAACCACAAAAAAGAGAGAGAATATCCAAATGAACAGAATCAGAACTGAAAAAGGGGACAGAACAACAGACACTCAAGAATATGCAGAGAATTATCAGGTCATACTTTGAAAATCTATACTCTACCAAAATGGAAAACCTAAAAGAAATGGATAACTTTCTGGACAAGTATCACTTACTAAAACTAAATCAAGATCAGATTAAAGACCTAAATAGACCTATAACCACGAAGGAAATTAAAGCTGTTATTTAAAGTCTCCCAAGTAAAAAGCACAGCATTAGATGGATTGAGTGCAGAATTCTACCAGACATTCAAAGAAGAAGTAATACTAATACTCCTCAAACTGTTCCATAAAGTAGAAACTGAAGAAACATTGCTGAACTCTTTTTATAAGGCCACAATCACCCTGATTCCCAAGCCACTTAAAGATGCAACAAACAAAGAAAGAGAATTACAGACCAATATCCCTCATGAACATTGATGCAAAAGTACTCAATAAAATTCTGGCAAACCCAATCCAACAACATATCAAAAAATCTTGCACCATGATTGGGTAGGCTTCATCCCAGTGATGCAGAGATGGTGCAACATATTAAAAACTGTGAATGTCATCCATCATATAAATAAATTGAAAGAAAAATAAACACACACACACACATGACCATCTCATTAGATGCTGAAAAAACCTTTGACAAAAATCCAACATTCCTTCATGATAAAAGTCCTGCAGAGATCAGGAATACAGGAAAAATACCTAAGTATAATAAAGGCAATATACAGCAAGAAGACAGTCAACATCAAACTAAATGGAGAAAAACTCAAAGAAACCACACTAAAATCAGGAACAAGACAAGGCTGTCTTCTATCTCCTTATCTTCACTACAAACAAGAAAATGGGTTTATTCAAGACTAGCCTTGGAGAGGGGAAGGAGTAGAGCGGATGAATGGGAGGAGAGATAAGAGGGAGATCTGTAATTGGTATGTAAATAAATAAAACAATTTAAGTACAAAAGGACTGACCTTGTGGGAAAATGATCACATATTTCTATAACAAACTTCCATCTGGGACATGGATGTAGGTTAGGAGGGCTATTATGGGACAAGTTTAGAAAATCATTCTGCTTCTTGGAGTCTCTCTTCTTAGAATGCAGATTTCTTCCTTCCTCCCTCCATCCATCTCTCCCTCCTCTCTGAATGTCAAATTGATCCAGGAGTAATAAAAGTCAGAGACTCTATTTTCTTTCCAGACAACACAATTTTTGTTAGCTGAGAGCAGAGGTGTTATGTAGTATGGCGGTTTCTCAGTCCTGGGTGGCTAGAGGCCCAGAGACCCACATAGGCAGAGTTTACTTAGAAGGCACCAATACCAGATAGATATTTATTAAAATATAAACCAACACTCACAGTACAGGTAACAGATTACAGTAGCACCTGAACAAGGACTGGAGTCTGGAACGGTGGACTAGTGATGGACGGACAACGGAATCCGATCCTCTCTCCAATCCAGGAACCAGGAAGAGAGCGTCTCCTGTTCCAGAAGCCCCTTTTCAATGGGCTTTCCCCTCCCCCTTCAGGGGCCTGGTGCCCTGGATAAGTGTGTTTTGACCTTATCAGCTGACACCTGAATCCCGCAACATCTCCCCCTTTTGTCTAACTAAGAAGGTTTCAATTTTAACATAGCAAAATTACATATAACAAAATAGCTATCAAACAAGAACTACAGTTACAATATCTAGTCTATTTGTATTTAGCAAAATTAAAGAAAATACCCTATCATCTACCTTATCTTTATGAATCTAAAGTTTCATATCCAATATACCTTTCAAATGACTAAGAAAAACTGTACTTATAACTATCTAATTTTCAACTACATCAAAGACCACAGAAGGACATATTTACCCAAGTAAACCAGAAGTGCAAGCGACTTCTAAAATCTAGAAAGGACAGAGATGACACCTATCTGTCTGGACAGTCACCCAAAGTTCCTTTATAAAGTTGGGGCATCCATCTTCAGCCTACAGGCCCAGAGTCTCTTTTCATTTTAGCGAAGCAGGAAATCTGCTCTGCCCATTCTGGCACAGTTCATCAGTTGCTTCTCCTTGAGTCCTGTAGAATGTCTGACAGTTTCTCTGTAAAGCGGGAACCTGAATGACCATTTTTCCTTGTTCTGCCAAAGTTCAGAGGTCATCTTCCTTTGGAACCTGCATGTCCAGTTTAAACAGCATACTGTTAAGCAGTCAATATAAGAACAGGTTCTTCTCCAGTGGCTAACCATTACCACAAATAGAGTAGACTCTATATGGAGTTTCTTTGATGCCCATTTTTCTCTTGAAGAAGATTGGTGCTACCAGGAGCAAATCTGTCTCACTGTCCAGAAAAGTCTAAGTTTTTAAAATACTTTAAATGTCATATTCTTTAGGTCTTAGAAGTATTTGAAGATTACCTACCTAATTGAAATATATCTTGGTATATCTAAAAATCTAACATGCATTTTGTAATTATACATTACAATTCTAAATCAGTTACATAAACATCCTATCTTAAACAAGAGTAGAAAAATACGTACAGCATAAGAGAATTGACCTTAAATTTGTATCAATAAACCAAAATCTATACCAATGTAAAACATTTTGTGATTAACAGCTGATTTCCTGATCTAAGTAAATTCAATAATCTAATTTTTAAAAAAATCATTGATATACCATATCCCCTTTTTCTTTTTAGAAAAAGATTAACTATGACCATTAACCTTTTATAATGAAAACAAACATCTAGAAACAGTATTTGAGAAATTTGGGCGTTGTTTTCTATTACTACTTCCTGCTGATTAAGGGGTGTTGAAAATCTCACAGTTGTTGAGACTGGATCAGTCTGCTGCAGCTCTGAAGGTGATATGGCGATCTCTTCCCATCAGGTTTTTTCAGGGGGTCTTGGTTGATGAAACCATATTTGCTTGGAAGCAATCCACACGTTCTCATCTTCTGTGGAAACAAAAGCAGAACTCTTCCAAAGCAATAAATCCTTAGACACAAATTTCAAAATCAAAATACCTTTAAAATATATATTCTTGTTTAACTTAGTAGCCTTTGCATTTGCAATCCATTGTCTTTCTGCAGTTAGCTCATTAACAGTTAAAAAACTAAAAGAAAACACAATAACAGCCAAAATCCAGATTTAGTGTCTATTTTCCATCTTTACATGGCTTTTTATATTTTTATTACTCTATTTCTCTTTTTAAAGACTTTATCCTCTTTCTATTCTCTCTGAAACCTATGTATCTTTTACACATATTGTAACTCATTTACAGGTTTTTCTTTTCATCTGAATCTGTTTTATTGTGAATCCTTAATCATCTTCTAAACATAAGAGCTTTCAAAATACACTCTCTAAAAAGAAGCATAGTTTTTGCAAATTAGGCTGAATCACTAAGTTCTCTTAAAGGGACCATGTCTCTATTCATGGCCAGTAAACAGAGCACACCCAAGAAAATGCTGCTACTAAGAAAATTTGTTTCCTTTTTGCTCAAAATAAACATAAATCTAAAATCAATCACATGCTACTGAGTCTTCTGTGAGATTTCAGGAACCAGCCTGATTGCAGCTGCAGCTTACACTGCCTGCCTCCAGTCCACCAGCCCCATTTTGAATGTGACCCAGAAGCCCCATGTTCTTTGTACAAAGACCTGCTTCGTATACACAATTTGGAAGCTGCCTTTTCTCAGTTTCTGCTAAAACCCCCTTTAAACTTTCTCAGGCATTAAGTGGATAATTGACCCACGTTGGATGCGCCATCTGTAGTAGTGGGGTTTTTGGGCTTGGGTGGCCAAGGACCTGGACTCACAGACCTGTCGCGCCAGACCTCTTAGCTGCCCAGCCGCCCGGGCCCCCAGAAATGACTCAGATGCTTATATTAACTTCATGCTGTTTGGCCTATGACTCAGGCACATTGCTAGCTTGCTCTTACATCTTAAATCAACCCATTTCTATTAATCTGGCTGCCACGTGGCCCGTGGCTCACCTGTGCTCTTACATGTTGCTCCTTGGGTGGCTTCAGCTCGATCTGCCTGACTCTGCCCTGCATCTCCTACCTATGCTCTGATAAGGTCAAAAGACACTTATCCAGGGCACTGGGCCCCTGAAGGGGGAGGGGAAAGCCCATTGAAAAGGGGCTTCTGGAACACAAGATGCTCTCTTTCTGGTTCCTGGATGTTGGAGAGAGGATCAGATTCCGTCGTCTGTCCACCGTTCCAGGTACTACTGTAATCTGTTACCTGTACCGTGAGTGTTGGTTTATATTTTAATAAATATCTATCTGGTATTGGTGCCTTCTAAGTAAACTCTGCCTACAGTGTTACAGATGCCTCTTTTTTGCAATTTAGCATACCATGTGAAAAGGGATTAAAAAGAGAAGCTAGGTAATGGTCTTACCCTCTTTGTTTACAACATCAAAGTGGATTAAAAGGAAGCTAAGCAATCTTTTATGTCAAGGCACTATTGAGATGGCCCTCCTATATCTACTTACCCTCCAAATACAAAGTAAGCATAAATTCATGTTTTCACAAAGTCTAATACATTTTCCTTTTATCCTACAATATTGCCTATAAATTCCTAAATTTTACTGAATTACTACTTATTGTTGTTTATGTTACCATTGGATGCATATAATAAGTTTATATGCCTTTACCTCTGCTAATCTGTCTGTGCCTAGTTTGTTTCAGTAGGCTCGATGGAGTCTTCAGAAAACTGAGAGAAAAGTTCCCTTCAACTCTGAAACTATATAGTATAGTGTGCTCTTATAGTTGGTTTTGATTGCCACGAGCTCACAATCTCACAATTTAAATGCTTAAGGAATTTTAGTTGCCCCAGAGAACACCACAAGTTTCAAAATAGCTCTTTCTAGATTGAAGGAATTATGTATGAGAGAGAAATTTTTAGTCATGCTTTTCTGATTGAAAGATTTCAGATGGAGGTTCAAAAGGGATACTAAAATGGATTGTGTAGGGGTACGAGCTTATTAGGTAAATTATTAATACCACAGGCAAACAGGCAGACAGCAGCATGACAGGGAAAGGAACTTTGAAGAACGGAATCAGAGTGCCTACCTTGCTAGAAGGGGCAGATATGGGAATCTTTTCTTATATCTTTCTGAGGAGAAGGAGCATTTTGTGGCCTAAGATTATAGCTAGCTAGGCTCTTTGATCTCAAGGAAGGAGGAGTGGAGTGGTGAACAAGATGTGTGGCTACCAGCACCCACAATGGTGTCAATTCACTTCCCCGGGTGAGATAGTCCAGTACATGAGAGTGTGTTAGCTTGGGATTCACTATATTTCAGCAGAGTGCCTGTCAGTATCTGTGAAAAGGTAGGGCTGTTCGTGGACTGTGCCTGAGCAGCATATGGGTTCTAACATTACAATTTTACATTGATTTTTCTTGTTTAGAATCTAGTGTTCTTAGGGCTTTAGTCTTGATCATCTTTGACCAATGTAATTTGTAGCTCCTACATGCACTTTGTTTTCAGAGAACACATTTCAATCTCTTTATTTTATTTCTTTTCTTATCTGTTTTATTCTTTTCAAATGGATCTATTATCATTTGCTAAACCTATGGTTCAGTGCTTGGTATTCACTGGATCAATCCTAGACCCAGTTGTAGCCTCAAGTTTCCCATATTCTTTATCAGAACTTTTCCTGGTTCCATTCTATAAAGCACAAGTACAACTCCTACTTGGATTCCTCTGGTTTAGACTAAACTCATAGTATACACATTTGTAAACCTATGGCTGCATGGGGGCCATATGCCAACATAAGGGAATACATAGAAATGTGGCCTAAGTCCCTGACTGTTATAAACACAACTCTATTGTTTCCAAAGCCCTAGAACAGAGAGCAAATGTCTCTACCTTCTTTCTGTGAAACAGCAGGAACTGCAAATAATAAATTCTCTAGGTAACACAAATAAACAAACATTGCCAGTATCTGTTATATGAAATGCTAGAATTTCCCAACCTTTTAAAAACTTTACTTGTGGCTCTGCTACTTACACATGGTACAGGAGTTCTACTGTTGACAGGTAGTCAGCTAGAGGAAAAATATTGTGAGAAAAATAGTAGGCTTAGCCTTAAGAAATAGGGACTGAATCTATTGACATTTATTGCATTTTGAATCTGAGAAAATGATTTATTTCAAATAGTTCTCCTACCCTGACAAAATTTGGAATTCAACTGTTTCATTGTAATTTGCTGCCTATACAGAAATCACTGTTAATTTTGATATAATTTAAAACTTTTCTGTTGCATTGACAGTTCTTAGATATATTAGGCACTAAATGTTAAGTATTAAGTGAAAATCCTGAGTTTTCCTCATTAAATTTAAAGTAGCATACGTAATTCCTTTTGGCTAGAAAAACATGTTCTAACATCAACAAACAACAAATATTAGTGTCACTGGTGTGATTATTGTAAAATCACTAAATATGTTGTGACTACGTTGAAACACAAATTCTAGTTGGTATTAATAAAAACTCAGAGCCAGATACTGAGAAAAAGCTGGAATATTATAAGGAGAAAACAGACCACAGTAAATTCTCACTGAGCCAACTTCTCAGGGTAAAAGCTATCTTCCTGACTCCTCAGTCTGGCTTCTCATTGCTTCTACAGAATACTTCAATGTCTGCCTATGCCTGCCTTAACTATCTTCTTTGCCCAGTTGTTTCATTTCTGGGTTGTACTCTGCATCATAATCCTAGAATTAGGATTAACAGTGTGAGCTACTGCTTTTGGTAGGTAGGCTTTGAACTCACAGAAACACAGAAAGATTTCTGTTTCTGGAGTTAAACATGTAGGTTACCACTTGGTCTTTCTCATGCTGACATTAAAAGCAGGTGAGTTACCACACTCTGATCCTTGTGGCTTGACTGTGGGTGGATTTGTTCTCTGATATTCTAGACTGACTTTATTAAATATAAAATACATCAGCACATTATGTCTTCTCTTTTCAAAGGCATTCTTAGTTATAAAACTTCTGCATTCTCTTTCTTGAAGCAAATCCTTATAATGAACAGACCCCTAGATATTATTTTCCACCTCTAAGAATTTGCTTTTTTCAAGGAGTTTGCTGGATATTTGGGGATAGTATATATGGCTTCTACTTCTTAAATAAATACACCCTCATTAAAGTCTGATTTATGTCTAGCTGCATAAACACTATAATAGATGTGTAAGTAAGCTAGGAATCAGTATTTACCAGCTTTCATCTCAAGAAATCACAAAAAATCATATAAAAAGGTGACACAATTAATATTTTAGTAGAAACAAAAAAGATTATAGTGTTAAGAGTGAGAACAGAATTTTAGGGAAAGGAAAATTATGTATAAGGGCACAGGAGCTGTCTACACTGTCTAAATGGATGTCTAGTTCTAATTCATGTGGACATTTAAAGTTCTAGTACTTTGAAGCAGATGTTAATACAAGCACTATAAAATGGTTATGGTTTGTCAGTGAGTTGGAAGGAAAGAAAACCTTAGTTCAAATGTTAGCTTTCAGGAATAGTCTGGTCGCCATCCTCATTAGTGTAGTGGTGGGTATCTGTGAAATAATCTTTATGATGTATTTCAAATGTCTAGCATGGAAGTACTGACATATGTGTATGTGGATACATGCATTCACACATTCCAACTAGGCCTTTGTTCTTTTGTCCCTTTGTATACATTCCTGTCTTTTGCTAAGGTAAGCATAACTTTGTAATAAGGGAAACCAATGAAGTCATTTCCCATTTCATCTTTCTATAACCCCACAGTGAATTACTTTAGTATTTCTCATTCTGTATAATACATATTTTATCAGTTTATGCAGTGATGTTAAGTAATTTTTCCCTAAAAGTAGTCCCTAAATGCTGTGAGTTTAAAGTTTATCACCTAGTCAAGATGAAAAGGCACTTCTGTGGCTGGCTCTTAAAATAGCTACTGATGATCTCAGCTTTCTGGTATTCATAATCTGGTTTATTACCCTCTAATACTATACTAAGTTTGTCTGGTATAAGTAATTATATACAGCAAACAGTGGGTTATAAATCCCATTACTTCCATCTTAAGTTTTTGGGTTTTTTTATCTCTTGGAGATTATTTATTTTTTAGAAATCCAGGTCATATTTCAGGGTGAATATCTTCTGTATAAGAGTCAGTATGGCAAGGAGGTGTGGTCTGTATCCAATGTCCAGAGAAGTGAATCCATGCCCCAAATTACTTATTACAACTTCAGAGTAGATTGTTTAGACTTGAGATAATTGCAGCTCATGCGAGACTCAGAACCACATCCACTTTATTAAACTCCTCTTGGATATTGTTTTAGATACTTAGATTTGAAGATAACTTGTTATGTAGAAATAGATGACTGACTTGTAGAAGATGCCTTTGAGTGAGAGTTTCCATAGAGTGGAAACCACAGAGAAGACTCAAAGTATCTCTTTGAAATTCCTGGAGAAAGAGACAAAAACAGATCCTGTGTCATCTCAACAATGAGGTATCTAAATACTATTTTGGTCCTGTGCAGGTGTTATGTAACAGTTCTTTGAATTCTAATTGATACTATAATAAAAAACCAGGAGCCAGATATTGAGGAAAATCAGAGACAGATTAACAAACCACAGCCACTTCTCACCCATCCAACTCTTCAGGTCTGTCTCCAGGAATCCTCCAACTGCAAACTTCTCTATCCTCAACCCACAAGGGAAGTGGCAGGGAAGCTCAACTCCTCTCTTCTCTCCCTCTGCCCAGGAATCTTACTTCCTGGTTCATCTTTCCTAGAGCTAGGCTTACAGGTGTGGGTCACCACTTCCTGGCTGTTAGGCTGAACTCACAGAGCTCCAAATGGATCTCTATCTCCTGAGAGTTATGGGACTAAAGGCATGGGTTACCACTCCCTGAACTTTATGGCTTGGCTCTATGGTGACTCTGTCCTCTGCTATTCTAAATTATTTTTATTAAATACACAGTATATCACCATGTGTAATCATATAATAGAAGTATATGTGCGACTCATTGCCCTTAGAACAGGCTACCTGCCGGAATATAAAATACCTTTACTCTAGCATTTAATATTTTATTCTGCACTATATTACTATGATTGCTATAATTAAATATCACAGACATTCTACTTTGGAAGCTAAGGAAAGTTCATTTTGACCCATGATTGTGGTTCTAGTGCAAGCTCATTAGGATTCTGATGAAGTTGCTAGATGGTGATGGCAATGCAATTGCAAACTAGCAAGTAGAGAAAGAGAAAGAGAAAACATGTTGTGAAATGAACTTCCCATAGGAAAAAGAAAACAAAAGGAAGAAAGGAAAGATAAAAGCTAAGTCAATTTTAAAGTATCCACAAGACCAAATAATTGTTTTTTGAGATACTGAAGAGTTAAAATATTGCAAACAGGAGTCAAATTATCTTGGGCTATTTTTAGTCTGTTCTGAAAACTATCTACTGCTTACCCTTGTGTCTGATATAACTAATATCCTTACAACTATCAAAAAATCTTAAAATGTGTTATTAGTAGACTCCTAGTTCTCACCAGTCCAAAAGACATCGTGAAAATGTCTGATACCTATATTGACTCTATGTTCCTGGGTCATGGCTCCCTCATATTTGGCTTCAGAATAAATTATCTCTTATGTCCTTAATAGTGAGAAATGTTTTGAATTAACAGCAGCTGGCACCTCACAATCTTCAATGACCTAAAAATCTTGCACTAGTTTCACTTGTCAACTACAACCTTACGATGATTATGCTATCACATTGTAAAAAAGCCCTTAACACATGAACATTTGGAAGACACTCATCAAAAGCATAGCAGTCAACTTACTAAAAAGACATCAATTTATTTATCCTATGTGGTAAAAGAATATGACACCACCACCAAAATATGATACTTGGACTTGAGATTTTCTTTTTATTCTTGTCCCATACATTACATGTCAACAGCAGTTTGCCTCACCCTTACTCTTCCCACTCCTCCCACTATCTCTCATCTCCCCCAAGATCGATGCCACACACACACACACACACACACACACACACACACACACACAGACACACAGACACACACACACACACACACACACACACACACACACACACACACACACACACACAAAGCAGGTCTCCCAGGGATATCAACTGAACATGGCAAATGGCAAAACTAATTATAAGACTAGGAATAGATCCTCATCTCAAGGCTGAATGAGACAACCCAGTAGGAGGAAAAGGGGCCCAAGAACAGGCAAAAGAATCAGAGGCACCCCCACTGTTAGCAGTCCCTCAAGAACACTAAGCTACACAGCCATAACATATATTCAGAGGATCTAGCTCAGACCTGTACAGGATTCAGTCTTTGTGAGCCCCTAAGAGCCAAGCTTAGTTCATTCTGTGGGCTGTGTTTTTCTAGTATCTTTGATACCTCTGAGTCTTGCAATTCTTCCCATTCCTTTCTGTGGGGTTCCCCTGGCTCTACCTAGTGTTTTGTTGTGGGTCTCTGCATCTATTCCCATCAGGTGGTAAATGATTCATCTCTGATGACCATCGTGTTAGGCCTCAATCTATGAGTATATCAGAATATCATTAGTAGTAATTATATTGATTTTTTTTTCTCCTGGTCATGTTTAGTACTATACAGGGTCTCTGGGCTGTCCAACCTCTGGTTCTTGGCCATGTAGGCAGTATAAATTGTGGGCTCCCTCACTCTGGTGTGAACCTCAAGTTGGTCCAGTCATTGGTTTGTCACTTCTAGAAATTCTGCTCCATCAATACCCTAGCACATCTTGCAGGCAGGGCAGATTATAAGGTAGAAAGTTTTATGGCTAAGTTGGTGTCCTTGTTTTACTGTTGTAAACCTTGCCGGCTTATAGAGAATGGTCAGTTCAGACTTCACATCCCTCATTACTAGGGTCCTCACTACAGTCACTTTTGAAGATTTCAGGCATTTTCATCATACTAGATTTACATATACCCCCTCCATTCTAGTCATCTATCCCAGTACTCTTTTCTTCATCCCCCTCACCTGATCCTTCCTCTTCCCATCCCATCCTTCCCCCAGTCTGCTCACAAAATCGATTTTATTTTCCCTTCCCAGGGCAATCCATGTGCTCCCTAATAAATGATTATTCACTACCTAATAGTTAAAGTCCACTTATAAGTGAGTATGTACCATGTTTGTCTTTTTAAGATTAAGTTACATCACTCAAAATGATTTTTTTAGTTGTGTCCATTTGCCTGCAAAGTACATGATACTATTGTTTTTGATAGTTGAGTAATACTCCATTGTGTAAATTCATCACATTTTCTTTATTCCACAATGTGAGACAACTAAGTAGTTTCTAATTTATGGCTATTATGAGTAAAACTGCTATGAACTTAGTTGAGCAAGTGTCCTTGTAAAAAGGTGGAACTTCTTTTGAATATTTTCCCAAGAGTGGTATACCTGTGTCTTGAGGTAGACTGAATACCAAGTTTCTGAGAAACTTCCAATTACTTATTTCCAAAGTGGCTGTACTATTTTGAACTCTTACTAGCAATGGGGAGTGTTCCCCTTGCTTTACGTCCTAACCAGCATGAGTTGCCACTTGTGTCTTTGATCTTAGCCATCCTAACAGGTGTAAGATAGAATTTCAGTCATTTTGATTTACATTTACCCAATGGATAATGATGTTGAATATTTCTGTACATGTCTCTTACCCACTTGAGATTCCTCTGTTGAGAATTCTCTGTTAAGATTTGTACTCCAGTTTTTAATTGAATTATTTGGTTTGCTGATGTATAGTTTCTTGAGTTCTTTATCTATTTTGGATATTATCCCTCTCTTGAATGTAGAATTGGTGATAACATTTTCCCATTCTGTGGGGTTCTGTTTTGTCCTGTTGGTGATGTCCTATGCTTTACAGAAGCTTCTCAGGTTTATGGAGTCCTGTTTATTGATTGCTGCTCTTAGTGCATGCATTATTGGTATCCTTTTAAGGAAGTCGTCTTCTGTGTCACTGCATTCAAAACTATTCCCCAACTTTCTCTTCTGTTGTGTTCTGTATATCTACTTTTATATTTAGGTCATTGATCCACTTAGATTTGAGTTTTGTGTAAGGTGGTATGTATGGATCTTTTTGCATTCTTGATATGCTAACATCCAGTTAAATCAGCATCATTTGTTGAAGATGCTTTCTTTTGTCTATTGTGTATTTCTTACTTTTTTTTAAATTAAAAGTCAAGTGTTGAGAAGTGTGTGAATTTATGTCTGGGTCTTTTATTCAATTCCATTGATTAACCTGTCTGTTTTAATTCTAACAACATGAAATTATTTTTCATGTTTTTATTACATTTCTCTAATATAGCTTGAAATCAGGAATGGTGATATATTCAGAAGTTCTTTGATCATATGTTTTGTTTTAGCTATCATGAATTTTATGTTTTTACATATTAAGTTGAGTATTGTTCTTTCAAGGTCTACAAAGAATTACTTGGAATTTTGATGGGGATTGCATTGAATCTATAGAATGCTTTTGGTATTATATTCATTTTTACTATGGTGAGCCTACTAATCTTTGAGCATGGAACACCTTTCCATCTTCTGATATTTTCTTCAGTTTCTTTCTTCAAAGACATAAAGCTATTGCTATATAGGACTCTCATTTGTTAGATTAGAGTGCTCCAAGATATTTCTTATTATTTGTAGCTATTGTCAAGGTGTTATTTCCATTTATAATTTGTATAAGAGTAATATTGGTTTTTTTAAATTAATTTTGTGCCTAGACATGTTGATGAAGGTATGTATCAGGTGTTGGAGTTCTCTGGTTAAGATTTTGGGGTTGCTTAACTATACTATTGTATCATCTATGAATAGTGATACTTTGACTTCTTCCTTTACAAATTGCATCCCTTTGATCTCCTTTAATTATCTTATTTCTCTAGCTAGGACTTTGCGTACTAAAATGAATAGATATGGACAGAGTGGACAACCTTGTGTTGTCCCTGATTTTACTGGAATGGCTTTAAGTTTTTTCTCTCTAATTCTATACTAACTATCAGCTTGCTTTAATTGTCTTTATTATGCATAGGTGTGTTAAAATATTCTTGACCCAAGTTCAGTGGAATTCAATATGGACTGAAACATATAAAACTACAAGCCAAGATAAGCCCATGTCATCTGTAACTATTTTGTCACAGAGCCAAAACCAAATTGCATATCATTCCTTCCCACTCTCTTACCATAGGTACTTTTAGACCTTAATGAGCCATAAGACAACACTAGAAGAATCTATGTAGAAAAATTTGCTGATTGCTAGTATCCAGTATTACTTTCCCTTACTTTTGCCTCTTTATTATTTGTCTCCCCTAAAGACTCAATTTCCTTTTCTTTCATCTTTTCTAGAAAATTATAGTTTTTGTTTAGTTACTCTGTAAACACACATTTTTTTCTTTATCAAACTTTCAGTTATTCATCTTTAGGTAGTCCCAAGTAAAATATTTGCAATATCCATGTTAATAGACTTCAGTTTACTTTTCTCTTGTCAGTGTCTCTTTTATCTGCCTAATTTAAAGAGCCCCAGGCAGACAGCCCAGGAGCTACATTTTTTTCTCTCTCTTTTAGTCTAACTCAGATCCTAATGTTTTATTCAGCAAAACTCTAGAAAGTTAAGGTTAATCTTAAAGGTTGGAAATAAGGAAACAAGCCATGTATTAACCTAAAATTGATCCTTTAACAGTTACATGACAATTATAAGGAATATTAGGCTTGCTTGTAAATGCAGATTCTCTGTGGGGCACAAATGGACCAAGAAAGTCATTAACACTTTAGCATCTGGTTTTATAAAATTAGGTAAACAATATTTGAAAGATTTTGTGATGATTACATGTATGACCACTTATAAGAGAATTTACATCTATTAAATATTATTTTAAAATTACTTTATGGGAAACAGTGTGTTTTTCAAAAGCCATGTCTGTTTATTGAAGAGAATGCCTTAATCCATTGAAGAGATATTGTCTGAGCAATTACTAGGTGCAGGCATGGAGCTGGCTGAAACAGTCAAGGAGAAAAGGGGTGCACCACCTAATCAGCTGAGT
This sequence comes from Phyllotis vaccarum, assembly GCA_033318265.1. NCBI lineage: Eukaryota > Metazoa > Chordata > Mammalia > Rodentia > Cricetidae > Phyllotis > Phyllotis vaccarum. The sequence continues at coordinate 133,406,934 of JARWLC010000013.1, read as the reverse complement.
ATCTTAGTCAGCCTTGGTCATCAGTAGCATGAGACATGTCACAACTCATATCTGAGTATTTTAATAATGGTAAAAAAATCCATTAATCTTAGATTTTGCATTTATGGTCTGAATATGAAACAGACTAAATCAAGGTTAATGAGAGCAAGTTGATTAATACATGTATCATACATATGAAAGGATCCAGAAATACAACTTAAATGGGTTAGTATAACCTGACACAATATTTTACTGTATAGTTCAGGCTGGCCTAGAAGTAACTACATACTCACAATTGTGGAAATCCTTGTGTTCCAGCCTCCCTTGTGCTGAAATGAAAGACCTGAGCTGCCATATCTGACACTTTTATTTTTGAGGTAAGGGGTCACTATGGACTCCAAGCTTGCCTTGAAATAGCTGTTGTCTTCTTGTCTCAGCTACCATGCCTGGTTTATATCTGGGGGTTCTATGTCTTTAGATGAAAGTGAAAGTAAACAGTTTTGGAGTGTCTAGGTATGTGATGCAAGTTATGAAAAAGTTGCTAGGAGGAGCATAGTAAATTTGGGCTGTTTCCTTAGGTTTGTGAAGAGATTCATGTTTTATGCTTTTTCCATAAATGAGAGTTACTTGAGATCCTTCTTGGCAGGAGAAAGAAAAATATCTCAGCAAATAGAATTTTTCTTTATAAATCTAAATTTCTTTTCCAACAGGAAAATTGATCTGTCTTTTAGAGTTTTACTTGTATCTGCATATTCTCCTAGATCCTTTAGGTCAAAATGATCCATAGGCCAAAGAACCATGTTTTGATACAGCTTATCCTAATATTCTTTGCAATTAACAAAAGATAGCTAGTCTTTTCTCTCAAGGTATTTATATTCTGCTGAGGGAAGCAATACTGGGAAATAGCTAAATGAAAACAGGATTCTAGCTGTGATGAGGTAGAGGCACATACAAAGGGAGATTCTGTAACTTGGAACTTTTCTTTTACTACTTTATGTATCTGCTAAGTCTGTTGTTGACTTAGTGGAATATCTTCACAGCATGTGTTTGATAGAAACATGTTTTCCTATTGTTAATTCAGATTGCTATAGCAAACTACAATAGATTCTATGGAGTTCTTTCTGTCCAAGTAATAATAGAAATATAAACAGAAATATATACCAAGGGATACATAGATAATCCCCAAACAGCCTGAACAGTGTTATAACGTGTCTTGAAGTCATTATTGCAGACACACAATCATAGGCACCTGCATGCACTTGTACAGAAATGTATGCACACACACACACACACACACACACACACACACACACACACACACACACACAAACTGAGATTGAGGGAGGAAGAATTCTCATGCAAAAGGGCCAATGGAGGTTTTTTTTTTTTTTTCTGAGAAAGAGAATAAGGAAAGGCTGTGTGGAAAGTACATGGTGGAAAGCAATGATACATACAGAACCAGAATTCAGGTTACAGCAACGTAGAGGAAGAAGTTTTATTGGATTTCTGGAATGGCCCAAGGTCTAGGACAGAGTGCTCTGAGGTCTCTTTCTTAAGAGCACTAATCCCATTCATAGGGTATCTGTCATCATGACCTAACACCTACTGAAACTCTACCTCAGATCTTGTCAACTTGAGGATTAAGATTTCAACATATCTTTAAATGTGGTAGCATTTGCTTATAATCATGATGGGAAGGTTTGAACATGTGTGTGTGTGTGTGTGTGTGTGTGAGAGAGAGAGAGAGAGAGAGAGAGAGAGAGAGAGAGAGAGAGAGAGAGAGAGAGAGAGAGAGAGAGAGAGAGAGATGTTTACCTATGTGTATGTGAGTTCAAGCACACATGTGCCCAGGATAATCTCGAGTGTTGGTCCTTACCTTCTACATTGTATGAAAGAGTCTTTCTGTTGTTTGCTGTTACAGATGCCATGCTAACTGGCCTTCAAGATTCTGGTGATCCACCTGTCTCTACCTCCCATTTTTCTATAAGAGAACAGGAATTACAGATGCATGCTAATGCTTCCAACTTTATGTAGGCTTTATGTGGGATTCAAATCTGGATCCTCATGCTTGTAAAGCAAGTGTCACTGAGCCATCTCCACATCCTGAACAAGTGTTGACCTTGACATATGAACACGATTAATTGAGAGTAATATTTACAAAATAAGTCAGAAGCTATTATTAATATATTAAGAAATCTAAGAATCCACTGAAGAAAAGTGCTTCAGTATATACAGCTGTATGTGTAACTGCACAGTTACAAAAGATGAATAAGCCACAAATGTTAAGTAGCAAATATAAATGATCTCAGAAGAATAAAAACAAAACTTTTATGTTAATAGCTGAATAAAATATAAAGTTATAAAATTAATTACTGTGGAGTTCAGATTGCCAACAATGTTACTATTTACTTTTTACAAATATAAATGGAAAGCAGGTATTTTCATTAAAAGTTTATAATTTCCTTGAAGCATTTTGTTAGAAATCCTCAAGGCAACCAGCAGGTCCTATGATTCACTGGGAAGATTCCAAGACTTACCTACCATATAGTTGTATCTGTGACTTGTTAGTGGAAGGTTGCTGAGCACAGTGACAAGGGGAAAGGGCACAGAGGAAGAAGTCTGGAGGAAACAAAATGCAAGATTCTAAGAGTATTCTTCTCTCATTGGAGTCTTTGTGGGACAGGCTTAATTCTTTTAGCATCAAATTATGACAATATTTGTGGAATGTTCCCTAACAGGGTAGCTCACTAGAGACTTAGCACTCAAAGTTATTCTTGGAATTGGGTCACATAGGTATTGATTGCCTAGCCTGAAACAAATTGTAGACTTATGAAAGGTAAGAGTCATAAACTATATTGTTTGTACCATTAGGGAATTATGGGAATTCTCCTTAAATGCAAGGCTTAAATTGTGATGTTATTCAATGTTTATCATTTTGGAGTCATATATAAGAAATAATTATCTTGGGGCTGGGTAAATAGATCACTTGGTGCCCTTTACAAAAGTTCAATTCCTAGCACCCAATCAGGCAGTATACAACCACCTCTAACTCCAGTTCCAAGAGATCTGATTCCTTCCTCTGGTTTCCACAGCCACCTATACACAGGTTTCTCCCTCTCACTTCACATTCTCACACACATACACACACAAATAAAAATAAATCTTTAAAAATATAATTAGTATCTATACAAATCAACTTGTCCCATGTTTTCCTAAAGTTTTAACACTTTAGATTCTAAACCTATGTTTTTCATATTTTCATAATACCTTTATATATGGTATAAATGAGTATTCAGATTCATTTGTAAAGCTGTAGGTATCACATTCTTTAAGTATTATTTGTTTACAAAATATTTTTGAAAATAAGTTGACAATAAACATAAATATTAACTTTGCTTCTGATAATGAATCATTGATATGTACATGAGCCTTATCTTATTGCTTTCTTCATTATGAACTTATAGTTTAATACTATATTAAGGAATTAAAAAGCTAAAGTACCCACAATCTATATAGTTTTCAAAATTATTTTAGAGGTTATAAATCTTTTGTGTATAGATAAATGTATATATAAATAAGTAAATAAAATCTTAATATATATATTAAGATCAGTTTGTAATTTTTGCATAAGGCCTATTGAATGTTTTTTGTTATTTTTATTCCAATCAATGAGTGTAGAATACTTTTCCATTTCATTGATATTATAAATTTTCCTCACAGTGTTTTGTGATATTTAGTGTACAATCTTGACTCTTTATCTGAATTTATTTCTAAATATTTTATTATTTTTGGTGTGAGCGAGAAAGGAATCAGTCTTAATTTTCATTGTCCCTATGAATGTAGAAATTCTTTTTCTTACATGTTTTGTATTCTGCTATCTCATTTATTGGTATAATTGTTTCATTTATTCATTTCTTAGTATTTTCTTTGTACAATGTTATCTTGTTGTAGATAGATGGATGTCTTCCTTTTAAATCTACTTGCATCTACTACCCCTTCATTTGATTGCACTGGCTCCAGTATGTTGAAAACTTCTCTTGCTTCCTATCTTATGGTGAATTCTTTCATTACTAAGTATGAGAGTCATTGTAAAATTTTGGTGGATAGTCATTATCAGGGTAAGGAATTTGCCTTTTATTCCAACTTTATAGCAAGCCGTTTTTATTATGACCAAACTTTCAGATTTTATTGGTTACTTCATGGGAATCTTATCAAAATGATTACATAATAACCATCCCCTTGTCTATTAATATGATGTATTACATTATTTGCTCTTGCAATATTAATCTGCCATGGCTCAGAACATGATACTTGAAAGTATGGCAGACTACCACACCGAGTTCTTTCAAATAAAAGGGATCAGAAGGACATCAGACGCAAGTATTTCTGAATTTCTCCAGCCTTTCATATTTATTATTTCTCTTTCTCTCTAATACAGTTAATTACACTAGAATCATCTTGAAATTAGGAGTGTGGAAATTTGTGTCAAGTTCATATTTGGTTGTAAAATTTTGGACAAGTGTGTCCAAGATACATAATGTCAATTTACACAGCTCATTATCTTAGCTGACTATTGCACTAGTCCAAAGATGACCTTCCCTTCCCTTCCCTTCCCTCCCCTCCCCTCCCCTCCCCTCCCCTCCCCTCCCCTCCCCTCCCCTCCCCTCCCCTCCCCTCCCCTCCCCTCCCCGCACCTCCCCCCCCCCCGTCCCCTCCCCTCCCCTCCCCTCCCCTCCCCTTCCCCCCCTCCCCTCCCATCCCCTCCCCTCCCCTCCCCTCCCGTCCCCTCACCCCCCTCCCCTCCCCCCCCCGTCCCCTCCCCTCCCCTCCCCTCCCCTCCCCTCCCCTTCCCCCCCCTCCCCTCCCCTCCCCTCCCCTCCCCTCCCCTCCCCTCCCCTCCCCTCCCCTCCCCTCCCCTCCCCTCCCCTCCCCTCCCCTCCCCTCCCCTCCCCTCCCCTCCCCTCCCCGCACCTCCCCCCCCCGTCCCCTCCCCTCCCCTCCCCTCCCCTCCCCTCCCCTTCCCCCCCTCCCCTCCCATCCCCTCCCCTCCCCTCCCCTCCCGTCCCCTCACCCCCCTCCCCTCCCCCCCCCGTCCCCTCCCCTCCCCTCCCCTCCCCTCCCCTCCCCTTCCCCCCCCTCCCCTCCCCTCCTCTCCCCTCCCCTCCCCTCCCCTCCCCTCCCCTCCCCCCCCTCCCCTTCCCCCCCCTCCCCTCCCCTCCCGTCCCCTCACCTCCCCTCCCCTCCCGTCCCCTCCCCTCCCCTCCCCTCACCCCCCCCCCCCCGTCCCCCGTCCCCTCCCCTCCCCTCCCCTCCCCTCCCCCCCCCCCCCCGTCCCCCGTCCCCTCCCCTCCCGTCCCCTCCCCTCCCCTCCCCTCACCCCCCCCCGTCCCCCGTCCCCTCCCCTCCCCTCCCCTCCCCTCCCCTCCCCTCCCCTCCCCTCCCCTTCCCCCCCTCCCCTCCCCTCCCCTCCCCCCCCCCCCGTCCCCCGTCCCCTCCCCTCCCGTCCCCTCCCCTCCCCTCCCCTCACCCCCCCCCCCCCCGTCCCCCGTCCCCTCCCCTCCCCTCCCCTCCCCTCCCCTCCCCTTCCCCCCCCTCCCCTCCCCTCCCCTCCCCTCCCCTCCCCTCCCCTCCCCTTCCCCCCCCTCCCCTCCCCTCCCCTCCCCTTCCCCCCCCTCCCCTCCCCTCCCCTCCCCTCCCCTCCCCTCCCCTTCCCTTCCCTCCCCTCCCCTCCTCTGTGTAAGCTTCAGTCTTCCCTCAGCCATTCCTGATTTTCACTCTGCTACTTTTCTCTCTTCCTACCTTTCCTCTCTCCATTCCTTCTCTCTCTTTCATCACTCTCTCTCATCAACAAAGTCTTGGTGTATAGGCAAAACAGGTCTTAAAATTATGGTCTTCTTGTCTCATCTCCCTGAACATTGGAACTATAAGCATGTACCACCACTTTTTAAAAGATCACTTCCATTGATTTTTACAAAACCTTGATATGAATTTTTGAAGCTTTAAAATTTTATTCTTCATAAGCATTGGAATGCATTTCTCTTTTTTCTTGGTTGTTGTATTAGTATTATTATTACAGGCTAAGATTCTAAAATTGCTTGTGGGTTTCCTCACTTTATTTTCTTTTCTGGGAAGTCATCAATTGTTCAGCTATTAGTAGGCATTCCTAAGAGTTCAGTTTTTAATGAAACTATGTCTTTATTCAAGGTTACAGTTTTGGAAGTTTGCAAAAAGTAATTTTGTAGCATTTGCATCAAAAGTAGTAGTGCACTTAGCAGCGTTCTAGTGTTTTGTGTGTTTCATTGGCTTAACAAATAACACATTCTGTGATATCAGCACAGAAAGCTTGCACTTCAACTCATGATGGTCAAGTTATTATTAGTCTGGTGCTGTGGCTGCTGAGATGTGCTGTCCAGATTGCCACTTCAGGTCTGAAGTATTTATTTCCCAGGAGTGTTAGTTTCGGCCAATTTAGCGCTGAGTCCATCTTTCAGAATCATCCTTGGCAGAAGGAGTTTAATTTCCTAAGGTCATAATGCCCTTTCTGTGGGCTGCCAGCACTGAGTTGCTGACTGATGAACAATATAAGGCTCACCTTTCTTGCTACAGTTGAGGTATCTCTGATTGGTCATGCCAGTTTTAAAGTTTTCCATGAAGCTCCTTGGTCTCTGTTGCAACTATGGTATAGAAGTTTCTCCCATATTCCATTATACATGCTGCTCATAACAACATTTTCCCAAAAAACATCTACACATTACCTTTGAGACTATTTTCAGGGAGCCCAGCTTGGGTACCCATAAAGTGTTTAGAAATCCTTGATGTGAAACATTACATATGAGAGTTAGTTTGTTCATAACCCCTTTCTCTTTTTTCTTACACACAGAATTCTAGTTTATTATTCTATCAATGAGCATCACTTTAAAAGTTTATCTTCCCGACTTCAATGCAAATATCCCATGCAACTTTGCAGTGCCCAAATATGAGTTGATTAAGTGAGCAGACAGATGTGTCATCAGTTTCTATTTTCTTCCTTCTTGAAGAAAAGTGTTGTCAGTGTTAGAAGCAAAGTTCTGTTGGTTTCTTTTCTTATGTCTGTGACCAAGCACTCACTAAGAAGATGCTTATAGAGAAAAGATTTATTTGACTTTATGGTATCATAGCAGGGAAGGCATTGTGGTGGTAGAAGTAGCTCACAGCTGCAATAGTAGGCTTGTGTATAAAGGAGCTTGTTGACATCTCAGCAAAGAAGGGTGTACAGCAAAGGAAATGTCACTGTTCAGATACTTTGCTGCTTATTTTTCCCCTATTCAGTCTAGGTCCTATGTTAAGGCTTGGTCTTCCATTCAGCTCGTCCTTTCTGAAAACATCTTCCCAGATCACCATAGACTAAAGCTAGAGTTCAACAACAACACAAACCATAAAAAGCCTACAAACTCATGGAAACCGATAACTCCCAACTAAACCACCTCTGGATCAAGAAAGAAAGAAAGAAAGAAATTAAAGACTTCTTAGAATTTACTGAAAATAAATTCACAACATATGCAAACATGGGGACATAATGAAAGAGGTGCTTAAGAGAAAAGTTCATTGTACTAAGTGCATTCATAAAAATTTTGGAGAAATCTTAGAAAGCATCTTCCCAAACAAACACAAAGGTGAACTTCACTAATACCCTCGGCATTTCTAAATCCAATCAAATTGACAATATGAATTATTCATCATAGGAGATAAAGGAAAACCCCTAAAAGTTTGAACCTTCAGATGCTAAAAACTTCAGTTCCCGAATAAGTAATAGTCACTACTTAACTTATGCATTTCATACTGAGAAAATCAAACCAGTGACTTATTTTTAAAACATTTAAGAATTCCTTCTTTCTCTTTCCTCCTATATTTTTCTTCTTTCCTTCCTGTCTTCCTTACTTCATTTTCTTTCCTTTATCGTGAGAGGACACACACATACACATGAGTGTGTATGTAAGTGCACACACAGAAACACACACACACAAACAGACAGAGACAGAGAGAACACCATTCATTTTCAGAAGCTCACACTCTTGATCCTCTTTCTTTGAATGGAATAACTAGATTATACTTATGGAGGTAAAATATATAGAATAGCCCATTTAACAGATCTCATTTGCCAGATGCATGCCTTTAACTCTTGCACTTGACAGGAAGATCTCTGTGAGTTTGAGGCTAGCCACAAGGACTTAGTAAGACCCTGCTACTGTGTGTGTGTGTGTGTTTCTTTATGTATGACATATCTGTGCAGGTGGCATATGCATGATCATGTACATCTGAGTGCACACTTGACCCTGTGTGGATATGGAGGCCAGATGGCAATCTCAGATGTTCTTTAAGAGTCATACATCTTGTTTTCTATGACATGGTCTCTGGGGTTAGGCAATTATTGTATTAAGCTGGCTCATCAGTGAGCTCCATGGATTCATCTGTCTCTGTGTCCCATGTGCTAGGATTATAAGTGTGTGATAATCACTCCTGGATTTTTGGGTGAATTCTGGGGTTGAACTTTGGTTTTGATGCCTTCACAGTAAACATTTTACCAAGTGAACTTATCTGTAGCCCTGTCTCTTTGTTTTGAATGAACTACACTTACTTTAGCCAAAATTAATTATTGCTTGTATTGGTCTGAAAGTATGCCACATATAATCAATACACATGACATTTAATCACTGAAAAAACAATTTACATGCATTATATCACACAATCTACACAATTATGTTAGAAGACTGGAGTCATCACCTTTATTTCCTCCACTTCCCATAGCCTTATAGAATTATTTACCAATTTCTTCAGTTGCTTAAAGGTAAATAAACATAGAAATAATAAAGCAGAGAATAGATGGGAGTGGGGGATTAATTATATTTCATAATATATACAGCTGGTTTAATGATTTTTAAAATGACATTTCACTATTTTTTTTAGTGTTTTGGTATGTTGAATTCTATTAGAAAATAGAAAAAGGGTTTGGTTTTCTGTTTTTGTCTCAAAATTTAAATGAATATTTTTATTAATCACTCTAGTCACATATAAGTATGTTTGTATGAGAGGGAAGTTTTCCAGATTATAAATTTGAGTCTCAGACATATTAAGTAATTTTTCCAAGGTTCTTAAGTAATAAAATTTAGGACCTAACTCTCTCATTTTAAAGATATATTCTCATCATTCTTAAAGAATTTTTTTATTATTTTTGTGTCTGTGAGTGTGAATGAAGTTGCCAGTGGAGTCCAGAAGAGAATGGTGGGTCTGGAGTTATAGGCAGTTGCTAGTTACTCAGTGTCAGTACTGAGAACCAAAGTTGGGTCTTCTTTAAGAGTAGTAAGCATTTGTAACTGCGGAGCCATTTCTCCAGCCACAAACTTAGTCATTGTTACTGAGTTCAATATTCTTTCTATTATGGCAATCTCCAAATGATTGCCACTTCCTACTCCACCATCTCACTCAGAACGTATTCTCAGATAGGACACTATAATCAATTCTCTCTCTTAAACAATCTAGCAAATATGTTCCTTATTTCTTGGGTACAAAATGTTCTCTCAGATTCAAATAAAATTCATCTCTGTGATTTTTTTATTGATATTGATATTGGGTTGTGAATGTACAGGCTAACAAGAGCAGTGTTTGATCTCTAAGTTTCTATTGTTGAGGTCAGGCTTCACTGTTTTAAATATGATTGATAGTAACATTCTTTTGTCACTATCTCTCCATTTGCCTTTGCCCTTTGCTCTTATTCTCTGTCACTCTTTTTGTTTTTCATCCTTTCTATATCTTTTCATTTTATTCTCTTTACCAGTTTCCTCTTCATCACCATGCATGTGTCTGTCTCCATTTTTATCTCTTTTGTGTTGTCTCTTCATTTTTTTCTTGGCAATGAACAAATGTGCACTAGGAAGCTCTTTGCTTCTTCTGAGATCTTTAGGTCTTCTAAATTAAGTCATTTTGTTAAAAGGTTCTTTTCTCATAATAACTGTAACCAGAAGACAACTGATTAAACAGAAGAGATGAATATTTAATGATAAATCCTTGAATACTTAGTTTTGTAGATTCCATTATGATTTCGGAGCCTTTAATGTTCATTAGCTAATTCCTGCTGAGTTTCTGCCTGATGAGCTTCTGTGATAATGTTCCCTGGAGAAGAAGTAAGTATCAAAAGGCCTCCTGAATCTTCACTGTGCTGTGAGATGGCTCTGCAGGGCTTCCTTACCACTCTTCTGTACCACATAGATCAGCAGATGATAACTTAGAGGCTAAATCCTTCTACTGGTCATTTTTTGTATGAGTTATAGAAGTGTGCCACCAACAGTTTTAAAGATTTATCTTTACTTTTAAATATGTATATTTAATTTCTAAAATATATGTGTATATGTCTGTTAGTATGACCATGAATAAAAATGTGCAGGAAGGCTGGAAGAAGGCATAAAATTCCCTAAAACTGGAGTTATAGGTGACTGCGAACCACATTATATGGCTATCAGGAAGCACATTTGGTTCTTTCAACCTTTGAAGAAGCACATTTTTAAAACCAAGGAAATATCATGCCTATCAGAGACCACACATGAAACTCAAATTTATACTCCTTGTCAAGTTTTCTGACCCTTTCTTCGCAAGTGGTTTGCAGAGGACATGCCATAAAATGAAAACAGAGTGAAAGAACAGGAAAGGGCTCAAGAGGAGGCCAGGTAAACATGTATATTCAGCTGAAATCTAGGATCAGTGTGGTTTCACAGGGATCTGTAGGTTCTTAAATAGCATATATAGACAAAGCTTTAATGTGTCAGATCAGTGAGTCATTAATAATGGGCCAGTTCCTTCCTGTACAAATGAGGCTATATTGACCTAGAATAAGTTATGATTGAACTTTTTAGCAGTTTGGATTCACAGCCATAATGGTCCTATGACAGGGAGTAGACTAGAAACCCACAGAACTACTATAGAGACAGATAATACGGGACTAGGGAGGCTCCTTTAGCCTATTGCCCTTGTGCACATGTTGGAGCCTGTCTTGTACTGCATGTAGCTTCTTGATTCCTATTGCACCTGCTGTGTGTTCAAGTAGCCTAGATAGACTCATAGACACACAGCTGTGCCCGAGAGAAACTATCAACTTGATAGACATGGGGATGCTCCACTGTCCCTTCCCAATTAGAGAATAAAGAATGATTCAATGTCTGTGATAGATATGTTAGCCTACATACATACACACATAATAGCAAGGAAGAAGAATGATTTCATAAGATTTACTGAGTGTGGAAAGCCACCAACTTAGGAACCTATTTTATATTTCCCTGTATATGATGTTTTCCCCAATTCCATGATCTAGCTCTTGACAGTGTATTTACCATCACAACATGAAAATGAAGGGAAATTGCTCATTAATTATCTCTGTGATCTGATCCACTAATAACTGTCCCTATAATGTAAGATGTTATTTCCTGAGCTACAATTACCCTTTTAAATATACTTTTCTATTAGCTCATTTCTGGTTTTAGAGAATTATTATGAAATTCCTATGAACTCTACATTGTTTTTCTTATTGTGAAATTCCTATGAACTCTACATTGTTTTTTTTTATTAGATATATTTGATGTTAGTTTATAGTATCACTTCTATATAACTGAATATTTCTTTTTTTTCTCTTGTATAGTCTTTATATTAACATTTAAATTACATTTTCAAACTCACACATACATTCAGTATTAGGGACATAATTCAAACCAAATATTTGGGCTAATAATTTCCTGTATATCATTTTACTTAATATAGTTATTAAGTCACTCTAGAGATAATGGAAAACTCACCATCCTGTTATAGTAGATAAATCTATACCAGTGATTACAGTATAGTTTAACACACCTAGCTTGTAACACATATAGGTAAGGGAGCAAAATCAGCAAACAAACCATTGACATACATTTTGAAATAATGTTAGGATTTTGTCAAGGAAATTCATAATAGATTTCCATCAAAGATATAAAGGTATTTATAGGTCTGAAACTTCATCAGCATTTCATAGCATAGAACAGAGAATTTACAAAAAAAAAAAAAAATCGGATGATTGACAGAGCCATGGCCTCATTGGAAGGCCAGTGAAATGAAGGCTGGCACAGAAAGGATTTCTTTTTTGTTTGTTTGATTTTGTTTGTTTTATTCTTATTTTTATTTAAAAATGCTTTTTCTGTGTATGTATTTCCCTGCTCACCCTCCCCTCCCTCCTCTAAATCCCCTCCTGTCTTCCCTCAGCCTCCCCCACCCTATACACTCATCCTTTCCCCACAAAAGGACAAGAAATCCCAATGTGGGTCAGTTCAGTCTGGTGTATCATTTTAAGTAGGTCCGATTCCTTAATTCCAATACCAGGACTAGGTTGGGTGTTCTTCTGTATGGAATGGGCTCCAAGGTGCCAGTTCATGCAAAGGAACAAAGTCTGATCTTACTCCATGAGGTTCCACAGAATTAGAAATGAAAAGGGGAACATAACAAGAGACACACAGGAAATCCAGAGAATTATCTGGTCATATTTTGAAAATCTATACTCCACTAAAATGTAAAACCTAAAAGAAATGGACAGCTTTCTGGGCAGGTACCACTTACCAAAATTAAATCAAGATCAGATTAAAAATGCAAACAGACCTATAAGCTCAAAGGAAATTGATGCTGTTACTAAAAGTCTCCCAAGTAAAAAAAAAGCCTGGGACCAGATGGATTCAGTGCAGAATTCTACCAGACCTTCAAAAAAGAACTAATACCAATACTCCTCAAACTGTTCCATTAAGTAGAAACTGAAGGAACATTGCTGAACTCTTTTATGAGGCCACAATCACCTTGATTCCCAAGCCACTCAAAGATGCAACGAAGAAAGAGAATTACAGACCAATCTCCCTTATGAATATAAATGCAAAAATACTCAATAATATTCTGATAAACCCAATCCAACAACATATCAAAAAAAAAAATCACCCATCACGGTCAAGTAGGCTTCATACCAGGGATGCAGGAATGGTTCAACATATGAAAAACTGTGAATGTCATCAAACTCATGAACAAACTGGCAGGTAAAACCACATGATCATCTCCTTAGATGCTGAAAAAGCCTTTGACAAAATCCAACAGCCCTTCATGATAAAAGTCCTGGAGATATCAGGAATACAGGGAAAATATCTAACTATAATAAAGGCAATATTCAGCAGGCTGACAGCCAACATCAAACTAAATAGAGAAAAACTCAAAGCAATCCCACTAAAATCAGAAACAAGACAAGGCTGTCACCTCTTCACTTATCTAGTTCTCAAAGTTTTAGATAAAGAAATTAGAGAACAAAAGGAGATTAAGGGGTTACAGATTGGTAAGGAAGATGTCAAACTATCTCTATTTGCAGATGATATGATCATATACATAAGTGACCCCAAAATTTGACCAGGAAACTCCTACAGCTGATAAATACCTTCAGCAATTTAGCAGAGTGCAAGATTAACTCAAAAAAGTCAATAGCCCTCCTATACACTAAAGATAAAAGGGCCTAAAAAGAAATAAGGGAAAGATAACCCTTTATAATAGCTGCAAATAGCATTAAATATCTTGGCATAGCTCTAACCAAAGAAGTAGCAGACCTGTTGACAAAAACTTTAAGTCACTAAAGAAGGAAATTTAAGAGGATATCTGAAAATGGAAAGATTTCCCATGCCATGGATAGTTAGGATTGACATAGTAAAAATTGCCAAGTTTAGCGAAAGCAATCTACAGATTCAAGGCAATTCCCATCAAAATCCCAACACATTTTTTACTTACCTTGAAGGAACAATATACAACTTCATATGGAATAACAGGAAACCCAGGGTTGCCAAAACAATCCTGCTCAGTAAAACAACTTCAGGAGGCATTACCATCCCTGATTTCAAGATATAATATAGAGCCACAGTAATAAAAACAGCCTGGTACTAGCACAAAAACACACTTGTGGATCAATGGAATGGAATCAAAGACCCCTTAACCAACACACATATGAACACCTGATTTTTGACAGAGGCCAAAAATATTTAATGGGAAAAAGATAGTATCTTCAACAAATGGTGTTGGCATAACTGGATGGTAGTATGTAGAAGAATGTAAATATATACATATCTATCACCCTGTACAAAGTCAAATCCAAGTGGATCAAAGACCTCAACATAAACCCAGCTACACTGAATTTGATTGAAAATAAAGTGGGATACTCTTCAATGCACTGGCACAGATGACCACTTCCTAAATATAACACCAGTAGCACAGACACTAAGAACAAAAATAAGTGAGATCTCCTGAAACTGAGAAGTTTCTGTAAGGCAAAGGACACAGTCAATAAGACAAAACGGCAGCCTAAAGAATGGGATAAGATCTTCACCAACCCTACATCTGATAGAGGACTGATCTCTAAAATATATAGAGAACTCAAGAGACTAGAGCCCTAGACACAAATAACCCTCTTGCAATGGAGTTTCTGGTTCCCGGCCACAGAGGCCCGGACCCTGCCATGCAGACCCTTAGTCACCAGCTGCTGCTGCTCAGCGCCCCCAGAAATGACTCAGATGCTTATATTAACTTCATGCTGTTTGGCCTATGGCTCAGGCACATTGCTAGCTAGCTCTTACATCTTAAATCAATCCATTTCCATTAAACTGTCTGCCACATGGCCGTGGCTCACTTGCGTCCTGTGGGCGGCTTGCTTGATCTGCCTCAGACTGCCTGCTTCTCTTACCTATGCTCTGATTTCTCCTCCTACTTCTTCTATGTGTCTGTCATGGCCCAAAACAGCTCCTTTATTTAAAGATTGATATTCATAGCATACAGAAAGACATTCCCATATCACTTCCCCCTTTCTGTCTAATCAAAAAGGAAGGTTTCAATTTTAACATAGCAAATTACATATAACAAAATAGCCATCAAGCAAGAATTACAGATATAATATCTAGTCTATTTGTATTTAGCAAAATTAAAGAAAATACTCTTATCATCTACCTTATCTTTATGAATCTAAAGTTTCATATCCAATATACCTTTCAAATGACTAAGAAAAACTGTACCTATAACTATCTAATCTTCAACTACATCAAAGACCACAGAAGGACATATTTACCCAAGTAAACCAGAAGTGCAAGTGACTTTTAAAATCTAGAAAGGACAGAGATGACACCTATCTGCCTGGACAGTCACCCAAAGTTCCTTTATAAAGTTGGGGCATCCATCTTCAGCCTACAGGCCCAGAGTCTCTTTTCATTTCAGTGAAGCAGGAAATCTGCTCTGCCCATTCTGGCACAGTTCATCAGTTGCTTCTCCTCAAGTCCTGAAGAATGTCTGACAGTTTTCCCTGTAAAGCAGGAACCTGAATGACCATCTCGGCTTGTTCTGCCAAAGTTCAGAGGTCATCTTCCTATGGAACCTGCATATCCAGTTTAAACAGCATACTGTCAAGCAGTCAATATAAGAACAGGTTCTTGTCCAGTGGCTAACCATTGCCACAAATAGACTCCATATGGAGTTTCTTCGATGTTCACTTTTCTCTTGAAGTAAATTAGTGCTGCCAGGAGCAGAACTGTCTCACTGTCTAGAAAAGTTTAAAACTCTTAAAACATTTTAAATGCCATATTCTGTAGGTCTTAGAAGTGTTTGAAGATTACCTATCTAATTGAATTATATCTTTGTATACCTAAAAATCTAACTAACATGCATTTCTTAATTATACATTAAAATTTTAAATCAGTTACATAAACATCATATCTTAAACAAGAGTAGAAAAATACATATAGCATAAGAGAATTGACCTAAAATCTGTATCAATAAACCAAAATCCATACCAATGTAAAACATTTTGTGATTAACAGCTGATTTTCTGATCTAAGTAAATTCAATAATCTAACTTTTTTAAAAAAATCATTAATACACCATATCCTCTTTTTTCTTCTTAGAAAGTGATTAACTATGACCAATAACCATTTGTAATGAAAACAAACATTTATAAACAATATTTTGGGAATTTGGGAATAGTTTTCCATTATTAATTCTTACTGATTATGAGGCGTTGAAAATCTCATGAGTTAGACAGGATCATACTCTGCAGTCTTGAAGTTGATGTGGCCATCTCTTCCTATCAGAGATTTTTTTTCAGGGGGTCTTGGTTGATGAAACCGTATTTGCCTGGAAGCAATCCACAGGTTCTCATCTTCTGTGGAAACAAAAGCAGAACTCTTCCAAAGCAATAAATCCTTATACACACATTTTAAAATCAAAATACCCTTAAAGTATATATTCTTGTTTAACTTAGTAGCCCTTGCATTTGTAATCTATTGTCTTTCTGTAGTTAGCTCATTAACAGTTAAAAAATTAAAAGAAAATATAATAACAACTAAAATCCAGATTTTGTGTTTATTTTCCATCTTTATGTGGCTTATTATATTTTTATTACTCTATTTCTCTTTTTAAAGACTTTCTCCACCTTCTCTCTTTTCTCTCTGAAGCCTATGTACCTTTTACACACATTGTAACCCGTTTACAGGTTTTTTCATCTGAATCAGTTTTGTTGTGAATCTTTAATCATCTTTCAACAAGAAGAGCTTTAAAATAGACTCTCTTAAAGAGCTGCATAGTTTTTGCAGAAAAGGCTGAATCAGTAAGTTCTCTTAAAGGGACCACATCTCTATTTGTGGCCAGCAAACAGAGCAGACTAAAGAAAATGCTGCTACTAAGAAACCGTCTTTGTTTTTTGTTGTTGTTGTTGTTCAAAATAAACAGAAACCTTAAATTAATCACATGCTACTGAGTCTTTTGTAAGACTTCAGAAACCTGCCTGATTGCAGCTTATACTGCCTGCCACCAGTCCACTGAGATAAAGTAAGAGGAAAAGTTTATTGGGTTCACAGTTTTGGAGGTTTTTTATCCATAGATTCCTGGCTCTGTTGTTTTGGGCCTTTATTGGCATCAAGCATCATAGCAGAAAAAAAGTTGCTTATCTCATGATAGTTAGGGAGGAGAGGGAACACTTGAAGGAAAGAAGGAGGGATGGAGAGGGGGAAAGAGAGAAGGAGATAGCCAAAGAAAAATCCACATAGAGAAAAAGATACTGAGATAAAGAGAGATCCCTTCCAAGGAACACTCTGAGTGTCCAGCATCTTGTAACTAGCTCCTACCACCTAAGAGCTCATTAGTTCCTAACCATATCAAGGTGAGCTTTTATTTAATACAAGAACCTTTGGGTAACACTTCACCTTCAATCATTGCAGAGCTGGCTCTTACCACCCACTATTCTCATAATTATTTTATTCTATTATATATTGTTTTCAAAATTACAAAAATATTCTCATTTTGAAATGGTTTTTCAGCTATAGTACAGTGATTAAATACAGGTCATTTTGCTTTTTTAATACCTTTTCAGTTTTGAGATTATAATGTAATTACAACAATTATCCCTTCCTCCCTCCAAACACTACTCCCATATACCACTCTTTGCTCTCTTTCACATTCCTTTTTGTCATAAATTTCCAAGGTAAGTTACATTTATGATTCTTTATCTACCCTCTTCATTATATTAGTGGCCTTTGATATACTGATTGTTTTTATTTTCTCTGATAATTCTCATTAAAATTCAAGTATTTGTAGCACATTTAGATTATTTTTCCACATTATAGTTTTTCCCCCTGACATCTCTTTATAAATGATTATTTTAGAAAACATTGATTATGTCAAAATTCATGTTTTGTACTGTACAAGTCTATGAGTTTTGACAAATGGTTAGTGTTCTATTTTTTACCATTGCAGCACCAAAAATCTGAAAATGGTGAAACTACAAAGAAAGTAAAAATTAGTAACTTCAAGAATCATTGGGGAAGGCATATGGGGACTGAATAGAAGAAGAAAAACATCTTTCTGGAAAGGAAAAATTTATTTTTTCAATTTATTTTTATCATTTTAATCAATAATCACATGTGTGTGTTAGAGAGAGGAGAGAGAGAGAGAGAGAGGAGAGAGAGAGAGAGAGAGAGAGAGAGAGCGCAAAACCCATGGAGATTGGAGAGAGTATCAAATTCCTTGTAACTGGAGTTATAGATAATTGTTAGACAATATGTGGGTACTGGGAATTGAATCCATATCCTCTACAAGAACTGCAAACACTCTTAATTGCTTAGCCATCTCTCTATGTTTGTGTTTCTTTTCTTCATCTAGTTAGGGCCACATATAAGAAAAGACAGTTTTATAGTAGACTCACTAGCCAATCACTGTGGTACAGTTTTAGACCAGAGGGTAGCCTCAAACTGAGAAATAACTAGAATAATATCTATAGTATAGGGCAATAGACATAGTATTGTTTAAACATCTATTACATTTGACCAATGAAGCAATTTTGACGAATAATTTTCATTGCTTCTCCTTTCGCAATTCCAATTATTCCTAGATTTGGTCTTTGCATAGTGTCCTACATTTCCTGGATTTTTGTATCAGAAAACTTTTTATATATAAGCTTTTTCTTTCAACAATGTATCCATTTTTATATCATATCTTCAATGCCTAAGATATTTTTTTTTTACCTTTTGTAATCTGCTGTGAAAATTGCCTCTGGATTTCTATATGAATTCACAAAGTTTTTATTTACATAATTCCTCCAGTTTGGGGTTTTTTTTTCATCAAATTTATTTCTGTCTTTGGGTCTCAAACACTTTTATTCATTTACTTGCACTTTTGTGGGTTTTTTTTTTTTTATTTCTTTAATTTGTTTCTCTATAATGGCCTCTATCATCTTCATACAATTTCTTTTTAGGTCTATTTTTTGGACTTCTGCGGTTTTGAACTATTCAGGGCTTTCTGTGGTTAGGGTTGCTGGGCTTCAGTGAAAACATATTAT
Source organism: Phyllotis vaccarum (assembly GCA_033318265.1). Taxonomy (NCBI): domain Eukaryota; kingdom Metazoa; phylum Chordata; class Mammalia; order Rodentia; family Cricetidae; genus Phyllotis; species Phyllotis vaccarum. The sequence continues at coordinate 133,388,072 of JARWLC010000013.1, read as the reverse complement.
TCTGACGCTTATTGATTGTGTTTTTATTCTGAGTTCTAGGTATCTGAGGTTGGGATGATATTTGTCTTTGTCTCCGTTGGGTGAGTGTTTTGTTCCTTAGTTTCTGATTCCTCCCTGAACTTTAGAAGAGTGTGGCACCTGTCTGTTGCCCAGTAGGAAACTTTCTGTGGCTCTTTCTTGGCTTGACTCAGTTGATGTGTTTCCAGGGCATGTCTACTTGTGTTGGAGGCTGGGATAATAAAATGAGTTGGGAAGGTGGAATAAATGTCAGAAGAGAAGATTTTGTGATCTATTAGGGGCATGAGGAGAGGAAAGCGAGACTATAGCAAGTTTTCTAATGCAGAGCTGAGAATGAGATGGGGGGGTGTTGGATCTGGAGGAACAAAAGGAGAAGTGTGGATCCAAAAGCTGTCTACTTGTTGTCTAGAAGGAGTAGGCCTTGGGTTAGCATATGATGCTTGCTGAATTTGTGGACTGGGACAAAGCAATAATGGGGGGGGGGCAGGCTGGAAGGGGAAGATCTATAGGATCCACAGGAGGTGAGAAAAAGATTTCAGGATAGGCTGCCACAATTTTCTGGCAGGTGTAGTCTGTGGGTTATCAGGGCAGGGGAGGCTTCTGGAATTGGAGACTGGGGTCAGTACTCTGTTTTATAATTGTTTAAGTGTGTGTGTGTGTGTGTGTGTGTGTGTGTGTGTGTGTGTGTGTGTGTGTGTATTCTTTGCTTATGTTTTGTGACAAGGTCTCTCACTAAACCTGGAGCTCATTGGCTAGACTGGCTGACCAGCTAACTCCGGGGATATTTCTTTCTCATTTTCCTTTCCCCATGCCACCCTCAGTACTATGGATACAAATGTGCACCATTGTGTGTGACTTTTGTGTGGGTGCTTGGGATCTAAACTTAGGAACTTAGGTCTTCTTCATTTTGTGCAGCAGGCATTTTATCAATCGAGCCATCTCTCTGTCCACTTTTTAATAGTCCTAATAATTGCTAATGTTGGACTTTATAAAGGTAATTTGGATTCTCTCTCTCTCTCTCTCTCTCTCTCTCTCTCTCTCCTCCCTCTCTCTCTCTCTCTCTCTCTCTCTCTCTCTCTCTCTCTCTCTCCTCTCTCTCTCTCTCTCTCTCTCTCTCCTTTGTTGGGTTTTATCCAATTGTAAAAACTTGATTTTTTTAAAAAAATCTTTCGATTGGACATATTTTCTATATTATTTTGTTTTCAATTAAATAGAGTCCTGTTATATTTTTTTATTATTTTTAGTGCTGTATGCTTTAATGCCTAAGTTTCAAGTACAGCTTGTTGACATTTAATATTCTGCTACATGTGTTTTATTCTATAAATTTCCTTGAAACTGTGTTTCACTGCATATTATTCATTTTGATAAGTGTGCTTTCATTAGCATTTAATTAAAAGCTTTTATGGGATCTTAAGACTTTCTTATTGACTCATCTGTTATAGTGAGTATGTACTGTACTTTTCAAATATATCATGGTTTTAAAGTGGCTTTTGCCATTTCTTTCTATTTTAAAATCTGTGACCAGAGAATATAGTTTGAGTGATTTTAAATTATTTTAAACATATTAAGATGCACTTTGTAGTCCAAAATGTGCTCTATCTTGTTGAATGGTACAAGTAAAGTTGAAAAGAATGTATACTCTTCTGGTGTTTTATAAAGCATTCTATTAAAGCTAGTGAGATAAAATTGATTGATGTGGTGTTCATATCAAATTTGTGCTAATTGATTCTTTTCCTGATTGACCTTATCATTTACAGGCAGGGCAATGAGGTCTTCAAATATACTACCAAATTGCTCCACTTTTTCCTTAATTAGTTTTGGCCTCATGTACTTTATCACTCTAGTTATGTTCATTTGTGTTTGTGATTGTTCTTGTTAGAGAATTGAGCCCCTTGTTACTGTACAATACCTTTCCTTATCTCTGATAAATTATTTCATTTGGAAATTTACTTTGAATATTGCTACTTCTGATTTAATTTAATTACTATTTTCTTAGTACATTTTCTTCTTAAATTACAAATATTAATATTTAAAGTAGACTTCTCATAGGGAGCAGCATGTTATTAGGTCTTGTTTCTTGATATACTCTGAAAATGCCTATATTCAGCAATTGTAGTTGCCGATGGAAGACCTGTACAAGATCAAGCCAGTCAACATTCTAACGTGAAGTGTGGAGGATCTTATAAGCTTCTTTCTCTACGTGAAAAGCTGTTGGTAGTTTATAATTGCCAGGGCAGTGGGAGTCAGTTTTCTTGTACATGTAACCTAGTTCTAAAATTTGTAGACACGAACATACAAGATTATTTTAATAGACAATGATGCAGCAGATTGTGGTGATATTTTTTTTGTGCTCCAACAAATAAAGCTTGCCCAAAGATCAGAAGGCAGGGCTAGCCATTAGTAAACCATAAAGTCAAGGTGGCCTTGAACTCACTGATCTTTCTGAGTCCTCCACCCAAGTTCTGGGATTAAAGGGGATTGACACCATTGCCTGGCCTCTATGGTTAACTAATGGCTGCCTCTGCCCTCTGATCTTCAGGCAAGCTGTATTCGTTAGAACAGAAACAAAATAACACTACATTTTCCTTTTTCTGTCTAATTTTTAAAAGGGTTATAACTAATATAAGAAAAGTCATATACGATAAATACAATAACTATATCCAGTATATAGAAAAGAATCACACAATATCTAGTTCACTAACATTTATCAAATTCAGAGAAAATGCTCTGCTACTTAAACTATTTTGGTGCATCCAAAGTGTTGTACTGCACTCACTTTCTGTCCTAACTTGTATTTCCAAAGAAAAACTGTCTATTGATGTCTCTCAAGCTTATATACTTTATACGTCTTTAGTGAGTTTCTTTTCTGAATTGGTTAACAAGAAACAGTATAATGATAACTATTTAGTCTTCAACCCCATCACAGACCCAAGAAAGAAATATTACCTATGATGCAGAAAGTGCAATCAAGTGACTTATAAAAAAATGTGAGAAATGAAAGAAACAAATGGCTGCCTGAACAGTAACCCAAGGTTCCTCTACAACATTGGGTTATTCATCTTCAGCCTCTAAGCCAAGAATATCTGATAGACGTTTCTGTGAAGCAGGATATTCTTAAAGACCTTCCTACCTTGTCTTGGCAAGGTTTGCCAGCCTTTTCTTTTGTGTCCTGCTTGTCCATTTGTACAGCACACAGTCAGCAGTCAAGGCAAGACCACTTTCTTATCCTGTGGCTAACTTTACCACAATAAAAGTAAACTCCATGTGGAGGTTCTTGGATGCCGATCATCTTTGAAGCAGATTGCTGCTGCCAGGATAAGACGTCTCATTGTCATAAAAAAAAGATCCCATTATCAAAATATCTTAAATGCCTTTTTTTGTAGATCTCTTGAGTGTCTTGAGAAGACAATCTGTTTAACAAAAAAAGGCCCAGGAAGGCCTATGATCTTCCTGTTTCCTCCTCCTAAATGCTGGGATTAAATGTATGTGCCACCACTGCCTGGTCTCCATGGTTACCTAGTGTCTGGCTTTGCCCTCTGGTTTTCAGGCAAGCTTTATTGGTCAGAGCACAAACAAAATATCACCATAGTAAGTAGTCCCACATGTATGAGTATATGGCAGCAGAAATTAGACTATGTGGATTATTCAAAAGAAGATACAGAGATAGGCTGGACAGACGACTTATTGGCTAAGAGCACTTGATGCTTTCAGTTGCCAGAATCTATACAGCTGCTCACAAACCTCTGTAATCCTATCTAGTTCTATAGAATCTGATGTCTTCTGACCTTCTAGAGCACCAGGCATGCACACAATACACAAACATACGTTCAGGCAAAATATCCATACAGATAAAATAAATAAATCTTTTTTTTAAAATTTAAAAACAGGGTACAAAGTTTGGAGGTTTTAGGAGGATGGGGATGGCTCTGGGAGAAGTTAATGAGAGAAATGTGTGGGGATTTAATAAAAGCTCCAGAAGATTCAGAGATATAAGAGGGATCTAACCTCAGTTAGTCTAAGAGGATCAGAGAGTGGTGGTTCATATCTTTAATCCCAGCAAAGGAAGTGTCCTGGGAGTGGTGACCTACGCCTTTAATCCCAACTGAGTTCGAGGTCATTTTAGATTATAGAAGGAATTCCAGGCTCCCAGGCAGGAAGTGCTAGGGCCATGACTTAATTTACCAAAAGAGTATTTAAGGCGGACATAGAAAGACAGAGGCTAGAGGAAGCCAAGAGAAGCCAGGCTGAGGAAGCTGGAAGACAGCTGGGTAAGATCTGACTGTGGTGTTTATTCTCTCTAATATCTCCGACTTTCTCAGAGATCTATCCATGAGTCTCATTTATTCGTGTAACAGAAATATGAATGATATATTCAAAATGCATTATACAAAAATTTTAGAGAATCAATAATTTAAAAGAAAATGTTTTGTTATTGGTGTAACAAGATTATCCACATTTACTTTATCTACTAATATTTTTTAATATTAACCATTTTATTATTTTGTAATTAGTGGTGGGACCTCTTTTATTCTGCTTCCCCTGGTTTTAATTATGCATTTCGCATACTTTTATTTTATTTCTTCTCTAAAATCATCAATCATATTTGAAAAAGTTTTCATTTGTTCTTACAGTTCTTAATTTTCCACTTTTTCTTTATGTTTTTTCCTTTCCACTTTAATTTGGAAATTTTCTGTTGCTTTATCTTTAGACTCTAATTCTTTCTTCACCCAGCCATGCCGAGTCTTTTGCTGAATCTACCGAAGTTGCTCTCAATTTCTCTTATGCTTTTTATTTCAATCATTTCATTTTTATTTTTTATAGAGTCTCTGTATGATTATATTATTCATCTTCTATTGTATGTCATGGACTTACTGTTTTAGAGCCTTTATATTAATATTATTTTTAATTTACCCATCTGATAATTAATAATAGGAACTACAAACACTCTGGGGTTCACATTTCTAAATTCTACTATTGTTATTGTTGCCTTCTTTTCTTCCCTATGGGCTTCACTAAGTCCTAAGTGTTCTTCCTTAGAGAAAGACTTTCATAATGATATTTCTCTGTCCCTGGTGCTCTCTCTCTCTCTCTCTCTCTCTCTCTCTCTCTCTCTCTCTCTCTCTGTGTGTGTGTGTGTGTGTGTGTGTGTGTGTGTGTGTGTGTGTGTGTGTTGTTTCAGGCTCCATTCCCAGAATGAAAAAGAGAAAGAAATTCTAGGAATGAAACCTGGAGCCTTATTAATACTAACCAAGCATTTTGCTTCTGAGCTACATCCTTAGCTTATGCTTTGCAGCATTTTAAGTAATGATTAAAGTGTTAGTGTGGCAGAAGTGTGTACTCCAATCTAATACAAACCTTTTGTTTGAAATACTCTCACCTGTATGTATGCCTGACAATGACGGCCTGCCTCAGCCTTTCAGTTTTAGCATTATATATACATATCAGTTTTAATGAAATTTTTTTCTTTCTACTAGTTTCCTTTGTGTTCTAGTAAAAAAAAAAAAAAAAAAAAAAAAAAAAAAAAAAAAAAAAAAAAAAAAAAAAAAAAAAAAAAAAAAACCACTGTGACAAAAAGCAATTTACGTGCAGAAAAAATTTTGTTTCATCTTATACTTCCAGATCATAAGCAATTGTTGAGAGAAGTCAGCACAGGAACTGAAATGGAATGCTGCCTGATGGCTTACTCTGTGATTCCCTCAGCTAGCTTTCATATATAGACATGGTCACAGAACAACCCAATCAAGGCAATTCTTCAGTTAAGGTCCCCTTTGGCCAGGCAACTTTAAACTATGTTTGGTTGACATTAAAAAGTAATCAGGACAGTCTCTTGTTGCATGAATAAATGAAACTCGGAGCCAGATCTCTGAGAAAGTCAGAGATATTAGAGAGAATAAACACCACAGTCAGATCTTACCCAGCTGTCTTCCAGCTTCCTCAGCCTGGCTTCTCTTGGCTTCCTCTAGCCTCTGTCTTTCTATGCCCACCTTAAATACTCTTTTGATAAATTAAGGCATGGCCCTAGCACTTCCTGCCTGGGAGCCTGGATTCCTTCTGTAATCTAAAATGACCTCGAACTCAGTTGGGATTAAGGGCGTAGGTCACCACTCCCAGGACACTTCCTTTGCTGGGATTAAAGATATGAATCATCACTCTCTGATCCTCCTAGACTGACTGTGGTTAGATCCCTCTTATATCTCTGAAACTTCTGGAGCTTTAATTAAATTCCCACAGTCTCTTACTGGTGATATTCCCACTTAATCCTTTTCTATTTTATTTATAGACAGGGTCTTGCTGTGCCACCCAGGCTGGGCTCGTATTTGTGATTCTCTCACCTGTCTCATTCAGGGATCACAGGTATGTACAACAATGCTTGTCTCACCTCATATCTATCTTTAATAACTTCCTGGAACCATAAGTAATAACTGAAGGCTGGATGAAGTAGTTATAGAAACAACTTGCTTAAAATTGAAGGGCAAAACTTTGGTAGTCCTTTTCTATTTAGAAAAGGTCTTTCTCAGAGGGAAAAAAGTGGAAATATTTCATAGGAATTATTCCTCCCTTTTCCTTTCTAGAACCATAAGGGAATCATCCTTAGACCTTCATTAGGAAGTGGGTGATGGTAGTGGATGCCGGTGATGTCAGGATGAAGGAGGATTGTGAATTTGGAATCAGCCTGGGCTTTATAGTTACACCCTGTTTCAAAAAATAAGACAAAATAATCTTCATTATACTAATGTAGCAATAGTCTTAGAAATAAGTCTCATAAAACTAGGCGGCCATGGTATAGGCAACTTTGGCCTATAGGAATTTCTCAGTTTCACTTCACTCAACATTCAATCCTCAACACCTCATCAATCACTTCAATATTTTGTCAGTTTCTTTTTCTAGCACCTTTTCTCTGTCTGTCTCCAGATTTGCCTTTCTCTCCGGACTTCAGGACAGCTTCTTTCTTATCAAAGCAAAGTGCCGAGTATTGAGTTTATTAAGCATTGTCTTCTAAGAATAGATATGCTCATTTCTAACCTTTGAATGTTACTGACCTGAAAATAGAAATCAACATCTTGTTTTCTTGTTCTCAGCAAAATGTATTGGAAATTTTCGGTTTTCGTCAAAGTCTTGGTGGTGGTGGGATGTGGGATTCTCAGCAGAATTATTGGTATTGGAAGCACTGAATTCTCTCTTATATAATATAGCCCTATGCTTTTTGGAATACACGATAATGAGGATTAGTCAAATTCAGTCTCACTTTACACCTAACTGTCCAGCTACTCTTCATAACTAATCCCTACAATGAAGTTTTCTTCAATCATGTCTTTATAAAAATTTCATGTATATGTTCTCACAAATTCTTTTTTCTTCCATTTATTTTTATTTTAGGGATCCTTCAGAATATTACAAATGCTTTATGAATCCAAATTCATTCAAACTTGCTTCTTATGAGAACCTGAAGCCCATATAATGCAAAATCAAGGGAGTTAGATAATGGAACACTGGTTATACCTGGGTCTAGCAAGACAGGGCAGCCTGTACAGAACACAGCTTATGGCCATAGTTTGCATTTTCACATGACCAGAAATCTTGTAGAGACAACCCAGAAATGTTCAAGTTCACATTTAGTAACAATGCAACAGTGTTTGGTAAACAATAACAGTTTAATGAACTACATTTCTACATTGCCATACTTATGTCAGTTAGAGATTTGTATCCTGATCTCAGAATGACTTCCCTACTTGCTTCTGTCCTTTTATCAGCAATGAAAAATAAATGTCCCCCAAAGCAGTGTTGTTGTTGTTGTTTTAATTTACTTTAAAATTGCTGTTCTTGGTATGAAAAAAGATTTAAAAAATGGGTGTTCGGCTCTTGCAGTATTTCTAGGAAAAGGGTACTTAAGAATTCCTGTGGAGTTACACATGGTTGTGAACTTGCTCATGAATTGAAGAAACTGTACATGTTCCATTTGATACTTACTACAACCTGTGACACAGAAAGGCAGAACATATGATGGGAATTGAGGAACAGATGTTTTGACTTTGCTATCATTATTTTTCCATGCTTTAGGCCAGTTTCATAATTTTTCACATCAGAACTGTGCCAATCAATTGTATCCTATAAAATTTCCCTATTTTCTTGATTGTTTGGTATTTATGTTCACCAGTGTCCTGGTGAGGTGTTGTTTTGTCTGCTTCACACAAGCTGGTGTTATCTAGATAGAAAGGATCTCAGCTGAGGAATTATTTTAATCAGAATGGTTTGTAAGCAAGTCTGTGGTGTATTTTCTTGATTGACGATTGATGTATCTGTGTCCAACCCAGGAGTGGGATGACATCCTTGGGCAGGTCTTCCTGATTTGCCTTAGTAGGCTTGGTAAGCTAAAAGGGACAGGCCAGTAAGCAGTTGGTCTCCCTGGCTTTTTCTTCAATTTCTGCTTCTAGAATCGTACCTTGAGTTGCTGCTATGATTTCTGTTAGTGACGAAGTACCTGATAGTTTTAAGATGAAATAAACACATTGCTTTTGGTCGTGATGTTTATCACAGCAACATAAACCCAAAAAAAGACAATCTGGTTAGGCCTTCTGTTAAGGATGTGCTTGAACACAGGGAGGAATGTGAATGGATTATTGGTGCTTAACAGGCTATCAGAGATGAAGAGAAGAAAACAGAACCAGATAAAGAGAAGTTTGGATTATAAAACATATCTGACAAAAGCCCAGCCAATTCAATAAGTTTCAAAAAATAATTGTCCGTTAAGAGTTCTTTCTACTTAGATATAAATAGCTATATCCTAGCATTGCTTTGAAGATTAGTAATATGTTGGGAGATGCATCCAAGAATGTAAATTTAATGTAAAATATGTAGACTCCTAGAAACTGTAAACTAACAGCTCATTTCATAGCTAAATGGCAAGTTTCCCCACCTCTCAAAGGGAGATCTGGGTGACTTTCTTTAATGAATGCCACTGAATAATTTTCAGAAATATTAATTATCAAGTTCTCCTCAAGCTCTTATTGTGTCCCTTATATGTATAAACCAATATGCTAAACTCTTCAAAAATTACATATTCACTTCTATTTTTGCCTTATTGATGATTTAGAAAGGTCTAAGATGACTTCTACACTAGTTATTTCTTCTCTCTCCCTTTCTTAACTCCCTTAGTCCTTTTTCTTTTGTGAACACAATACCATAGATTGGATAAATAAAAAGAAAAGAGGTTTTCTTTTTGGTTCATAGCTCAGGAGACCCAATGTCAAAGGGCCACATCTGGTGCTGGAAAAGTCCTGAGGCATCCTACAGTGTCAGTGCCACATGGAAAGAAACAGGGACTGTGTAAGACACTGGTCTAAAGTGGCTTTTTATAGCAGATACATTATCAAGGTAGCTCATCAATCTGTTAATCCACAAATCTATTAATCATATGAATGAATGAATATCTATGAAGGTAAATCTCTCATTATCTCTTAAAGTCCCACTTGGTACCACTTCCTTCAATCTCTTAATAGAGACTATATTTCCACAAGAGTTTGGCAGGTGACAAACCATATTTTACCTAACGTCCACATTGTTGTGTATCACCTGAATCTGATTATGTACCCTGCTGCACATGAAACAAATTGGTCTGACCAATGGGTAAACTTAGCAATAGAGTAAGAGAACAGAGAATGACTAAGAGGGAAGTTTTTCCTCTGAAACGTCCTTTAGGGGGTCACTGTGGGTTGACTATCTTCCTAGTATAAAAGTTACATTTCTGTTTAAGTTTTCATATAATTTTTCCTTTCCATTAAGGTTTCAACAACTTCTTATTTCCCAGCATAAGTGTAGGTGTAGAAACAGCTAGAAGTCTCTGTAACATACAGATATATAACTGAATTATTCTTCCTAGTTTCCCTACACACTACATAAATCTTTGTTATTAGATCCTTTATAAATCCATCCTCCTCAAATTATCTTAATTGGAGTTTGCCATCTGTTTTCAACTGGGACCCTAACTCATGCACTTGCATTTTATTTTTATATGCATATGCCATTTCTACTTAATTAGTTTTATATAAGCAACCCGAGGCAGAAGCCACAACTTAGACTAGGTTCTCAATAAGCAAGCATGTTTTATAAAATACAGTTTCTTCCCTAATACTCATTTCTCCATATCTATAATCTAACAATGTACTTAGAGCCTACTATATGCCATATGCTATGCTAGGTTTTTATGAAGTAGGACAAATGTCCTGACCACTATCTCAGTTTGTATTTGGTTAGAGAATAGTGTGAAGGGAGAGACAAAGCTGAGAATGCTTTTATGACCTAGATGATGAAGGAGATTATATAGCATCCGAAGGAGATTGGATTGTATTCTTTCATAAATATTGTCAAACTGTTGATATGTCCTGTTAAGCTTATTGAGAATGGCCAGATAGACATTTTAGAAAGGATATCTTAGAATATACTGGAAGATGAGCTGGCAAAAAATAAGTCTTACAATGGAGTTATTTGAGACATCTATTGCATTAGCCCAAGGAAGATTAAAAACTTTGGGTTAAGATAGTAGGTAATGGTGGTGATAAAAGATAGATAGGGAATGATTTGGAGATGTTGTTGATTGAGACATGAAGACAATAGGAGGTTGCTACTTCAAGAAAAAAAATATATAATTCCAGAATGTCATTTGAATTCAAGGAGCTGCATAAACTCATTTTCAATTGTACGTAATATTCTGGAAGTTAATACTCTTCTCTAATGGAAACTGAACAAAGATGTGTTAGTGAGCATTATTGCTTTAAAGGGGAAATGAGTTATATATGCTTCAAATTTTCTATGTAGTTGGATATGGGAACTACTTTTTTTTTTTTTAAAGGAATATCCTATGGGGAAAGAAACTTTATGGAAATAATATGTAAATAAGCTATTACTTTGTGACTTTGCAAGTATCTACTTTCCATCATATATGATTGAAAATTTGTTTCTAGCGAGTAATGGTGTTTTTTTATTTTTGTTATTGGTAGCTTAGCTTTCTTTTCTCTTTATAAAAAAAATAATAAAAGCTTGTTTATCCTGGGAAAAATAAATTGAAAAAAAATAGTGCTTCTTATGAAAAAGCACTGCATTTAAGTCCTAGCTTTTTAAATAACACTTGAAGACTTATTTTGTTTATTGCTAACTTGCTCATATAGTCATAGTAATGTTAATGATAAACGTTGTATGTTTTTTTCAAAAAGAATGAAACTTGCCTTAAAATTAACTCTGGAAAATATCTCATAGTCTTTTAAGAAACCTAGAATAAAAGTAATCCATTGTGCTATTTAGTTAGTTTTTGCTCTTTTCCCCTCATTATCAAGAATAAATATTGTCAAGGGGAAATTTAATATAATAGATAAAAGTGATATCTCAAGTAGATGCAAAGACAGAAAGTACAATAGATAATTTATTTTCAACATTTAAATGGAAGTATGAGTGTGTTTTGTTCAAGAAATAAAAGAAATGCAAATTAAACTAACAATAAAATCATTTATTCATAAATTGGCAAACTTAAAATATTAATAACAAACTAACTGCAGTTTAGTTAATAAGTTGTTCCATATAGTACTGTGTAAATCAGCATAAGTTGTCACAAGTTTATTATAGGGAAAATAGAAATATATTAATATATTTAAAATTATTCAGTTTGACCCATTATTTTATCTTCTTAAAATATGTCTTTGAGAAATTAAGATAAATTTCTGTTAGGACTTGCTAGTAAATATTTTGTATTTGCAATCTAGTTATATAAAATCTATCATGGTACATAGGCATGATCTCTACACATTTAATGGACATACATATGTAAGTTTGCTTAAATCTTTCTAAAATCATGCCTATTTTCAGCAGGAAGTAAAAAAAGTACACTTGAAAAAGGGTAATTCTAGAAGGGATTATATACATGCAGGAGCATAAAACTAGTAACAGCTTAGGTATTATGACTGCAGGCTTGAAAAAAGAATCAGTTTCCGGTACAAAAGACTCAGTGCTGAAATACATTTTGTTGTGCATGAGAGTGGCAATTGTAGTGAGAAAACATTAGATAATGGTAGAAAATGAGTCTATAAAGGAACCAAGTAGAAGAAATGTCATGCAGTCCATTCCCTTCATTTTACAGCATCTACTCTTGCATTTCATCAGGGTGAAAATTTTAATTTCCTGACAGAGGGATGCATGCAGTCCCATTGGTTTCTATATCATTGCAAAACAATAAAATCCCATCATACTGTCATACAAAAATGCAAAATACCAGTCAATAGCAGAAGTCATCTAATGTAGTATGGAGAAAGGGATTAGTTGCACAAAATAGTTGTGCTGTGTTAGATCTCTCTATAGTTCCTGGTTGTAAAGACTGTGACATGTAATATCATCAACTTGACATGCTCTAAAATCACTTGGAGATAAATCCATATTAATGTTGGTGAGGCAGTTTCTTTCTGGATTAGGTTAATTGAGGTGGGAAGATTTACCATTCTGTGGGTGGGAATCTCAGATTGCATAAAAAGAGAAAGAAGTGTACCACCAGTGTACCACTTTCTACATCCTAAATGTTAATTCAGTGTCAAAAGCTTACTCAAACTTCTCCTGTCATGACATCTCCACCTTGATTGACTTTATCATTAAACTTCAAATCAAAATAAAACCCTTCATTCTCTCAGTTGCTTTTGTCAGGTATTTTGTCTCAGCAATGAGTAAAGTAAATAATAAAAGGGTTAATTTGATGAGTATAACTGCCTCCCTCTACCACATATCGTATATGCCTATTTTGGGCTGACATATCAAATGTATGGCAATTTTTATTGGAGAATGTACCAAATTAATTTCTAAAAAACTTAGGTCTTTGATATTTTGTCTTTATTATAATAATGCAGGTAATTTTGGATCAGGTCTGTCAAGCATAAGTCAACTATTATATGCCCTAGGGAAAAAAACCCAGCTTTCAACGTAATATGTCTTGTCTCTATAACGTAGAAGCAATCCAATTTCCCTTCAATGATCACAATAGATGGCATACTCAGGATAGTGATCCCTTCTATGGATGTTTGTTTAATGACATAAGAAGTCTCACTTGGCCAGATAATAGTCACAGCATCCACTATGTTCTTTGGTACCAAAACTTCTTTCAGCTGCTAGAATAGAAAAATCAGTAACTGAAGTAAAATATGAAATACTATATACGCCCTTGGTTACTGGGAACTTGTGTTGTAATTATGGAGAAAAAATAAAGTACCATGTATGGTTGGTTAATTTTTATTCCTTTGGGTCTCTGGGTGCTGCCACTCAGCACTCAAAATAAATACACACATAGGCATTTATTCTTAGTTATGAATGTCTTAGCTTACCTTGTTTTTAGTCAGCTTTTTTAAAATTTAAATTATCCCATCTATTTTGTTGCCTTTGGGATTTTATCTTTTTCTATTTATGTATTTTTTTTACTTCTTTCTTTTTGGCTTGCTGTGTAGCTCAGTGGCTACCCTTGGAGTCTTTATCTCCTCCCCTTTCTTGCTTCTCAATCTTCCTCTTCCCAGATTTTTTTCTCCTATTTATTTTCTCTTCCTGCTAGCCCTGGCTGTCCTTTGTCTTGCCTTACTATTAGCCATTCAGCTTTTATTAGACTCATCAGGTGTTTTAGACAGGCAAAGTAACACAGCTTTACAGAGCTGAACAAATGCAACATAAAATAATTCAACACATCTTTGCATCATTAAATATTCCACAGTATAAAAAATGTGCATTTTAAAATAATATTCTACAACAACCATGTATTGGGAGTTAGAAGTAGTTCTTTCCCAGATAATAATGCAATTCAATCTTTATTTTTCTCTTATACTGTGTGTAAATCCAACTGTTTGCTTCTAAGGTGAATGCGTTCCTGTGAAGGCAAGGGACTCTGTGTGCAAGATATTACTTCAGTTATTTTGCATTTCTATAGCAGATACATATGATGAAAATGTTTTGTGGATACCACAGCAATGGACCAAACATTATTTAAGTACAAAGAAATGCGGTTGAAGGGCATAGATATCACTTCTATCCTGATAATATATGTTTATATCCATAAGGTTATGAATAAGTGGCTAAGAATATCGTTGTCAACATGATCATTTAATAAGTTGGCCTTTGAGCAGGTAAGAGTCCTGCAGACAGGCCACTATGTAAATACAACAGATAGCAGTTAGTTCAGGTATTGACCCACCAAGTGAATAACTCTCTGATGGCAAACCCCACTAAGCAAAAACCATAGTCTTATTACACTCTGAAAAACTGGTTGCTTCTGTAGAGAAAGCTAAGAAGAAGAGAGGTCTATGAAAAGAGCTGATGTGTGAAGAGATATATAGAGCTGAGAGAGCTGCTGCTATGTAAAAGTGAGAGAAAAAAGAGAGAGCTGTTTGTAAGAGCTGTATGGGAGAGATATGTAGAGAGATGGAGAAATGTAGAGACATACATCTAGAGGAATGTAACAGTATGGAGAATGTAGTTGTATGGAGACAGAGAGATTTTCAGAGACTTCTTTAAGATAAAGTAAAAGAAAAAAGTAAATCCCACATCAGCAAGAAGAACTGGATGATATATTGTATCCAAGTATGCAAACCCCAGAAACCTTAGCTGAGACAACCCTACTCAACCTGACAACCAGCCAATCGACAGAACATTCAGACCAAAGATAATAAAGGAAACAGACAATGAAGGAACAAAAAGACATTTAATAAAGACATCATAAGAAGCAACAACTATACACATAACTATTCCAAACCCAGATGGATAAACAGCAGTGGAAGAATACATTCAACAGCACAAATACCAATATGGTACTATCAAAAATTAGTAGTTCTACAATAGCAAGAACTGAGCATCTCAGCACAGATGAAGCAGAAGAAAATAACATTAAAAATAACTTTATGAAGATGCTATAGGCCCTTAAAGAGGAAATAAAAAAATTCTTTGGGGAAATTGAGGAAGAAACAAAAAAATTGAAGAAACAAATAAAACCCTTAAAGAAAGTCAAGAAAAAACAATAAAACAAGTGAAAGAACAGTTTGAGACTTGAAAAATGAAATAAAGACAAAATAGAAAACACAAATGGAGGAAATTCTGGAAATGAAAAATCTGAGTAAATGAGCAATAACTACAGATGCAAACATAGTCAACAGAACAGAAGAGATAAAAGAAAGAATTTCAAGCATTGGATATATGATAGAGGAAATAGATTTATCAGTCAAAGAAAATGCTAAATTCAATAAATTCCTAACACAAAACATCCAGGAAATTTGGGACACCATGAAGGGACCAAATCTAAGAGTAATAGGAATAGAAGAAGGAGAAAAATTCCAGTTCAAAGGCACAAAATATATCTCAACAAAATCATAGAAGAAAATTTTCCCAACCTAAAGATAAACATGTGTATAATACAAGAATCTTACAAAACACCAAATATACTGGTCCAAAAAATATCAGTTCACCACATAAAAATACAAATACCAAGTATGTAGACTAAACATAAAATATTAAGAGCCACAAAGGGAAAAGGGCCAAGTGACAAAAAGGCAAACCTATCAAAATTACACCCAACTTTTCAATGGAGACTCTGAAAGCCAGAAGATCTTGGACAGACGTTCTGCAGACACTAAGAGACCACAGATGGAAGACAAAACTACTAAAGTCAGTAAATATTTTAATCACCAGAGATGGAGAAAACAAAATATTCCATGACAAAACCAGATTTAAACATTACTTATCAACAAGTTCAGTCCTACAGAAAGTACTAGAAGAAAAACTTTAACCCAAGGATGTTAGGAGCACCCACAAAAACACAGGAAATAAATAATCTTATATCAGCAAATCTCAAAGGGAAACACATACATACTACCAACAAAAGAAAATAAATTTATTACAAAGAAACAAAGTAACAGGAATTAACAACTACGTTCATTAATATCTTTTAATATCAATGAATTCAATTTGCCTATAAAAACACACAGACTGACATAATGGAAGTGAAAACAGAATCTATCCTTCTGTTGTACACAAGAAACATACCTCAACTTCAAAGACAGACATTACCTTAGAGTAATGGGCTGGGAAAAGATTTTCCAGTCAAATGGACCTAAGAAATAAGCTGATGTAGCTGTCCTAATAACTAACAAAATAGACTTCAAACTAAAATGAATGAAATGGGATGATGAAAGATATTTCATATTCATCACAGGAAAAATCAATCAAGATGAAGTTTCAATTCTGAACATTTATACCTCATGGGCACCCACATTTGTAAAAGAAACTCCTAAGGAAATGAAACTTTTAAAGTCCCCCAACTAAAAATAAATCCCAAGGCCACATGGTTTCAGTGCAGTATTGTCACAGAATCTTAAAGATGAGCTAATAACAATACTCATCAAATTGTTCTACACAATAGAAACAGAAATAACTTTGGCAAACTCTTTTTATGAGGCTACAGTTAACTCTAATAGTCAAGTCACAAAAAGATAAAACAAAAGAACATTTCAGACGAATCTCCCTCATAAATATTGATGCAAAATTACTCAATAAAATACTGACAAATAAAATCCAAGAACACATCCAAAAAAATCCACCATGATCAAGTAGGTTTCATCCCAGAGATGCAGGGATGGTTCATTATAAGGAAATGTGTCAATGTAATTCACAATATAAACAAACAGAAAGGAAAAAACACATGATCAATTATTTTGATGCTGAAAAAGCCTTTGAAAAAATCCAACACTCTTCATAAAAGTCTTAGAGAGATCAGGGATACAGTAAACATACCCAAGCCTAATAAAAAAAAATATATACACAAAAGTCCGACAACCTGCTGTATATCAAATTAAATGGAGAGGAACCCAAAGCAATTCCACTAAAATCAGGAACAAGGCAAGGCTGTCTATTCTCTCTATATTTATTCAATATAGTACTCCAGTATCTAGCTAGATGTAAAAGACAACAAAAAGAGATCAAAGGGATACAAATTGGAAAGGAAGAGTCAAACGTTTACTATATGCAGATGATATGATGGTATACATGAGTAACCTCCAAAATTATACCAGGGAGCTCCTACACCTTCAGTAATATGGTAGGATACAAAGTTAACTAAAAATATCAGTAGCCCTCCTATAAACAAATGATAAATGAGCTGAGAAAGAAATCAGAGAAACAACACCCTTTAAAATAATCACAAATAATATAAAATATCTTGGAGTAACTCTAACCAAACAAGTGAAAGACCTATATGACACTAACTTTAAGTCATTGAAGAAAAAAATTTGAAGATGATATCAGAAAATATAAAGATCTTCCATGCTCTTAGATAAGTAGAAGTAATAGTAAAAATGTCAATTTAACCAAAAGCAATATATGGATTCAATGAAAACCTGATCAAAATCCCAAAACAATTTTCACAGACCTTGAAAAAACAGTACTCAATTTCATATGGAAAAATAAAAAACTCAGAATAGTTAAAATAATCCTGTACAATAAAGGAATTTCTGGAAGCATAGCCATCCCTGACTTCAAGCTCTACTATAAAGCTATAGTAATAAAAGTATCTTTCTATTGCCATAAAAACAAATGTGAATCAATTGAATTGAAGTCCATGATATAAATTCATATACCTAAAAATACTGAATTTTTACAAATAAGCCAAAATTTTACAATGGAAAAATGAAGGTAACTTGAACAGAAGTGCTGGCATAACTGGATGTTGACATTTAGAAGAATTCAAATAGATCTGTATCTATTGTCGTGCACAAAAGTTCATGTCCCAATGAATCAAAAACCTCAAGATAAATCCAGATACATTTATCCTGCTAGAAGAGAAAGAAAGTGGGAGGTAGCCTTGAATGCATTCGCACAGGAGACTACTTCCTGTATGTAATACCAATCAATAGCACAGACACTGAGGTGAACAATTAATAAATGGAACCTTGTGAAACTGAAACACTTCTGTAAGGCAGAGGACATAGTCAATAAGACAAAAACAGCAGCCTACAAAGTGGGAAAATATTTTCACTAACCTTACATTTGAAAGAAGGCTAATCCATAAAATGCCTAAAGAACTCAAGAAACTAGACATCAGCTTACCAAATAATTCAATTAAAAAAGGGGCACAGATATAAACAGAGAATTCTTAATAGAATAATCTCCACTGACCAGAAGACATTTAAGGAATTGCTCAACATCCTTAGTCATCAGGGAAATGCAAATCAAAATGACTCTGAGATACCATCTTACACCTGTCAGAATGGCTAAGATAAAAAATACTGATTGTTGCAGGAAAGAATGAGACTCAAGGATAGATCTCTGAAGAAGTTGGAGATACTAGAGGGAATAAACACCACAGTCAGATCTTACCCAGCTGTCTTCCAGCTTCCTCAGCCTTGTTTCCCTTAGAATGGTTCCCTCTGTGTTTCTATCCTGTCTTAAGTACCTTTCAGTAATTAAGGCGTGGCCCCACCACTGCCTGCTTGGGAGCCTGGAATTCCTTCTATAATCTGAAGTGACCTTGACTCAGTTAGGATTAAGGGTGTAGGTCACCACTCCCAGGATACTCCCTGTGCTGGGATTAAAGGTTTGAATCACCACTCTCTGATTTTCCTAGACTGACTGTGGTTAGAGCTTTGGGACTTCTGGAGCTTTTACTAAGCCCCCACATAGACTGTGGGTAGATTCCCTCTGATAGCTCCAAAACTTCTGAAACTTTTATTGAATCCCCACAACTGATGACAGTTCTTGTTGGAGAGGATATAGAGTAAGGGGAACACTCACCCACTGCTGGTAAGAGTGCAATCTGGTACAGCCACTATTGAAATTAGTATGGCAGTTTCTCAGAAAATTAAGAGTAAATCTACCTCAAACCCAGCTATACTACCCTTGGGCATTATGGCAAAAAGATACTCAATCATACCACAAGGACATTTGCTCAAGTATATTCAAAGCAGCATTGTTCATATAGCCAGAACCTGGAAACAACTTAGATGCCTCTCAACTGAAAAATGGCTTAAGAAAATGTAAATTTACATTATAGATTATTACTCAGCAGTTCAAAAATAACAATGACATCATAAAATTTACAGGCAAATGGATGGGACTAGAAAAAAAATCATCCTGAGGGAAGTAACCCAGACCCAGAAAGACAAATGTAGAATGTACTCAATTATAAGTAAATATTACGTGTAAAGTAAAAGATAACCAGGTTACAATCTACTACCCCAGAGTAACTAGGTAATAAGAAGGACCCTAAGGGGGACCCACATGAAATGCCCTGGGAGGAGGAAGAATAGATAAGATCTCCTGGGTAAACTGGGGATTCGGGGAGTAAAGAGGAGGGGATGGTGGATGGAAACTTGAGGGATCAGGATGGCTGAGCTGGGGGAGGGATGGAGAGAAAGAGCAATGAAAGAGATATCTTGATATAGAAAGGTCCATCGTTATGTGATTAGGGAGAAATCAGGTGTCAAGGAAACTCCCAGGAATTCACAAGGATGACCCCAGACAAGTCTCCAGTAGTAGTGGAGAGGGTGCCTGAACTGGCCTTCTCAGGTAATCAGATTGATGACTACCCTAACTGTCATGACAGAGCTGGTAGCTGAAGGAAGCAGATGAAGAGATTCACAGGAAGCACTGGGCTGAGCTTAGGGAGTCAAGATGAAGAGATGAAAGAGGGATTATAGGATCAAGGAGGGTCAAGATCATGACAGGGAACCCACACAGACAGTTGTCCTCAGCTTGTGAAAGCTCATGGACTTGAGACTGACAGCTAAGGAGCCTTCATGGTACTGACCTAAGTACTCGGTTTGTGGGTGATAGTTGTGTGGCTTAGTCTGTTTGTGACCCCAAGCAGTGCGATCAAGATTTGTCACTGACACTTGAGATGGCTTTGGAACCACCTATGGTGGGATGCCTTGCTCAGTCTTGATTCAGGGGGAAGTGCTTGGTTCTGTCTCAACTTGGTATGCTAGGCTTTGTTGATTTCTATGGGAGGGCTTACCCTTTCTGAGGAGTGGATCAGTATGTAGAAAAGAGGTAAGGGGAGGAAACCAGATGAGAGGAGAGAGGGGAAATTGTAGTTGCTATGTAAAATAAATTTAAACTTGATTAAAAATTAATAGATGACATTTCAAAAAGCAGACTTTTATTTTCTAATAACTTTAGATTTACAGAGAAGTTTTTAAACAGGGTGAAAGTGATCATACATAACATGCCATTTTCTCTTTTATTAAAATGTTAGATAAGTATGTTCCATTTGCCTAAATTAATTAGCTAATATTGATATATTATGTTATTTTCTTCTTTCCTCCTTTTTCTTTCTTAGTTTGGTTTTTTGAGACAATATTTATTATGTAGTCCTAATCTGGCCTCAAATCTATAGTAATCCTTATGCCTCTGCCTGCTAAGTACAAGGCTTATAGACAGGAGCCAATGTAGTACGAGGTTTCTGGCCTGGACTTTCAGGCCTAACCTCAAGGTCTAGGCCCAAAGACCCACAGACCCACAGACCTGCAGAGACACACAAACACTTTCAATAGTTTTAGGCTGATCGGTCTAAGGCCCAGGCATATCACTCTCTACCCTTCATCTAACCCATGATTCTTCCTGTTCAGCCATGCAGCTGGGTACCTTTTTTTAGAGCAGCATAGTTGTTCTCTGCTTCTTCCGGCTTCTCTTTGGTGTTCTGCTCTGTGCTTCCTGCTCTCAAGAGTTTTCTTAGTCTGGTAGCCTCACCCACACTTCCTGCCTGCCTTTGACCAATCAACGCTTTTTATTAAACCAGTGGGTTGGACAATTATTTACAATGAAACAACACAATCTCCTACAAGCCAACATGCCTTATCCTCCATTTTTTATCTATTTTCTGTTATATAATCCCATTAAACCACAATGCATTAGTTACCATGTTTCCTTCCCTTAAGCACCTTTTGAATGTGACAGTTCCTGAGACTGTCTTTGATCATCTTGGTAGTTTCAAAGAGTATTCAGATATTCTTATTTTGTTAAGTATTTTGTTTTAAATTAGCTTTCAATGTAACAGGACTCCATATGGGATTATCTTATATATTTCATTTTGGTGGCTTTTCTGTCACAGCTCCCCCATCATCTTCATTATTTCTTCCTCATTATACCCTTTCTTTCCCATGAATCCATCTCATCACTTTATTGTATGCTCTATCCTCATCCCTTAGTGGAGTGGTTCTCAATCCAATGCTGGAAACCTTTAATACACTTTCTCCTGTGGCAGTGACCCCCTCAAACATACAATTATTTTCATTGCTATATCATAACTGTACTCTTGTTATTGTTAAGAATTTTAAGTAATTTCGAACATAGAAGTTTGCTAAAGAGGTTGCAATGTATGGGTTGAGAACTGCTTGCTACCTTAGAGCATCTTTCTTCCCTTTCAGCTTTCGGTCCTTCCCCACAATTATTTCTATCTGGATACCCTTCAGAAGTAGAAGCCATGATACACAAGTGAAAAAAAAAAAGATATAGCATCCGTATTTGTTTTTCTGAGCCCTGGTTACCTCATTCAATATATTTTTCAATTCCATTTATTATTCTGTAAATTTTATCATTTTTATTTTTCTTTAGTTTTGAGTGAAATTTCATTGTGTATATGTAGCACACTTTACTGCCCATTCTTTAGTTGATAGATTTCTAGGCTGGTTATACTTCTTTGCTATTGTACATAGAGCAGCAATAAACAAGCATATGCAAATATAGATATAAATATACCAAAATCAAAATTATTAACTTCTTTCTCCATGAGATAAATTCATCAACTAGAGTACAAGGTTTATATATTTTTCTTTGCAGATTTTAGTCATTTCCATGCTGTCTTCGATCAAAACCTCTATCTCTTACCCCTTTCAATGGGATTTTGTAACACAGTTAAAATTTTTGGTTATATTCAGCATTTCCCAACTTCTAAATAATTTTTTTTGTGTTCTTTTGTTGCTTTTGTTGTTGTTCTTCAAGACAGGGCTTCTCTCTGTAACTGCTCTGACTTTCCTGGAACTCACTGGATACAAGACTAGTCTTGGAACTAACCAAAATCTGATTGTTTCTGCCTCCTAAATGCTGGGATTAAAGGTGTATACCACCACCATCTGGCAGACTTCTAAATAATTTTTAAAGATTTGTGTTTTGTACTGTAAGTATGTTTCTCCTCCATGTTTGTTCAACATTATGTGTGCAGTGCCCACAGAGGCCAAAAGAGGGTGTTGAATTCCTTAGAACTGAAGTTCCAGAACTGGATATTTGTTAGTAGCCATACAGATTGTAGGAACAAAGCCAGGTCCTCTGTAAGTGCATTTAGTGCTCTTAACTCCTGAGTTATCTCTCCAGGCTACTAAATAACTTTAAAATCATTTTGTATGCCAGTGCTTAGCCTTTGCGCTTTAAATTTGTAAGGGTTTTGACAAGTATGAGAAGTTATATAGCCATTATTTTAGTATCACGCAGAAGAGTTATACTAATCAAAATGTACTCTATGTACCAGTTAGTCATCTCTCAGCCAATCATACCTCCTGGCAACCAATAATACTTGTACTGTCCCCATAACATCTTCAGTCACATTGTACAGTATTATATATATTATGTAGTAATGTGGCAGTTAATTTTATGTGCTAATGGATGTCAATGCTGCTAGTAAATCATTATTTCTGGGTATATCTATGAGTCTACTTTTAAAAAAGGTTATTCTTGAATTGATAGACCTAGTAGAAAAGATTGCTCTCACCAACGTCTGTTAAGGATCTAAATGAAACAAAGAACAGAGCAGTGATTTATATTCTCCCCAATCATTTCTCTCTTTTCCTTTCCTCTCCCTCTTTCCCTTCTAGAGAACTGAACTCAGGGTCTTGAGCATGATGAATATAGGTTTCCCTACTAAGCTTTTCCTCTAGCTTCTCCCTTTTTCCTTGAATTAATAGATTTGCTAACTCTGATTCCTTCAGTTCAGATTCCCAAGGACTTACTCCCATGCCACAGTTCCACCTTTGATTTGCTGTTTGACATATTCCATTGGCTCCCTCAGTTCTCATTTCTTCCAAGTCTGATTGGATGATACCGCTGTCTTCCATGACTGGTTCTTGCTCCTCTCAGTTCCATTATCTCTTGAGCCAGTGCCTACTATCATTAATTTCATCTCTCCTCTTCCTTTTCTTCTCTCTGACTCTTTCTCTGCTTTTCTTACCCTCACTTCCTGTCCACTCTTATTTCATCTATCTCTTTTCTTCTTCTTACCTGTTTCAACTTTTACTGATCTAGTTTTCTGTAGAATCTCAAGCAAAACACATTTGGGTACTTGGACGGATTTGAAAGAATAGAATTTTAAGGATGAGTTTTCTGCATTTGCTGCAGTAATCTGGAATTGTTTTGCTAATCTGATTATATTTAAAGATTCCTATGACTTTCTAGTAGTACAAAGAGAAGGAGTTCTTTATAAGCATGCAAAATACTTGCATTAGACACTCCTAATTAACCATTTTGAAAAACAGAGTTTGAACTGACTTGAAGGTATTGCACAAGTTTGGTCTTATGATAAAAACCTAGAAACAGATGTTAGAGGAAAAAGCTGAAAGATCAGAGAAAGAGAAGAAAAAACCACAGTCACTTCTTACCTAGCCACTCCTCATAAATCCTTAGACTGAATGTCTAGGAGTCTTCAGCTGAAGGAAAAGGGTTACCAGGAAAAAGATTAAACTCCTACCTCCTCTATCTTCACCCAGATAAGTCACTCCTAGTTTGACTTTCCTAATACTAGGATTAAAAGATTAAATGTGAGTGCCACCACCTTCTGTCTCTGTTTGGCCTTCAACTCACAGAGATCTAGATATATGTTTGCTGGGATTAAAGGTGTAGGTCACCACTCCCTGACCTTCATGGCTAACTGTGGTTTGGCTCTATCTTCTGATTTCCAGACATAATTTATTAAATACACAGTATATCATCACACAAAGGTATATGAAATACTATGGAATACAATAGCAGAATTGATTGTTTTTAATATTGCTAGACAAAGTGGTGGGAGAAAGGGTTGAGCATAGGAACTTGATTTTCCAGTTCAAGTTCTACATTAATGATTCAGGGATTTTTTTAGGTATGCCCTGAAGAAAGACCTATTTCTTTTAACTGCTGAGCTAAAATTGCTTAAGATCAAATGTGATTACATCCTGTGATTGGCTGAATTTATAATTCATGCTGAGTTTTTAGCCTCTCAAGGCATCCTGTCAGTGTGGGTATTGATTTGGATCTTCTAAAGGGATGCATATGTATGCATGTATTGCAAGACCCTTTAAGGCTAGAATATTGAACTTCTAAATTCTGATGAATCTTCTTTACTCAGTAATGCTCATGTCTGGAAAACAGTCTCTTCACCTACAGTTGTATTGCACTGGTGAATTGACCGTGAATTGCTTGAAGAAACATAAGAGCTTCCACTGAGAGTTATCATGCAAAACCATGATTATTTTTCTCAGGACTCTCTTCCACAATAGATTAGAATCCCTGTAAGCTCCTAGAGCTTTTGTTACAAAATATGACCAAGGACAAGGACCATTCACAAAGAGTGCTTCATATTTCTAATTCAAACATGCAGAAGTCCAGAGAATGAATAGATGAATACTAAATGTATAGGATGATAAACAGAAAGCCAAATCATACAAAATTTGTCTTAATGAGCAGAAATACTGTATGTGTTATAGACTATAGTATTATATATCTATTAAATTGTATCTTTTGTTGGTTGTCAGACACTTAGATATAAAGATGGCCCATTGTGAATACATTGGGAGTGCCAAATATTTTTAATATAATTCAGGACAAGGGACACATGACAAGGGAGAACAGAAGTTACAGAAGTTAATATCTATAAACTCACATTGAAAATATACAAAGAGTATATTTTTTGCCAATATATCAATGAGTAAATTTGTAAGAGAACTCTTACTATTTTTGAAGAGCTTCATGGTCACTTTTTGCAGACCAGTTCTACTTACTGGGATCTTATTTGAAGTAATTGTATTTAGAGAATAACTTGAGAAGAATTCACATCCTAGCAAAACTGAAACTTTTATTCTATATAGAATTGTAATACAAGGTTTCTGGCCCAGACTTTCAGGCCTAACCTCAAGGTTTTGGACCCTCAGACCTGCAGACCCACAGACCCACAGACCCACAGACTCACAGACTCACAGAGACACACAGATTCTTTCAATAGTTTTTGGCTGATCAGCCTAAGGCTCAGGCATATCACTTGCTAGCTCTCTACCCTTATTCTAACCCATGACTCATCCTGTTCAGCCATGCGGCTCAGTACCTTTTCTTATAGCAGCATAGTTGTATTCTGCTTCTTCTGGCTTCTCTGGCTTTCTGCTCTGTGCTTCCTGTTCTCAGAGTATTTCTTAGTCTGGTAGTCCCACCCACACTTCCTGCCTGCCTTTGGCTAATCAGCACTTTTTGTTAAACTAGTGGGTGGGACAATTATTTACAACAAAGCAACACAATGCCCTACATAGAATATCTCTGTATTTGTTTAAATTTACACTGTTCTTTTATCACTGTCATAGTTTTTTTCTAATTTGTATCTACACACTGTCTTAGTATTTTATTGCTGTGAAGAGACACCATGACTACAGCCACTCTTATAAAGGAAAGCATTTAACTGGGGGCTTGCTTACAGTTTCAGAGGTTAATTTATTGTCATCAAGGTAGAGAGGATAGCAACACAAAGGCAGATATGGTGCTGGAGAGATTGTTAAGAGTTCTACATCTACATGTGCAGACAGCAGAAAGAGTAAGAGAAACATTGGACCTGATGTGGACTTTTGAAACTTCATAGTCTTTCCCCCAGTGACACGCTTTCTTCAAGGTAAAAACCTCCTAATCCCTACAAAGTAGTGTCATTCTCTGTTGACTAGTGTTCAATCATATGAGCCTATATGGGACCATTATTAAAGTGTTCTTTTTTATTCATTTATTCATATTACATCACAGCTGTGGCTTCTCCATATTCTCTCCCAGTACCTCCCCCATCTTCCCCACCTACCCCCCAACCCTCACCTCTCTGTCTCTATCCCATAAATGGCAGGTCTCCCATGAGTATCAATAAAACATGGCATATTAAGTTGCAATAAGACTAAGCACTTCTCTATGGCAAGGCTATCCAGTATTAAGAGTAGGGTTTCAAAAACCAGTAAAAGAGTTGGGGACAGATCCTGTTTCCAGGGTTAAGAGTCCCATAAGAAGACCAAGCTACACACTGAATCATATATGCTGAGTTCCTAGGTCTCGCAGGCTCCCTGACTGTCCAGTTAGTGTTTGTGAGCCCCTAGCCCAAGTTAACTGATTGTGTGAGCCTTACTGTGGTGTCCTTGGTCTATGGGACCATTCTTATTCAAACTACCACACATACCTCCCAAGGCTTATGCCTAAGTATTTTATTGTTTGAATGTATTTTTAAATGGCACTGTAATTTTTCTTGTTTCAAATTCTGGCGTTTTGTTTCTAGTACAGATATGTGGTATTTTTATATTTATTTAATTATTTTAGATGATTTTTTTTTTTGGTTTATTATTGTCAGAGGTTCTTTGGTGTATACTGCTTAAATTTTGGGTTAAATCAACTGTATTTCTTCCTCTTAATCTACAATATGCCTTTTTGTTTGATTTTTGTTTGTTTTTTTTGAAACAGGATGTCACTATGTTTCTGAGACTGTCCTGGATCATGTATATATACTAGCCTCAAACTTGGGATCCTCCTGCTTTAGCTTCTGAAGTGCTGGGATTGCAGAAATGTTCAGTCTTGCCTGCTTCGTGCTATTCTTATCTTGCCAGAATGCATTATGATATGAAGTCTCCTATAATTCTCATTCTCTATAGAAAGTATTTTTTCCTATGAGTTTTCTCAATATTGTCTCTTCGTTACTATTTTTTTTTTGTTTTGCATTATATGCCTAGATATGAAATGCTGTTTGCTTTGGATTTTATAATTTTTTTCCTTTGGTGCTTACTGAGACATTGAGATCTGTTGTTTGCTTTCTTTCATTTTTTAATATTCTCAGCTCATATTTCAAACATTCATATGTCCCTTCCTACCTTCTTTTCAGTTTGAGATATCTCTGTTTGCCTAGTTTAAATCTCACTGACCTTTCCCTGGGCCAGAGCAAATTTGCTTATGAATTCACTAAAGGTACCCTTCCATCTCTTTTACAGCAGTTTTAATTTCCAACATTTTTTTTAATCTTAGAGTTTTCTTCTCTCTGAATGGATTACCTGACTGTTAAAACGTATTATATACATTTTCTTTCCTTACTATGATAATTCTGCATGCATATTTTCAAATCCCAATACAATGATTGATAGGATTTTGTTCTAGCCTCTGAAACTATGCCCTGTTCTGAGTTCTGCCTTCAAGCCCCATTTAAGAATTTCTACCTCTCTCTTTTCTCTCTCTCTCTCTCTCTCTCTCTCTCTCTCTCTCAGGAACACTTTCTATCTTCACTCTCTTTCTTATTTATCTCTTTTATACTAATAATAGTCATTTTACATAGAAGCAATTAAAGTGTCTCTGGCCATGCCTCCACCTGCTGCTACCTCCCACCGTGCCTCCTGTATCCATGGGGTATGAGGCCTCTTTATCTATAGACAACCACCAGCTATTCCAGGTAAAGGTGTTACCATATCATACCAGATCAAACATGATTCCAACAACGATTCTAATAATCTGTGTCATATCTTAGTCTATTTTTGATTCTTGGTCTGTTCTTCAAAATGTGATTTTCTCCCCTTTCATTTTAGCATGAACCAAACAAGGACTGGGTTAGATAGCATTAGGGGAACATTCTCTGTGTTGGAAAGATGAAATAGAGTTCTCTTAACTCTTACATTTAAATCTATTCCTTTTGATTGAGTGGAAACCCCATTTCTCTCTCTCCCATAGATACCACCCCTCAGAAAGCCCTGCCAAACAACTCCTCTCCCAGAGATGCCCAAGAGCATTCCCACAGAATATTAAAACTGCACTCCAGAAAATAGACACATGGTTTTTTCAGTCTCTCTTCCCGGTCTCGCCTCTGGAAGCCAAAGAATCACCCAGGAGCACTTTGCCCACTAAACCAGGACTTTTTCTAATTTGGTTTCATTTGGTCTGATTTAGATGGCTGCATCAGGGAAGAGTTTTGTCAGGGTGGAAAAACTTTTCATCTGGAGGGTTCACCAAGTACTTATTTTCCCTCCACTAGCCCTGGGCTGTATGGTGGGAAAATATCCTTCTCTCTCCCACCTGCTTTCCACCAGACTAAAATCAGTCATTGCCTTAGGGGCCCAGGGTCTGCTCTGATTTTCAAGTGTCCTGCCAGGCCTCAGGCCCAATACCAGAGCAAAGACCTGCCTTTGTTCCATGGCCCCTCCCCACTCCTCCAACCCTGTCTACCCACCCCTCCTATGCTGTCACAAATTACATTCAGTGGCCAACATTCCTTACATTCTTTCCTCAATCTCTTCTTTCTTCTTCCTTCAAAAGAAAGGTCAAAGACCCAAACTGCTCCTCCTTATCAACCTTCCTGTCCTCCTCTCCTCTTCACTGTGTCCCCACCCTGCCCCAAAGCCTCATCCTACCTTCTGGTACCCTTCTACACACTGGCCTAACAACCTTCCCAGTTTCTCTTCTCATAACATGTCTCTCCAGACTCCACTCTCCTCCGTCCTCTCCAAGAGCCTGTGGATTTGTTCAAGTCCGTGTTCCCTTTTCCCTTCAGTAATTGTCTATTACTTCACATATCTACCAGACCTTACACATAGTTCCCAAAGTCTTGTTCCATTTCTTAAAGTCCCTCTTTGACACCACCCATCTTGGAGCTTGTATTTCACAGGTCTTCTTCTGTGGGATCTATGCCAAGGCCAATCCACAGGGGGCTCTCCAGGAATGTCAGCCTCTGCACCAGCTTGGAGGACACCAACTGGGCAAGGATTAGCAGGTTAATTTTACTCACATGCTCATGTTTAAAAAATGCCATTACCTCCGAACTGTGGTTGACACCTTTACAAAATGGATTGAAGCCTATTCCACCTCCAAGAAAACAACAGATGTTGTGGCTCAGGTACTCATGGACCACATCATCTCTAGATTTGGCCTGCCTCAGACCATACAACAGGCAATGGGCCAGCCTTCACTTCCAAGGTCATAGAGCTTGTGTCAGAAGCTCTTGATACCTTCTGCAATCTCCACATCCCCTGCCATCCACAGTCCTCAGGAAAGGTTGAGAAGGCCAGTGGACTCACCAAACAACAGCTTACCAACTTCTTGTCCATTGAATTCAGGTTATCTTGGCCCTCCTTTCTCCCTATTGCTCTTACCCACCTCCAGGCCACCCCATGCTTTCCTACAGGCGTGAACACTTTTGAGTTCCTTTATGGAAAGCCCTCACTCCTCATTCACCATCTTCCAACCCCAAATCCTCCACTAGCTGAGTACCTCCCCTACCTCTCCCTCCTGAGGTCCCTTCTCCATTCACATGTTGATAGTTACCTCCCTACTCCCACAGTTATAAACCCAACTACCCTTGAGCCTGCCCCACTCTCCTCAGAAACTCGTCAAACAGCTCTTGAGTTCCAATGGACAAGGCCCTACACTGTGATTCCCACCAGTCCTTTTGCTGCCAAGCTCCTGGGATATCCATGTTAATACCATCTTTCCAGGATCAAGTGGGTAACTGTTCAGGATGCATACTCTGTCCAGCATCTGGGACCCACCACCCTCCAGTTTTCCAAGATGTCTCAATGAATGGCCTATCTGCTCTTCTGCTTTGTGTATTCATCTTTGTTAGTACAACTAGTGCAGGTATTGATAATCTATTTTATTTCCTAGCAACTTGCCTTCTCTGCTCCCTATAGAAACATATGTCTGAAGCCTCAAGGACTGTAGTAACTAGATGCTCCTCTACTCACATCTGCTGAATGTAAGCCCACCACAACTCCTGACTTACCCTTCTACATGTCCCTCCATGCCCACAGGAAGTAGGCAGATTTGAGTCATACACCTATACCCAAGGAGTCTGGAACATTCTGGTGGAAGCTCCATCTCAGCCCCTGGCACCTGGAGATTCTGGGATGATTATGTAAAAACCCCACCTCTCTCTGTCCAGACCCTATCCCCTTCAGACAGCCCACCAAACATGGCTCCTCCCCTAGAGCTATTCAAGATCACTCCCACAGGATATTTAAACTTCCCCTAGATAACATGCATGTGGTTTTTCAGTCTCTTCTCTGGGGGGTGAAAAATCACCCAGGAATACTTTACTGTATTTGCAGATGATATGGAAGTGTACATAAGTGACCCTAAAATTTTCACCAGAAAACTCCTACAGCAGATAAACCCTTTCAGCAAAATAGGTAGATACAAAATCAGCCCCTCCCCCACCCAAATCAGCAGCCTTCATATATACAAATGGCAAATAGTCTAAGGAAGAAATCAGGCATGCAACATATTTTACAATTGTCTCAAATAATATAAACCATCTTGGGTACCTCTAAGAAAGCATAAGAAAGACTTGAATAATAAAACTTCAGGTCTTTGAAGAATGAAATTGAAGATATCAGAAGATAAAAAGTTCTCTCATGCTCATGGATCAGTGGGGTTAGCACAGTAAAATAGTCATCCTACCAAAAGATTTTATGCAATCCTCATCTGTTGCTAGGTCCTAATAGTTCCCTCAGAGGAGGAAGGGAGAAGGCATGGAGTCAATTACACAGACCCCTGGGAATCAGTTGAAAAACAAAAGACAACTCATTCAATGATGGGGAGAGTCTTAGATACTCTCCTCCCAGCACCCAGGCAATATCATGATCTGGTGATATTGTATGCTGTCCCTCACTAGCTGGGCACAATCAGTAGATCTGACAGAATCCATTGCTAATCAGGTTCCCAATAATGAGAAGCTCTGGGCAGTGCCTGATGCTAGGCCCTCAGGCATACTTTATGTTGGCCCATAGGAAATGTGTTATGGGAATTCCTTGGAAACTGGTTTGAGCCTATGAGCCTATCCTACTACATATCCAGTTTTTAAATTTATTACATGGGTGTTCACTGGGAGTCAGTGTTCTTTGCTCTGACTTGGTTGACCTAACCTCAGGAGGGCTCACCAACTTAAGTTTCTGTGTCTTTGGTTGACTTGTGTAACAAGCTCTTAACTTGTCATTGACTACCAGCCCTCAAAGAACATCCATTCCTGGAGAGCTGTCTAGGTGGGAAGGATTAGGTAGTAGCCTTTTGAATTTCAGAGAACCAGGAATGCATAACCTCCTGTGAGGGGGGGGGGGGGCTATGAGCAGGATGTCCAAGAGCCATTAACACCTGAAGAGTTGCCTTAGCCCTTGCCTGCTGCTTTCAGATGTGCTACAGCAAAGAGAAGAAAGATTAAAAGCACCACACCAACAGTCAAAATAGATGTGAGCATCCAAGATGGATCAAACAGCTTTTTTATATTATGCCAAACTTTTGCAAAAATAAAGAGCCAGAGACTATAACCACTGTCCTAGACAACTTTGTGTGTTAGCTCTAGTGAATATTATAGAAAGTTAGCTAGCCATGGGCCCAATTTCCTTGACCCTATTGGCCTGTCCTACTACACTCACCAAAATTTCAACTCAGTTTTTTACAGATCTTGAAAGAATAATTTTCAAGCTTCAAATAGAAGTACAAAATACTCCAAGATATGTAATATTATTCTGAATAATAAAAGAAATTGCTTGAGGTAACACCATCCCCTATTTTAATTTATACTACAAAGCTACAATAACAAAAACAGCATGATATTGATACAAAACAGACACATTAATCAATGGAATCAAATTGAAGACCCAGACATGAATCTATATATGTCTGGACACCTGACTTTTTGATAAAGAGGCCAGAAATATATAATGAAAGAAAGATACCATTATCAAGAAATGCTACTACTCAAAGTAGATGATTTCATATTTGCATATGCAAGAATCGAAATAGATCCATACTTAAAACATTGCACAAAACTTAACTCCATGTAGATCAAAGATCATAGCATAAAACCAGATGCATTAAACCTGTCACATGAGAAATTGAGGAATAGCCTTGAACATATTGTCACAGGAAAAGACTTTCTCAACAGAGCACAAGTGCAGGTAGTGAGAGCAAGAGTTAATTAATGGGAACTCACAAAACTGAGAATCTTCTACATGGCAAAGGGCATAGCTATTTAACAAAGTGGCCACACTCAGGATAAAAAAAAATATTTCTTTCTTTCTTTCTTTCTTTCTTTCTTTCTTTCTTTCTTTCTTTCTTTCTTTCTTTCTTTCTTTCTTTCTTTCTTTCTTTCCTTTTTTTTTTTTTTACCAACAACATATCTGTTAGAGGGCTAATACCCAAAATATAAAAATTTAATGAATAAGATATCAAGGAAATAAATAACCTAATTAAAAAGTGGCCCATAGATCTAAAAAGAATTCTCAATAAAGGAACCTTAAATGTCTGAGAAACACTTGAAGAAATGTTCAACTTCTTTAGCTGTCAAGGACATGCAAATCAACTGCTTTCATATTTTGCCATATACCTGTCAGAACATCTAATGCCAACAAAACAAGTGAAAGCTCATGCTGGCTCTGATGTGGAGTAAGAAGAACCCTTAACTAGCCACTTTGGAAATCAGTGAGAAAATCAATCTGGGAGATGGAAATTCATCTATCTCAAGATCCAGATTTACCACTATTGGGCATATACCAAAGGACACTCTATTCTACTATGAGAATGTTTACATAACCATATTTATTGCTGCTATACTAATAATAGCCAGAAATTAGAAACAACCTAAATAAATGTTCCTCAGTACAAAAATGGATGCAGAATATGTGGCACATGCAAATAATAAAATATCACTCAGTCATTAAAAACAAGACATCAAAAAATTCTGTGGCAAATAAATGAAATTAGGAAAAATTGTCCTGACTGATGTATCCCACACCCAGAAAGACAAAATAGTATGTAGTCACTAATATAGATATTAGTCATTAAACCAATGATTACTAAACTACAATCCATAAAACGTAAGAAGGTAGGTATAGAATAAGGGACTAGAGAGGAAAAGTTTGGAAAACAAATGTGCTGGGGAGCTATAATTAAAGAATCAATTAAGGATGAGAAGAGGGGAGGAGGCAGTGGGAGGGAATACAGAGAGAGAAAGTTAAAATTAAGGACCATTTGAGGGGTAGGATGGAACCCAGTAGAGTAGAAACTTTCTAAAATATATGCATATATGATGACACTCTACATGAAATCACCAAATAGGAAAGATAGAACTTCTTCTGGATATTGCTTAACACAAAATGAAGATTCCAGTATCAGGATTGGGGTATACCTAATAGAGTTTTTGGATAAAAGAGCCCCATGGGAATACCCAGACATAGCAAGATTTTTTTCAAGACTAGATTGCTCTCCACAAATTGACAGTGAGGGCCGGTTGCTGAAGACCACACCTACACAAATCATTGAACATGGAGAAGTCAAGCTAGTGCCTGTTCTATAGAAGGGTCTGTAGCCTTCACCACTATGTGTTAGCATGTTTGGTTCAAGAAGGGACTCGGTATGCTACTTAAGGGGAATCATAATCATTAACCCAGCCATAAGCCCTATGATCTACAATGGCATCCTGCCTGCAAGATATGCTAGTGTGATGGTGGCACAAAGCTTGTAGGAATAATGTTCCCTACCTTGTCTTAAAATATATATTATTAAATATCATAAGCTTAAGATATGTGTTGGGGGGTCCAGTTATTGAGGACAATCCAAAGAAAATGCTTAGGAAAGAAGATTAAGTTTTATTATACAGATATGATTTAGTGTTTTCCCCATTTAATAGAATTTCTGAGTTATTTAGCTATCCTTTTTCTAGGATAGACAAGGATATACCCCCAGAAATAGAGATTTTTTTCCATTGAGTAACCTCTATTTTCAGAGCATCTGCTTGTCTGCAGTTTTCCAAAATAGTATGCCCAAAATAATCTCCAGACCAAAGATAGATATTTTGATGCAGCTTATTCTGGTCTCCTACAGTCATGATTTGAAGTGACAGATTTTTGTCTTTTATAGGAGAAATCAATTTCTTTTTAGGTCTGGGCTTATTTTATGAAATATATAGGTGTTAAGCATGACCATACTTGTAATGCTAACAATTGGCAGGCAGGCTGAGTTTAGGGGTTCCAGGTCAGTCTTTTCTACCTAGTGAGACCCTATCACAGCAACAACAATAACAAGTGAAATAAATAAACATCTAAAACAGAAATTTTGGGGAGCAGAGAAGGAAGGAGAGTTAAGAACTATTACTTTCATCTCCTTTTGTTATAAGACTAGTAGATTGATTTTCTTTTCTAAATTGTATGAATGTAGATATCTGTGATATGTAATATTATTCTGCTATATGTAATATTCATACTGCTATATGAACGAACATTCATGATGTGAACATATCCATGCCAAGACTGGCAATGCCTTAGACTCATTAAAATTGCAAGCCTTTCTCTGGTCTAAGGACAGATGTTGACTGTTGACCTTTAGTAAAACCCACTATGTGCAATATGAACTCTGGTTTCTTACCCTACAATAACTGTATCCTGAGACTTCTGCCTCATAAAGACATTCCTACTGAGAGTAGCTAACCAGTGTTTTGTTTTTGTCACCTGTATATAATCAATCATCCTCCTTCTTCAGCTTTATGTAAAATAGATGCTTTAAGTTTTCAAGCTGCTCATATGTCACCATCAGAAGTCATGACCCACCCAGTCCCAGGTATTCCTGTTTGCCCCAATTATGTCAGTCCCAAAGATGTATAGGTCACTTCAGACATCAAAATAGTTTTACAATTTTTTATGGTGGGAGAGGCATGCATTTTCAACTGGGAATGTGTGGAGGTCAGAGGAAATCTTATGGTAAGAAGCTAGTCCTTTCCTTTCACCACTTGTATCCCAAGTATTACACTCAGGTTGTCACCTTGGCAGATACATCATCTTCCCAGCCTAAAAATAAGTTTCAACTATAAGACATGGAACCTGGATTGAATAATCTTTGAGATTACTCTTTGGATAATTTTAAGTGTATTGCAATTGTTGTAACATGGCATATATATATATATATATGGAGAGAGAGAGACATAAAAAATATAAGAATAGTAACATCAGATATAATTATTCTCCCAACTAGAATAATAATATTAAAACTAATGTGTTCTATATTTTTCTATTGCCAAATGCCAGGCATTTTGCATGCTGGCAGTTGATTATCACAGTATTTATAATATTACCTAAGATTCAGGTATCAGAGGCTGGAAAGATGGCACAGTTGTTAAGAGTGCTTTTTTTGTCATGGAACATGAACTTGTTTCCAGCACATTCATGGCTGATAACTTTAGTTCCAAGGATTCCAATGCCTATATCTGGACTTCTAATAATACCTTTACTAGGAAATATATGTGGGATATATATACTAAACTATATTTAAATATTTACATTTAATCTTATCCCAAGACTCAATCTATGAATATCCATATAATTTAATTTCTAAGTCTCTATTCTTGATCATTTCTTGGTTTGTGTTTGTCTTCATGTTATTGAATAGAGAAAATAAAATATCTCACACACTGTTATGTTTCTCCTGTTTCTTTATGGTTATTGAATAGAGAAAACAAAATATCTCACAGACTGTTATTTAGTAAAGATGTGTCTCCTGTTTCTTTATGGTTAAAATTAGATTACAAAACATTGATGTCACATTCCACCTTCCAAAGTTTCAGGGATTATAGAAGAAGATGGGAACAGAAAGAATTTAAGAGCCAAAAGCAGTAGATAACTATAAGGAAACTGTGTCTTCTGGACAAATCGGAGCTACTGCACATATAAACTCAAAACATGTGTGACAGCATAGACAAGACCTCCGCAGGCTTAAACCATACCAAATCCAAACACGGAAAAGTAAGATTGGCACAAACTCACACACCTATCTGATGATTTATTGGCAACTGATACCCGCTGGGAGAGGTTCAGTTCTCATTGGAGGTGGGGCCCCTGCTAGGTTATGAACTTCTAGTGAAAGATCATAGATTCAAAACTATATGGGTATAATAATTTGGATTTGATTAATTTTTAATAAAAGAAGACACATAGTTGAGTAGGTAGGCAAAGCAGTTAGAACTTCGAAGAACCGGGAGAATATGACCAAAATTTATTGTATGAAATTCTCATGGAACTAGTAAAATTACATTATGTAATTTTGGTATAAATACCACAGAAACCAGGATTAGTATATCAAATAAAGAGCCATGTGTCAACTTTTCAGTCAACCTGTATAGATCTTGTCTCCTGGACCTGGCATCTGAAGACTTGAAATAAAAGGGCAGACTACTCTAATGGTGTTGAGAATTTTACTTCAATTTCAGTATATTTTTTCACTTTTTTATGTTTTTCATTAATTATTTATACAAAAGTTTTTTTAAATCAATGTATCCCCCTGCTCACCCCCTTCCCTCCTCCCAATTCCTCCTAGTCAGCCTTCAGCCTCCCACCTCCCCAGCCCCCATCCTCTCTGCAAAAAGAATAAGAAATCCCAAGGTGGGTCAGCTCATCATGGCCCATCTACTCCAGGCAAGTCCGATTTCCTCAACCCAAAATCAAGGCTGGGTTAGGTGTTCCTCTGCAGGGAATGGGCTCCAAGGTGCCAGCCCATGCACAGGAGCACAGTCTGATCATACCCCTCTAGGCTTCACATACTTTTCATGCCAATTGACATTTGCCTACCCTTGGGAGGCCTAGCTCCTTTTCTTGATAGCTCTCCAGTGGCTGGTTTTGATCCAGTGAGTTCCCCAGAGCTCCAGCTAGTCATCACTGTGGGAATTTTCCTCATAATCACTATCCCCTGGCTCATGCAGACTCTCTTTCACTGCTCTCAGTGGGCCAGGAAGTCTACCCAGCCCTCAGCCATGGATCTCTGCCTCCACCTCTGTTCTTTGTTGATGTTGGTTCTGTGATGACATTTAGGGTGCTTATTCATTTGTTTATAGCATCTGTTTATGCACACCATCTTCTATTGGTTGGAGACATATCCACAGACATTCTGTGGGTTTTTGGAGGTTTCTCTAGCACTTGGTCTCTTTTCAACTCCACATTGGCTTCCTCTATCAAGATATCCATCTTTTTTCCTCCTTCTTTGTTGTTCCTCTCACTCAGCTATCTTCCTCTCTCATGATTTGTTCCTACCTCTTCTTGGTTGCAACCCATTATGATCCCAATTTGCTAAGGACATCTTCTCTACTTTCTCTTAGAGGAATCTCTGGATGTCTCTCTTAAGTTCTTTCTGATCCCAAGTTTCTCAGGGGTTGTGGTTTGCAGCTTAGGTATTCTTTGCATTTAGTCTAAAATCTACTTATGAGTGAGTAAATCCCATATCTGTCTTTCTGGAGTTGTGATACATTACACAGAAGGATAGTCCACAAATCCATCCATTTGCTTACAAATTTTAGGATGTCATTTTTTTTTACTGTTGAGTAGTACTCCATTGTGTATAAGTACCATGTTATGTTAATCCATTCTTGAGTTAAGCATCCGTCTAAGTTGTTTCCAGGTTCTTGCTATTACTAATAATGCTGCTATGAACATAGCTGAGCTAATGCCTTTGGGGTATGAATGTGCATCCTTTGGGTATATGCCCAATAATGGTATTGCTGGATCCTTAGGGAAATTGATTCCCAGTTTTCTGAGGAACCACCATCCTACATTCCAGAGTGACAGTATAAGTTTATACTCCCACTAAGAATGGAGAAGTGTTCCCCTTGCTCTACATCCTCTCCAGCATAGGATGTCATCTGTGTTTTTTATCATATCCATTCTGACAGGTATAAAGTTAGGTATCTCAGAGTTGTTTTGATTTGCATTTCTCTGGTCGTAAAGATATTGAGGAAATTTTAAAGTACCTTTCAGTCATTTGTAGTTCTTCTGTTGAGAATTCCCTTTTTAGCTCTGAACACCATTTTCAAAATGGGTTATTTATGTTTTGGGCTCTAGTTTAAGTTCTCTAGATATTTTAGAGATAAGTCCTCTGTAAGATGTAGGGTTGGTGAAAATCTACTCCCATTCTTTAGGCTATCATTTTGTCTTATTGACTGTGTCCTTTGTCTTAGGTCCCACATATTGATTGTCGTTCTTATTATCTGTGCTATTGGTGTTATATTTAGGAAGTGGTAACCTGTGCTAATAAGTTGGAGGGTATTTGCTCCTTCTTTTCTATGAACTTCAGTTTGCTGGGTTTATGTTGATGTCTTTGATCCACTTGGATTTGAGTTTTGTCCAGGGTGATAGGTTTGGATCTATTTGCATTCTAGTACATACTACCATCCAGTTATGCCAACATCATTTGTTGAAGGTACTATCTTTTTTCCACTGAATATTTTTGGCTTCTTTATAAAAAATCATGTATTCATAGGTTTGTGGGTTAATATGGGGGTCTTTGATTTGATTCTATTGATCTATAAATCTGTTTTTGTGCCAGTATCAGGCTGTTTTTATTACTATATCTCTATAGTATAACTTGAAGTCAAGGATGGTTATTCCTTCTGAAGTTCTTTTATTGAGCAGGATTGTTTTGGCAATTCTGGGTTTTCTGTTATTTCATATGAAGTTGAGTATTGTTCTTTCAAGATCTGTAAAAATTTGTGTTGGGATTTTGATGGGGATTGCAATGAATCTGTAGATTGCTTTTAGTTAAATTGCCATTTTTACTATGTTGATCTTACCTATCCTGGAGCATGGGAGATCTTTCCATTTTCTGATATCTTCTTCAATTTCTTTCTTCAGTGACTTAATGTTTTTGTTAAACAGGTCTCCTACTCCTTGGTTACAGTAATACCAAGATATTTAATGATATTTGCAGCTATTATAAAGGGTGATGTTTCCCTTATTTATTTTTCAGCCCTTTTATCCTTAGTGTATAGGTAGTCTATTGATTTTTTTTAGTTAATCTTGTACCCTGCTACATTTCTGGGGTGTTTATCAGCTGTAGGATTTCCCTTGTTGAAATTGGGGGTTCACTTATGTATATGATCATATCATCTGCAAATAGAGATAGTTTGACTTCTTTCTAATTTGTATACCTTTAATCTCCTCTTGTTCTCTTATTGTTTTAGTTAAAACTTAGAGAACTATATTAAATAGATAAGGAAAGAGAGGACAATCGTGTCTTATTTCTGATTTTAGTGGGATTTCTTTCACTTAGTTTGATGTTGGCTGTCAGCTTTCTGTATATTGCTTTTATTATATTTCAGTATTTTCCTTGTATTCCTAATCTCTCCAGGACTTTTATCATGAAGAAGTGTTGGATTTTGTTAAAGGGTTTTTCAGCGTCTAAGGAGATGATCATGTGGTTATTTCCTTCCAGTTTGTTCATGAGTTTGATGACATTCACATTTTTTTTCATATGTTGAACCATCCCTGCATCCCTGATATGAATCCTAGTTGATCATGATGAGTGATTTTTTATATATATTGTTCAACTCAGTTTGACAGAATTTCATTGAGTAATTTTGCATTTATGTTCATAAGGGATATTGGCCTGTAATTCACTTTCTTTGTTGCATCTTTTAGTGGCTTGGGTATCAAGGTGATTGTGGCCTCATAAGAAGAATTTGGCAATTTTCTTTCAGTTTCAATTGTATGGAACAGCTTGAGGAATATTATTATTAGTTATTCTTTGAATATCTGGGAGAACTCTGCACTGAAACCATCCTGGGATTTTTTTTTTTTTTAATTTGGGAGACTTTTAGTAACAGCTTCAATTTCCTTAGGGTTATAGGTCTGCTTAGGTTTTTAATTTGATCTTGATTTAATTTTGGTAAGTGGTACCTGTCCAGAAAGCTGTCCATTTCTTTTAGGTTTTCTGTTTTACTGGAGTATAGATTTTCAAAGTATGACTTGATAATTCTCTGGATTTCCTGGGTGTCTGTTGTTATGTTCCTCTTTTCAGTTCTGATTTTGTTAATTTGGATATTTTCTCTTGGCTTTTTGGTTAGTTTGGATAATGATTTATTTGTCTTGTTGGCTTTCTCAAAGAACCAACTCTTTAATTCATTGATTCTTTGTATTGTTCTCTCTGTTTCTACTGTATTGATTCCAGCCCTAAGTTTGATTATTTCCTGCCATCTACTCCTCCTAGGTGAGTTTGCTTCTAATTGTTCTAAAGCCTTCAGCTGTGTTGTTAGGTCTCTTGTGTGAAATTTCTCTAGGTTTTTCATACAGGCATCTAGTGCTATGAGTTTTCCACTTAACGCTGCTTTTAGTGTGTCCCATAAATGTGGGTATGCTGTGGATTCATTTTCATTAAATTATAGAAAGACTTTGATTCATTTGAGAGATGTTCAGTTTCCATGAATTTGTAGGTTTTCTGTGATTTTTGTTGTTGAATTCTAACTTTAGACCATATTGGTCTGATATGATACAAGGAGTCATTTCTATTCTTTTGTATCTATTGATATTTGCTTCATGTCTGAGTATGTATTCAATTTTAGAGAAAGTTCCATGATGTTCTGAGAAATATGTTCTTTCCTTTGTGTTTGGATGGAAGGTTTTGTATATCTCTATTAAGTCCATTTGTGTCATAACATCTGTTAGATCCATTATTTCTCTGTTGAGTTTCTGTCTGATTGACGTATCCAAGGGTGAAAGTGGGGTATTGAAGTCTCCCACTATTAGTGTATGACGTTTGTTTTTAAGCCTTAGTAGTGTTCTTTTATGTATGTATGTGCCATTGTCTTGGGGGCATAAACATTCAGGATTGAGATTTCATCTTGGGGAGATTTTTCCTGAGATGAATAAGTAATGTCTGTCCTGGTCTCTTTTGATTGATTTTAGTTTGAAGTCTATTTTGTTAGCTATTAGGATGGCTATACCAGCTTGCTTCTTAGGATCCTTTGATTGGAATGTGTTTTCCCAACCCTTTACACTAAGCCTGTGTCTGTCTTTGACATTGAGGTGTCTTTCTTGTATGCAGCAGAAGGGTAGCTTCTGTTTTTGTATCTATCATATTAGTGTGTGTCCTTTTATAGGTGAATTGAGTCCATTGATATTAAGGGATATTAATGACCAATGATCATTATTTCCTGTTATTTTTGGTGGTGCCTTGTGTGTATTTCCCTTCTTTGGGTTTTTCTTCTGTGGTATTATTGATTTTTTTTTTTTGTGGTTTCATGGGTATATCTGGTTTCCTTAGGTTGGAGTTTTCTCTTTAGTGCTGGATTTAAGGATCGGTATTGTTTAAATCTGGTTTGTCATGAAATATCTTGTTTGCTCCATCTATGGTGATTTATACTTTTGCTGGGCATAGTAGTCTGGCTTGGCAGCCATGCTCTTTTTGTGTCTGTATAACATCTGACCAGGACCTTCTTGCTTTCATTGTTACTATAGAATAGTCTGATGTTAGTTTGATGTTACCTTTATATATAATTTGGCCTTTTTTCTTTGCAGCTCTTAGTATTTTTTTCCTTTGGTCTGTAGGTTTAGTGATTTGATTATTATGTGGCAATCACATGTTTTTTTTTGGGGGGGGGGTCTAGTCTATTTGGTGTTCTGTAAGCTTCTTGTATCTTTATAGGTTTTTTTTTTCCTTTAGGTTGGGAAAGTTTTCATCTATGATTTTGTTGAATATATTTTCTGTGCCTTTGAGCTGGTATTCTCTTTCTTTGATTCTAATTAATCTCTGGTTTGATCTTTTCTTCATGTCCCAGATTTCCTGGA
The DNA here is from genome assembly GCA_033318265.1 of Phyllotis vaccarum. Taxonomy (NCBI): domain Eukaryota; kingdom Metazoa; phylum Chordata; class Mammalia; order Rodentia; family Cricetidae; genus Phyllotis; species Phyllotis vaccarum. Next base: position 133,346,241 of record JARWLC010000013.1, on the reverse strand, counting down.
TGTTTTGTGGTATGACTTTTTTGATTTTATTGTTTTCTTTAGCTGATGAATCTATTTCCACTATTGAATCTTCCACTCCAGTGATTCTCTCTTCCATTTCTTGTATTCTGTTGTTTATGCTTGCATCTGTAGTTCCGGTTCATTTCTTTAGGTTTTCTGTTTCCAGCTTTGCCTTGGTTTTTACTTTCTTTATTGATTCTATTTCAAGTTTTTATTACCAGAATGTGTCTTTCACCTGTTTGTTTTCTTCATTTTCTTTCAAGGATTTGTTAATATCTTCCAATTTTTTGTTTGTATCTTCTTCTATTTCTTTAAGGGAGTTTTTTATATCCTCTTTTAAAGCTTCTATTATCTTCATAAAGTTATTTTTAAGATCATTTCCTTCTGTTTCCTTTACATTGTTATACTCAGATCTTGGTGTTGTACAGCCACCAGCTTCTTCTGGTGGTGTCTTGTTCTTTATACTGTTATATGTATTCTTACACTGGCATCTCCCCATTGCTTCCTCAGTTCGTTATTTGTTAGCTCTTGTGGGTCCAGGGGCTATGTGCCTTCAGTAATTTCAGAGGCTGCTCTTAGTTAACTGTAGGCCAAGAAGCTGTGTGTTTCCAGTTGTTTCAGGGGTTGTTCTTAGTGGGCTCTTAATTGGTTCTTAGTTGGTTCTCAGTCAGCTCTTAATCAGCTATGAACCAGGAGGCTTAGGGGTCTCCAGTTGTAGGAGTGTGATGACACAGATTGTAGTTTTGGTGGGGTTTGGCCCATGGGATATCCCTTCATCCATGTTTTACGGGGGATTGGGCTGTGGGTCTCTCCTAGCTTTCTTTAGTTTAGGGCAGAGCTGGGTGTGGTTGAGGTCTTAGGGCTGTGTCCCCAGGCCAGGTTCAGAGACCATGGTTTCTACTTGGCCTGAGGGTTGGGGTGCCACTTATCTCTTAGTCAGCTGTAGGCCAGGAGGCTTCAGGATCTTCAGTTGTTGGTCAGTATTTTCTTTATACATGAATGAAACAAAGAAAGCCATGGTCTAAGGAAGGTTTTTGAGTTCAGAAAAAATATGATCAGAAAAATATGAACATATAACATATTAACAAACATCAGTAAGCACATACTAAACATTAAGAGTGGCTTTTTTCCAGAACTTTCTCAGGACAGACCAATTTTAACACATTTACATGGGTCATACAATGTAGTATATGTGGAAATGCAGAAAAGCAAGGCAGAAAGGCATATTCAGATTCAGGATACATTGACCAAATTGGGTTCTGTAGCTGTGTTCCAGCATCCAACAAGAATAAACATGTCTTATAAATTTAATGTAAATGTTTGTCACCAGAGGCATAAAATCTTATCTAAGAACATACCAGGGAACAAAATGTATCGGAGGTATAACAAAAGAGAGAGAGAGAAAAGGCCCTCTGCCTTTTTTCCTGGAGCTGCTCTCACAGTTCCCCAAATCATTATCTCTCATGTATCATTCTTTTGACTGTATTCTGACAACATGACATCAGATTAAATTGACATTTGTGAAGATTCTTTTATTATTTAGTTGTGTTAATGTAGAACAACATTTAAACTGGAAAGTCACACTTTTTACTGATAAATTATAGAAAGATACTGAGACTAGGTTTGTATACCATAGGGAATGAAATTTAGCCCATTAGTTTTCTCACTGGTAAATTTTCATAACTTTTTATATATTACTAAATGGTAATTCTTTTCCCAACTTCATGACTTTGTCGATATTTGCTAACTGAATTTATATAAGAATCAAGAAATTTCCCTTTGTCATGTATTCATTTGTCCCTTTATTTATATCAGTCGATTTATATATTGTTTTTATTTACAGACCTATAAAATGTTATTATCATTACTTACTTTTTATATTTTTAGCCCAAGAATTTGTAGTCCTAGTGCTCCAGCATTAGGCATGTGCCACCATGGTTGTCTATTTTTTATGCTCAAATTTCTATAAAGTTGATTAGTTAGAGTTCCTTAAATTTTGAATATGCTCTGATATCAGCTATTTTTCTAGTTGATCCTCATTCACTTACTGGAGAATATTACTTAGTAATCATCATCTGAATGATAACAGTCCTCATTGTTACTTGGGCATCATTATTTCAAGGATTTTTCAATGAACAATACTAATAATGCTTATGTCAACATATATTGTGCATAAAGATATACATGAACACATGTAAGAATCTTTTCCCTTTCTCATTATTCTCATGCATGCGCATGTAGATATATGTATACTCATAATCATACGTGAATTTTGTAGATACTTCTTTTTCTATTTCCATTAAATACCACAATTTTATTTTAGACTTTCCTTTTTCATCTTTGTATTTCTTCTGTAGCATGAGAATATCATATCCAATTGTATCTAATTAATTAATTCACATAGATAATTAACACTCTACAGTTTTCTTACCATTTTCTAGATACTTCTTTCGTCTCAGAGAGGGAAAGCATAGAAGGACATATTTCCCTCCAGTATCTCCGACTATGCTTAGACTATTAGCTTGACTTTTTGATCATCACAAATCCTTTAAAATGTGCAGGCAGTTACCAGGACTGTAGAAACACATTTTGTTTTCTGGAGAATACATTCTAAAGCTCGATGGAGAAGTGAAATTTTAAGCAATTTCATCATGGTAAAGTAAAATTTAAATATTTAGAGCTTTACTGGGTAGATGACAACACAGTAAGGGTTATATGAACTAGAGTTATTTTGGAAAAGGGAGCCAGCTGCAGTTGAGAAAAATGAATTCATCGAATATTTGATATGGGAGGCCCAAGCTCACCTGAGCTGGGTATTCCTGAGTGCTATTAGAAATAAGGTTGAACAAGCTTTGAGGAGCAAGCCAGTAAGCAGCATTCCTCCACCTGCTTATTTCTTTTCCTCCAGTTTCCTGCCTTCAATTCCTGCTCTGACTCCCCCAGTTAATAGACTATGAGTTATCAGCTGAATTAAATTCTTTCCTCTCCAAGTTGATTTTGATTATGGTGTTTTACCACAACAATAGAAATCCTAACAAAGACAGTCATCTAAAGACATAAAATAAACATACTTAATTTTTTTCAAATTGCTAATTTTGTATAATGGAGAATAATGAGCTGTTGGAAAGAAAAGTTTTTTTTTTCAAATTTTAAGAAAAATCTCATGCACGGGGCTTATATATATCTATTGTATTTATAAAAGCTTTAACAATTGCGTCATACAATGACAGTATTTTTCTGATGTTTCTCTGTGTTAGATCAAATTCCTCTAAGTGTCTGTTGTACTCCGAGTGAATCATTTGGGTTTTTATTACTTGTTTTCTGATATTAAGACATTCTACAATAGGCAAATTATAGCCACTATTATGAGCTATTAAAGCCTAAATTCAAGGCCAAGTACATATTTACTCAAGCATTGTCTGAGACTTTTACTAATTATATGTTTTCATGTCTATTCCTTAACTGCCTCTGGCCTCACTTCTCAACCTGTAAAATAAAATAAACAGTAACACTCTCCTGGGCTTAATGATATAGTAAGTGGCTTAATAATGTAATTGGCCAGTGCATTTTAAGTACTCAGTGTACATTCCATCTTTTTCTTTTCTCTCTATACTATTTTTTTGCCACTTTCTCCTCAGATGCTTCCAGATTAGACAATTATCTGGGTTTTTTCTCTCACATTAAAGAACTCTCAAGTGGAAAAATCAGTAGCATTTAACTCATCCTCCCCAAAATTTTTGTTTAATTGGTACATTTTAACAGTAACCTTTTTAAAACAGTGTCCATGTGACTATTGTCAATTCTTTATTAAAAAGAAAAAAAACACAAGGAAAATTTACTTTAATATGAAAGATAGTAAAACTATAAGTAGGAAATGCTGGGTATTCTCAAATCTCATAGGAAATAGGGAGCTAGACTGTAGATTTTTATGACAGAAGGCCTGGAAACCCTAAACTGATCATAACTGTCAGTTTTGCTGATTTTCCAGTTAGCACTTTCAATTCATTTTATCTTTAACCTATATTTTAATCTGTGTTGACCAAAACCTCTAAATTCTCACAACTGAGCCAGAAAGATAGTACTAATTACAGATGAATGAGCCTCTTTCCAAAATAGTTTAGGATAGAAACATTTATTATTTCACAGTAAAACTTCAGTCTCTATCTACCAATTAGGTCTCTTGCCTCAAGGCTCTTAAAGCACAATATCAACATATTTCAGCTTTGAACCATTTTTAAAGCCCATGATGTATTCTCTGAGTTAGTGTTTTAAGCTTTTTTTTTTTTTAATACGGAAGTGTTTCAAACTTAGAGACTATGAAAAACTATTGCTAACATCTATAGTATTTTTCTTTACTTCATTTCTTACCTTCTTAATATAATTAGAATAATTCTACCCAAGTAGAATTTTATTAGAATTGTACTTTCCTTCTTATCTTCTAAAGATAACAATGAATAACCAAAGAAATAGCTATAAATTAGAATCTAGTAGGGTAAAAGAAAAATTAAGTGGCCTGGTTAATCCAACTGACTAGTCTGTGAGTTCATGCAGAATTAAGAACTGGCTGTAAAAATCTCATTGAAGAAATGCAATCACTTAATTTCTTTGAATGGATGTTTAATTTATAATTTCCTCATTAAATTGAATTTCTTCATTAAATTGAATTCCAGAATCCTGCTGGTTCCATGACTCATCTTTGTATCTGATACACAGCATATCTTAGATGCCTTCTAAATTTAGGAAGGAAGAACAGTTACTAGAAAAACCAATGTCTCTATCTTCTTGACAAACAAGTAGATTTTTTTTTAGAAAGAAATGGATTCTAAAGTAATCCTCACAAAGTTCTCAAATGAAAAAAAAATATAACATCTGTTTCTGCTTTGAACTCACTAAAGGTAATTCTGACAGTGAATCTTACAATTTCATTTTCATTCTGTTTGTTGGTGCCTCTTATATATAGTGTCTAAGTAGTGCCTATGAGAGTGACTTTAAAATCACAAAAGCAATCTGGGTGTGATGATGGAAATTGGAAATTTTAGTGTTTAGGACTGCAAGATCTAGGTCATATTAGTCTATTCAGTAAAATCCTGTCCCTCCTCATTCTCCTAAGTACTGGTACTTTGATTTCATTCTGACAATAATGGTTGCTTTGAATCAGAGAATAGAGCTAGCTACCAGCTGACCAAAATTAAGCATAGAAGTTTTGGAGGACTGGGGATATATAGAAAGCTAGGAAATAGTAAGGCATGGCTTAGAGGGGATTTTAGTTTATTTTGATGGAGGAAAAAGCAACAGAAATAGGAGGTCACTGGTCATTTTTCTGTGGCTTCTCATATTGCTGTAATTCTTACCCTGATATCTGACTCTCAAGTTTAATTGTTAAAGAATAATTAGATAAACACATACCTATCAAGCAAAAAGCACAAGAACAACAGATATTATTTTGTTTTGAGACTATATAGGGTATCCTTATCCTTGTTTCATAGTCCAGGCTGGCCTTGGATTCATGATCCTGTTGCCTCAGCCTCCCATGTACTAGGACTACAGGTTTACATACATACCTTGTACTGTATGTTGGGTATAGACAGAAGAATATATGGAGTCCAGATCTATCTAAAGGGATAAATTTAAAAAATATTCTACTTACTTAACTATTTCAAAAGACATGCTAGTTTAATTTAGTATGTCCACTTAGAACAGCAAGCAAAAAAACTATCAAAATTTGAAAATATATCAATGCAAGATTCCATGATCACATGTGAAAATCTCACAATTTCAGCCGAAAAAAAGATTAGAAAATTTAGTTTAATTTTTGATATCCAGGAAAATATTTTGGCTATGACATGAAAGGAACAATTAAAAGTAAAGTAGTACCCAAAGCATAGCCTGTGGCAAGCTTCGTTCTCACATATAAACATCTTTTTTCTTAATCTGTTTTATCTTCTCATCAAACATGTCCTGAAGGTTTAAATAAAGGATTTAGCATGATACAATATACTTCAGCCATCATGATGGTTTCACTAGTTCAATAAATATAATATGGAAAAAATGAATAAATGAATCTACAATGGACACCACCCTTCAAAAACAATGGTGATTAAAACTATTTACAAATATATTTGTAACTATTATTTATTGGCAATGACATCAGCATAAAATAAATCATTTTTGGTCTAGGAGCTTATTACGTTTTTGTAATAAAATCAACTTTATGCATGTCAATGCACATATGCACATATATACACACATTCTATTGAATATTTCTTCCTAAGTTTTTTAATTGGATATATCTATGTATTTAAATAAACTTTTACAGTTGAGTCCTTCAATGATAGTTTTACTGATTCTTTTCTTCTGACTTCATTGATTCTAACAGCTTTCCAAATATATATAGTGATGTGGGATATCTTTCTGTATGCTGTGAATTATCACTGGATAATAAACGAATTGTTTTGGCCTGTGGCAAGGCATCTTAAAGGCAGGTGGGAAATCCAAGCACAGATAAAGGAAAAGGAAGGTGAAGTGAGATAGATGCAATCTAGCTCCCAAGAAATAAGATATAATTGAGTATAGGTAAACCCCTAGCCACATAGCAAAACAGATTAATAGAAATTGGTTGAGTTAAGACGTAAGAGCTAGCAAACAAGAAACCAGAGCCATAGGCTGAACAGTTTGTAATTAATATAAGACTTTGTGTTATTATTTGGGTCTGATGGTCTGAATTGCAGGGCTAATCCAGATCAGAAACTTGTGACTGCAAATGACATCTGAATGTGGGGCATGTATAACCATGTAAAACCAGAGGAAGCTTAAGAAGGGTTCTAGAGCACATAAATGGAGCCAAAAACAGTTTCCAAGTTGTATACTTTAAGATACAAAATGGCTGGTTTGCTTCCTGAGCTGCAACATGACATGTTCTCCCAGTTTCACAGAAGTCTTGGTACAAGCACAAGCTGCTTATGACAGATTTAAATTACTGCTCTTATAGACAAAAAGGGAACAGAGTCCAAGATGGCTTCTTAGTAGCAGCATTTTCTTGGGTTAACTCTGTTTTCTGTTGGCAAGCAGAGGTGTGGCTTTTGAAGGGAGACTTCAAGACTCACCCTTAGGGGTAAAAAAAAAAAAAAAACAAACCCTGCACAAAGCTTACTGAAGATGTTTTGCTACCAACCACTTAAATAAGGTTTATGATAAGCGGGTGGTGGTACTTTACTTTGTGACAGTGTGGACCCTAAAATTCACCAGAGTTGGAGTAGTAAAAATGGTTCCTCCCAGTACCTCTGCCAAGTGGCCATAGCCAGACTTTATTCCCAGCCACACCTTAGCAGGTTAAATGTGTGATCAGAAACAAACAAACAAACAAAAAAAAAAACAATTAGAGACATACAGTAAAGACAGTTTAAAAAAACACCTCAAAGCAGTTTACAGTGTGTTTAAAAATTTATGTTGGCTTGGTGGAGAAAAGTAAAAAGAAAATAATAAAGTCATTAAAAATTGAGTAAAAAAAATAAGCCATGAAAAGATGAAAAACACACAGAGTCTGGATACTTTATATTATGTTGTCTTTGAATTGTATGACTGCTGAGGAAGGCACAAGAACTGCTAAGAAACATTTGATTATAAATGCTACTGGATTAACCCAACCTATACATTTTGTGAGGGACTTGACTTTAAAATTAAAATTAAAAGATATGCTAGTTCGGAGAAGAGATTTTCTTTTTATTTCCACAGAAAATGAGAGGTTGTGGATTTATCCTGGGTTAAAGAAGATAATGTGTAATCAAGGAAGATCCCCTGAAAGTTCACTGATAGGAAGAGATGGCCACATCAGCTTCAAGACTCCTGACTAAGACTATCCAGTCCCATAAGATTGCCAGCACTCCCAATAAGTAGGAAATAGTAATGGAAAGCTACACCCAAATTATCAAAATATTATTTATAAATGTTTGTTTTCATTATAAATTGTCATGGTCATAGTCAACCTCCTTCCAGAAAAGAATGTGTGATATGATATAGAAATAATAAAAAGGGTAGACTATTGAATCTACTTTGATCTTCAAACATCTGTTAGTCTCAAGATACTTTACATTTGTATGATTTTTGATTTATTGATACAATTTAAGGTTAATTTTGTTATACTATATGTGTATTTATACTTGTATTTAAGAAATAATGCTTATGAAATTTTTTAAATAGTAATGTATATTTAAGAAATAAAAATTAGTAATTAGTTATCTACAATGAACTTATATTAGATATTTTAGATATATAAAGATATATTTCAGTTAGATAGGTAATCTTCACACACCTTAAAGTCCTACAGAATATTTCATTTAAAATATTTAAAAAACTTAGACTTCTGGGTATTGAGACATGGCACGTCTTCTCCTGGTAGCACCAATCTAATTCAAGAGGACAATGGCCATCAAAGAAATTCCACGTAGAGTTTACCTTCTTTGTGGCAATGGCTAGGCAAGAAATTGTTCCTGCCTTGACTGCTTGACAGTATGCTGTATAAACTGGATATGCAGGACCCATGGGAGAATGACCTCTATAACTTTGTCAGAACAAACCAAGATGGTCCTTCAGGTTCCTGCTTCTCAGAAGAGCCTGTCAGACATTCTGTAGGATACAGGGAGAAGCAACTGATGAACTATGCCAGAACGGGCATAGTGGTCCTTCAGATTTCCTGTTTCACTGAAAGGTATGGCAGAGATACTAGGTCTGTATGCTTAAGATGGATGCCTCGCAATGTTTTAGAGAAACTTTGGGTGACCATCCAGATATCCAGATGTTTCTTTCTTTTCCAGAATTTGGAAGTTACTTGCAATGCATTTCCTGTCCACTCAGTTAATATCATATCCTTCTGTGGTCCTTGATGGAGTTGAATATTAGATAGTTATAGTTTTTTTAAATTAGATATGAAACTTTAGTTTCACAAAGATAAGGTATATGATAGAATTTTTTAAATTTTTGTAAATAAAAATAGACTAGATATTGTAACTGCAATTCTTACTTGATAGCTGTTTGATTATATGTAATTTTGCTATGTTAAATATCCCCAAAACAAGAGAATTCAATTTATAAAGGAAACTAATTGGATCTTTCCTCGTGTAGTACAGGATGAACCAATTTCTGGAGCCCCTATATTTTATACAGATGCAAACAATTTAGGGAAGGCTGACTACAAGTCTGAAAACCTAACTAAAGTGGCTCAGAGCCCTTATAACTCTGTTCAAAAGTCAGAACTATATGCGATTATTATGGTGTTGTTGGATTTCACAGAGCCTCTTAACTTAATTACTGACTCTCAATACGCAGAAAGAGTTGTTTCACATATTGAAACTGCTGACTTCATTCACGATGATACAGACTTGACCTTACTATTCATACAACTACAAGATATCATCAGAGGTAGGATACATCCTATGTACATAACACATATCAGGGCACACACGGGCCTCCCAGGCCCTCTAGCGCAGGGTAATGAGAAAATAGATTGGTTGCTAATAGGAAGCGTGCTAAAGGCCACAGAATTTCATGAAAAACATCATGTTAACAGCAAAGGGCTGAAGAAGAGTTTTCCCATCACTTGGATTGAAGCAAAAGAAATAGTAAAAAAATGTAACACTTGCTCTTTCTATAACCAACCATCTTTACCTGCAGGAACTAATCCTAAGGGTACACACGGAAATGAGATATGGCAAATGGATGTGTTTCACTTTCCAGAATTCGGAAAGATGAAATATGTACATCATACTATTGACACCTATTCTGGAATGCAATGGGCGACTGCCCTGAGTTCTGAAAATGCTGATGCTGTACTTACTCACCGTTTGGAAGCCATGGCCATAATGGGAATTCCCACTCAGATTAAGACTGACAATGCTCCAGCTTACGTCTCCTGAAAAATGAAGATAATTTTTGCATACTATGATATAAAGCATATTACAGGGATACCACACAATCCTACAGGACAGGCAGTTGTGGAGAGATCTCACCACACATTAAAAGAGATGCTTTATGAACAAAAGAAAGAAATGAAAAAACCCAGAGAGAGGATGCACAGTGCCTTATTGACTTTAAATTTTCTTAACGCTGATGAAAAGGGAACATCAGCTGCTGAGAGACATTGGGTAGTAGAGAAATCTTCTGAGTTAAATCAACCTATTTACTTCAAAGATGTGTTGACTTCCGAATGGAAGCCAGGGTATGTGCTTCGATGGGGTAGGGGTTTTGCTCTTGTTTCAACAGGGACAGAAAAGATATGGGTACCGACAAAACTAATAAAAGTCCGCTTCGAAAAGGAGTCTCTTCCTGAACAAGAAAAGTAACTGCTCATCCTTGACATGACAAATGGATGCATGGTAAGGAAAACACACTTAACAAACCTGGGGCAGGGTCTCTCAGTTTTGTCTTTACAGGAAAATAGATACAACTATTTTTACGGCATTGACTAAACATTAAATAATTACTCACCTGCAATAGAAGACAGACTGATGATTAAGGAATGTACAAGATGGACTACGAGACCAACTGATACACATATGCACTACTGGGTAATTTCTCAATTTTTACTGCTTTACATCTTGCACCTACACCTCAAAAAAATAAAAAAAAATAAAAAATAAAAAAGTGGTCCTGATTTGACTATTAATAAGGCTGGATTTGGATTGGGAACTTGTGGCTTTCTCCCTCTCTAAACCCAAACATATTGGTAAAGAAATATGAAAAATTCTGTCTCACATCATAAAAGCCACCTGGTGTGAGACAGAAGGCAAAATATTTAGGGACCAATATTATTGTGACTTCATCTTAAACCTTGTTCCTCCCTGTTTCTGTACCTCTCAAACATCTCATTCTGTTTGCTTCCAGTCTCCTAAAGTCATGAAAGATATAAATATCTTTTGAATATCGACAATGCTTAAGTTTTCCACTGTAAATAACATTTCCTCCTATCAGCTATCTACAAAGAATCTGGAACTGAGATGGGGCCTCCACCGGAACAACTCCTGCTAGTGAAACAAAAATAAAATAAATGAAGCAGCCCAAGGAGCAACATGTAAGGAGCACGGGTGAGCCACGGGCCACGTGGCCAACAGATTAATAGAAATGGGTTGATTTAAGATGTAAGAGCTAGCTAGCAATGTGCCTGAGCCATAGGCCAAACAGCATGAAGTTAATAGAAGCGTCTGAGTCGTTTCTGGGGACCCTGGCGGCGGTGGGTGGCTAAGCGGTCTCGGGCGGCAGGTCTGTGGGTCTCAGATCTCTGGCTGCCCGGGACCCGAGAACCCACTACAACAGACTTGCTTCAAAATTATTATGGCAATGCTACTAAAAATAGCAGAGAAGATACATACATAAAGTTGCAAAAACATGGCTACCTAAACAAGACCAGAAGAAGGATGACACAATATACAAACAAACCTGGAAGTAAGGAAGCCCATTAGATATCAACCCTACACAAAGAACTACAGGAAACTAAGGAATGCTGAGAATGGCAGAGATAGCCTTCCCTAGGAAAGAACAAATTAGTTGGTGATCCAATACCAAGCGATAATTTCTGAAAACATAAAAATACAAGTAAAATATTGTGGAGCAAGCCTATAAGTATTTTCATATTTAGAAATTAACACACATATGAAACAATAATTGAGAAAAAGCAAATCATGAATTTTAAAGAGAGTAAGAGGAGCATGGAGGTTGGAGAGAGGAAAAAGAAAAGGATAATGAAATATAATTAAATCTCAGAAATAAAAAAAATAATGAAAAGTCAGAGAAATGGTTTATGGGCTCAGTAATGAGGAATAAATAAATGAACTGTAGTCTATTAAGACATTGAATTTTATGTAATGATGGGAAAGAATAGATCTAAAATAAAAAGCAGACAGAATGCATGGCATATTATTGCAATGATATGAAATTCTCAAACTCATTTGTATTATTAGCAAGTTCATAGTGGCTTTCTTTGGTAAGGTTAGTGACAGGAAGGGGTCATAAGGCAACTGCTGATGTGCTTGGAACTACCTCTTAATATCAGTGCAATATACAGAGTCTGAGTTAGTTTGGAAATAATGTATGCTGTTCATTTAATAACATACTTGTGACATGTGCTTTTTTATATGCATGTTGTATTTCAAAGAAAATATTTTCTAAATGACACTAACCCTTGAAAACTGGTAAGCTATCCTGAAATTAACATGATCCCTAAATTTGCTCTAGGTTTAATTGTTATTGTTCTTACTATTGTTTCTGTTTAATTCCATTCCAGTATGAGATGCAAATGGCTGCTGCACCATGTTCATTTTGAAATTATGAAAACAATTAGATACTGCAGTTTAATTTTCACAGCAATTCTTACTTTCGTGTCTTAACATTTTCCACTTATTGTTCAAGAATAACAAGCTCTTGCATAAGCAATATTGTTATTATCAATCAGTGATGTACAAACTGTCAAAATGAAGCAAAATTCATGTGAGTTTGTAACTTTGACAAATGCCATCACAGCTCAGCACCCTGCTAATCATAGTTATGGATGCTGCATCAGGAAATAGTCCTTGAAAATTTAATTAAATCCTATTATGTAGTCTAAAATGAATGTAAAGGGCAAGGCAGGAGATGTTAACAAAAAGGAGATGATGGAACAGCAGCCTATTGAGTTGAAGTGATATCTTGTCATGTAAACACAAAGATAATTAAATTCACAGAAGATACTAAATTGGAAGGTGCTGACTTGACCACCAAACATAGAGAAACCATTCTTTTTGGACTTGGAAAGTTTCAAGTCAGGGCAAGAAATAAAATTAAATTCAACCAGGGAAAAGTAGAAGCTGCTGTGCCTGGGGAAAGTAATCTGAAACACAAATATTCTATGTGAGAGAGAAGCTGAAAAGACCAGTATCCCAAGAGAGATTGAGGAGACAAGAAGCATAAAAAATTATCCACCAGAAGCTGATAGGACTGGGAGGAAAGGACAATGACTGTTCTCAGCTCTTAGGAGTCATTTCTCTTTTCCCTCTGAGTTACTGTCGAAATTATTTCAAGGTCAACAGAAATTTGGTAAGGTAGAAGTGTCATAAATGTGGAATGACATAAGGTAGGAGGCAGTCATATATATGATCCTTAGGACAATCAAATTTCTCCTTCAATAATTATATGCAAATGTCCATTTTTGTGTATCTGTTACTGTTTGTGTTTGTGCATGTTTATGCATTCCTATTGTATCACTGAGCCAGTTGATGGATTTATTTGTGAATCCTGAACTGTGGTTTGTCTTGTCCCACTTTGACCTCTAGCTCACCAAGTATGAAAGCTAGTCTCAGATACTCTGAACCTTGCCCTTTGTCTATTCTCTTTTGGTTGTTGCATTTACTGGAACTGTGCATAAGCTATTTCTGAATGCATGCTGTATATTTTATAAATAATTCATAGGATCTATTACATGCTGTGTTTTGTGTTAAGAAATATTTTATTTGCTGATAGAAACTCCAGTACTAGAAAGATGTCAATAAAATAAAGGCAAGCAAATTTTAGAGAAATAACACTGAATTACTATGATTCTAGTATACTTTTATATAGGTATATAGGCTAATCCCTGATATCCCCACTCTGATCAATTATATAATTTTGGTACACTTATACTAAATCCATTTTCTGCTGAAAGATGAATTAATTTTTGAAATTTATAATGAACACTTGTAGAGTACTATGTAAAAATACAAATATTATTATTCACCCAAAAAAGATTTATTTGCAGTATGCTAAACACACACACACACACACACACACACACACACACACACACACACACACACACACACACACACATTTTTCTTTTAGGAACAATTTTGGCCATACCTTAACAGAAAGACTCAAGATGGTTTGGCCATTACACAGCTTGTGTAGTATCTTGGTTGAATTCCTTCAAATATATCCTGAGATGAGAACTTGGATGTAGACAATCTGCCTGGCAAGTTGATCCCTGAAAGCATAGGAAATATGAGTGCATTTTGGAAGAATCATATTTGTGAGCAACTGGACCTTTGACTACCCTGAGGATTCCTCTCAATGTTGTCAGACTACACTGATAAACTGTGTAACATGCTTAGATCTGGCTGACATCTCCAGAAAATGCGTGTGTGGGTGTTCATTTACACACAATTCCTCATAGGTAATGTTGGCTTTATTTTATTCTTATTGGTAAGCAAGACAAAACAAACACAAGAATTCAGGTGTGAAACAATCAGAACTATAATTTTTCCTCAGGAGGGAAAATCCCTATGTTCATACATACTTGGTTTGTTCAACAAAATGGCAGCTCTAGGGAGAGGCTAGAATTGATGACTCAGAAATTGTGTAAAGTATGACATCCAATTGCAATAGCTGTCTCATTTCTGTATATGTTTGGCATTGATGCATACAAAGTGTTGGAGCCTTAGTGAAATACCAGTGAAAGTAATAGGTACAATATTTAGAGGAATCATATGCCAGGAATTGTAGCAGGTTTTTGTCAAATATGATTGAAAGAGAACTTGACAATTATAAAGCAAGGTGCTAGACAATTCTGTCTCAAAGTCAAGATTCCTCCACCTAAAACAGGCCAACTGTGATATGTTTCATGTTCAAGAGTTTTACAGGTCTAAACAAGTTAGGGGTTTGGGACAGCAAAGCAGCTTCATTTTCCACATTGGAAAAATAAAAAATTAAGGCCTATTAACCAAAGAAAACTTCAGGGATCTTTGGCCATTAAACATCGCCTCATGGCAAACTCCATTTCATCTAAGACTAGAGAAAATTATCTACATATACATTCATGTCTGAAGTGTATCTAAGAATATAGGTAGAAGCTGGAAGCAGAGAAACATAACAGTGTTTGTCATCTGTCTTCAAAACAAATTCTTGAGAGATTTTTTTGGAGGTTCTAGAAGGGGATCACAGCTATTCATATACCTTTGACCAAGTCAAGTCCTCTATTTGGGGAATGTTGTCTTCTTCAACCTAGTGATCTAGTATGAAGCTTCAGGAGGGAATCATATGGAATGATGAGGGAGGAAGAGAGCACATTTGTAGCCAGCCAGATCAGCCTAATCTACCTTGGCCACCAATGGGGTGACAGATGTCACAGCCAACTCACCCTCATATCCATGCAAAACAAATTCTTAACATCTTTCATACTTTTCTAGTTGGGACTTATGCACATATATTTCTATGAACAAAATGTTCATATCCTTGTCAACTTCTACTTAAGTGATGTGTTAAGCTTTCAGAATACCTATTATTCTCTTTTTATGAGTAAAGAAAGGATTGTACAGAATAATAATTATGAAATATAATTTTGCAATACTATTATATGTATATAATTAGTAAGTCATAAGTGTACTATGTACTGCCTTATATGTGTGGTTTTTACTATGTATTCACCATATTAATAAGTTCATTGATTTTTTGACCAGTCATGTTTGATTTTGTCTTAGGTTTCTGGGCTATCCTATCTCTGTTTTCTAGCCATGGTAGCAGTGCCAGTAATCAGCTCTCTCTCAAGAATTGGGCCTCAATTTGGATCAGTCACTGGTTGCTCACTCCCACAAGTTATGTGCCACCTTTACCCCAGTATACCTTGCAGGCAGGACAAAATTGTAGATTGAATGTTTTGAGGCTGGGTTGATGTCTCAGTCCTACTGCTGAGAACCTTGTCTGGTTACAGATGAAGGAAAGTGTAGACTCCAAATCCCCTTTTTCTAGAATACTAGGGTCACTCTCAAAGATTCCAGGGAGTTTCTTCTGCTCTAGGTTTCTATGTCAACCCCCATATGACCCTTAATTTCAGTAATCTTTCTCAGTACTCCTTTTCTTCATCCCTTTCTCACTCATATGATCCCCCTGTTCCCCTTCCCACCTATCCCAATCCACCTGAAAAATCTATTCTATTTCCTGATGTGGGAATTTTTTTCTGTATATTGTGAATAAAGGACTATTTTGGCCCATGACAGGCACCATAGCACTAGACAGGAAACTGGAACATAAGTAAGAGAAGGAGGGTGGAGTCAGAGAGAGCCACCCAAGGAAGCAACATGTAAAGAAACAGGTGAGCTATGGGCCACATGGCAGATCAAATTAACGTAAATGGGTTGAATTAAGATGAAAGAGCTAGCTAGCAATATGCCTGAGATATAGGCCAAACAGCATGAAATTAATATAAGCATCTATGTGTTTCTTTGGGACTTTTGGAGTGCTGGTCCATATAAGCGGCTGTGAGCAGGTCTGAACCATAGGACTAGTCAGGCCAGAAACCTGTTATAATTTCTTCTTCCCAGGGACATCTATGCACACACACCCTCACCCCTTGAGTCCTCCTCTTGTGTTTATAGATGGTAGCATTATTATCCTTTATTTAACAGCTAATGTCAACTTAAAAGTGAATACATATCATGTTTGTTTTTATGGATCTGTGTTGCTTCACTCAGGATGGTCTTTTCTAGTTCCATCTATTTGCCTCCAAATGTTATGATGTCATTGTTTTTATCAGTTGGTAATGACAGTCTGCTATACTAATAGATCTGTGCCTAGCCCAATGGTCATCAGAGAGACTTCATCAAGAAACTATTGAGAGCAAATACAGAGATCCAAAGCCAAACATTAGGCAGAAGTCAGTAACCTGGTGGAAGAGGGAAAATAAATATTTTAGGCACCAGAGGGGTTGAAGACACCATAGGAATATGACCCATAGGATCAACTAATGAGGGCTCACTGAAGCTTACAAGGGTCCACAAACATGGACCTTGTAATGGTCTGAGCAAGATCCTCTGCATATATGTTATGGACATGTAGCTTGGTGTTCTTGTGGGACTCTTAATGAAGGTGTCTCTGACTCATCTGCCTGCACTTGGGACCCCTTTCCTCCTTCTGGGTTGCCTTATCAAGTCTCAATATGAGGATTTGTGCCTAGTGTAGTGGGATTCAGGTGTTAGTTGGCAAAGCCTCAAGGCATGTCTCTGAAGTACTGGGAGCCTGAATGGGGCGTGACCAGACCCCATTGAGACATGAGGACATTGACCTTCCTTCCTGTTTGTTCCTGTGTTCTCCAGAGCCGATAAGGCCTTGCATTGTGGGACATTTCCACTCTCCAAGAATTGTTTTAAGGTTAAATTTGTATCAGTGAGTGTTTATATAACTCTTTAATAAATATCAATCTTTTATATGATATATTGCTAGTGAATTTTCTACAATAGCCTAGTCTTTATCGTAACTTGTTATATCATTTTCAGTTAAGATCCCTTGGAGGTCTGCCTTCTTAGGGGAGTGATAGAGGAGTGGGTCTTGGAGAAAGAGACTCGAAGGAATGAAGGGAGGGAAATGGTGCCTGGGTAGGATATAATATATGAGAAAAGAATGAAAAATCTTAAAACATATTTTTTAAAAGTGTTTTGAAGAAAATTCAATGTCTTTCCTTTTTCTTTTTATGATTTAAAAACATCTTTTCAATTTTTTTGCAAATTTTGTACAATGCAATTTGACAGTATTCATTATCTACTCCTCCATTAGTTCTTCTGAGACAGATTGATTTTCACCCCTATACTCCCTCAGCTTCATGTCCCTTTTTCATTTTAATGACACATGGACTCTAATTTGTGCAGATCATCTATATTTCTTGGTGTAGGGCCACTGGAACATAGGTTGACCTACACACATCCTTAAAGAAAACTGTTTTTTTTCTCCTCCAGAAGCCATACAGTGTCCATAATTTCTCAGTTAGGACTTGGGGCTCTTAAACACATCTTCCCTCCATGCTGAAGAATTGATTGACTTGATATTGGACAGGAAAGTGGAGGTAACCTCAGATGCTATAAGTCTATATGTACTGTAGCCCATTTTTATTAATTGTTTAAGGCAAATTTTGCTATATAAGTCAGGCTAGCCTCAAGCTCGTTATCATCCTGCCTTGGTCTCCTAGAGAGTGAAGGGATTAAACGTGTACACGTTTATACTTAGCTTCTAATGTATTTTCCTTTTTTCTGAACAAAGTAAAATCTTATTTATTTAACACCACTACCAAGTTTACCCTTCCTCCTCTCCTCCAAGTCTCTTTCTATCCCCCTCTCCCATCTACTCCTCTATTTCTCTTTAGAAAACAGCAGGCCTTACATAGATATCAACCAGCTATGACATATAAAGTTGCAGAGAGACTGAATCCCTCCTCTCCTATTAAGGCTCATGAGGTAACACAGTAGGAGGAAAGGGTCCAAAAAGCAGGCAACAGAATCAGAGACAGCCCCTCCCACTTGTTCCAACAAGAACACCAAATTACACAACTGTACCATACTTTCAGAAGGCCTCTCAGTCAGTCATATGCAGGCTTCCTGGTTGTTGGTTCAGTCTCTGTGAGCCACTATGAATCCAAGTTAGTTGATCCTGTGGGCTTTCTTGTGGTGTTCTGATTCCTCTGGCTTCTACAATTCTTTATCCCTTATTTCCACAGGATTCCCCAATTCCACCTAATATTGGCTGTAGGTCTCTGAATCTGTTTCTATCAGTTGCTGGATAAAGTCTCTGTGATAATGGTTGGGATAAGTATATGGGATAAATCTATGAGTATAGAAGAATATTGTTAGGAATCACTACATTGACTTTTTTGTCAGTCAGGTTTGATTCTATTGTAGGTCTCTTGGTGATCCAGTTCTTGATTCCTGGCCTCCAGATAGTGTCAGGGGTAGGCCCCTTCCATGTAATAGGTTTGAAGCTAGGCCAGTCATAGGTTGTCTGCTTCCACAAGTTCTGCACCATCTTTATCCCTGCACATCTTTTAGGTAGGACAAATTGTAGGTTGAAGGTTTTGTGACTGGATTGGTGTCCCAGTTCCTCTACACAAAGTTTTGCTTTATTACAAAAGATGGCCAGTTCAGGCTCCACAACCCACATTCCTAGGAGTCTTAGCTAGTGTCACCTTCATAGACCCTTGGGAGTTTCTATTGCACTAGGTTTCTAGCTTATCTTAAAGATGCCTTCAGGTTCCAGTTGTCTCTCCCTATGTTCTCTTCCTTCATCCCTCCATCCTACCCCATCTGATCTCTCCTGTTCCCTTCCCCATCTCCATTCAAACTTTCTACCGCCATCCATTTTGAGATTCCTTTATCCCCACTTGAGCCCTCCTTGTTACTTAGTATCTCTGGATCTGTGGGTTATCTTTTACTTTATGGCTACTAACCACTTTTTAGTATCTACCATGCTTGTTTTTCAGGGTCTGGGTTACCTCACCCAGGGTTATGTTTTCTAGTTTGATCCATTTGCTTGTAAATTTCTTAATATAATTACAACCTAACTGCTAAGTTTAGCAATTGGGAGAGAAACTCTACCTGTAATTGAAAAAGAGAGATTTTTGTAATATGAGCATTTACTTCTAACATTCATCTCCCTCAGTAAAGAGGATCAACTAATTCTTACTGCCAATCTAAGGAGATGTGCTTTCTCTAGAATGAACTCATGGTTCTTCCAAAAATACTGTAAATTATGTGTAAGATGAACCATTTAGTAGTAAGCACTTGAATAATGCCTGGTAAACAACAGGAATCTCTTAGTACATTATGTACCTTCCCATGTTTATTCCCACAAAAATCTGTGGAATAGGCACTACAATGACTAGGAAACAGACACTGTTTTGAGACTTTGTTCTTGAATGTGCTACTCTAGCCTGCTTTGCAATTTTATTCAGGTCCATAGAGACCAAAATAAAATGAACCCCGAGAGAAACATATAATAAGCACATTGTGCATATTGTAAGGCTTATTCATCTTTATATTTTCTTTTCCCACTTGAGCAAGTTGCTTCCATTTTTCCCCTGTTCTGTAGCATTTTCACAATGCTCAGAAGAGCTTAAAAAAGCAACAGAAGGTGATTGTACTCTTTTCTAACTGGAACTCATCATTGCTAGTGTGACAGTGATGATCAGCCCTTGTAGCAGAGCCTGCTTAACATGCATCCACCTGAATATATGTGGAAACAATGGACACACCTGTCAGCAGCTATTTCAGTGAAGCTTTATGCTATTCACTTAGTGCCCAGAAACATGTAGCTGAAATGTGTTGTTCCAACAGCTTCTTTCTAGTGAAAATGGCAAGCACATCGATGGCAACTTTCATAAGATTTGTATTCATTCAACCAGTCAGGTTTACAGTTACATGCAGAATCATGCTGAAAAATAATGAACAAGTTTCTTAATTTGCTGGTGAGGAAGAAAATATTTTTCATATTTTTTTGCAGTGGAAAAAATGGGTTATTTTCAAATTTTGATCTGTTTGGTTCATGGTATACAAATCATAAAAATCTATCTGAAAGTATGAAAGGATGAGCAATTGGGCATTCTCTCTTTTCTTTGTCACATGTTCATTGAATAAAAACCACTTTGAATACTGAATTTAGATTTTGACTTTTTTCCCTATTATGGGAATTGGTATATTAATTTAAGTATTTCAACTAACATACTTTTTAGAGAAAACAAACTTTTTAATTTTTTTCTTTGGAATGTATATAAGATTGACACAAAATTTACAGTAAGTGCTAAAAGGCCAGTGTGGTGGTTTGCATGAAAATGACTCCCATAGGCTTACAGGGAATGGTACTATTTGAAGGTGTGTCCTTGTTGGATTAGCTATGGTCTTGTTGGAGGAAGTGTGTTTCTGGGGTTGGGCTTTGAGGATTCAAATGCTCAAGCCTGGCCCAGTTTTCCCCCACCACTTGCCTGCCAGTCCAGATATAGAACTACCAACTCCTCCAGCACCATATCAGCCTGAATCCCATCATATTTTCTGCTATGACAATAATGAACTAAACTTCCAAACTGGAAGCCAGCCCCTGTTAATGTTTTCCTTTATAAGAGTTGCTGTGGTCATGGTGTCTCCTCTCAGCAATAAAAACTATAAGTGAGACAGCCAGAAATCATATTTTAGTGACTTCTTGAGTTTTTATGTAAATATGCATATCTTTCCAAGAAAAAAAATATTTTCTTGGATGCTTCTGAAGATTAGCAGTAACATTCACTTTCAAAATGTAATTACAAATTAGAAAATGTAAAAATTGGTGTCTTAGTTACTGCTCTATTGCTGTGAGGAGACATCGTGAACAAGGCAATGTGTAAGAAAGAAGCACTTAATTGGAGGTTTAGTCCATTACCATCATGATAGAAACCACATATGTATGGTGCTGGAGCAGCAGCTGAGAGCTTTAAATCCTGATCCACAGGCACTGGGGATGGAAACTAGACCTGGTGTGGACTTCTGAAACCTCAGTGTTCACTTCCAGTGATATACAGCTTCTATCAAGGTCACGACTCTTAATCCTTCTCAAACAGTTCCACTCCTTGGTCACTAAGCATTCAAATATATGTGCCCATGTATTCTATTCTCACTCAAACCACCACAAATAGTAAATTAGAGGGTGGATTTGTGTAGCTGTTCTGGGTTTACTTGTTTTCTCCTAGAGCAAGTATATAGGCTTACTTATTTTAAAACAGCTAAAGATGATTTTCTTATTATAAATATATAATACTCCTGTACCATGTTCATTTACATTTTCAGCTCAGATATGACAAATATTCAACTCTTCGTTAGAACTGCTACTCATAAATTGTGTCTACTTTGGAGGATACATTTCTAAATTTCTGGAGATGCTTTTTACTGGAGAATGAAAATTAATTTAAAATATCATTTGTTATACATGGTACAAATGTTTATGAATATTCACTATAAAATTAGAGGTTATTGAAGCATTAAGATTTGAATTAGTATAGATTTTTTTTTCTTTAACCACTGAGGGTTAAAAAAAAGGCATTTTAGTATCTATGAAAGATATTTCTGGGGAAAGTTCTCTATCAAATGTGAAAAGTTTCTGATTTCTTAGAAGTAGGAAGAAATTTTCCAGGTTTGAAAAATGTTGTTCTGTAAGTTAAGGAATTTAAAGAGCCAGATGCTTTTTGGAGTCCTAATGAGGTTGATCTACTAGTATGTGAAGGGTTACTATTGGAAAAGCAGTATATTCTTTTTCTTTGTACACTCTCAGAAGTCAAAAACAGTTAAAACTTGTGTATGTTTATTTTACTCTCCCCTGTAGTAATTTTTTTGACCCATTTGGACAAGGTCAGGACCTTCTTACAGCTCCACTGTCACTTAGCTGGAAATAATGACTTAGATGTTTATGTTCATTACATGCTGTTTGGCCTGTGGCTGAGGCTTATTGCTAGCTAGCTCTCAAATCTTAACCCATTTCTGTTAATCTGTCTAGCCATATGGCTTGTGGCTTACCACTACTCTATTATACTTGCTTCTTGGGTTGCTGGATCATAGCTCCCCTGATTCTGCCCTCCTTCTTTTTTATCTATGCGTGGATTTCCCATTCTAAGCTGAGTTGCTATAGGTCAAACCAGTCCCTTTATAAACCAAAGATATTCACAGTATACAGAAAGACATCCCATATCACTTCCCTTTTTTCTATCTAATCAAAAAAGAAGGCTTCAATTTAAACATAGCAAAATTACATATAAGAAAATAACTTTCAAGCAAGAATTATAATTATAATATCTAGTTTATTTGTATTTATCAAAATTAAAGAGAATATTTTATCATGCAATAAAACTTTAAAGTTTTATTGTCTAATTTATCTTTTATTGTAACTAAGGAAGATCAACCATAACTTTTAAGTCTTCAACCATATCAAAGACCATAGAAGGATATATTATCTGAATAAACAGCTAGTATAAGTAACTTTTAAAATCTAGAAATGACAGAGATGACATCTGGCTGCCTAAACAGTCACTCAAAGTCGTCGTCATTGTTGTTGTTGTTATTTTGTAACATTAGGGCATGTACCTTTAGCCTATAGGCCTAGAATCTCTAGCATATCTTTTAGTGAAGCAGGAAATTTGAAGAACTGTTCTGCCCATTTTGGCAGTTTGCCAATTGCTTTTATTTTTGTCTTGAAGACTCTGGCCGTTTCTCTGAGAAGTAAGAAGCTGAAGGACCATTTCAGTTTGATTTGCCAAAGGTCAGAGGATCTTCTTTGTATAGTTCATACAGCATATTGCTAGGCAGTTGAGGCAAAAACAATCTTGTCCAATGGCTTATTTTTGTCATAAAGAAAGTATACTCTACATGGTCTTTCTTTGGTGAACATCATCTTTTTGAACTAGATTTGTGCTGCTAAGATTTGTCACACTGTCTAAAAAAAAGCCTAAGTTCTTAAAATATTTTAAATGCCATATTTTGTGTGTCTTTGAAGTGTCTGAAGATTACCTATCTAATTGAAATGTATCTTTGTATACTTAAAAAACCCAACTAACATGACTATAAGTTTGATTATTAATTTGAATTTTAATTGTACACTATAATTTTAAAGGAATTTCATAAATATAATACCTAAACAAGAACAGAAATATATATAGTATAAAAAGTTGACCTTAAGTTTGTATCAATAAACCAAAATCCATACCAATATAATGTTTTGAGATTAACAGCTGTTATTTGGATTAAATTAGATTCAATAATCTGTCCTTTAAAAATATTTCTATATCATATGCCCCATTTTCCATAGAAAGAGATTTACTATGGCCATTAACAATTCATAATGAAAACAAACATTTATAAATAATATTCTGGGAATTTGAGCATAGTTTTTCATTTCTACAACCTGCTGATTGGGGATGCTGACAAACTTACAGGGGCCCTGAGCCTGGATCATTTTAGTCAGCAGACTTGCAGCTGATGTGGCCATGTCTTCCTTTTAGAGGTTTTCAAACCTTATTCTCTTTAACCTGGAATAAATCAACCACATTTCATTTTCTGTGAAAATAAAAAAAAAATCTTTCTTCCCCAATTTTAAAGACTTGTCATTTACAAAATATATAGATCAATCCAGCAGCATTTATAATCAGATGTTTCTTAGCAGATTTTGCTCTAGTCTCTGCAGTCAAACAATTCAAAGACAACATAGCATACAGTATTCATACTCTGTGTATTTTCCATCATTATGTGGCTTGTTATTACTTTTACATTATTTCTTTTTAAGTAACTTTACCCCTTTCCCTTTTTCTTTTCTCTCCTAAGATGATGTATACTTTTAAACACACTATAAACCCTGTTGAGTTTTGTCTCTGAACCTGTCTTTACTGTATATCTTTCGTCTTTTTCTGGCCACACCTTTAATATGCTAAATCAAGGCTAGGCTTTGCTAGAGTGGCTTACTGGTTCCACCCAAGTCTTTAGTCTAACTTCATAGAGAGTTTAGTTTTTTAAAAGAGGTACTGGCAGGAGCCAGTACTATTTGCCACCACAATTCTAGGGAATGTTAGGGTCCACATTGTCACCAAGTAGAGAAACATCACCCACTAATCATGAACTAAATTTAAATATTTGGCAGCAGGGCCTCCTAAAAGAGCCACACAGTTTCTTGGGGTTTTTTGTTTGTTTGTTTTGTTTTTGTTTTTGTTTTTTAACCACTAATGCTGAGTCAAGAAACATCTCTTAAAGGAGCTACACCTCTGCTTACTGCCAGCAAACTGAGCTCTCTACAGAAAATGCTACCAAGAAGTTATCTTTGACTCTCTTTCCTTTTTGTCTGTATGAGCAGAAGTCATATGTAAGTTGTGTTCATTTTGAGGCTATTGTGAGATTTCAGAAACCAGCCCTGCTTCAGCTTTTAAACTGCATGCCACAAGCTTAATGTTTTGTAGTTCAAGTCAGCATACTACACCATAGTGTCTCTGTACCACAGCCTACATGAAAGACATAACTTTGAAACTGTTTTTGGCTCTCTTTTACAATCTTTTTAAAAGCTTTCTCTGCTCTGTGTAGATCGTGCCCTACAATGGAATGTAATTTGTATCTTGATTTTTCTGTCCTGGCCTAGCCCTGAGGTCCAGACCACCTCACAGTTGCTTAGTCCCAATAATCACGCTAAAACTTATATTAAAAACTGTTCAGCCTATGGCCTAGACTTCTTGTTAGCTAGCTCTTGCATTTTAACTCATTTCTATTAATCTGCATCTCCCCATGTGAGTTATGGCTGATCTGTACTTTTACATCTTGTTCTCTCAGAGACAGCTCACAATGTCTACCCCCCTTCCCCTTTATCTATGCTTGGATTTCCTGCCTGCCTATAAGCTGGCTTGCCATAGGTACAAGCTGTTTCTTTATTATACAATGGTATTTCATAGTATACAGAAAGATACCTCACATCAGACATGTTATTTTATATATATATATATATATATATATATATATATATATATATATATATATATAACTGAGTGGGCCTTAACTACAATTAAATAGTGTTGGTTACCCCCAGCATATAAGTAAATATATACCTTACTGAAACCTTTCAAATCCTAGAAATATAAACATGAAATACTAGAGCACATTTCCATGTATTAGCAGGACATCTGTGTATCATTTTTAGAATAGTATCTATTTAGATCATCTGTTTATTTTTAAATTGAGCTGTCTTTTTGCTGTTGACTTGTCTGCATTCACTAACTCTTCATCTGATACCATATTTGTACTTTCAATATATTGTATATTTGCTCTGTTGAAAAATGTCTTTATTGAGAACAAACACTTTACTTTGATGTAAACTCTCTCTCTCTCTCTCTCTCTCTCTCTCTCTCTCTCTCTCTCTCTCTGTGTGTGTGTGTGTGTGTGTGTGTGTGTGTGTGTGTGTGTGTTTGCATCCACTTCAAAAAAATCATTGCCCAGACACATGTCAAGGAACAGTACTGTCTTCTAGGATTGTTTTTTCTTTTTGCAGTTTCAGTTTTTTTCATGACATGTATCACTATATATTTCTCTCTCAAAACTATTTTTCCTACATTCTATAACTTTTGGTATACTCTTTCCAGTTGTGTCTGTCTCAGCATTGCTGGTAAAATATTTCCTGTTTGTTTCACTGTATTTTTCAGAGTTTGCTTTTTAATTTTAGTACATATATATATTTCCAACTTTGCCCTTTAATATTGATTAGTAGAAAGAATATGTGTTAATGGATTCAGATCCTTTCTAGTAGATTGCCAGATTTATTTTTTTTTAAAGACTATTTAAAAAACACGAAATACATGGTGGCACACAAGGTAGAGACAGGCAGATCTTTATGATTTCAAGGCCAGCCTAGTCTACATAGTGAGTTCCTGAAAATCTAGGCCTACCTACAGAGACATTGTCTCAAAGCACAATAAAAGTACACTGATAGAAAATATAAAAGAAACCAGATTTTAATTAGTACACAAATAAGTCTACTAAAAAATCAACTCAGTTACATATTCAAATAGCACTTGAATCTCTCCTTCACAAAGTAGAATAGAGATAAAATCTGTTGTACTATCAAGGGATGTGAGTACCCCATGGTTGCTTGACACTGAGAGATGGCCACACACAAAATCTTTCTTCCACAAATGAATAGGAAAGTTTAGGTAAAGTTGCTCCATGAAATGTTAATGGAGGAAAAACAGGTACCATCAGAAGAGTTTCAGCACTTCATTTGAATGTAGCTCTCTTTTGCTTTTTTCTTGATTTAATTTGCCTAGCTCATGAAAACTTACTTCAATCTTGTAGAGCATTTCAAAAACTTACATAAGATCAATTAGGAATCTTTCTGCTTCTGGTATCATTAAAACAACAGTGAAGTTAATACAAAGAAGCAGGCATATACAATCTATAATCTGACTTGGGAAGGCTGTATTTTATCCCAGAAGTACTAATAACTCTTCAACTACTCTTCAGATGAAGAAAAAGCAAATGCTGGAGAAAGATAAGGTACTGTGCAGAGACTGTTTAAGAATGGTGGGCCAAGTGTTTTACTATATACTGAATGAATAATTGCAATCAATAGATGTATCACACTAAAGATGGATCAACTTTATTATAATAAGTTATGGGGTCATAGGGCATGAAGTGATCTTCTCTACCTCATCCTTAGTCTTTCCACCAAACTCCTAACTACAGTTAGTGAAGCTACCATATAAAGATTAAAGCCATTTTGAAAAATGTCAGTTTGCACTTCCATTTTCTCATTTGATAGAGTATCATGGAGCTAAAATATTTGACATATTGAAATTAAGTTTTGAGAACTATCATTGCCAATGAACAACAAAATTTTAAGCATATCAAAGAACTCTTTTAAGGAGAACAGTAATATCTTTGCATGTTCTAAAGCAGTCTTCTGTAAGCTAGGATACAACCTATACAGAAATACTTATTTGGTAAATCTCCACTAGGCAGTCCCAGGGATAAAGTGATATTCTACTTTACATACTTTACATAAGTCTTATTGCTATGTTCCTAATTATATTATAAAAGTCAAGGGTCCACTTAGCTAAAATTTTATTTATTTCTACTTTAATATATTTAAAAAATATTTGTGGTTTATAAAATTTTATTTAGATCTAGGAACTTCTGACTTATAAATTCATTTTGCTCCTGTATTTTCCTAAAATTATTTGTGTCCATTCTGGACAGTAAAATCCAAGCCTATATTCTTACACATTTTCTAGTTTATACAATAAGGTATGATCCTATTGTATGAATTTTGGCTATGCTTGAGTTTTGGGAGAACAATTATTGATGATGAACATTTTATACTTGCAGGAAATCATAATAAAGTAATTTCCATGTAGTGTCAAAAAACGTTTCCTGTAATATTACAATTTTGCAACAGTTTCTTGTGGTAACTTTAGTAACATTTTATATTTCACATGAACAGGCATTCTGTAACAGCTGATAGTAGAGGTCCTAGAACTATGTGATCTTGAACAGTAAGTGTCACATCATTTTAAGCCCTAAAACATACAAGTCTCATATAAGAATGATCTCATTGTTTTCTATGCTACATAAATATGCTGATATAAAGGTTTCCTATATTAGAGATTAGTGACATCAAAAAGATGTCGGGATTCACATATATGATTGTTATGATCCACATATTTGGTAAAGTTCATGGTAACTGCTTAAATTATGTAATTAGAAGATAAGTGAATAAACAAAATGACTCCAATTTTTTCAATAATAAAAATTTAAATAAGATGTCTAAATATCAGAAGAAGCTTTATCTGTTGAATCATTTCTTCATTGGAAATAAGTTTCAATTTTTGCCATAGACCAACAAGCAAGGCTTTGAGATTATGAGCAATACCAACCTTGAATAGCACAAATATTTCTATCTCTTAGATCGAAAGTACCCTATATATTTTGGCTGAACACAGCGTAGTTTTAAATGCTCTATCTAGATTTCCCAGCTTCATTATCTTGCTTTCTCAAATCCTTATAATTATACAGAAGATATTTTTTTTATTTTAAAAATTGCATAAAACTATGCATGTAATAATTTGACCTTATTTTATTAATTAGATCTTTCCACATTAGTTAATATAATTAAAACAATACCCCCACAACATGGCAACAAGCTACCCTAATCTCAACTTTCTTCATTCATCCATAGTAAGATTTTCTTCTTATATTCTATGATATAGAGTTGAAATTAGAAATAACCATCTCAAGGTTTATGTTACAATTTTGGCTTTTACATTGTTTTCCATCAATTTTGTCATCCATAGAAGTATTGCTTTCTGTATCTGATATGGACAGAACAAGTTGAAGCAGAATAAAAAATATATAAATATATGTAAAAAAAATAAAAATAGATTCTAAATGATAATAAAAGAAGTAATTTTCCCCCTAAAGTTGGGACAAAATGCATCCAGGTTAAAAATGCCTGTCTGAAGATAAACAATGTTTTGACATTTGCTTTTTATATTTAAAAAGGAATTTACCATTATAATATGGCAGTTTTCACATACCTTCTGAGCTGGAAAAATTGAGTTGAGAAAATCCTTTCAGTGATCTAAATTATGGGAGTTAGTTCCTAGTTCTCTGGGTAGTGCTTACCAAAACTTCTTGAACCTTTACATTCCTTTGTTAAAAGAATTCCTTTCACCATTTAAAAATATTGAAAAATATGACAGAAAGAAAATTACATAAAGCATAAACATATATCTTAAGAACTTGCTTGAAAACAAACATTGCAAGTACTGCACAGGTCAAGAAACAGAAGCACATTGGAATGTACTTGTGTATTGCTTGTAGATGATAACTCACTGTCTCTATGCCTCTCACCAACAATACCAGACTAAAGTTTTCCTGTCTTTTGATATTTTTAATTGTATTCTTTATACTTTTGCAATTTATACCTTGTTTTCTTTTTAAAAATATTTTATGATTTCCAAATGCGAGGTTTTACCCAATAGGTGTTAGGATTCTGTCCTAATCCCTGAAGCCCTGGCCAATAGAAATTATCCAGGCTTTCCACCATTTTGTTCTTCCCTCCCCCCACTTTTCCAGAGGGTGTGCTGCTCAACTCTTGACCCTTTCTCTCCCCCTCTCTCTTTCTCTCTATCTATCAATCTCTTCTTCCTCTCTCCATAATAATACATTTTCTCCGTGTAGGCCAGGTCTAAATGTCTCCATGCCTGCCAGTCACCACACCTGCATGGAGCAAAGGATCGCCTATCCATTGTCATCCATCACCTTACAGGGAATACTCGTTATCATAACATATCAATAGGCATCTTGGGGGACTCTCCAAATGCTGATTATACAGCTTTCAGGAAGGTCTCCTGTGAAGGATATTGGGTCTTAAAATAAAATTTGGAGCTACCTATAAAATGCTTTATTACTTTCTCTCTTTTGAATTTTATATTACTAGAATTATATATTTTCATTTTTTTCTTTCAGTTTTCTTGTATAAATACCTTGGAATAGATGACTCAAACAGGGTCAGATGCTCAGGTATGTTTCTTTTCTTTGTCATATGTATGCTGGAAGTTAAAATTTGTCAGAATCATCCATGTGGTTATATTTGGCTACTAGATGTGATGATACATGCCAAGTGATGAGAACTGATTTTATGTGCACTTTATTAATCCTATGTTCAGTTTCCTCTGTTGGCTTGAATTTTGCCAGAGGAGGAAACTTTATCCAAGAAATTTACACAGCTATAAAGCCCCCCCCCCCATAGATACAGGAGTAGCTAAACTTTAAATATCTTTCTATCTCATTTTATTATAAAATAAGTTCCAGAATTACTTCCAGTTTAATACTATTATAACACTTCACCTACTAATCCCTTTTACATATATTCTGATGCATATCAGCATACTCAAATGAGATAGATATGTATTTCTTTCTTATTTTGTCTTACTATATTGAACAGGGTGGTTAGGAACTCATTGACATTCCTGCTGCCTCTACTTCCTGGATGCTGGAATAACAGGTATGCCCCTATAGAGTATATTGTTTGGAACAGAATCACTTCAGGCTCACTTCTAAGATATACCTTTATCTTTTATCTTCCTACAGTCAGTAATGCTTCTTTGTACTTTAGTAGTACTTCTATGCTTCTCAGATTATATTTCTTATTTGCTTGTTTACCTTTGTGTCTTTTCCTCATTAGTGTGGGCAAGAGATGCCAGGTAGAAGGTTGATATAATTCATCAGAATTCCTATAATCACATGAGGAGGGTGGTAGACACCTGTATAATTGCATTAGTTGGAGGCAAGAGGACCATGATTTCAAGGTCAGCAATGACTACCTAACAAGTTTAAGGTGACCTAGGTTTGATGAGATACTGTCTGAAACAAAGAACTTCTGTAAGCAAAATATTTCTTCTCACTTTTTTCTATAGTCCACTATTATGGGGAGTTATTTCTATACCTCTAGCTGAAGAACTGAAATGGACTTGTACTATTGATGAACTATAATTGATATACAGAACCAGCTGTCTTGTAATTAGTGCCAGTAAAAACCAAATATGGTACATCTTAACACAGAGTAAACTTCCTTTATCTTAGATACTGCTGAGTTTAGAAATCAGTCTTCGGTTCATAGAGAACATCCGTTCTAAAAGAGAGTGTTGGTCTTTTCTATGGTGATAAGCCTATTCTAAAGTCAAAGTCCAATTAGTTATGTGGTGACTTTCTTCTGTCTTTACTAAAATTCTATGTATGCTTGAAGGAACACTGTAAATAAGGAAGAGTAGAGGGATGATGAGAAATATTCTACTTTATCATTTGACCTAAAAGTGTATTCCATTCTTTTTCAAATAACTCATGAATTAATGAATTCCAAAGCTTCCACTTTACCTAGGTTTCTTTTGATCAAAAATATGAAAATTCTTAATTATAGTCTTAAATACTTTTTACTAGGAGTTATATTTACTGCATGATAAAAATATATAATCTTACCAATTTATTTTCCTTCCCAAAGTATATAGGCAGTTTAGTGTTATTTTGTTTTCATAATTTGACTCCAATGATTATATCTATCCTGATGATTGGGGGGGGATGTTTTGAATCAAAATAGTTTATATTAGGGACCAGCTTTCTCTTATAATTTTGTATTAGTTTCAAAAGAAGCCATAAAAATGCTAAGGCTAAAAAATATTTAAGTGGATGTGTATGAAGCTGTAATAGAATAAAACAAGGTAATATCAATAATAATGATGATTCTAATATTATTTCTTTTTGAAGCTACAATAGTTAAAAATTCAGTGTAATAATGTAAATTTCAAATGTCAATGAACCCTACGTGGAAAGAGCTAGACACAGTTTTATTTTGGGAGAACATAGAAAGATGAGATGCCCTACACAAAAGTAAGTGAGACTAAAGATAAATAACAACAACAATAATAATAATAATAATAATAATAATAATAATAATAATAAATTTAAGGACACAGCATCCTTGTGTCTTCCAAGGTCCTTTTTGAGTTAAAATAAAAAAAGAAATAGGAAAGGAAAATGACTTGTCCTAGGTATGGTGGAGAAAGAATTTCCTTATAAATATGTAGGAAAGCATAGCAAGACACAGGGGCATCTGAGAGAATTCAGAGTGTACATGACCCAGAGCTGGAAGAGAAGGGAGAGGGAAGAGAGGCCAGGTACAGCAGCCACGAGGCCCAAAAGAGAGTAGATCAAAGGACCAAGTAACCAAAATAGTTAGGTTATATAGAGAACAGCAGCCAAACACCTGGACTGCAGGGAGGGCCCTTTGTTAGTCTCTAAAGCTTAACCTTCCTCTGAGTTCTGACTAGGTTTCTTTTAAAAAGAATTCCAGCTGCTTGTCTTTGTTCTCTGTCAGGAGGGCTCCCCATTTCTCTTTGTCTCTGTCTCTCTGTCTCTCTCCCTCCCTCCCTTTTTTTTTACCCTCCTCCTTCTCCGTTATCACAACCATAAAGTTCTATCATAATAATAAAGTCCTTTTATGTTGAAACAGCTTCTAAGTGTCTCCTCCTGTCCTCTCCCCCCCCCCCCCCCCCCCCCCCGCTCTGCCGCCACGGGCTGCGTTCCCTGCATAGGGCATGAGGCCTCTGAGTTCATAGACACTTGCCACCAGATAACAGGATAATTCATTATCATCATTATCATTATCATATCATGCCAGATCACACCAAGTCCTAACACCCTTAACAGGTAGGGACTAAGGGATGCAGAAAGAACCCGGAAAACTTGGAACCCAGAGTCTGTTTTGATATGTTAAAAAGGCACTTTAGCAGTTTGAATTGTTTTGAAATCTAACACCCTAGCCTTTTGTTAATAATAAATAAATGATAAGTGATGACTCCTTCAGAACTATGACTACTTTCTGCCGACATTTGGACATTGTTGTTGGTGGCAGACAGGAAAGCTGAAATTCTGGCGAAGTTCAGGAAGAACGGGCTTCTTCATTTGTTGTCCAGGCTCTGCAGGCACCTTTGGAGCAGTTTGTGAGGCTTGCCCACCTGGGGCTGTCCACTTTGAAGCTGTCCTGGATGTAGATTTTGAGGGAAGACCTGGGTTTAGCTAGTTGCTCTAGAGAGGTCTACAGTTGATTTGAAATCTGTTGGGACAGATAAGGAAAGAAAGTAAAATCAAGCAGTTTAGGAGAAATTTTTATCTTGGGTGTAAATTTGAAAATTTCAGACCCATGGCCCTGCTAGTTGGGGGAGAAGAGTTCCAAGACCATGGAAAAGGAGAGAGATCCCACCCTCAGGAATAGAGAATAAGCAGGAATCCTTCCGCAGTTGGTTGATAGTACTCATCTGGAGTCCATTTAACCTGCAAGAGGTGGATAGGAGTCCTTCAAGCTTAAAATAATTTTTTACATTTCTAAAAAGAGACAAAGGTTTCAGCTATGTTAGCACTGTTTGCAATCTGTATTGAAATCCCATGTGGAAGGACAGTACACTCACACTTTTGAGTCATAGTAAAATCTTGAGGAACTAAAAGTGATTTTGAGTTAAAATCATAAGCAATCTTTTCTCTACCCCCAAAAATGGGTGGATATAGATTAGATAGATGTTTTCAGAATAAAGAAAAGTTTTTTTTAAGTCTATGCTTGAAGACAACCAGAGGAAATTTAAAATTTTGAGCTTGTGGCTGTAATACTAGTACTAGACTCTGTTGATTGTTAAAATCCTGAACTTTTGAAGTCTTAATATAACACTAATAGAAAAAGAAATCAAGCATTTTTCATTTTTTAGTAGAACTTAAATCGCTTTTTAGACCTTTATAACTTACATTTATTTATACCTTTTAAGATACAATTTACATAAGCTTTTATATCTGCAGAACTTTTGTAACTTGTATTTGTGTTCCTTAGAGTTTGGTAACAATGTAAACTGCCCTTCTCAGCAGGAGGCCTAGGAAGGTGAAGCAGGAGGCCTGATTTTTACATATGAAGAGACTGAGAAGGCAGCTGAAGCCTTGGAGAAGTAACTGGTATGCTTGCTGCTACTAAATTTATAGTTAGTCAATATCAACACAGATCTGAAAAAAAAACCTATACCTGGAAGTATAATCCAAATAATCTATGTATCAATTAAAATGACAGAGACCCATTAAATAGATGCATTACCCTGGGTTCCCAAGGTTCATCAGGGTCAGAAGTAGTCAAGTCTTTAGTTGTCATACAGGGCAACATTTAATCTTTAGCTTTCATACAGAGCAGCATAGGACTTGGACCATCAGATCCAGGTTTCAGAGATTTTTCTGGTAGAGAAACTTGGGAAAACTGACCTTACTTTGACAAGGCAAGGTTCGAGCAATCAACCCAAAAAGGTCCATAGTTAAAGTAGAGAGTAGTGGGATTATGTTCTGGTTTCTTGTAAATATTTGTCCCTCCTACTGGTTTAATAAAACACTGATTGGCCAGAAGGCAGACAGGAACTATGAGCATGCTACCAGACTAAGAAAACTCTGGGAACAGGAAGCACAGAACAGAGATGTCAGGAGAGATGCCAGCAGACACAGAAAGAAGACAACCATGATGCTCTGAGAAAAGGTACCAAGAAACATGGCTAAACAGATTAATGGAAATAGATTAAGCTAAGATGAAAGAGCTAGCTAGCAATATGTCTGAGTCATTGGTCAATCATCATGAAATTAATATAAGTCTTTATGTGATTATTTGGGGCTAAGCAGCAGTGGGGCTGCAAGTGGGTTCAAACCTCTGGGCTAGGCCGGAAAGGCTGGGCCAGAAACTTAATATTACAGGAGAATACGGGCAGCAGACAAGGAATGGGACAGTCTTTCCCAATGGTTAGTGCATCAGTTTTTGGCCATTGATCTCTATGTAGGACAAGCTGTAGTAATAAAATCTGAGTCCATGGAGGAAGAGAGGGAGGGTCACAAAATGAAATTCCCTGAAAGGTGATAGGTTTTTTTGTACCAAGATGCTTTTCTTCATTGGTGCAACAATCTAAATCAGATCAAATCAGACCAAATTCGAAAAAGCCCAGATTTACTGGGCACAGAGCAAAGTAATCTTGGGTTATCCCTGGAAAGTCAGAGGGAGTCACACTGCAGATATGGCTACCTGGCCTTAAGTAACCTGTAGGTGTGGTCTTGAGCAGCCCCACAGAGGGGCTGACTTTTGGTAAGCTTCCTCAGGAGCAGGGGTCTGAAACTGAGTACAGTTCTAAGGAAGAGGTCACTGTTTGGC
Source organism: Phyllotis vaccarum (assembly GCA_033318265.1). Taxonomy (NCBI): domain Eukaryota; kingdom Metazoa; phylum Chordata; class Mammalia; order Rodentia; family Cricetidae; genus Phyllotis; species Phyllotis vaccarum. Next base: position 133,311,234 of record JARWLC010000013.1, on the reverse strand, counting down.
AGGCTTGGGGGGGGGGGGTTCTGGGGAGAAAGATTGGGCTCTTCACTCAATCATTCCAGACTCTTTGTATATATAATATGGATGGCAGGGTCTGAGGTAGAGTTTTCACCAGAACATTTCAGACATGTTGGGTATAGGGGCACTGGTTCTAATCTGGCTCCTGCAGGTATGGGGTGATGTGGGGAAGGGGGAAGTCAGAAGCTGTTGGGTTCATATTCAGCAGGAGGTATGAGTGAAGATGCATCCATCCTACAGACTCAGACCCAAGTTTCTTGAGGAGGTGGTGAAAGCAAGTTGCTGGGGGTAAAAAGATTATTAACATTGGCCCTATGTTTGGGGCTAGCCATGGGAAAGTTGATGAGACTGCCACTACAGAACAGGCAAGGGTGTATGAGCCAGAGGAAAGAGCAGATATGCCCTTGAGTCTGGAGGAGTATTACCAGCACTGACATTCCAGGAGCTTGGGGGCAGGAGGGGAGGGTGGCATGCCAAATTATGGAGTGGTGTTTCCAGGAGCAAAGGAGCCATCACTCTGCTGTTTTCCTGGATGTTGCAAGTGTCTATAAAACAACTGGAACAGATTTATATCTTGGCATCATACCCAAAAGGTTAAAATCTATAAAAATTTAAAGACTTTGAAAAATTGTAGTCAGTGCTCTATCAGTCTTTCAAAATGCACTTGCCACTGTTAAAACAGTGAACCTCTGAGTTACATCTGAAACCAGTTTATCCCGTACCATAGTATCTGTAAATGAGGCATATCTCTCTGTAATTTTAATAGGAAACTTACTACTCAGCCATCTGGTCATCAAACATCTTCAGATCTGAGAAGGATGAGTGAATAAGCAGAAGTGAAACAGCTTCCCAGCTACCAAGGCAGCACAAGTCTGTCAGTGGTTGTTGGGAAACAAGTTCCAGAGGCCATACTTGTTTAGCTGTCAGGCCCAGAAGATCTGAACAACAGTTCTGTGGAGTAGAAATTTGGGGAGATCAACCTACCTGTCTCACCATTGGGGGGCAATAGATCCCCGTTGCTTCTTATTCAGTCTGGACAGAATCTTGCCAGCAGTGTAAGGCAGCTTTTGGTTGGCTCTGTCATAGCTGACGCTTGTCTCTAGGTGGCAATTCTTCTGTGTGTACCCATTTTCCTGGAGAACATATAGGATGCTGCTAGGAGCTGACATACAAATCTTATCATAAAAGATTTTATTAAATGCCATACTCTCAGATCTCTAGACATGTTTTAGGATCATGGGAACAAAATCTGTTAGGTCTATCTATACCAGACAAATGTTTAGACTTAACTTTGAGACAATATATACAGTTTTCTCAGTAACAGCTTAAATATGTTAGCAAAAGGAGATACAGTTGTCAGCTATGGTCCTAAGGTATGTAAGGCAAAATCAAGCTTTAACATTGGAAAAAATTTAGCTTTAACTTAAATGGGCTAATATTTAGGTTAATATCTAATCTGGCTGCCTGCAAAATTCATCCCTGTACATGAATGTAGAGGTGCAGCTTTAGTATCTCAGTAGACCAGTTTGGCATCAATGCCTATGGGATCATTTTTGCCATGGCAGACCACATGAAGTTTTGAAGAACAGTCGTAATTTGGAGTTTCAAGATGAGAAATTTTATTATATCAGAGTCAGCAAAGTCCAGAGACAAACCCTGAATCTGGGTCAGCTAGTTGTAATAATCAGCTGAGCTATAAACAAGAGCCACAGAACATATAAGTCCAGATATCCAAGACAAGCTAACACAAACATGCAGTCAGTGCCCAGGCAATTGTACATTTCCATAAACACGCAGAAAGTAGACAGGATTTTTAACAGAAACAAACTTTTAATAAAGGACATAGAAATTTTTCAGAAGACCCTGTCAACTGCAGTATAAAGTGGCACAGGAATAAAATAGGTTTCTTGGCCAGCTGCCTGAAAGTCCTGCAGTAGGAAACTGAAGAACAGAATAAAAGCACACGCTGTCTGGCTGAGAAACATCATGGAAGGACAGACACCGAAGAAAGCAGTAAGTTGGGAAAACGAGGAGAGCAAGTGGATAGAAGTATTAGAAACAGACAGGCAGAGAAACAGTAAAAGACAAATGGACAGAAAGGGGAGGAGTCAGCAATACAGTGCTTCCGTACCTGGCCAGTGGGTACTCAAATCAATGTATGGTGAGACAGTCCCAATTTGGATAGATTTTGTAAAAGGCACCTCCAGGATGTTTGTGGTTCTGGCTTTGAATTCTAAGTGCCCATATCACAAGTCTGTGCAGGAATCCAAGGCCTGGCGTAATACAATGCATCCACTATAGTAAGCTTTGGGCACGGGAACTCACTTTAACAGAACGTCTTCTGAAGTGGTCCCATGGGAACAAGGCAGGTCCTTGTTCTGAAAATGGGCCAGGGACCCTGTATGGCTGTGTCTTAGGCAGGATATCCTGATCGAAGTTGGCCCCAGGCCTCCAAGGCAATGACCTGGAAAGGACACTTACCCAGTCAAAAGCAGATCTTAGTCTGGCAGAGAGCAGGTGTGTGGGAGAAGGGTGTTTTCCAACAGTGGAAGAAAAATCAGCTCCCTGGGTAAAACCTCCAGATGATTTTTTTTTTGCACTCCGACATACCTCTGTAATGATTTGTTGCTCATATTCATTTAATAAAATAATGATTGGTCAGTAACTAGGCAGGAATTAGAAGTGGGACAACCAGACTAGAATTCTGGAAAGAGGAAAGGCAAAGAAGCAGACTCCAGCCAGATGCAGAGGAAGGAACATTAGGCTGATATACTGGAGCAAAGGTACCAAGCTACATGGCTGAAAATTATAGGTTAATATAAGTGTAAGAGCTAGATAGTAATATGCCTAAACTACTGGTCCAGCAGGTTCTATAAAACTAAGCCTCCAAGTCAATTATTTGGGAAGCCCCTGCTGGGTAACTGAGAGTTTCTGGCTGGCACAGAAACTTCTGACTACGTCTACCTAAAAAAAAAAAAAAATGGTGAAAATAATAGAATTTTTGAATAATAAAAACTCCTTTTCTTATTGTTCAGCATTTTATATTAAAGGTATTGTATGTAACTGTATATGTCTGCATTAGTTAGATCTAGTGCTGTGAAGAGACACCATGATCACAACAACTCTTATGAAGGAAAGCATTTGATTGGGGATGGCTTATAGTTTCAGAGATTTATTCTATTATTGTCATTGTAACAGTCACAGGCCAGTCTGAGTGTGGTGGTTCACCTTCTATCCCTTCTTAGTGAAATCACATTGGAGATAAAGATTCTAGCACACAAATCTTTGGTGTATACAGGCAAACTACATTGAAATTGTGTTAGAGTACTTTGTAGACAATTATATAGGTATGTTTAGCCTTGGCATCCAGAGAAAACATTATCTTCTGCAATATAAAAACAGATATTAGACAAAACAACTAAAATAAAGCTTTATCATATTGATTTAAGATATTTACACTGGTAGGAAGAAAAGACATCAATGGTCTTATTCAACACTGTGCAGTGCATTCTACAATCTGACCTACTGGGCAAGAAATACTCATTGTTGTAATAGTGGCAAGACTGTTTTTCTGGGGGGTAACTAATTTCTTTCTTGGTTGGATTTGAGATCTTATCCACAGGAGAGAAATAATTCATGTCTGGTAGTGTAAACAGTATCAAAACCCATGACTAGGGAAGTTATAGGTTCTAGAGGAGTACATACAGCAAATGGAAAAAATTAAGAGGGAAACAATGAAAAACTAAATTAAATATAAAGACAGTTATTTAAATATATAAAATTTAGGCAACCTCTAACTATTAAGTATCAGGAAATATTGTTAGTGACTATGCCAATAAAATTAAATTGCATATTTTTTGCTAAGTAAGATTGGATAGCTTGAATAGTTCAAGATATTTATTGGATTCATCAAAGTCATTGACTTTTACTGTTTTCATTTCTAATTGTTTTTTGTTTTGCAAGTGTTTGTGAGTGTGGGGTGTATATGGGGATGTGATGCGGGTGCACATAGCATAGCATAAGTGTGAACACCAGGATAATCTTGAGGAACTCTTTTGCTCCTCCCATCTTTAAGGTGGTGTCTATGGATCCAACTCATCTTCCCTGCTCATACAGCAAGCACTTTACTGAGATATTTCTCTGACCATAGAGCAGTTTTATTGTGCACAATTATTTATATGGCTGTATGATAATCTTTTCTCTTGCTAATTGTTTTCTATCACTTCTTTGTTTTCTCAGTTCTTTCTTTCCCTTGTATCCTTATGTTTGAAGTGATTATATAATTTAATACTTCTACTATTGATTTATTAATTGAATGTCAGGATTTATAATATAGAAACTGAATTTATCGTATTGTATTTTCAAGAATATTATGCATGTGATATATCCCATGAAGCATTCATAATAGTTTGGTTTATTTGTTCCTTCCTAGAGTTCCTGCTCTTGTTGTCACAATCTTTGCACATATGTAAAGGTTTACACATATGTTACTTTTATATGTGTTAGAATTCTTACAATCTATTATAATCATTTTAAATTTTCTCTAGAAATGTTAAAAAAAATAAGGCTGGAGAGATGGATCAGCAGTTAGTAGCAGCACTAGCTTTTCAATCATGAAGACCAGAATTTGAGTTCTACTACCACATTGGGAAGTTTACAAATGTCTGTAATTCCAAGGATTCGGATGCTTTCTTCTGGTTTCCATAGTACCCACCAACACCCCCCTTCTCCTGCACACACACTCACAACACAAACATACACCCCCCCACAGGTACTCATACAGACATTGTGGTAGTTTGACTAGGAATATTATCTTCCCCCTCCCCAAGATACTCAAGTGTTTGAATATTTGGGCCATACTGAGTGACACTATTAGGAGGTATAGCCTTGTTTGAGTAAGTGTGATCTCAATGGAGAAAGTGTGTCACCATGGAGGTAGGCTTTGAGATTTGATATGCTCAAGATATACTCAGTGTCCACTTACCAATATTCTAGACATTTAAAATATACTTTATGTTTGTTGTTTGTTAGTTGTAGTTTGACTTTATGTTATTTGCCTTTTCCCTTTCTTAGACATTATCTTATAATAGTTACTGTGGGGATATAATAAAACAGTTGGAGATATCAGAGGACAGATCCACCTCCTCCTGACTATTTTTTTTCCAGACCGAGTTTTCTGTGGAACAGTCCTGGCTGTCCTGGAACTTGTTTTGAAGACCAGTCTGGCTTTGAACTCACAGAGATTCGCTTGCCTTTGCTTCCCAAGTGCTGGGACTAATAATGTGAGCCATGGCTTCTTCTACCTCTTTGTCTTTCTATGCCTGCCTTAAAATACTCTCTTTGCTCAGTTAAGGCATGGCCCCACCACTGCCTGCCTGGGAGCCTGGACCTCCTTCTGTAAACTAAGATGACCTTGAACTCAGTTTGGATTAAGGGCATAGGTCACCACTCCTGGGATAATCCCTGTGCTAGGATTAAGGTGTGAGTTACCACTGTCTGATCCTCCTAGACTGACAGTGGGGAGATCCTTCTGATATCTCCAAATGTTTTATTATATCCCCATAAGTTACTGATGCTATGTTTCTATTTTAGGGGCAGACTTACTTTTAAATACTTACTTTTACTTCTAGGTTGTATCTACTTGGTGACCAGGGTGAGTATGAGGTTGTGGGGATCTCCTTAGGTGATTCAGATGAACTAACTGAAGAACAAAATAGCGCTCTTGGATTAGGTTTGAAGCCTTTTGCTTGATGAAAATCTTTTCACATACTTGTCCTGAGCTCCATGATGATAAATTTTATCATATGTTGTATAGACACCTACATGAGATTGGGCAAAATGGAGTAACCTTGCCCTGTTGAATCTCTGAGGCTTCATATTTTGCTATGTAACTTGTGCCTGCCATGAGTCCACTCACTAGGTTGTGATATAGCCATAAAGCTCTGCCCAAAAGACAAAGTAGATAGTTCTACCTTGTTCCCTAGTCCTAACAATTCCCTTTGGGAGAGTGGTGAGAAGATGCAAAGTCAACAACACAGAGCCTGGGTGTCAGTTGAAAAAGAGTAACTCATTTATTCAATAATGGGGAGAGCCTTATATACCTTCCTCTCCAAGATCCCTGGCTATGTCACTATCTGGTGATATTGCGTAAGCATACTTCATTGGCTGAGCATGATCAGGAGATCTGACAGCATCTGTTGCTAGGCAGATTCCAAGAGATCAGAAACTCTTGGCAGCACCTATTTTTAGGCCTTCAGGTTCATAAGCAGTACATTATGTGTATACCTTGGCAATTAGTTTGAGCCAATTTCCTTAGCTCTATATGCCTGTCCTACTACATTCTCACCTTATTTATTTCATTATGTTGGCACTCAGCAGGAGTTAAAAATTTTTGCTCTGGCCTTGTTGATCCTACCTCAGGAGGGAACAGCAACTGGACTGTGCCTGTCTTAGGCTGACTTGCCTATCAAGGTTTTACTTGTTACTTACTACCAACCCATGAAGAACATCCATTCCTGGAGAGCTGCCCAGGTGGATAGGATTAAGCAGTAGCCTAATGAATTTCAGAGAACCAGACATGTATAACCTCTTGTGGGGCGCTATGACTAGAATGTCTAAGAGCCACTAAAACCTTAAGAGTTGCCTTAGCCATTGCTCACTGCTGTCAGATGTGCTGTAGGAAATACTTTAAAAGAAGAAAGTTTAAAAGGACCATCCACACCACCAACCAAAATATATGTGAGCATCCAGGATGGATCAAACGGCCTTTTTATATTATTCCAAACCTTTTCAAAATATAGTCAAAGGCTATAATCTCTGCTCTTGCCTGACTTTATTGGAAATATTTGTGTGTTAGCTGTAATGAATAATATAGAAACTTAGCTGACTGTGGACCCTTAATATATTTTGTTAGCTCCCAAAATGCTAAACTAATGTTCCTTACCTATAAAGGTGTCATACAAAATGAGGAAAAGTGAAGGTACACAAGTGGTCAGCTCTTAGACGGCAATGAGAGCAAGAAGGGACAACATACACACTACCCATCCTGGATTTATTTCTACCTTGGTGGAAGCATGATGATCTGTGGCTGGCCACATATCTCTTGCTGAGAGCCATATTGGTGTAGTGGCACTCTGAGGAAAAAAAAAACACAAGCATACCTTCTTCCATGGGTTAGCATGCAATGAAAATGAGCCCAACTAGCACAAATGAAAAGTGGCACTGGAAGAGTTATTGCTGCTGAACTGGTGAGCAGAATAAACACTTTTCATTTGGCTTATGTGTGATATGTGCAATTGAAACCCAAATGTACACTGTTTAATGCTGAGGACAATATAGCTCTGAATATAAAAGTCTAGTGAATTTATTACTTCTCCTTCTCCAGGACAGTTACTATGAGACTACCAACTTCACTAAAATCCAATAGCTATAATCAGCTTGTTACATCTATTAAATTGAGACAGAAAAAAAGTTTAAACTAGTTCCTTAAAGTTGTTCCAGATATAACTCCTTTCTAGAGAGTTCTGAAGACATAGAGGATACAAAATAACTTTATGAGCTAAACCATAACAAAAACACTGTTGAATTTTAAGTCAAAAATATATAAAACCCATAACCTTAAATGGCCTATTAACAAAGAAATTCTACCACCTTTACATTTTCCCGTTAGGTTAGGTACCATAAGTTGCTTGTCCAGTACATAAAACAAAGATTTGCCAAATGCCTTCTACATAGGATGACAGTCTATCACTTGATGTTTATACTAAGTTAACATTTGAACAAGAACCCTCAGGGAAAATATGAAGCCCTTCTTTTAGGTTAAGAAACTTACATAAAAATAATGTTGTCTGGCCCCAAATTGTAATGATCACTATTCCTTTTTTCTATGGTCCAGAAATAATCAAAGGCAGAAGAGTTATACCAGATAAAGTTACGTGAACTGCTGGTCTAACGTCAAGGCAGGTTAATTGACTTAATTCTTAGGTGCCAGTGGCTTTTAAAATTGTTTTTTGACTTTTAAGCCTGTCCCTCTGGGCAGAGCTTCTGTCTACATATCAAATTAAGAAATGACCATTGTTATTCCTAGAAAAACATAATCATTTATAAAATTATTAAGGTAGGGGTCTATAAACAAAATACTAGGATGAATAAAGACAGTATCTTGAAGATATAGTTAAACTTTTCATCATGTGAGCTATCACCAAATTTTGTGAAAATTTAGCAAAGGCACATTTAAACATTAAGGTACAAAGGCAAGGGTGGTTTTCAAACACGCTTGTTATGGAATTTTTATAGATCATTATTGCCAGAATAATAATTAATCCTATGTGAAGTCCAGGTGACAAGACACTGGCACTTACAATATTAAATCTATTCTTGCCAACACCACCGTAGAAGATCATATGAAAATAATTTGAAGAAGAAAGCATTGTTCCACCTACTACTCCAAGAGCTGGAAAGATCTTCAGTTTTATTTCTAGAAGAGGTATCTTGTTCTAAGCTAAGAGTGGAAGCAGGATTAAGTAGCATTCATAACCTGTGGAATTGAAGCAATAGGGAAGGAGACCAGTATTTTGATCTGGCCAGTGGAAAATTCAATTAAGTCAGCTAATAACCCTGATAGGAAGAAGCTGCACCACACCTTTGCCAGATCATCCTGGACCCCATCTTCAAGATGTTCAATGCACAATTTGTTAATGAGTATAAAATCTAAGCCATACTGCTATTGTTAAAAATAAATTTGAGGGCCTATAGAGCTACAGAGCCATCCTGCTAAGATAAACGTTATTAAAAAGTGCCATTATGTATCAAGCCAGTTGATGAACAGTGTATACAAAATCTACAGCCACCTTTAAACGTTGTGTTAAGAAATTTGTGGGCCAGGTAGAAGAGCAATATATCTGAACTCCCCAGGACGCCAGTAATAAAATATCGCCAGAGCTTTTCATAGAATGAACGATGAGTTTCTTCAACTCCAGATGTATTGTAGAAATGCTAATAGTTTATAACTATTTCTGATGGGGCTTGGGGAATAACTAGAATGCTAAGTCAATGATACTGGGTACTGCATATAATGTATATGTACATTATACATACATGTAGGAATTACATTTTTAAAATTATGTGATTTTAAGTAAAATGCTAATCATTTTATGTCTTTTGTGTGATTCTAGGCCAAACAGGTTCATACTATTAACCAAATAGACATAATTATGTTTCTCCATGTATATGTCTATGCATGATTCCTTCAAAACTTTTATTTTTTAATGTTCCTATTTCTCACTCATATCCTTCTTTAACGTATCATTAAACAACTGTTGACCAAATGTTGTGATTCGGATCTTCCTCTGAGGGTGAAATATTAAATGAGAGTAAGTATTTACCCTGAATCACATGTGTCTTACACTATATACCCTAAAAGATTATTCAAAGTATTATTTCAGGAATTATATGTTTTCAGGTCTCATCCATGTGTCCCAAAGTGAATTACATAATTATTATCTACATGATTTATCATTAGCAATTTAAACAATAACAACTCTGTGATTACAGTTAAGGATAGGGAAGCTGGGAAAATCACCCCTGATCATATGCCACTCAGAAATTTTTATGTCATTCAGTCATTACCACTCTTCAAAATCTAAGTGTGCATAGGAATATGGACAACAAAACAGACAGGAGAATGAACAAAAGTAGTTTTATAAAAAGACTGGTTTCAAATGACTGTCTTCTATAAAATTACTTCACACAATCTTATTTTAACTTCTATTGGATTTATAAGTGGTGGTTAAACAGTGGAACTTTGTATTCTGTGAACACGCTGGGCTGTATCTGCTTTAGTATAATCAAAGCCCTAATAATATTACTTTAGTTTCCTTTCATGGAGGAAGAATACTGAATATCTAAAAAGGATCTACTATAAAAATTAAAGTATACAGACAAGTAAAATAACACACTCAATTTCTAGATACTATTCACCTAATTTAAATAGTTGCTAAGATTTTATCAAATGCATTTCATCAAATTATTTTTTTGCCTTTTGATTTTGCTGAGGAAGTTTTATACACATTCCAAAAACATCATTTTATTTCCACATATTTTAGTATTCATGACTAATAGTAATGGACATGCTCTATTTTTTAAATTATTATAGTATCCTTGCCATGCCTATTAGTACCCTATGAAAAATAACAAGATTTTTTTTATGATGCTTTCAACTGAACCTCAGCCTTGTATTTGTAAATGAGTGTTTATTAGTCAGTTTCATGATTTTCCCACATTATTTTTGACAAAGAAATATACAGTCTTTGCTGGATACTTTCTGTCAGTTAGCCATTTGATAAGAGGAAACCTCAATTAAGAAAATATTCTCACCAGATAGGCCTGAAGACAAGTCCATGGCACATTGTTTTAATTAGTGATTGATGTAGGAGGACCCAGCCTATTGAGGGTGGTGCCCATCCCTGGATTGTTGGTTTCAAATTACTTAAGAAAGCAGGCTGAGTAAGCAAGCTAGCACTCCTCCATGGGCTCTGCATTGGTCCCTGCTTTCAGATACCTGCTCTACTTGAGTTCCTGTCCTGGCTTCCCCCAGTGATGGAGGAAATCATTGTTAAACTTGAAAGTGTATAAAACTTTTTCCCTCCAATATGTTTGCTGGCATGGCATTTATTCACAGTAATGGAAACCTCAACTAAGGCACAGTTCATATCCAACTTGTTCTTTTACTTTGGTTTACTTGAAACAGGATTAAAGGGATGTTCATACATGGCCATGATTTTCTTGAACTATAAAAGAAGCATTCCTCTTATTTTTCTTTCTCTCTTTTTTTTCTCATCCATTTTTCTGTTGTTGTATAAGTCAAGCATGTTTTTCCCATAAAAGGTCTACACTTGATTACTTTAGCAGTTTACTTCATGTGGTGTGACTTACCTTGTTCTTCCACATCATTTATATTTGGTGTAAGTATCTAGTGCTAAGAACTTTATTAGATTGAGCTTAAACACTGTTGTCCAAAACTTTTCATAGCAGAGTCTATGTGCTTGATATTGGGTATGACCTCAGAAAGCTCATATTGTAGACAAATTATTCTCAGTGATGTTACAATTGATCTGTGAATTTAGTTATTAATAGCTTGCTCTCTGTTGATAATTTTTCTAAGATTGTCTCCTTATATTTTTTCACTGATATGATAAGAGATTAAATTATGATATTAGGGACTATAAATGGTTATTTTCAAAATGTCTTTTGTAAAAATTAATCTCCAGAGGAAAATAAGCTAAATGCTTATTTACTTACTGGGCAGTTCTATAGAGTTTATTCCTTGCTTCCATTTTCCCCAACTATGGCACTTTGTCTTCTATTTATTTTTAATATAACTATGAATATAATATTAATATACTCACCACATCGGATCAGTTATACACAGTATTTGTTTGGGTGCTGAAATTGTCCCATATTTTGTAAATGTAGGACCAATGAAAGTTGGCTCTTGTCAATGCCTGACATGCCTTTTATATTTTGATAGCCTTTCTTCTTTAAGATACAATAAGATACATGTTTTCTCACTGGAACCCAGAAATAGACTTGAAGGACTCTATTTTTTTTTTTTTTAGTTATTCATTTGTTTTGTTTTGTGTGCTTGTTTTCAAGTATACGGGTATTTTGTTGGCACAAATGTTTGTGAACTACATGTGCGCCTTGTACCTGCAGAACAAGATCCTCAGAGCCCCTGGGACTGTAGTTGGCTCTGACGGTTGTGAACCACCATGTCAGCGCTAAGAATTTACTTTGTGTTCTCCGGAAGAGCAGTCAGTGCTTTTAATTCCCAAGCCATCTCTCTAGCCCCAGAAGTCATTTTTGTGTGGGGAGAGAGTATGTAGCAGCCACAATTGGAGAGTTTAATTGTGCTTCTTGATGTTGAGCTGCAATTGTATCCTTTGAGATAACAGGGCTCACATATATGTACTTTAAGAAAAGTGATAATGGCTTATGATAATAATTTTAATTTAAATGCATAGTAATAATTTAGATTAAATTTTTTAATATTTGAATTTATTTTCTCCTGCATAATGGTGACTATTTATTCGCATTAGAATGATAATTATACTAGAAAATGGATTAAAAATACTTGCATTGCTATCAAATTGTACAATGAGTTAATTTTAAAATGTATTTGCAGCTCTCATTTTCTTGAGAAAATACTTATTTTTTAATTTTTATTTTAAAAATTTTGCACAATATATTTTGATCATACTCTTTTTCTTCCACCAACTTCTCTCAGTTCTTTTACGACTCAGTACCTATTCAGCTTCAACTTTTTTCTTCGCATCTCAATGAAAATCCATGAAAAGCAACAAAAATAAAAATCAAAACAAACTAAAAATGAAAGGAAAATCAATAAAAACAAAATTGTGTTTATTTTTTGAGAGTTGAAGTACCAGGCTCTAAAGCTATTTGAACTAATTGTCATATTTTTTATTATATCACCAAGTAGGTGATATAATTCCTTTTATTTAAAATTTATAATTTCTTTTCTTTTGTACATAATTTTAATATATGAACACTAAAAATAATTTTGAGTTCAATATCAAAACTATTAAGGCATAGTCAGAAAAATGGTAATTAAAAATTATGTTTATGTATGTGTGTTTGTATATGTAAACACACGTGAATACAGGTGCATATAGAGGACATAAGAGGGCCTCAAATTCCCTGGGGCTAGAGTTACAGGCAGTTATGAAATACCCAAAACAGATGCTGAGAACCTAGCTCTAGTTTTGTATAAGAAGAAAGTGCAAAATGTTGATATATCAGAAAAAAAAAATGGCCTAGAGGAACAGAAGGTAAAAAGCAAAAAAAAAAAAAATTGTTTTGACTGACTTTATTATGTATATAATTTTGCTAATAACTTGGGCCACTGAGAAAGTTTCAGTAAAATTCAAGAATACAAGTAAAACAAATGGTATTTTTAGACAGTTTACTGAAAATAGAATTTAATAACAATAATTGAAAAATAAATGAGTACATGCTTTCCTTTATTTGTGACTCTTCGCTTTGATGTACATATGTAAAATCATATATGTGCATATGGTATTAAAGAGCAAGTGAACATGTTTATAGGAACAAAAGGAAATGACAAGAAGGGGAAGATGATGAAGGGCCAGGTTACTGAGTATGGGGATATGCTCAAAATGCATCACATACTTGTGTGAATATGATTTTATGTGATTCAGTACAATAAATTATAAAATTTCTTTGGAGAGTAAGAGAAATGCAGGTTAAAATTACAGAAGTATTTAAAAAATAATAAATGAGATCTATCAGATTCTATGGATGCAGTAATACCGCCAAGAAAATTTTACTTGGTAATTTAAATACTTAAATAAAATCTGAGTTTATTTTTCTTTGCTTCACCCAGGAATATAGCTGCCCCAACCATAACAACAATAAAATTATTACCTCAGGTTGTCATGGGTTCTAATTTACAATATTAATTTTTGTTCAAGGTTGCATGTTTACATTAATTATGTTTTTAGCATACTATATTAAACTAGATTATGTATCACAACAAATGCATGTATGGTATCTCCACAAGCGCTACCAGTTTCTCAGTTTCTCATGCTAATCTTAGCAATAAGTTCATTACCCTTTCTCTTGACAGCACACTTGTCATGGGTAGAACCTCTCAGTTGATACTGAGCAAATCTAGTTTGAACTGAGAGCAGTGTGGGTATTCAATGGGGGCAGCAGCAGCAGTATATTAGTTGGGTTTTTCATTGCTGTGTCAAAATACTGGAGGCAATCGATTTAAGGCAGTAAAGATTTCTTCTGCCTCAGAGTTTCACAAGCTGTGGTTCATTGTAGTCTAGCTCCATTAATCTGGGTCTGCAGTGGCAAGAAGAGATGCATTAACAAAGCTAGCTACTTTAGTGAAATCAGGAAAGAGACAAAGGATGAGAGGGAAGAGGATGAAAGATCGGGAGGAAAAACAGAGCAAAGCTTTCCAGCGATCTACTTCCTCCAACTAGGCCATAACTCTTAAACTTTCCAGGATCTTCAAAACACTAACACCAGCTGAAAACCAAGCTTTCTAAACATGAGCATTTTTGAGGAACACTTCAGATCTAAAACTGTAAAACATGATCAAGAGTGGCACAGACTCTCATGGGTTTTCCCTTAAGTTCAGCAGTTTTTTAAGCATAAATACCCCTCAAATTAGCATATATCTTTAGTCCTTTTCCAGAGTTGGAAGAGTTCCAATTTTCAGGTCCTATTGCCAGTTTTAAATACCTCTACAATTGTTTTTTGGGATTGCTTGCATCTTCATTCTAGCCTCAGGTCAGCATTTTTTAAATGTCAACAACTATTTTTTTTTTTTTTAACAGAATAAGGTAGCAAAAGAAAAAAAAAAAAAAAACAGATCCACGGGCTATTTTCAATACTTTAAAGGTTTATCTGAAATTACATATTCATGTCAATAATGCCCAAAGTAATGCTTTCATTGTAATCACATTTCAAAGATCACAGTTACTAATACATAGTGACTATTTACAATTAACTAAAAATAGAAAAATCACATTACAATTTAATACATTCCGTTTGTTTTCCAGACACTGGGCTAAATTTAATGTCCATAGGAAAGAGATGAAATAAGTGTTATTTGGCACTGTAAAGTTGGTTCCTTATTTTAAAAGAAAGTTAGATCAACTTTTTTATTTTAGTTCAAAAAATATTGGATGTAGTATACTAGAAATGAAGTAAACACACATTTCAAAGGATAACTAACTTCAGCAATGGGAATAGCCCAGGATGTTTATGGAAAATGAGATGAACACACTGTTAAAAAAAATTCTCCCTGTTTTTCTTTCCTTTAAGCAACAATACTTACCACTAAGATTATAAAATTACAACATTTCATGCCCTTATTGTTGGAAATAAGGTAGCTCTTTTATACGAATAGCATTTTAAGAATTCTAATGTTAAAACTTCCCCAATGGTTTTGGACACTTTAATTTTTGATAATTACAGAGAACTTTAGTATTTGAGAAGAAATTTAGTCTCAGATTAGTTTCAAATGCTCAGGGGAATTTTCTTGTTTTCTACTTTTAAGTATTGATAATTTATCTTTATTCTTAATAATTTTATATGTGTATGCAATTAAAAATATCATGCTTTCCTTCAATTTCTCTTTTTTCTCCATTCACCACATCCCTTTTTGTACTATGCCTCCAATGTATCCTGTTCTGAACTTCATGTCTTTTATTTTTGATAAATAATTAAGTTCAATTAGTGCTGCCCATGTATGTGGGACTATCATTGAGCCATGGGGAAACCTGCCAGTGATTATCTCTCCTCATGCAGCTATCAACTGTACCTGAACTTTTCTTGGAATTTCATCCCCAAATAGTGGCACAGGGACTTATTTTTAACTATAAAACCTTGGCCTTAGCATGGACTTGTTTATAAGTATCTCTTAAAACTTAATTTTAACCCATTTATGTTAATCCACATTCTACCAATTGCTCCTTATCTTTCCTCAGTACCTTACATCTGACTTACTCTGTGTCTAGCTAGTGAATGTCCCACCTCTCAGATTCTTTCTCCAAATTCCTCTCTCTCCCTTTCTATACATCCTCTCCTTCCTGTCTACTGACTATTCAACTCTCTATTAAACCAATCAGAAGGCACCTTAGGCAGATGAAGTAAAATAGAGACATCATCTCACAGTGTCATCGAATGTCCCACAACAATCAACTGGCAACAACTCCCTCAGTAATGGTTGGGACCTGAAGAGCATCTTTTCAATCTATGATAAAATTTTGGCTGGCTTGATTTTTTGCAGGTAAGCACAGCTGATGTAAGTTTATGAATCTAACAGCCGTGCAATGTCCAGAAGACATCGTATGTTACAATTCTCTTCCTCATTTTCAGGTTGTTGCATTTTTTCTGCCTTCTTTTCCACAATGTTTCCTAAGACTTGGGAGGTAGGCAGGTGTTGATAAGATATCTCATTTAGGGTTGAAAACCTAGTCTTTTATTTTCCACACTTTGGCCAGCGATGTACCTTTTCATTGACTACTCTTTGCTGCAAAAAGAAAAGAAACTTCTCTGACTGACAGCAACCCATTTAGGAGTATAAAGATACATATTGATGACAAATTGACAAAAATCATTGTTGAAAAAACCATCAGTATCAAGTTCTACACTTAAATGTATGACCACCCTAGCCATTGAATGTTAACTAGGATTCCAAAACCAGGCATGAAATTGCCTCCTGTAAAGTAGAACTGAAATACTATCATAAAGCAGTTAGTTATTCCATAACAGTTGTGCCACTACTACATGGAGGAAGTTTGCCAGTCAATGTGAATGATTTCTCTATGTCTTTCAGCCAAATTCTCTTGTATGTTAGGAACTTGGTATTACCACATAGATATGGTGTATCACTAAGTGAAATTGCAATAGCCAGTTGTTTTAAGAGTTTTCTGGGGTCTCCTTGTTCTGTTATTTAAAGAAGAAACCTGCTATTTCTTTTCCACTTAATAACCCATATGTTCTGGGAGCAGCAGCATCCACACAAGAAGGGTAATTCTGTCAGAAATATGATTTTAATTTAAAGTTTCATTCTAGAATTTGCTAGCTAACTATTGGAATTCCATGAGACGTTGTCATTCATCTAGTTAAACCATTACTCCCCTCTTGATTCCTAGTCACACTTAATCCTTTAATTCACAGTATTCCTAATAATAACAATTAGGGAAACATTCCATGAAATTGAGAAGGGAAAAGGGAGAGCATGTTGTATGCTAATGGCTGAAGGAAGAAAAGGGAAGAAGGAAAATGATGTGTAGGCGGAGTTTACCCACAAGAACACCAATATTAGAAAAATATTTATTAAAATATAATCCAGAACTCACGGTACCAGCAACAGATTACAATAGCACCTGAACAGGAACTGGAGTCTGCAGACGGACGGACGATGGAATCCCCTCTCGCAGCCCGGAACCAGGAAGAGAGCGTGTCGTATCCGCAGACCCTTTTTAATGGGGCTTTTCCCCCGCCCCCTTCAGGTCGGGGGGCCCGGTGCTCTGTATAAATGTCCCTTGACCTTGTCAGCTGACACCTGAATCCCACAACATCTCCCCCCTTTGTCTAACTAAGAAGGTTTTAAACTAAGATTATATACAGTAAGAATTATTATGAGGTAGCATCTAGGAGAGGTCAAAGTATAATTGCTAATCAAAGCCTAACTTATATAAGGTATATCTAATAGTTCTAGAATATTGGTAGATAGTAGGGTGTATAGATTATTTTAAAGGGTTAATCTGGGAAAGTGAGAATCTAACACCTGAGTGTTCTTATCTAAGGGATACTAGGGTGGAAACCTTAAACATCTATTCTTCAACCTCTTCAAGACATGAGAAGGAAGGTAAATTTGTCTGAAAGACAGAAGTACATGGAAGCAGCTACTTCCAAAATTTGGGAGAGGACAGCAACACAGCTACCTGGACAATCACCTCTGGATTTGTGCACCGTTAGAGCATCTATCGGATTGGCTATAGGCCTATGGCATCTGACAGATCTTTTTACAAGCAGAACAATTTTGAAGGGACTGTCTTATCCTGTCTAGGCAGGTTTCGTCAGTCTCTATCTCAATTTGTTCATCCAGCTTGACATCATGTGTGTATTGTCAGCAATCAAGGTAAGGACAGTTCCTTACTCAACCGGCCATTTTTTGCCAAAAGGACCAACTCCAATGGAGTATCCTTGATGCTCAACACCATCTCGTGAAGGGAGCAGTGACACCAGGAGTCGTCGTGTCTCTCGTGGCCAAATTTTAAATGTTAAATGCCATATTCTCTGGGTCTATGAAACGGTTGAAGATTTTTGTCTATCTATGATATTCTAACCTGTATCTGAAATGACTGGGATATGATACCTTAAATAGTGTTGACTGCAGATCTTATCGTCTTAAGGAATAAACCCTGTACTAAAAATTAGAATACTTATATAAGGGATGTACAATCTCTGAACAATGACCCTTAGTAGAACTATCGAGCATTAGCCAGGGGTATTTTACCAGGTAAAGTGTCCACAGCATTTTAGACATGTAAATACATATATATCATCTAAACAGAGGTATATAAAACATCTTGTGCATATATCATAACTAGTGCAATCATACATTATATCTAGTATAGTTAAATGAAGGTAGTAATTGCATAGTATACATGACAATGATGTGCAAATATTTTAAACAAAGGTATGAGCATACATAAAATATAGCAATTTTAGATTCAGCTTTACATAATAGTTACAGATTCAGATTTATATCGAAGTACAAGTTGCTTTGGTTACATAAAACAATCTCAGATTAAACTTTGTACCAATGTACAAATTATCACAATTAAACATATAAAATGATTTTGCATTAGTATCAATATATAGATATCTATGACAGTGCAGATTGTCTTTAGCTTAGCCCATACCTTTAGCTAAAATGAAGTATAGGTAGGTAGAACAGTCTACCTTTATCTATCCTATCTATTCCCCCTCTCTTCTAAAAAAAAAGATCTCTGATGATATATTATAGTTTTGTCTTTTACCCAGTTTTATCCACAACCTTTGGATCATAAAACTTATTGGGAAAGGGGGCGTAGTCGTTTATAAGGTTGCTTCCTGCTGACTTAAGGGCGATGGCATCTCTTTGGGATCCTGTAAAAAGCTAAAACAATGGTTAGTTCTTAATGGACTGACCACATACATCTATAACCATTTGTAGGATAGTGGTTAACTCCATCTGGAAACTTAATTAGCAGTGTGATCTGAAGGATAATCATAAGGAGCTATCTTGCAGCTGTTTTTGAATAATCTATTTCTTGAAAGCAATTATTGATTGGTGCGCACCAGGTTCCTGATTTTTCTATTTTTGTCTCTGCTGTCTGTCTATCTGTCTCTTATAGAACACCAATATTAGAAAAATATTTATTAAAATATAATCCAGAACTCACGGTACCAGCAACAGATTACAATAGCACCTGAACAGGAACTGGAGTCTGCAGACGGACGGACGATCGGACGATGGAATCCCCTCTCGCAGCCCGGAACCAGGAAGAGAGCGTGTCGTATCCGCAGACCCTTTTTAATGGGGCTTTTCCCCCGCCCCCTTCAGGTCGGGGGGCCCGGTGCTCTGTATAAATGTCCCTTGACCTTGTCAGCTGACACCTGAATCCCACAACAATGATGTATGTCTTAATACATAAAATAATTTTTTGATTTAAAATATCAACTAAAATAACACATTTTAAGCAAAGGAATAAAACTGAAATTAAATATTTTTTTAAAAAATTGAAAAAGTATGTGGACTACTGAAAATATAAATGAAATAATTGTGAAATAGATTCATATAGTAACTTGTTTATAAATATTTGTATCTATATATTTGTGCAAATACTTCTTCCTAATTCTGGTCTATCATTTTAAAATTTTACGTAGATGGATACCACGGAATAACCCAAATTTACTAGTTTTACTGATATATGACATTCTCATGAGTACACTGACTACAAATTGCACATTCCTCTTTGATGGACATTTAGGTTGCTTCTTTTTTTTTTTTAACATCTAAAACTGGATCCTAGCATGAATATACATATATTTATTCTCTTTGAGTAAATGCGTGAGTTTCTCTAAGGTGCAGCTCAAAAACAATGCTTAGATTAAAGAATATGTGCACCATCTCTTTTCCAGAACACTACTAAATTGTTCCAATTTTCATTCTACTGTCAGCAAACGACTCTGTGTTTTCTTTATTGTAGCCCAAGGTAGGTATTTTTAAACCAGTGACAGGTACCAAACCATATCATCATTTCAGCTAGTACTTTTCTGATTACTGGTAAGGGTAATTATCCTTTCAAAATATCTATTAACCTTTTACAATTCCATTTTTTATGAAATACTTCCTTATATTCTTTATCCTTTTTAAGATATTTATGTTCTTATAATAATGAAACTTAAATTAATTGTTCACATTTCTCCTAACTCTTTGAGTATTTTTTCCTTTTCCCAAATTTTATAGTTGACAATATTTCTACTCAAGGTACATAATATATCATATATGAGAAATATCATTCTGAATCTAGTCTATATTAACTAACTCCACTGCCATGAAACTAAGTCTTTATTGAGAATCATAAAGACCATACTAATATGGTCTTTATTCTTTATTAAAGAATGAAATGTTATGCAAGTTAGAGAATATAAAATTGCTACATTTAAGTCTCCTCTTTTTCTGCACTAACAGTATATACACCTCCATATCCCCAGTTGTAAACCCACTATGTTTTGTTCTGCTCTCATCCCAGTTATTTCTTTTTGCCTTCTCCCTCCTTCTGCAGTTTTTCTCGTCCTTGTCTTTCTTTTGCTGAAGGTCAGACCTAGAGATTAGCACAAGTTTTTGACTGAGTCATGCTCCCAATACTCTCCCTTAATATTTCATCCACAGTATATGAATCTCCCTTGAAAATAATTTCCTTCTGTGTTTAAATTTTTAATTCATTTTGTTCTCACTAATAGAATGCCCGAAGCTATGATGCCTTGTCATGGTCATTTGTGCTTCTTCCCTCTCCCTGAAATTTATACCAGAATGTACTTATTTCATTTTCCTTTTGAGTACTTTTGGGCCATTTAAAATAGATTCTTGTTTGATTTGGTTGAATTGCTTCATTGATAAATTTCCCTTTTTCATTTTATCTTCTTCTATTTGCTCCTACCTATCCAGTTATTGGAATTCCTGGTAAGTTGTCTAATTTTGTTTCTTTCCACTCTAATTTATCTTATTATCTCTTCCTCCTCATCCATCTTTTTCTCCTCTTGCTGCTTCTCCATTTCTGTTAAAAACAATTCAAATTGAAGACTCAATATTGCTAGGATTATTGTTCTTTAATGGAAAACCTTCTAGGGTCCAGACCCAGATAGATTTTTCTCCCTGAGCCTCAGGAAAATGCTCTTCTTTATTAACAGGGAATGTCCTACTATAATTTCTTCTTAAGAATCAACTTAGAGCAACTCCTTTGCAATACAACTTTATTGGTACAGCAAGGACATGACATGACAGGATGGTGATGGCATGTCAGCACAACAATGAAAGCATAGGTTCCCTGACAAGGCCATAGGGGCAGGGGTTTCTAGGTGACTAAGTAAACAATGAAGGGGACCTTGCAGCTCTTTGATCTGTACTGCACTTTCCCTAGGAGAGGTTTGTAAAGACTAGTTTACATTGCTAAACTTTCAAGATAGGATCTTGTGTTAATGAATCCAGGTGCAAGGAGGCCTTAGAAAGTTTTCTTGGGTTAAATAGCTCTTGATAGCTCTCTTATTAGTAGGAGAGGTAACTTTATGATGTGTTAGTGAGTTATTTTGTCTGTGGCTGACCTTGGATGCCAGAGAGAAGTTTCAAATGAGTTACTACTATTTTTCTTAGCAAGGGTAATCCTAGGGAAGGCAGAAATTGAGTCTGCTCTGGGAAAGGTGAACAAAGGTCTGTAAGATTTTATCTGTGTGACTGTTTTCTCACAGGTATAGATAGAGGGGGCTGCCTTTATACACAGAAATCTTCTGTAGGAAGAGGTCAGCACCTGAAAGAAAAATTAGCACCAAGACTCCTTGAGATCTTGGCTTTCCCTCCATCAAAAGCTTTTGCCTCTGATGTTTCTGCCTGGTGGTGCCAATGTTCCTATTTTGTATTTCTGTGTCTTCCAGCATTTCAACAAGATGACAGTTCCATCTTGTTCAAAAGGTAGAAATTAGGCTATACATGTTAAACATTTGTTCCAGCTATTTTACATTGAACAACTGGGTAAGAAGACAAGTATAATATTATCTAGTTATACTACGAATCAAATCTCAGGGAATTTAAATAAGGTCACAACTACTGTATCATCATCTGATATTTTGACTAGCATAGATTACTATAAGTTGTATCTACTAACAATAATCATATTAACCCACTTATTGAACATTTATTAAAATAGTAGTTGGGTTTTAGTCCTTCTGTACTACACATACATATACATGATCTTTAAGGAATGATTTCATCTTAAATGTATCTTCCATGATAATTCTTACAAGGGTAGGGTACATTTGTATGCATGTTGTTGTGTACCTGTAGAAAGCAGAAAACAACCTTGGGTGTTTGTCATTGTACTCCACCTGTTTGAGATAGGATGCGTGGTAGTTTGAATAAAAATGGTTTTTATAGGCTCATAGTAAGTGACAAAATTAAGGGGTATGATCTTGTTGGAGTAGGTATAGCCTTTTTGAATGAAGTGTGTCACAGAGTCTGAGAGGATAGTTGCACTGCTGTTGGGTAGTCTTTCTGTACACTGTGAATGTGTGTTGCTACCATTGACTAATACAGAAGGTAAAGAAGCTGCTATAGCCTAAGACAAGGTAGGACAGAGCAAGGTGGGAATCTGAGCATAAATACAGGGGAAGAAGACAAAGTTTTGGAGACATGATCTAGCCTCCCAAGAAGCAAGATATGAAAGTACTGGTAAGCCACCAGACACATGAATAGAAATAGATTAATTTAAGATACAAGAGCTAACTAGTGGTAGCCTATCCTGAGCCATAGACCAAAGTTTATAATGAATATAAGTTTCTATATGTTTATTTTGGACCAAGTATCTGGAGGACACAGGAAAACTTCTGACTACAGATCACCTTACATTTTCAGATACTCAAGCCAGCCCAGTGTGTTTCTTTTTTTCCTGCTGCCCACTGATCCAGATGTAGAACTCTTAGCTACTTCTCCAGCACCATGTCTGCCTGTGTGCTACCATGCTTCCTGCCATAATGACAATGGGATAAACCTCTGAACTGTAAACTAGACCCAATTAAATGCTTTCCTTTATAAGAATTTCTGTGGTCATAAACCATAGCAGTAAAAAGCTAAGTAAGACAGGGTCTCTTTCCTGTTTTGTGTTCTGTACACCAAGCTAGCTGGCTCATAAGCTTCTGAAAATTCTTTCTCCACTCTCTATTCTCCATAAGAGCACCAGGATAATAAATGCTTTGAGCTTTGTAGTCCAGCTATTATGTATATTCTGGAGATCTAAAAATCATGTTATCATACTTACTTGGCAAATGCTGTAACCCACTGAACTATTTCACTAGCCTGCTATGATAATTATTAGAAGATAGAATCAGTAGATATAACAAATTGCTAACAAATGATAACTTATTTTCACATTAAGTAATTAAATTGACACTTTTATCCCTCAAATTTGTCCTTGAATGAAACATATTAAAAAGCTTTAAAGGAACTGGCGTGCTTATGTTTAATATTTTATACTTTTGTCCCTGAATCTAAACTATATTTATCTTTTAGTTATTTAAAGTAGAATTTTATTTAAATCTTTTTGATTTTTTTTTTACTTAAATGCTTGCTTTATGTCTTTCTTTTCTCTTTTTTTTTTCTTCACATTTAAATGGTGATATATGGTACAAATTCAAGATATCATCTAAAAATAGTTCAATTTAAAATAATAGTGGTTAAAAAAAACTCCTACATATCCATAATCCACAGTTGTTGTGTAGACCATAGCCATTGACTTAGATGACTCATACTCAGTTATTTTTTATTGTATTCTATGCATCCGCAGATAAATAAATAATACAATTTACTAGTTTACCATATTATTACAATAACAGAAAACCATAGCCCTGATAACTTAAATGTCAAGCATTTACTGTCTTACAGTTCTGGAGCCGGAAATCTGAGATCAAGGTTCTTTTGGCTGATCGATTGTTCGTTTTGTTTTTATTTAGAATGGTTTTTCCTTGGCTTACAAATAGCTGCCTTTTCATGAGTTCACATGGTCATCTCTTTGTAGCTGCATGTCTGATATTTATTAATTTTTTTATTGGGACAGTAGGTTTATGTTTATCCTCACAGCTCTATTTAAGCCTAATCATCTCTTAAAAAGACACAAGCTAGAGCCATCTAGCAGAGGAAACCTAAATTGAAAAAAAATTGTCCTCACCAGATTGGTTTGTATGCAGGTCTGTGGTGCATTTTTTTTTCTTGATTAATGACTGATGTAGAGAACCCAGTTCTCTTTGGGTGGTGCTGCACCTGGCTTGGTGGTCCTGCATTGTATAACAAAGCAGACTGAAGCAAGTCATGGGGAGCAGTGTTCCTCCATGGCATCTGCATCATTTTCTGCCTCCAAGTTCATGCCTCAACTTCCCATCATGATGGATTCTAAGATGAATTCAAACTTTCCTCGAGTTATGATATTTGAAACCTCAGTGAATGAATTTTGATGGGACACAATCTAATAAACTTCTGTGTGTAAATATTTCCTTGGCATATGTATAATAAATAAAAATATAAATACATATTTAAATATGACTTTAGTTTCTTAATTTTTGAGATGTGCATCAGTGCAATTATCACATTATTCCACTGAATGTTTGTAGGGGTATTGTGTTGTTTCATGGTAAATAATTGTCCCACCCACTGGTTTAATAAAAAGAGCTGATTGGCCAAAGGCAGGCAGGAAGTGTAGGCGGGGCTACCAGACTAAGAAAATCTCTGAGAGCAGAGGGCCAGAGGAGCACCAGAGAGAAGCCAGAGGATGCAGAGGACAACCATGCTGCTCTAAAGAAAGGTACCGAGCCGCATGGCTGAGCAAGAGACATGGGTTAGATGAAGGGTAGAGACCTAGCAAGTGATATGCCTGGGCCTGAGGCCGATCAGCCTAAAACAATTGTAAGCATCTGTGTGTCTCTGTGGGTCTGCGGGTCTGCGGGACTGCGGGTCAGCAGGACTGTGGGTCTGCGGACCTAAACTTTGAGGTTAGGCCCGAAAGTCTGGGCCAGAAACCTCGTACTACAAATGTTCATCTTTCATTTATAGTTATATTTGTAAGATGCATCATTGCTTTTTAATCTTATGCTATTTTCATTATACAAATAGCAGTTTATTCATGTATTCTATATTATAGTATTAGCAGAATTTAATTGGATATAGTTTTTTATATGAACATATGCTTACTTGTCAGCATTTTGAAGAAGTTCTCTAAGGTCTTTATATACTAGTGACAATGCTCAGTAACAAAATTTGTAAATGGTCAGTTTTACTCAGAATGTCTTTCATTTCTTGTCTCATCTTAAATTTTTCCACTCAATTGCAGAGGCTACCAATTGCTTCCCATTATGCAACATGTCGTTCATGAAACTAATTTTTAGCCAGTCATGAATATGCAGAATAGAGACTGTTATTATTATTTTTAATTAATTGATCTATTTCAAATTAATACAGTACTCATATGATGGCCTAGTAGCCAAGAGCACTTGCTGCTCTTGTGAGGATCTGGATTCAATTCTCAGCATCCATGTGATGGCTCATACATGCTTGAAACCACAATTCCAGAGGATGCAATGCCCCCTTTGATCTTCATTGGCACTTTATACATATATTATATATATGAGAACATACATGTATATAATAAACATAGTTAAATATAACAAAAAATAAACATAAGATAAGGGTTACTTTTATACATGTTTTACAAATCACACACTTTTTCCATCCATTTTTTTTCATTTTCCACTCTTGACTTCACCTCTTCCTGATGAATGGGTACTTTATTCTCAGCTGGCCTGCTGAAATGAAAGAAAGAATATTCAGTGAGCATTTGGAGAAAGAAGCATAGGTAAAGTTGATCAGCACAAGATTTTTCTTCCCTTCCTACTAACTGGAATGTAAGTTAGTAGAGACCCAGAAGCCACACTGCCATTGAAGATAGAAGCCCGCACTAGAACACAGGAGAAGAAAAAGGGATTCTGGTTCTCTAATGTCACTGTCAATTTCCATATCAATTCTAAGCTTCCAAATTTTAGATTTAATGTGAGAGAATAAATCCTTGTACATTTAAGGTACTATTTTTTAGTTTCTGAACTTATAATGAAAGAAATTCCTAACTAAATCTACTTTCAAATTTCACTTGATAATCTGTATCTGATATGGGAGCACATAAAACATGCCGAGAGTTTTCAGTTTATCTCTTAGGCTTGACAGTTTCTGGATATCCCAGAGAAAAACTTTATTTCAAAATGTCAATTGTTCCCCCAAGGAATCAGAGATTCTTGATAGGCATACAAGATGGTCCTGAAGAAACCATAGCAGGAATTCTCCATCTGACTAGAAGCCTCTGCTATTAACAAGTATTTATATGCAAAGAAGGATTAAGGAGGATGATATAATTATTATCTGAGAAGTTGTGATTAATCTTACTGCACACGTTTCCCATCTGCTTATTTCTCCTTCCCATTCCCTCCCCTTGTGCCCCCTTAGAATTAACTGCTATCATTAGTTTTGACTTATTTTATAGCTTTGAAAACATTAATCTTAAGCAATATATTATTAGTTTTACTTGTTCTTGAGCCTATGAAATTATGGCTTACTCTATTTTATCTTTTGTGATATACTTTTTTCCCCTCTCAAAATTGGGTCTGCAAGATTCATCCATGATTTAATGAGTTGCTGAAAGCATGATTTAGGGTATAATTAGCTGTCATAACAGATAAACTTCCAAATTTCAGTATTGCAACTCAATAGCTTCTCTTCTACATAAAGTTTAAAATGAATACTGTAATAGCAGATGGCTCTTATCCAAATAGTGAGTCAGAAACATAACATGTTTTCATTTGTCCTTTGCTGTCTTTCATATATGGCTTCCCACACTGCCACACTTAACTCCCAAGCTGCAGAAGGAAACTTCAACAGTTTGTATAGGAAGTTTCAAAGGGTCAGATGTGGGATTCACATCCTCTCAGTTACTTGGTGTAATGGTATATACTTAAGGCCTTCCGCTGGAAAAGAGATACCAATAGAAGAACACCAATGAGATAATAGCCTCCAGCTGTGGTACCGGCAGAACCTATTAATTATTTACATTGTGGCCAAGATTTTCTCCACCACTGTCTAGTCAATGAACCCAGCAAATAAATACTCTAGGATCTATACAGTTTTGCTGCACAATGCTGTTGGCCAAGGGCAATATTTGTGCCAGAACTTAACATTGAGGTGGCAAAAGCTTTTTCAGAGCGGAAGTCTAAAGTTTTCCACACCTATTTTTGTTTGGCTTGTTTTCCTCTTAAGGAGGAGGTGACACTAGTATCAGAGCTCTCCTCATTTACTCCTGCTTCTCCCACCTTTTTTTTTTTTTCCACAGGACTTACCCTTAAAACTCTCCTTGTTCTGACTATTTAAATGCTGGGAGCCAAAGCCTATGCTGGCTGCAATAAAGGCCATTTTCACCTTTCACTTAGTTTATAAACTAAGTTTGCAGAGCTTACATGACATACCCCAGCTCTCCAGGGATTATTAAGTGCAATCTTCCTGCCAATTAAGATCCGCTGCAGGTTTTCACCTTTAACCTCTAGGAATGCAGCCCTATCTCCCTGTCAGATAAGAACACCTGCAAGCAGTTATGGTCAGAGTTGCGAGACAACCTTCCTGAGACAGGACATCCCACAGATTAGGTTGCCTAGTAACCCCTCTTCCCCATTTTTCCCTAGACAGCCAACTTCCCACCTCACTTGCTTTATAACCTCCCCTGAGAAAAATAAAAATCACAGCTTGATCAGAATCCACTGTCATGCTGTCATTCTTTCCCATGTCTCTTGCCCCCCCCCCCACTCACCCTCTTCTTGCTCCAGGGTTCGTGCATATTTATATAAGGGGTCTGAGAAGTGTTTAGTTGTACAGTAGGAAAAACAGGAACTAGGTACAGTGAAACACTAACCATCTAATATTGTTTAGCTCATTTACTTTTATTGATATGACTGTCTATTTTATTCATTCTGTTAGTGAACATTTGAGTAATTTTGTATTTTAAGCTTTATTTTATTTTCCTCATTACAAATATTGTATACATTGAGAATCAAGAGTTTTTCTTGGTTATTTGTGCTTACATGTGGGACTGCTATGCTGTAAAATCATGTTCACAAGATCAGTTTTGTGAGTTAATAATAAGTTCTCTAAAGAAGTCATATGAATTAATTAGCACTCATGCTAGTGATGCCAAAAACCTTCCTTCAGCCTTCCCTTTTTTTGACTTTTCTTAGCTTTTTGTTGTGTCATGAAATAAATCAATATTGAATTTAAATACTAATCATTCTCTCTCCTCCAGTTTCCAGGATTGAGTATACAAGCATAAAGTCCTAGGGCAGCCTTTTACTCCACCTAGAATACATTTCTTTTGTTTCATTGTCATCCTTTATAGTCTTTTGCATTCACACACAGGGCCCTTTACTTTTCCATTTTTCAACGTTTAAAATTTTCTCCTTATTAAAAATTTGTCTAATATTTTATGTTGTTTTCTATTTAATAAGACTCTCCAAATTAGGAAAAAGTGGAGAACTTCTTTCAAAGTACATAATACATACAAGCCTGATGTGGGAATGCGTTTATGTATGCTGTGAATCTCAATCTTTAAATAAAGGAGCTGTTTTGGGCCATGACAGGCACCATAGAAGAAGTAGGAGGAGAAATCAGAACATAGGTAGGAGAAGCAGGGCAGAGTCAGAGGCAGATCGAGCCAGCCACCCAAGAAGAAACATGTAAGGAGCACGGGTGAGCCACGGGGCCACGTGGCAGACAGATTAATAGAAATAGGTTGATTTAAGATGTGAGAGCTAGCTAGCAATGTGCCTGAGCCATAGGCCAAACAGCATGAAGTTAATATAAGCGTCTGAGTCATTTCTGGGGGTCTGAGTGGTGGGTGGCTGGGCGGCTAAGCAGTCTCAGGTGGCAGGTCTGTGGGTCTCGGACCTCTGGCTGCCCGGGACCCAAGAAACCTCACTACTACACAAGCCCATAAAAATTTTATAGCTATCCATTTCTCACAACTTTCTGAATATGTACATACATAAATACATGTGTGAATATATAATTCATGTGCACATATGACATGAATATATATATACATACGTACATAGTCTACTATCATATATATAAACATATTTGTAGAGTACATTAAAATAGTCTGAACTATGCAGCATTGAAATATGTCAACTGAGAAGCACACACACTAAATTTTATCCCACCACAGCCAGATGTTAGAAGCTGCTACTCTTTTATATTGATCAATTGTGACCTTGAGCAAAATGACTACTTTCCTCTTTCATCTGTCAAAAAGAGACATAAAGGGAAAGTTTCTTTGGTTTCGATTGCCATGCCTATAATCAAAGCTATTTTCTACACTTTCTTAAAGATCTCATGTTTTGGAACTACTGATTAAAAAGCTAAACCATGGTTAGAGACCATCACTGAATATGACACTCAAACTTTGGTAGAATATAGGGGAGACAATTGTCCTAGGGCAACAATATAAGAGTTAGCCACAGCAAGTATAGCATAGGAGAGTTATTCTCTCCCCAGAGTCCAAAGCCAACAAGCCAGAGCAGCCATTTTAACTAAGCAAACAGAGGAGGGTGACCTCAACCTCACTATAAACCATTGTGTAATGGCGTGTGATGATGGACCATTGGGCAATAACATGTAGCCTTTTCCATGCTCTTTAATCTGCAACTACTGGCAAAGAAGGTAGAATACAAGGTGCTTATCAGAGTAGAAACATTGTTCAATCTCAACCCCTAGATCATTACAACCCCCTCCATTCAAGTTGATAGAAATGTGAATTTATGTTTTTATCTCCATATTAAAAAAAATCCTTGGACTAAATATGACATTCAACTTATAAAATATACAAGATCCTTCAGCCTGTGGAAACTGAATCAAACCACTTTAATAACTGACAGTGGTTGGCAAGACAGAGGCAAAAATATAGTCATGTTTCATAACGAAATTTGAATCTGAATCAAGGACAAATTGTGTATGTGACTGTGGCCTCATAAGAATACATAGCCTAGAAATATTAGCGCTTTGTTAGTTTGCTTTAGTACATTAGTACATGGTCATACAACAAAGTATTCTGATGAAGCCTTCTTTATACCATATCCCTGACATCAATACAGGACTGTATTATTAAATTCAGCAAAAACTGAATTGAGAACACAGTTTGAAACAGTAATTGAAAAATGCCAGAACCATTTTACGTTTTTCTCTCAATATTTGAGACCCTTCATTAGATTCTTAAAATGTTTCTGTGAGTTTAGAGCAAGTTAACTCTCCAAGTTATATATCAAGGAACATCAGGGTTTTCAACCATAAAAATTATATGTTCAATCACTCTCTCAACACTTATTGAGCACTTTCTCTATGTCAAGTACTCTGTTAGACAGTACAATAACATTATAGGGGTTATAATAATTTTTTCTAATAATGTGTAATTCAGTTATTTCATTTTATGGCACATATGTAACTGATAGAGCAGCAATACTGTGAAATTGTCACAACGTATGAGCCAGTTCCAACTGTGAGGTGGGCATGTGAGAGCAGAACTTGAGAAATCTGCAACCTATTTCTAGCAGGTCAGAAAAACTTCTGTTTCTAAATTTAGAAGAGAAATGTAAATGAGGACTTTTATTTCCTCTTGTAGTAAGTACAAACATGATGGTTGTACTACTTCTTTAGGGTAGAGGTTTTGGACACGTGCCACCAGTAAGATAGAATCCAGTGAGCTTTGTCAAGAGCAAGATTGTTATGCAAGAGAAGGGGCAAGGGAAGGGGCTAGAAAATCACAGTCCAATAGAAAACAGAAATGATCCTCACATCACACTTGCAAAACTGAGTTTCAGAAGACTACATTCATCAAGATTCAAGCTGATATCTGCCTCTTAATCTATCCCTTCTGCTGGCTTCCGAGGATCTTGATTCTTTTTTTTCCTCATTCACAAAATGGTAGATGTATAACAACAGCACTGTTGTCTAATATAAAGTTGGGAAACACAGAAGGATCACTTTGCTTGGAGAGTTAAGAAATAAACAGATTTTGTTTTATGTTTTAGAACAAAATGGAATGGTTTAAACTCAGTTATTTAAAGTCATTTTGTGTTCAAAGGAAATGAGGATGGATGTGGGTGGAGAAAATAATTCTCAGTCCCAGGGAAGTCTTATAGGAAAAAAATATTTTGCAGGCACCCTGCTCATTTGGGAAATTGTTATAAAACTAGCAAAATTCTGGGTTTGTGCAGCTGGGTTTCATTGTTTCTGAAATAATTAACAATTTATTATTTAATCTTCGGATCCCATTTCATGAGAAGCATCACCCCAGTTCTGATATAGGAAAACTACAAAACATACTACCCAGTCCCAGTGGTTTACACATAGAGACAAAACAGAATTCCCCAACACTCCCATGGGTGTGCCTTAGTTGGCTTGGGCTGCCATAACAGAATATCATAGACTGAGTTATATAGATTGTGCTTAATAGAACCCTGTGTTTTGATGGATGTAAAGGCAGGAAGTTTGAGATAAAATTGCTAGTATTGTTAGTATTTTGGTCAATTTTCTGTCTTAGTTACAAAATGCATAAGGAAAAGCAATTGAAGAAAAAACTATTTACATAATGGTTTAATAGATTACATTCCATACTTGATCAACTTCTTTACTTTTGGACTCAAGGGACGGCAAAATGTCATAGAAGGTAGTTTCTGGGGGAGCAAAGATGCCCACCTCACCACCTCATAGAAGCCAGGAAACAGAGAGGAAAGGAGGAAAGGGAGAGATGGAAGGTGAGAGAAAAAGAGAAAGAAAGAGTTTGAAAGCTGTCATAAGTGGACACTTCTTACCATGAGGTCCCCAACTTTATCATCTCATCTAACTCTACATCATAAAGGTACTATCTGCAAACACTATCACCCTGGATGGTATATATTCAACATATGAATTTCAAAAGGACAGAACTCAGTCTACATCAAAATACATGATTTTTTCAGCTTTACTTACAGTTAAATGGATAGCAATATGTGATTCTTCTATTGTCTTAGTTTTATTAAAGCATAGAGCTTTCCAGACACTCCAAATGTACCTAATTTATTCAGAACGTTCTTCAATTTAGGGCACAGTAATGAAAACTGCCTTATTCTGCAGTATGAAATATTAACTCAGTTCTGACTACCACCTTCTCCCCGATTTTTGTTATACCATTTTGCCATAATGGGTAAAAAATTAACAAAAAAAAGCTTGAAATTCAGAATTGATTTTGCATTCACAGCCATATTTACATATTACATATAAGATGTTCTGATGGCTAGTTTTTAGATACACACAATTTCCAGAATTCCAAAGAGACAAAATGACTTTGAAAACATAATAGAAAATAAAACAAAGCAAAGTGTTTTTCTTGTCTTTCTCATTTTAAACTGAGGAAATTTAATTTTTACTTGAAAAAGATTTTAAAATTTATTTTTGTTAATTTACAAAATAATGGGCTATGAGTAAAATGATTTTATAATTTTCCCTAAGCACAAACAAAATCAAGCTCACTGTACCACTCATAAATCATTATTAATGATAACGTCCACTTTCTTTCAATTTCAGTGTTGGACTTTTCCTTGCTTCCTTAGACCATCCTCTAAATCATCTAACCAAACAAATTATATAGGGAATCCTGTCACCTTCACGATGATTCCCTAGGATATGTGTTTTTTTCACTGCAAAAAATGAAAGAATAAACAATTTGTTGAACTGCAAATGTGTTTCTATTAGTGTTTAGTTCATGGGCACTGGTAGATAAACATTTCTGGGTTCAGGTAGGAAATACGACAAATGTTTCTCTTCCAACTCCTTTTTCTTTCCACTGGCTGTGTCTCTGCTGTTATGGTCAAGATGAAAGACATGACTCTGACTTTTCATGCTAGTTTTCAACAATCTTCTGCCAGCTCTGTCTAATATCTATGCCTAGGACTGGCACTCAAGACATCTGGAATCTTCTCTGTAATGCTCAGGCAATGTTAGGTACTCTCTTAGGTTATAGAATGATTATTATTATCTACTATCATTCAAACTTTTACTTTTACATCAGATCAAAGTGGGAAAGGAAGACTGTCAAGCTATCTCTATGACTAAAATAAAAATAATAAAAAAGCTTCCTAGTTCCCAGTTCACTTTTGTTGACAATAACTCTCAATATAATAAGTGTGAATTGAATTGTTAGGATTGTTCTGCTAGTTGCTAGATATTCCCAGTTCTCTTGAATGTATTATAGCACTGGGTTTCACAGGCTTTAGAAGTAGGTGGAGATGTTTAACTTGTTTGGCCAATGAAATAAGAGTGGAAGATATGGCTATCACTACTGGATAGAATTTTTAGAACCAGTGTGCCATTTCTTTTTTAACCATATACTCTAATTTTGTTTCACCATTATGCAAGTATATGCGAACAGATACCCTCACTACAGCTTCATTATCAAATAAAGACGGTGAAGATCAAACCCTCTGCTAACCTAGGGTGAGCATGAAATGATGACAAGAACCTATACTGGTTTAAGCCATGGAGAGCTAGAGCATGGTTGTCAGCATGGTATAATTTACCTATTTACCTTCCCCTCCCTTATATAAACGGTGGTGTGCTTGTAGTCCACTACACACACACACACACACACACACACACACACACACACACACACACTCACATGCACATGCACACGCACACACACACTTTACTTTGAGAGCACAGAAAAACAGGAAGAGAGAGAGCAAACAAATTTGAGCTTCTCACAGTACTTACTCCAAATTAAATAGCATTGTCTAAGTGTCAAAGTCTTCCTTCTTGTTTATATTCTCCATGCATACTAAAGTGCCAGGCGACTCTAATTCAAGCACAGAAAATGCTTACAAGCGAATATCAACTTGGAATAGATCCCAGCATATTAACTACTGACAAATTTGTTGTTTGTAAAGCTCCCTAGGTGCCACAAAGGTTATGGAAAGGGAAAATGAGAAAAATAGAAAAAAAACAAGCGGTCTGTTTATCTCCTGCAAAATTACATCTTCTAGATAAAAATTGGGCTTGTTCCTTTCTTTATGAAGGTACCATCGTTGGATATTACAGCTCTTTGGTTTGATCGGTCACTATAGCTGCACCACATCCCTCTAAAACAATAACTGCTGCTTATTTACATTTATAAAGATGGTATAAAGTTTTAATCTTCAGAACCCCAGCCTTTCCAATCCTTTTCCTACCACTATATAGTTAGAACAAATAATTTTAGTATTTATTTTATTTTCTTTGAGTTGAGTTGATCATGGGTGTGTATACATATTTTTATGTTTATTTATTTATATATGTTTTATATATGTTTATGTGAATTATAAAACAATGTATATATATATATTCATTGAATCAACAAATTTATATAGAATATTGGTTCTCAAGCTTTTCTTCAAATTATTGATGACTTAGCCCTTCTGTATGACGAGTGTTGTGTAGGTGATAGACTGGAGACTTTTCTTTGTAAGATTCTTAGATGATTCTACTATATAGGCATCTTTGAGAAAATTGTGTGCTGTTCCCTCCAGGGAACATGTTCTGAGATGAATATGTGTCTTTTTACAGTTTGTTGAGGAGCAATGTGGTGCAGCATCAGTGGGGCAATAAAGAGATTTAAGAGAAGGTGAGGCAGAACTATGAAGGTCCATACCAAAGGCCTCCTGGAAGCCACTCCAGTGTCAGTATCTTTAGCATTTTCCTTAGTTGGAGCAAGGGATCAGTAACTACTCTAAGGTTTTGGCTACTTCTCAGGAAAAGACCCATAGCTTTGAGCGAAGGACAAAATACACAAAACTATTATAAATTTTGCTCAATAGTTAGGAGAGTTGAAAATGGACATATATAAATATATGAACAGTATTTTGTGAGAATGATCAATGCGATGGTCATGGATATGTTTGATAGTATAAAAAATGAAATAATGTCTTGGTTATGGATTTGGACTCTGGAGACTGACTAATGTTCACACCTATCTCTGCTACTACTTAAGACCCAAAACAAAACAATATCAATATTTCAACATTATTTTATAATTTCTTTATATGAAAAATCAAAATATCAGTAGCTACATTGTGGGGACTATACTATTTAATTTGTGTTTTTAGTGATTTCAGTGGTTCTTGGCACATTATATAATAATGTCCAGAAATGTTAGCTGATACTTGCATTGTTTTAGAACAGGGATCTTGGTGATTAGGCTCAATCTTGTTGAGATAATGACATGTTATCACTTTATTACTATCAGAAGGTGTGGAGGAAAACATATCTAAAGTCCAGAATGTCAACATAATCTCTAAGTAGGTAAAGAACAGGACATGGTATATGAACTGACAGAAAGCCAATGTTTTCCAAGTATAGTAAAAAGGAGAGGTTTGTGAGTCCTTAAGAAATATATGTCCTTTCAATTTCTGAACCCAGATGTACATCTAATTTTTTAAGAGAAATTTTCTGAGTGATAAAGGTGAAAGAAACATCTTATTACCTCAAACAAAGATTTTTAAATCATAATTAAGTTTATGCTAATGATGTGACTCTTAGTGAAACCCTAGATATATTTTGGAAGTTACCAAAGTAATTCACAGGTTGAAATTTTCATCCCTATTTTTTGCAAAAGTATAAGGAATATGAGATAACCATCTATGTACCAGCAATGTGTCAAGTCCACACTCTATGGAGTCCGACGCTTCTGTTTGGGGGACCTCTTAGACCTTGTTCTATGTGTTTGTTTACTTGGAATTTGTGTTTGCTTGTTTGGTGTGTGTGTGTGTGTGTGTGTGTGTGTGTGTGTGTGTGTGTGTGTGTGTGTGTGTTGTGGGGGAACAGAAGTAGACAACAGGTGTCATCTCTATTGGTTACCACTGTAACTTTTTGGTTTTTAAATTTTTATTTATTGGTATAAGGAGTTTCATGTTATTTTATCATTATCCTTTTAGCTTTTAGTTTAATTATAGTTTTTTGGTCACCATTAGTGGTAAATTCTGGGGTTTGTTTGCTTATCTTTGTTTCAGGAGGATGGTAACATGCTATGTATTCCAGATTGGTCTGAAACTTGAATCTCTCAAATTTCTGGGTATACCAAGCTGAATTGAAAATGTCAGTCTTTTCTTGTGATTTTATTATTTCAGTCTAAGAAAATTTGTCTTTTTTTAGAGCTTTTTTCATATATTTTCTTTCTGTTTTCACCTCTCCAAACTTTTTCGAGATCCTATATCCCCAACTTTATATTCTCTCTCTCTCTCTCTCTCTCTCTCTCTCTCTCTCTCTCTCTCTCTCTCTCTCTCTCTCTCTCTCTCCCCTCCCTCTCTCCCTCCCTCTCCCTCTCTCTCTCTCTCTCTCTCTCTCTCTCTCTCTCTCTCTCTCTCTCTCTCTCTCTCTCCCTCTCTCTCTAAGAACAACAACAACAACAAATCAATTCTTCCCACACAAAACTGGGAACCAAAATCAAGCAAACAAACTGCCAAAACAAGAGAGAAAGCACAGAAAAAACTTGGAGTCTGTTTTGTGTTGGGTAACTACTGCACGTGGGGCCTGCCCTGGAGTGTGATTGCTATACCCAGTGCCACTCCATTGAAGAAAACTGATTTTCCCTTTGCCATCAGAGAGCTTTTTGGTTAGGGGTGGGAATCAATGTCCACTTCCCTGTCTCAGGGCTGGGACTCAATCTGGCTTGAACTTGTGCAGGTCTTATGTGTTCTTCCACAGTCCCATGAATTCATATGTGCATCAGTTCTACTGTGTCTCTACTGAAATTTTGAGACAAGGCCTTTTATTTAACCCAGAGTTCAATGAGAATAATCTTGTGAGATTATACCCTATAAATGTGTAGATTCTAATGCTCATGCTGTGAAGTTAGAGTTGTAATGGAAGTCAATTGAAAGATACTCAGTTGGTACCCAGGTGGATTAAGAACTAGTTTTAGTGCCGAAGGCATACCTGCAATCAAAAGTTTCTGACTCTTCTAGGTGTGTGGTACAGAGGAATCTTCCCATCTGTGGTTCCAGAGCTGCTTATAAAACAATAACACAAAGGCTTACAGTAATTACAAACTGTTTGGCTTATGGCTTAGGCTCATTATCATCTAGCTTTTACAACTTAACTCAACCAGTATCTATTAACCAGTATCTAGGTTTTACCACGTGGCTAGTGGCTTTAACAGTATTCCATTACATCTTGCTATCTTGGGCAGCAGCTCAAAGGATCTCTGTGTGACTGTGCATCCCTTTCCCTTTATCTATGCTTGGATTTCCTGCCTACTTATAAGCTGCTTTGCCATAGGGCCAAACAGTTCCTCTATTATCCAATGGTAATTCACATCATATAGAAAGCCATTCTACATCAAAGACCTTTATATTTAATGGTCAGTGTTGAAAAAGAAACTCAGAAAATGTGATTAAGCAACCTAAGTGCTTCTATTTTACTTATGTGTTCAGACCATTAGCATCTTTCTATCTGAGATAGTGGTTATTTTAAGAAATGGGTTGTAGCAGATCTGTCATTGATGGCAGATACGCTCCCCTTCAAAACTGCTTTTCCTATCTCAGCTGCTCTAAGATTTCAGCTACAAGCTCTGTTTCTGAAAATTTTCACTGTCCAAGAGAAATATATCACCCAAGACTATACCTCATTTCTGTGAACAGCCTGAATCCAATGATAGTTGGTACAATAAAAGACAGCTGACTCACTCAAGCGGAACACTTTTTTAAGGTCATTTTAGCTTTAAAGTTTCCGTGTGTGTGTGTGTGTGTGTGTGTGTGTGTGTGTGTGTGTGTGTGTGTGTGTGTGTGTGTGTATGTTTGGAATAAGATCTCAAATAATCCCAGGCTTTCTTTAAATTTACTATATAACCATGGCTAGCCTAGAGTTAGTTACCCTCTTGCCTCTCTACCTTCAGAATACTGGGATTGTAAGTGTACAGCATCATGCTTAGTTATGAGGCCTTTCTTGTCTCTATATTATTATCTATCTCTGCCCTTTGCCAAATTTTGTTATTCCAACACCTTCCTAGGCACAAAACTCATTACTGTCTCCAGGTAAAGTTATTATATATTAATCTCCACCTCAGAACCTTTTCTTGGGGATACAGTTTGCAGTGGGTAACATTTTCTTATGCCTAAGCACACTTTCCAGGATCATATTTTTAAAATAAAAATTAAAAAATTAATAGATAAATGATATAAAAATGTAAATGGGTGCTAAGATGGGTTGGGAGCTGTCTTGTTACTTGAATAAGATTGGATTGGAGACTGACTGGAGGCCCTGATGGAATGTGGATCCCTCATCTAGTCAGGGTCATGCCCAGCAACACTTGTGGACTGGCATCAGAGCCTAGGAGGGCCATGAGATTCCCTGGGTCTGTTCTGCCACCTGAACCCATTTTGATGTCTAAGCACTGTACTGAGCCATGTTGAGCCAAGTGGCCTGTACTGCCACTGGGGACATGATGACATTCAGCCTGAGACGCTGCCATGGGCCATGTCTGGGTACATGACCCAGCAGCAGCAAGGGTTAAGGTTGATGTCCATGGCTCCTATTGCCACAGGGAACTGAGCAGATACCTGGGGTCTGGACAACCACCTAAAATGCGTTGCTGTCTGGGAACCTTGTTGCCACCAGGGTCAACTAATCTGAGTGGCTCGTTCTTGCCGCCAGAGGTGTGGTGACACCCAGTCCCCAGCTGGTGCCAAGTGCATGTTTGGGTCCATGTTTCTAATATAGTTAGGGTTTATAACGATGTCCATGGCCCCTGTTACCACAGAGAGTCATAAGAACCATGTGTGTTTAAATCCAAGGGAACTGCTTGGCTAGCCCCTCCCCTCGATGCCCCTGGGTTAGCTTGCCCTGTGCCTCACTGGATAATGCAGCAGGAGAGATGGCCCTTGCACTCGGGAGAGATGGCCCCACCCCCTACCATAGGCATATGAGAGTTGACCACAATAACATGCACCTAGGAGGATTGGTTCTGTCCCTCGCCAGAGGGGGCAATCTCAGTGTCCAAGACTGATCAGTTCAGCTACGATCCAGACTCATATTTTGGGCCTGGAATTGGCCCACCCTAACGTGTAAAACTCTCTATGCCCTGTTGGGGTACATTTAGGGACTGGTCCTTTGTAACTATAGCTACAGGATCTCCATGACTCAGAGCACCAGCAGAATTTTTGAGAGAAGATGAGGGCTCAGAGATGATAGGATGATGGTGAGCCAGAGGCCTTGAAACAGGCCAATAACTCATTGCAATGAACATTTTTTCTGGTTGGGCTTATTGGACAAAAAGGTATACTGTGTGACACACTGCAGCTTCCAATGCCACCAGGTTGAATGAAGAGGTGTTGGAAAGGCAGAGGAGACAGGTAGTTTGGTTTTTAATTAATTTTAGAGATGCATGCTACAGGAATGAGAAGCAGATATAGAAGAACTCAGAAATGACTGAGATTGGGATGCATGATGTAAAATTCTCAAAGAATCAATAAAGAATGATGTTAAAAATGAATAATAAAAGTAAAAGGGGCTTTGAATGTAAAAGTAGCAGTAATATGAATAACAAAAATTATATAGGGACAATCAACAGAATAAAAACTTTAAAGTGTTAAATAAAGAAATTAAGAGATGGACCTTAAACAAAAAGAATATAAATATGTGATACTGCCACAGAAAATGGGGCCAATATGATAGAGGAATATATGTAAATGAACTTATGCAACTTGCTAAAAAATTCAGCCTCAAAAGATTTTATGTGCCTCCTCTATACAATTAAATGATTCAAAAAGATTAAAAGTAATTAATATATGGTATATTAAAAATGGACAAACAAATAAACCAGAATTAGGGCTCCCAATCTTGATAACACACATAGTGTACAAGGAGGAATATACAAAAACAAGAGGAGAATTAAATATACCAATGCAGTTCAAGATAGGAAAACAGGAAACAACAGTAGTAGTGATATAGAGAACCCAGAAAACTACAGTGAAGCAAATCACATAGTAATACAATAAACCTCACACTCTAAGGTTAGACAAATAGACCTGTTGGTAAAACACACAATATCAAATATTCATAAAAATATCCCACGAACAATGTCACAAAGCTCCAAGTATTCCATAAAGAATAAACAACATGCATACTCTTACACTGTAATAAAATCAGAAATCTGAAATTTCCAAATGAAAAGACTTAAATTTCAAAATGCCATAAATTGTGTATTTATAAAATAGTAAATAAAGCAAAATCTGTCGAATTTTAAAAATGTAATTATAATGAAAATGTTATAAATTACGATATATTGGAGCTATAGAAAAGGGTTTAGTTGTTAAAAGAGTGTACTGATCTTACAAAAGGCTCAAATTTGGTTCCCAGCACCTACAGTGGGTGGGTTTTCTGCTACACTTACATACAAAAACACACAAGTGTACATAATAAACATGAACAAAAAATTTTTAATTTGAGGTTAACTATTCATAAATTAAAAGACATGGGAAACATCTGGTAATTCATTTAAAAATAATCTTAAATATTTAGCAAAAATAAAACTATGCACATAATTAGATTTAAATAACATCATAATTGAAGAGATAGCAGACTAAAGGACGGACATGGTAGTTGCACGCACAATTCTAGCACTCAGAAGTCTGAGTCAGAGGAATTAGAGGCCAGGCTTGGCTACATAGCCAATTTGAGGTGAGCCTTGACTACATAGCAAGACTGTCTAAAAATATAGTCAGACAGACAGGCAGGCAGACAGACAGATAGATGATGGATAGATAGAAAAGAGAAAGAATTAAGAAGAGATGTCTTAGGGTTTCTATTGTGAAGTGACACCATGACCATGTAAACTCTTATAAAGGAAGGGGAAAAAATGTTGCTGGCTTAGAGGTTCGGAGGTCTAGTTCATTATCATCGTGGCGGAATATGGCAGTGTCCAGGCAAGCATGGTACTGGAGAAGGAGGTGAGAGTTCTACATCTTAATCTGCAGGCAAAAGAGAAATCTATGTCCCACACTGGGCATAGCTTGAGCATATGAGACCTCAAAGCCCCCCCCCCCCCAACACACACACACACAGTGACATACTTCCTCCAACAAGGCCACACTGCCTAAAAGTGACATTTCCTATGTTCCAAACATTCAAACACATGAATCTGTGGTGCCATACCTATTCAAACTACCACAAAAGATACTTATAATACTTTAGTAAATCTAGTAGAAATAAATAAATAAAAATAAAATTCAACAGACTAACCACTAACTGACTTATTTAAGAAAAAAGGAACCTAAGTTCAGTTCGCAGTACCTACATTACAAGGTGGCTCAAAACCACCTGCCACTCTAGCTCCAGGAAATCTGACACTCTATTCTTGCTTCCAAGGTTACTTCCACCCTTCACACACTTGGCATATACTTGTACAAAAGCACACACACACACACACACACACATGCACGTACCCATGCATACACACTGATACACACATAAATAAAATCTATACCCCTTTTCATATGCAAGAGGAGAAAAAATGCATAATATACAAAATATCAAATATACAAGATAAAAATATTCTACAACAATGTACAATCATAGGAGGTTTTGGGGAGGGACATCTACCAGATCCTCAAAGATCTGATACTTCAGATACTGTTTATATCATTCTATAACATAGAAAATATTTTCCAATTTCCAATATTTATAAATGAAATAGATCTATTATAGAATGTAAAAATAGCATCCATGGACTAATCTCAAAAGGCACGTATTAATGCCTTTTGTATTAATGATATATTACCATATATCATTCAAAACATGTCTAAAAAACACACATACCTTATGCCCTGGTCAAAATGGACTTACTCCAAAATTGTAACATTTTGTGTTAAAAATTTTATTAATGTAATTCATGTTACTAGTAGAACTGAAAAGAAAACTTACATGGTTTTTCCATGTAATGTTAAAAAGATGTTGAAAGGATTATTGGCAAAATTAAACACATTCAGTAAAAGATAAGTAGGGATCAGAAAAAATTTTCTAACATGATAACAATATGTACAAATATATGTACGTGATGTACATATTTCTCTCGAATGATAAAATCATGCATGTGTCTGTACTTGTTTCAAACACATGATTTATATAATAGGAAAATAGAGCTATTCTCACAAAGATCAGGACTGAAATAATTTCTATTGTCCTCTTTCCTATTTTATATTATATTGAAATGAACAGAAATGAAATAAAAGGAAAAAATCTAAAAATGTAAATTGAATTGAAGAAGAAAATGTGATAATATGATAGTATATTTAGAAAGCCCAAAATAACTTTTGATAAAATAACACAAATAATAAAGAAATTAGTAATTTAGTAAGATATAAAACTCCAAAATAAGTATTCCTCATATATAAAAACAACCAGTCAATGACATAATGCAAACGATAATATGATTTATAATAAGAAAGATAAACCACTTTCAGCATACTATACTGAAGTAAAAATCACAAAACCTATATCAGAAAGTAATAATAGATACACAATAGATTTACAAATGCAAAGATAGGTGTCATTCAATACA
Organism: Phyllotis vaccarum; assembly: GCA_033318265.1. Lineage (NCBI taxonomy): Eukaryota > Metazoa > Chordata > Mammalia > Rodentia > Cricetidae > Phyllotis > Phyllotis vaccarum. Next base: position 133,268,698 of record JARWLC010000013.1, on the reverse strand, counting down.
ATAAGTAATTTCTTATATATAAATATATCCTTTAAATAAACACACCCTGTTTTGAAAAGTGGGCCGTTTTAGAAAAATGCAGTAATATGCAATCATAATTTAGGAAAATGGTAAAAACAAAGAGCAATGAGGGAACTAACTCCTACTAGATACTAAGACTTCATAGTTCTTCTGTAATTTACAGTGTTAGTTTGGCACATGAAAAGACTGATGAGTAGAACAGAATAGAACAGTCCAGAAATATACCCAAGTTTAGGGAACCATGGAGTTGCCCTGACCTAGCTGCCTTGGGAAGCATGAGGCAATGGCTTTTCAGATTAGAGTCCATGGTTTCAGGGCACATTGCTCCTTCCAGTTCCTGAGAGACCGATGCAGTCCCTCAGGCAGTTAAGTGTTTAGGCCGATTTGTGTTTCTCTGTATGGTCCTTTAGTAGTCAAGGAAGCATGAAGGCTTGACAGGACAATTGATCTTAGACATTAATCTTCTGTATCCTGTGTAGCTTGCAAACTTCATTGTATCCTGGCAACTACATCTGTACTGATCCTGAGAATTACCATTATATTCTGTTTCTGATAAAGGTATAAAAAGTCTGATTGCTCTCAATAAAATTCTTAAAGATTCGGTCCTACTGTGGCCTCTCTAACCTGAGCCTGGTTTCATTCCTCACAGACAAATCAGGTGACCTTGGCCCAGTAAGTAAGTGTGGGTATTTACACATAAACACATATGGGAATTTAAAAAGATAAAGATGGCACTTTGTTTAACTAGAGAAAAAAATGAACAAAATTGCTATGAAAGTTGGATAGTCTTGAGGGGACACATAAGGCTAGATTTATACACGTACCAGATACAAAGATGAATTTCAAATGGCTTAGATATCTAATCACAAAATTAAAGAAATTAAACCATACAGTTTCTTGAATAAAGCAAGGTAGAATTCCCTTTACAACCCAGTTAGGTAGTTCTCTGGTTCACAATCAAAGACAGCAAATCCAAAGATCGATAGAGCTGGGGCTGGAGCTTATTTATGGAGTGCTTGCTCAGCATGGCTCCATCTCTAGCTCATATGCTGGTCACTCACACAGTCATAAATATGCATATATACACATACATACACAGACACACACATCTACACACACAGAGTGAAAATTTTAACACTTTTGTAGTAGTGGGGGTTTCTAGGTCTCGGGCGGCCAGAGGTCTGAGACTCACAGCCTGCTGTGCCAGACTGCTTAGCCAGCCCCCTTCCCCGCTGCTGCTGCTAAGGCCCCCAGCAATGACTCAGACACTTATATTAACTTTATGCTGTTTGGCCTATGGCTCAGGCACATTGCTAGCTAGCTCTTACATCTTAAATCAACCAATTTTCATTAATCTGTCTGCCATGTCACCCGTGGCTCACCTGTGCTCCTTACATGTTGCTCCCTTTGGCTTCAGCTCGGTCTGTCCAACTCTACCCTGCTTCTCCTACCTATGCTCTGATTTCTCCTCCTACTTTTTCTACGGTGCCTGTCATGGGCCAAAACAGCTCCTTTATTTAAAGACTGATATTCACAGCACACAGAAAGACATTCCTATGTCACACTTTAAATCTTTGAGCTCTTAGCTAATCTTCCACAATCCTCATTGCCTTTGTAATATTTGGGATAGCAGTTTCTAGCTCCAAAAATTTACTAAATAAATGAATTCTTCTATTATATACCTTGTTTTCAGTGATTCTAAGTGGTCCAAATTGGAGCAGACATTTGCCGTGAGGATCTAGGATCTATTAAAGCACACCTCTTAGTATCAGCCAAGTGTTTCGGTAGGCATGTGACGTGAGATATACAACAGATGTGGCTGAGGAGGGAGAGAACAAGTGCTGACTCCAACAAAGTTTCCTTCTGGGCCGATGAGGAACCCTTGAAGCAATCATGTGGTGCTCAATGGTGATGGGCTTCCAAAAGCTATTTTCCAGAATCTGTGCTCCACTCGCTTAAACTGTTCCACCTTAATTAACTTGGGCTCATTTAGTTATGTAGTTTAGTTTCTTTAAAACAACTTAAAAATACAAACCACAAATATTACTTGGTTCTTATTGATGTATAATAAGTAATTCTTGAAGCTATCTTCATATGTAACCCCATTCTTTGCTTTTGGGCTGAATCATTCAGAAATTATCAGATTTAACTTTAGTTATCAGCCTAGTGACCAAGTGTATAGGTGCAACAGTTCCTGATATGGGAAAGCCTGTGATTTGAAATAACTGCAGGGTAGAAGCCTATAGCATTTCCCCACATATGGGAAAATGCTAGTTCTTACTGAAGGAACAATAGTTACCTTTAAAGTTTTGAAGGTTTGGAGTTGTATGCAGAGCTATAATCCCCAAAGGCATCCATTCTGATCTCCCTAGCACATGTTTCAAGGCTCAGATTTTTCTCCACCATGGTTTTGAATTTGCACAAAGGTCCTGCTTTGCCTTGATGCTAGAATGCCTCTGGACCTCTGTAGTTCAATTGTGTCCTGTAGCTATTTTTATCATCAGAAGTTCCTATTTTTTAGGAAGTAATATCCACTTAAGCTACCGCTAGCCACTGGTCCTTATTCTTCAACTGCTAACAGCTTGTAGTCTTGCATCATCTCCATTCAGGATGTCAATAGAACTTAGTCACAACCACCAGCTCTCCTGTCCTTGGGGGTACTATATCATGTGTATCTTTCATATCTCTGAATCATCAAACTTTATTAGTGAATTCTCCCATACTGCAAAGTACTCTTAAATGATTCATGCAGTGTCAGCTTCCCCTTACCATCTAGGCGCTAAGTGAGCCAGCCCAGATTCTTCTTTAAATGTTTTTTTTTTCTTTTTTCTGACCTTTTCCAGCTCCACTAAGTCAGTTGGTTCTTAGAGTAGTAGAGGCCAAGATAAGATTAAAAGTTAAAAGTTTACAGCAGGAACTGTCCAAGAAGGGGTTAAAGTAGAAGGAGCCTCCAATCTAGTGAGAAAAGAATAAAAAAGCAAAGGGAAGGAAGAATTGGGCAAGAAGACAAATCAGTTCTGATAGGATTTTCCAAACCAAAAGTTGTTCCTCAGAGAAATCATATCCTGAGGGAGGAACAAGCTTACTCCCATGCCTCAACCACTGCTTAAGCACTGGCTGAGAAGAAGAGCAGCTGGAAGCTGTCAATCACTGTGCTTTCTGCTTCACACAGCAGATTCTCCTGAAGGAGAATTGAGCAGTATGTTTCCATGGTTGCTGCACTACATAGCCAATCAAAACCTCTCCCATTCCCCTAGGGTTCTGTTGTCTGCAACGCCTTCTGGTTCCAATTTCTGTATTGTTCCATGTACTTAGCTGTATATACTAGAAAGTGACTGCCTGATTAGGCTAAAAGGAAACTTTCCTTTAAAAATCTAAAAAGCCAAATCAAAGGGTACTGGAGATAGCTCGTAGAATCCTTGAGAGTTAAGTTAGGCTAAGTTTCTACAATCAATCGCCAGAAAGTAACCTGCAGAACTAGAGGAAAAATGACAACATGGCTGCTCCCTGACGATTACCTAAGCCTGGGTGCTATAGTCTGAACAGCTTTATCTACTCATCAAACTGAAATGGCTGTTGCCCAAAACTCATTTCTGCATCAGGAGTTCAATGTTCCTTATCTTCCTTGACCTTCAGATGGCTGACCCTCCTCTGGAAAGCAGATTAAGCTTATATAAATAGTTTGAGTACCATCAGGATTCATGCCAAGTGAATTTACCCACTGAACCATCTTGTTGGGTCAAGTTTGATTATTTTTGATTTAAAAAAAAAACATGCTAAATTTGGGACAAAATAAATGGCACATTCATCTTTAATTTTCACCAACTCTTACTGTACTATTATAATAAGATGGATATTTGAACTATTTTTATACTTTATGCTCTCATTTCTCTCCCTCTTCCACACAAGTGTGCACACACACATGCACACACCACACACACGCATATATTTTATTAAAGAAACACAAATAAGGCCTCCATAACACTACTATTTGGATAAATACAACAAAGCTATATCCAAACCACAGCACAGCTTTTTTATTGGTCAGGGGTAATAATTCATATTGCACAATTATATTACGTTCTTTCATTGTCAATAAATTTTATTAAACAAATCCTAAATACATAAGAAAGCAGAAGCAGACAGTTCTGTTTCATGGTTTTTTGGTTTTTTGTGGACTACCTGAGTTCAGTTGTAGCTGCAAATAATGACTGTTATCAATGTCCATTAGACTTCCCTCTATTTCTCTTTAAAAAATTAACAAGCATAAAAGTGTAGGCTTCCATATCACATGTACAACTTGGAAGTTCAGAAAGGATTATGATACATCAGATAAATTCAATCAATGAGAAATGGGATCTGAGGTAAATAATCTGGACTTGACCTGATCTTGTCCATTTCACTACAGTTGTCAGGAAGTCTATACTAAGTGATGTTTCAGAGGTTTCCACTAAGGTTAAGTACTAGTTATCTTCTCCAGATACTTGCAGATGGGCTGGATAAGCTTTGGTCTCCCCTCCTTTCCATCCATCCATTTCTCCCTTCCTTGTTACTTCTTACAAGATCTTATTGTGCACTACCAGGGGATTCTGATCCTCCTGCCTTCCAGAGTGTTGGGATTACAGATGTGCAACACCACAACTGGCTCCCCTATTCTCCATAGCTGACTCTCATCTTCTACTCCCTAGGTACCCTTCTAAAATAAAGAAATTTTACTCTAGTTTTCAGTTTACAGTCAACTTTTATGGAGTTTCAAGTAAGAAAAATGACGTATGAAGCACAGTAATATTTGTAATAAAGTAGAAGAGAATAAAATAACCACTGTGCAGTTTTTAGGCAGAAACCATGAGCTGTATAATGGTTATGAAAAACATAAAAGATATTTTTTAAAGTGTAAGAGTCAATATTTAGTATTATAGAAGAAAATGCACAAAAAATATATCTATGATAACTACTGTTAGGGTGCTGCTTGGAAGATCTATTTTACCTCAAAATATTCCTTAAATCCAAGTTAAAGACTATGCCCTCTTGGAGAGATTGCATTGAGTGCATAAAGGGCCTGCCTCCACCTTTTGCATCGAATAATATTTCTTGATAATGTTATGATCTCCGAAAAGCAGAAAAGCAAAGCAAAGTACTTGTTTAAACACATACACCATATGTGAATGGCCTAGTTACAACTGCTACCAGCAAGAGGATTCCTTGTAGTTAAGGCCTGAAATGAGTTTGGGAAAAGAAAGAGAAATTTGCCTTCTTCGGATTTAAGATCTTCAACCACAATGGCTAGTGTGTAAGTGCCTGGCTACTCTCCTAAGCTTGAGAGACACTTAGAAAGAGGCTGAAATTATAAAATCAGTATTCATTGGGGGGAATGGAGTTCACAGACAGAAATCAAGTAGAATAGTGGCCAACATTTGCAAATATTTTGTGGGCAAAGTGATAAAATCATGATCTGTCTGCTATTTACTCTGTACATACCCACCCTCCAGATCAAATACTCCCTTCTAATTGAAAACTGTACCACTGACTGTCAGGAAGACTTTGGCTCACAAGTGGCCTCAAAACTCTAAGTGATGATGGATGCCATTTCATCACCCTTTGAAGTACATGCCAAGTTTAGTTAGGATCTTACTACCATGTTGTCTTCGCCTAAGTCCTCTGTTTTTCTTTCTGTCAAAGCATTATTACACTTAGGAACCATGCACACTTATTTCAAGGACCCTTTTCAATTCTTGGTCCTAGTTTTTCCTTTAGACCAACTACACTCTTGGAACTACTGTTTGCTGAAGATAATAGAAGCAATACTAAGAATTTTATGTAAAAATTGTCAATGTTTTAAACTTGAGAATTTTGTACACTGTCAGATCTGTTTAGTCAGATTTGTATAGTTAGTTTGATAATGGTTCATCACATCATTAAAAATAAAACATGTACATCTCCTTTCACAGCCATTAGATATAAATAAATTCCTTTTGCATCATAAGTTATATGAAGTGATCCTTATCATCCATTTAAAACATATTTTTTTGTGTGTGTCAGTTTATAAACAGAACCAAGCTTGACAGAAAAGAGACAGTATAATTTCCTTAGGAATGTTGATAGTTTATTTGAAGGGACTACAGTGATAGACTGCAAATATGTTTATAATACACAGATAATTGAATAATAAACATTTATCTAAGTGAATATGTATAATGCTCAGGTATTTACATTATGGAAAAGTAAGGAGTCACTGAATTTATATAAGAATTAGTGAAAACTAGAAGTGCATGTTGTGTTTGGATATGGTAATGGGAAAATGTGTTTATTCAGAAAATTAATCCACAAAAGCTCTATTGAGTACATGGGACTTTTTAAAGTAGTAACAACATTTGGCAGTGATGAGCTGAAGTAAAATGGCACTTTTAACTGAGAACGACAGTGATAACAGTGACTCCTTCATTTCTTTGATTCCATAAAATCTTCATTAGGGTTCCATAGATAGTAGATACAATACAGAATGGGGAGCTTCAACATTGTAAAGGTGCAAACTATTCTAACAATAAGCCCAGTTCAAGCTTGAAGTAGCAACAAAATCAGAGGCAAGGAGAAACTTTATATTTTAGTGCTATTTTCATCACATCAGAATGTTTCTGATACTATTTCTAGATCATTTACAATCCCTCCTACACAAATTTACTCAAAATTAATGTATATAATATCAAACTGGCTTAAAAACATTGAGAAATGACTACAGAGGTATTTTAATGCCAGTATTATTAATTATAAAAAACCCATATTTTTAAAGGATGAATTAATACTCTTTAAAAAAACAAAAATATATATATTTAAAGTATAGGCCTAGCATGGTAGTATATGCCTATAATCCTAGGACTCAGGAAATTGAAGCATAAAGATCGTGAGTACAAGTTTAGCCTAGGCTACATGCAATTATTACAGGGTACATACAACAGCAGTATAGATATTTGTCCTTGTTAGGGTGTGAGCTACATGTTATTATAGATAATAGTCAGAAAAAAGCTATGTGTTTAGAAAAAGAAAAGAGGAAATGTGAAATAATGCTGTGAATTTTTTTTACTTGTATTTGTATGAGCAAGAGGATGGGGATTGTGAGGAGAAATCCCAAAGTGATGGCTGGCTGGAGCTCTGGGAAGCTCACTGAATCAAGAACAGCCACTGGAGATGCACTGGGAAAAGGAGCTAAGCCCTCTAAGGGTAGGCAACTGTCCATTGTCAAGGGCAGTATGTGGAGCCTCAAGGGGTGGAATCAGACTGTAATCTTGTGCTTGGGTTGGCACCTTGGAGCCCATTCCCTGCAGAGGAATATCCAACCCAGTCTTTGATGTGGGAATGCCTTTCTGTATGCTGTGACTCTCAATCTTTAAATAAAGGAGCTGTTTTGAGCCATGAAAGGCACCATAGAAGAAGTAGGAGGAGAAATCAGCCTAGGTAAAAGAAGCAGGGTGGAGTCAGGGAGATCGAGCAAGTCACCCAAAGAGCAACATGTAAGGAACACAGGTGAGCCACGGGCCCCGTGGCAGACAGATTAATAGAAATGGGTTGATTTAAGGTGTGAGAGCAAGCTAGCAATGTGCCTGAGCCATAGGCCAAACAGCATGAAGTTAATATAAGCGTCTGAGTCATTTCTGGGGGCCTGAGTGGTGGCAGCAGGCTACTAAGGGTTCTCGGGTGGCAGGTCTGTGGGTCTGGGCCTCTGGCTGCCCAGGACCAAGAAATCACATTGTAACAAGTCTTGACTTTGGGATGAGGAAATCAGACTGGCCTAGAGTGGGTGTGTCAGGCTGAGCTGACCCACCTTGGGACTTCTTACTCTTTTGGGGGAAGGTATGGGGGGATGTGCAGGGGGGAGGCTGAAGGCTGACTGGAGGGATTGGGAGGGAGGAAGCAAGGAGCAGGGGGATACATGGATAAAAAGATATTTTAAATAAAAAATATTAAAATGAAGGAAAAAATTGTTTATGGGGCAAAAGGCAGGCAGGAAGTAGAGAGTAGCACAACTAGACTAGGAGAATTCGTGGAGAGGAAAGGCAGAGCAGCAGACATAAGACAGATGCAGAGGAAGCAAGATAAGAATACTGCACTCAAGCAATGGTACCAAGCCACGTGGCTAAACATGGATAAGAATCATAGGTAATTTTAAATGAGTTAACAAGTAATAAGCCTGAGTCATAAGCCTAACAGTTTATAATTAAATAAATCTTTGTGTTTTTTGGGGGGGGACTAAGTGGGTATGGGATCAGCCAGGTGGACAGAGAATCTTTTGACTACACAGGATGGAGGGAAAGACTGGATTCTCAGATGAAGATCTTGTGACTCTGCCTACCCTGCCATGAAGGAGAGCCAATGGCCAAAACCTCAGTTTGAATCATTCTGTAAGGATATACAGCTTAGCTCCTTGAGATCATGGTTACTTGGATCAGAAGATATATGCACAACAAAAGAATAAAATGAATTTTTCTTGTAAGCTTAAAATGCATTTAAAAATTAAAATCAAGCGAAGCATCATTTTCCACATTCCTATTCTCAAGCATCATGAGCAGGCACAATAGACATCAATAGACGTTTAGATCAAGAAGGTATATAGGTGGCTAGTCATTAATTTTAAGGCTTTTGATCTGAATAATAAGAGGATTGAGTAAAAATTGTTTGGAAGAGCTATTATTAGTTATGAAAACATTCAGCATTAATTCTTTTTGCTTTTCTTTCCACCTTTTAACATACATTTTATACCATAAGCAAGATACACAATAGTTCTACCATTCCTTAAAAATGACTTCTAGATATATTTATGCTTTCATACATGACTTCTCTTGCTAACTTCTGGCAAATAATGGCCTGTCTTGCTACAATGTGTTGTGAGTATGACAATATAATATGTAACCTTTGCAGATTTGTTATTCTAGTTTATTACCTTTGTGAATCATTGATGGATCTGATATTTATAGCTTGTCCCTTTTTCTTATGAGTAGTAATTTGTTGCATTTATTTATCATAGTTTGTCCACTTTCTGACAGATAAATAGTTTGTTTCTTGTTTGGTCCAATTAAAATAAAGCTGTTCCAGACAAGGAAACAACTACCAAAGTGAAGAGACAGACTGAAGAATGCAACTTTTTTTGCCAGTTACACAGCTAACAATGAATTGTTATCTAGTTTGCATAAAGACCTCAAAATGAAATATATTCAAACTAAATCATCTAATAAATAAATAGGCAAATGAACTAAACAAATAGTTTGCAAAGAAACAGCATAAGTATATGTAAAAACGTTTGATCTCTAGGCATCAACAAAATACCTATTTAGAACTACAGTTTTATTCTTCCTCACCATAGTCAGAAATCGCTATTATCTAGAATACAGACAAGAAATGTTGACTAGAACATGGAGGGGGAAAATCCTTATAAACTGATCATGGGAATGCAGCCACCATGGAAATCAATATAGAGTTTTCTAAACAAAGACCTAAAGATGGAACCTACATTATAACCCAATTAGAGCACTTCATATTACAGATATACCTATACATTGATGTTTATTGTTCAACTAGGTGTTCTTTGATAGATAAAGAAAATGTGCTGCATGAGGATTTTATTTGAGCATTTAAAATGAAATCATGATTTTTTTTATGGGAAATAGAAGAAATTGGAGATTTCATATATGGAAAGATAACTATAGATTGTTTTCTCTCGTTTGAAGAATTCAGATTTAAAATTGTATGTGTTAATCATGAAAGCAGAAGTAGGACTATAGAGGAAGGAAGAGATGATGATAGAGCATTAAATATGAATAAATTATATGATGCAAATTTATGTAAATGTTTGATACAACCTATCAATTTGTACAATCAACTTGTTAATTAATATAAAAAATAAACTCTCCACAAAACAGATGGAAATTATGTGGTGGTTTTCATATGTACATAAGAGTGAATATTCCTAGAATAGATACCAAAGAATAAAATTGCTGAGTTATGTAAGTGTATATTTAATTTTGTAATAAAACTGCCAATTCTATTTCTAAGGTGGTTCTGCATTTTTGCATTTCCATTAGCAGTATGTGGGATTTCTAGTTGATTTACGGATTTGCAAGGAAAATGAATATCCTTAGATTTTACCCTTTATAAGAGAATTGTATCACTGTGCATTAGTTCCATGGATCTACTATGAAACACCCTGGGCAACTGTCTTGTAAAAACAAAGTTTTTGTTTAATTTACTATCTAGAAGATGCAGACCAACTTCAGACAAAACTACTGACTTTATGAGAAATAGTAAAGAGTTTAGAGAAGGGAGATGGAGAGGGGAAAAAGGGAATGAATGAATTAACGTGTATCTGAGATTTCATAATACCACTTCCACTGATTTAAGATTTTCCCAGGAAGTCTCATTTTCTAAAAGTTCAAAGCATCTCCCAATGCCACATTGAGGACCAAATTTTAGCACATGGACCTTTGCTCATCAAACCATAGCACTTACTTTTTCCTTCCCTCTCCCTCTTTCTCTGTCTGTCCTTTCTACCTTTGTTTGTGAGACTATGTATTCCCATTGCCAGCTTCATGTATCCCAGGCTGGCTTTGAACTATATATTTAGCAAGAATGACCTTAATTCCAGATCATCCTGCCTCCACTTCCCAAGTTGTATCAGCGTCTAGTTTGTGAAGTGTTGGAGATCAAATCCAGGGCTTTGAGCATGCTAGACAAACACTCTACCAACTGTGCTATATCTCCAGAACATTTAATGTTTAATTTGTATTTCTTTAATGTCTTTAAACATTGAATTATTTTTGTATATTTTTACTATCCTTGTATATTATACTTATTTATATGTTCTAGTGCACTGTAAATTTGTAACACACAATTTTGTGAAATTTAAGTTTACACAGAATTATAAAAAATAATAAGGAGAAATCCTTTGTAGATTTTTATTCACATTTTACCTCTATGCCAACAATTTACAAACTATAATATACTGTAACCAAGATGTTGACATTGATACAAACCATTAAGAATATTCAGATTTTTCCATTTTTGCTTGATCTGAATTGCATGTATTAAATTCTGTATAATTTTAATCAGTTTAGATTTATACATATATATCACAATGAAGATATTTAACAGTTCTATTGCCACTTATTGTTACTTTTATTGATATAATATATTCTATATTTAATAAAAATATTCTGGAGCATCAGAGGACAGAGTCACCCACAAAGCCAAGCCATGAAGGTCAGGGAGTGGTGACCCATGCCTTAATCCCATCACTCAGAAGGCAGAGATTCATCTGGATATCTGTGAGTTCAAGGCAAGGCAATGGCAGCACATACCTTTAATCTTAGCTCTAGGATTATTGAATCAGGAAGCAAAATAACAGGTCGGAGAAAAGAAATATAAGCCAAGAGAAGGCAGAAGCCATCCCATTTTGCCTGAGCATGCAGTCAACTTGAGGACTCATGGAGACTGAATCTACCCTGTTGAGCCTGAGGAATTTGCTGGGTGAGAGTTTGTTGTGGTTTTGTTCCTGTCTCTCTGGTACTTCAGCTCTCCCCCAATATCTGGCTCCAGTTTTTATTATAATACCAAATAGAATTAATGCAACTTTTATTATTATAAATATATTTTATGGATGGATAAGACGCCCTCATACACACAGTACCTCCTGAAGCCAGAAGAGTGTATTTGATCCTCTAGGCCTGTGATTTAGAGACTGCGTCAGTTGCATCTATTTTCTTATAAATGGCACAGTATCACTTATTTATGGATACTTACATATACATTCATTGTCTTTATCATTCAGCTGTTGAACTTCTAGGGTGGCCTATTTCTTGGCTACCTTGAATCACATAGTAGAACACATGGATGTAAGAGTGTCTCTGTGTTATATTTAGAGTCCCTTTGGTACACCTGGGTCATATGGCAGTACTATTTTCTGTTTGTTCGAGGAATATATATATATATATATATATATATATATATGTATGTATGTATGTATGTATGTATGTATGTATGTATGTATGTATTCCTCTACTGATTGTATTAATTTACACTCAGCATATGTTATTTGTTTTCTTGTCTAACTGAGATAACGTGAACATGTTTTGATTTGGGATTTTGATGGCTAAGGTTGTTCAACACTTGTTAGAGTGCTTACTACTCATTTGTACTTCTTTTGACAGTTCATTTTTCCATTTACTAGCTAGAGGACTTGATTTGGGTGTTGTTTAACTCTTTGTTTTGTTTTTAATTATGTCTTGGATATCAATATCCTTTCTGGTGTATAAGTGGAAAAGTTTTTCCTCATTCTATAGGCTCTTTTCACTCTGACAACCATTTCTTTTGCTGAACCCATTTCTTAATTTCATATAACTATATTTGTCAATTTGATAGATTATTCTTATATTACTAGAGTTATTTTAAGAAGTAAATGCTTATGCCTATATTTATATGTCTTTGGCCCATGCTTTCCTCTAGCAGTTTTAAATTTTCACATCCTATATTAAGATTTTTGATTTATTTTGAATAGATTTGAGTACAGGGTGATTGAGATGAATACAATTTCATTATTCTGTACGTCCACTTTCTCAGAAAATTTCTGGAAAATGTTATCTTTTTTCTTGATGCTTTTGGTATTTTTGTCAAAAATTAAGTATAAGATGTACAGACTTAAATCAGTTCCCTCTATTCTATTCCATTGGTGTGCATATCTGTTTTTATGCCAGTATTGTGTTGTCTTTGTTACTATGGCTCTGTAGTATGATTTTAGATCAGACATTGTGGTAGTTCCAACATTGTTTTTTCTGATTGAGATTGACTATTTTAAGTCTTTTTTGTTTCCATATATGTTAGAATTATTTTTTTCTAGTTCTGTAGAGAATGTCATTGAAATTCTCATGGGAATTGTATTAAACCAGTAGATAACTTTTCAATATAGCCATTTTCACAATATTAATTTTGTTAATTCATGAGAATCAAAAAAAAAACCCTTCTAGCTCCTAACATCATCTTCAAGTTCAAGTGTCCTATAGTTTTCATTGTAGAGGTTTCTCACTTATTAAGTTTATTCCTAGATATTTCAGTTTTTAAAATATTGGGAATAGAATAATTCATTTCTTTTCATCAAATTTCTAAATTTGATTTATTGATTTTGTATTCTGATACTTGGCTTAAATTTGCTACTTTTAAGAGTTTTCTATGTATGTAAGTGTTTTGACTGCATTGTACCACATGTGTGCTTAATGCTCACGGAGGCCAGAAGGCCAGAAGACATCACATCCTCTGGAACTAGAGTTACAGGAAGACACCATGAAGATTCTGGCAATCAAACAGGGTGGTTTCGAATTACCATGTGGGTGCTGGCCATGATTTGGGAGATAATGCAGTGCTCTTAACCACTGAGCCATCTCTCCAGCCTCTTTTATTCTTTAGTCACATTCCTAAAACTGAGAATTTGTGTACTAAATTGTTTAAGAGTAGAGACAGTGGGTACATTTTGCAGAAAGTATTTTTAAATCTTACCACTTGTTATAATGTTGGTTATATCATATATGACCTCTATTATACTGAAGTGTGTTTCTGTTAGTCCTACTTTCTTTAGAGATTTTTATCATGACGGGATGATAAATATTTTTAGGCATTTTTTTTTTTTTTTTGCACAGACTAAGATGCCTTTCCTTACTTAAGTGTATTTGAGAATTTATACTTACTGAATTCCATTTGTTGAACTAACATTGTATCCCTGGAATTAAATCAACTTGGTGATAGTGCATGATCGTCTTAATGGATTCTTGAATTAAACTTGCAAGAATTCTATTGATAAATTTTGTAGCTAATGTTTATCAAATTAGCTTATAATTTTCTTTCTTTGTTGTGTTGTTATTTGGTTGTGGAATCAGGCTAATGCTATCTTTGTGGGATGAATTTGATAATGCTTCTTCTCTTTCTATTTTATAGAAGAGATTAAAAGCATGGGCTTTAGCTAACTATTACTGAAACATTTAGTCTAATTCAGCAGAGAGTTCATCTGATCCTGAACTTTACTCTGTTGAAAGACATAATTGCCTCTTATTGATTACTATGGATCTGTTTAGGTTATACACTTTTTCTTCATTTAATTTTTATAGATTATATATATATATATTTATCCACTTGTCTAGATATTCCAACTTTTAGAATGTAAGTTCATGTATTCCTAATAGTTCTCTGTGTTTCATCCTAATGTGCAGTAACTTCCCATTTTCATATCTTATTTTTTGAATTTGTATTTTCTTTCTCACTTTCTTTTGGTTAGTTTGTTTAGTACATCAATTTTATTTATTTTTTAAAACTCAAACTCTACTTGTTTATGTATATCATTATTTCAGTTTCTGTTTCACTAGTTTATGCTCTGATAATGTTTCCATGCTTATTATACACTTTTTTGTGTTGGAAGTGTTATTGATTTCTTTTTCCTTCCACTATGTGGGATTGTGAGATCGAACTCAGATCATCAGTCATGAATTCAAGAATCTCCACCCACAAAGTCATGCCACTAGTTCCCATATGAAAACAATGATTACTACTTGGTAAGAAGAACGGCCTCGAATAGATTTTTTAACTCACAACCTTTAGAAGAGATCAACCTTGGTAACACCTAGATTTTAAAATTCCTAACCCATAGAATATCAGCCAAGAAATTGTAATTTATTGATATTCTGTTACAGTTTCTCAAGCAAATAATGCATACAGTGTCAAAAAGCAGCAAAACCATGGCAAGTAGGTTTTCAGGCAAGCACCATTATGAGAAGTTAGTGCCTTCCATTTTCCTGTGGGTAATTCTAGTCTATTAAGAAAAATATACAAAGAAGGTGATGGAAAATCCTAAAGTTTTTTCTTGTTCAGGGTTGAATGAAACTGAACTGAATAGCTACTTACTCAACTTACCCATCTGCTACAGAATGCTCTACAGCACCTTACAAATGACAAATCAGAGTCCTTTGAATAATGAAGTGCTCAGATAGGTTTTCTTATCTTAACTTTTTGCTATTCAATAAGTTAATCTATTAAAGCTAACTTGAAAATCTGCAAACCCAAAGTAAGATAAAAACCTCAAGCAGCTTTTTTTGAGGTGTGATATGTATCTACCAGTAAACTTATGTTATGCAATAGAAAAAACAGATAGATAACATCTGAGAGAGAGCTTATCTCCATGTGTGAGGAGATGCACCTGGGCTGGGATGACTCTTTACATGTATAATAAATGTCTGGAGAAGGAAACCAAGGCAAGGTTAAAAAGCACTAATATTTTATTATATGCTGTTTAAAGTTTAAATTTTCCTTACAGACAGCTTGTGCTGACTTGTATTGTTTGGGGATATAGAGGTTGATGATTTGCACCTGCATTAACCATTTACAAAGTCTTGTTTTAGTTGTAACAAGTAGAATATATAAGATTTCTCAGCAGAGGTCAGAGACCCTTAGGGACAACCCACTACTGCCATTTTCTTAACTCAACATAGTTTCTAGCTGTATTCTAAATACTGATTCTTATAGCTACAGGTAGTTCTTACCTCTCATGTTTGGAGCAGACAGACACTACTAGAGAAATTTATAACTGCTCAAAATGTAAAGGAGAAATGATCATGGGGGAATCCAGGCTCAGTTGGTACATCTACAAGGAAACCCAACTCTAAGGTTCAGAGAATATTTGGGAAGGGAAAGACAAAAAAATTGTAAAAGCCAGGGTACCAAGAAGTCTGCAGTAAGATTGTTTTATAAGCGTGACAAAAATGCTACACCCATGAAATCTCAACAGTATGGTTGCCTAAGCAAGACATGAATGACCATACCAACTGACATTCCAGTGTAGATGGAAGAATTCTCCCAAGGATCCACCCCTGCATGAAGAGCTATAAGCAATAAATGGCTGCTGAGAAAAAGAGAATCAATCTTCTCCAGCCTAAAGTCCCCTGATAGATTATCCATTCCAAGTTGTCAGTCTTAAACACATGTACATATGAGTAATGCCGAAGGAACTCAATATTCTTGCTTTCTTTCATACATCTTAGTGGATCATGACATAAACACAAATCACTTTCTTTGCCTCAGAGAAAGGACTCAGAGCTACTTTGAGAAAGACCAAGTTCCATTATAATTGACTGCACTTTTCCTCATGCACAACATATGTTTAATAAAAAAAAGTTTGTGTATGTGTGTGGGTGGGCATGGGGGGGAGGGTTCTTCCATGTGTCCTCAGAGGCAAGTTAAGGGCCTTGGATACCCTGTAACTGGAATTACAGATTGTTGGAAGATGGCTGCTGGAAACCAGCGAAGGCCTTCAAGTAGTGAGCCACTTTTCCAGCTCTGGGTTCTTACATTTAAAAATGAACTATTGACTCTCCTTTCTGTTGTCTATTCTGTGGTTGTTATATCTGCATCCTAAGTTCAAGATAGAAACTTGGGGGACTGTCCTAAAATTTTCTAGAGCCCATTTATTAGAAATAAATGGCAAAGTATTTTCTGCTTCAGAGAGAGATACAAGCTTATAAAATGCCTCTAATTCTAGACCCTAGTTCTGAGTGTAAGATAGATTTGGATGTGTTATAGGTACAGCATGGAAAGCACTGGACCACCAAATAAAACTTCTTTTGCCTCTGTTAAGAACATAATATGAAGTTTGAGAATGAAAAGCTATGGTTGCAAGGACAAATAAAAATTGAATTTGACAGTTATTTCTGCTGGGCACCATGAATTCTATTTTTCTACAGCCTGTCTCTGGGACCAAGTGCATTATAGGATAAGGGAATGAAAGCTGCAGAAGAATCAAAATCGCACAGTTAAATCAAGGTCATTCACCAAAGTCACATAGAAACAACTGCTAAATCCATTGCTTACATAAACTATTTTGTGTTTTGCCATTGGATCAAATTAACCATACACAACTTTATATTCTGGGCACTGTAGATGCTCCAAATGAGATCTTCATTAAGAAGCATATGTGAATAAACAAAATGGTTATGAAGTACAAGAACAGTGGAAATATTTATATACAAAACTGTGTTCTGAAGTTAATTATGAGTTTTTTTAAAAATGATTAAGCTCTAGGAGAAGGTCTAACTCTAGAGAAATGGCTTAATAAATATGGGACATTGATGTGATGGAATATTATGCAAGCATTAAAATGATAATTAAGATTATGTTGGAATATCAACAAGATGTGTTATATAATTTAAATCAAAGCCAGCTGAATACAAAATGAGATAAATAATATCAGAGTAGAAAATTACCCATGCATATTGAAGGAGATTAGCTAAAAAGGTTATTACAGTAATTGAGAGTGGATCATTTGTTTTTTAATTAAAATATACTGTTATTTATACTATGTATACTTGCATATATATGTGTGCATGAATATATGACCATAAGACCATTAATTATGAGCTCCTAATCTGAATTGTTCAGATTCTACCATATTTAGTAGAACACTTTCTAATAGAATGTACTATTAGAATGGTATATGAGGTGGTTTGAAAGGAAATGGCTCCCAAAGGAAGTGGCACTATTGGGAGGTATTGCTTTGTTGACATAAGTATGGCCTTGTTGGAAGAAGTGTGTTACTATGGAGTCAGTCTTTGAGGTACTATATATACTCAAGCTTTGCTCAGTGTGATACTGAGGCCACTTCTTGTTGCCTTCTGTTCAAGATGTAGTCAGCACCAGGTCTGCCTGAATGCTGCCATGCTCCCTGCCATTGATCTTCTGAACTGTAAGCCATCACCTTAATTAAATTATTTTCTTTGTGAGAGTTGATGTAGCCATATGTCTCTTCACAACAGTGAAAGCCCTAAGACAATGCAAATAGTCTCTAAGACTGTGCCATCCATCTAGGATATAGGGACATCAGCTACATGTTCCTGTAGTAAGAGGTTTCTGTTCCAACTTTCAGGCCTTGCCTCAAGGTTTAAGACTCACAGACCCGTAGACCCACAGACCCGCAGACCTGCAGAGACACACAGATGCTTTCATTAGTTTTTAGCCGATAAGCCTAAGGCTCAGGCATATCACTTGCTAGCTCTTTACCCTTATACTAACCCATGTCTCTTATCTTGTTCAGCCATGGGGCTTGGTACCTTTTCTTAGAGCAGCATAGTTTCCTCTGCTTCTTCCGGCTACTCTCTGGCATTCTGCTCTGTGCTTCCTGTTCTCAAGAGTTTTCTTAGTCTGGTAGTCCTGTCCACACTTCCTGCCTGCATTTGGCCAATTGGCACTTTTTATTAAACCAGTGGGTGGGATAATTATTTAAAATGAAACAATACAATCTCCCACTCATTCCTGTCACAGTGTAACAAGGAATTTCGTGTGTGTGTGTGTGTGTGTGTGTGTGTGTGTGTGTGTGTGTGTGTGTATGTGAAATGCGTAGCTTATCATGTTCTATAGGAAAGGGAAATGCCAGAAGATCAATGTGATTCAACAGTGGGTGCTTTGAACTGTTAGTTCATTAGTTTTGCTGCATAATTTTTTTTATTGGAGTCATAAATGTATTGGAGACCTGTAGTTATGTAAACAGCTGTGCCCTTTTAGTATAAAATTCACCAAGGCAAGATGTTATGGCATGAGTAGTTAGTTGTTTGTTATAGGATGCATGAAAAGAAGTTGAGAGAAAATGTGTTTAGAAAGCAGGATTAAATGTAACCTACCAGCTCACACAAGCAACCTACTTCATAAGCTATGTTCCACCTTCTAAAGGTTTTACAACCTTTCCTAAATGAGTTGTGGACCAAGTATTAAAACACTTGAGGTTGTGGGGGACACTTCACATTCATACCAAGACAGTGGCATAATTCCTGGTTCCTTTACATATTAAATTAGTATTTCTGAAAATATGTTTCGGCATTGTTGTGACAGACATAGATGAAAAGTTCAAAAAGAGGTGATATTATTTATTAACTTGCCTAGCTAACTATCTGCTTGCAGACTAAATACCTTTGACTTTGCATTAGTGCACATTCATTGTCCATAGCAATGAGTTTCATATGAACATTTTTATCCAAGCATATTGTATTTTGACCATGTTCCCCCAAGCTCTTTCCTCTCTCCATCTAGTTAGTTGTCTTGGCTACCCTAAATACTTTCATATCTATTTTCATGTCATATAGAAACACAATTTTTATGTCTATATAAAATTTTAATATATTAAAATCTCAAGTGGGAGAAAGTAGGTGATTTTTGTTTTTCTGGATCTCAGTTCTCATGGTAATCTCCAGTTATATCCATTTCCTCAAAAAACCCAAAAGTTTGTTCTTCATAGCTGAATACAATTTTATTATTTACATAGAGCATACTTTTGATCATTTCTTCTGTCAAGGAAGAGTGATATATCACCAAAAATGTCATGGTTCTGGTCAGAAAGAGACACGTAGATCACTGAAACAGAAAAGACGACTTAGATATAAACCTATACAGCTACAGCCACCAAAATGTTAACAGAGATGACAAAAATTTATGTTAAAAACAAGATATCCTCTCCAACAAATGGTACTGGGACTACTGGATATCTACACATAGAAGAATAAGACTATATCCATATATCTCACCTTGTCCAGCTTAAACACTTTCCCAAGTAAGCCCTCTTATTTTGTTCCCAGTCCAACAATGTTTTTTTAATTAGATTTTCCCTGCATCTTAATTAAGAGTAAAATTATTTTCTGTGTAAGTCTTCTGTGGTAAAATAGAAACTTTCTGATAGAATACTCTTGTCATATTTATAAAAATAATCTACAGAAAGAACTGAGATAACTCATCTGAGAATCTCGGTACCAACAATAGTGAAGCAAAATCGCTTCACTATTTTGTCAGTAATATCATCAAACAGTGGCACAGAGAGCTTCATATTTCCGTGGTATTCCTATTGTGCAATTGCTGTCTTTAAATGATAATCATTTCAATGAGATGTCGCAGTTGGATATATTTCTGTCTAGAACTTTGCTTTTCTACATTTTGGGACTGAAAATATCTAAGAATTGTTAGTTTGGGGAATAGTAATTTGATCTGTAAAGGATACTGACGATGATATTGCTTTTGTGGTTTGAGTATGAATCGCCTCAAAACTCCAGTTTTCAGAGTACTGGCATCTTCACAGTTTGGGAAGTTACTATTAACTGTCCCCATATTTGCCTCTCCTGTGACTTCTGGGAAATGTCACTTGATTTCATGGAACAAGAAGAAATGTACATTGGTTTTGGTACTGTCGGCTTTTGCTCAGTGCATTAAATTATGTTTATAATGAATAACCAAAAAACCTTTAGCAAAGACACAATTATCAAAAATCAATTATTTAATGTAGATGCAGGACAGTGCTCTGTATTTTTTTATGTAGGGATTTTGAGACTTTACCTTTTTTTAGGTAAAGTCATACAACTTGTCAAGTAATTCTTCATAGATTAGCCAATGCATGCAAGTAGTCATTTATAATTTTTCATATTTGAAGCAAGAACATTTCTAGCTATGTAACTTACATTTTGTTTACAATCGATCTGAACAATTAAATTAATTGATTGCAGGAATTGGTCATTTGTGCACAGCATTAGAACATCTAGTCCAAATAGACAGATCCATCATGGGGTGAAGCAGTGGGAAATTGATTCAGCTAAAGATACAAAGTATAGTATTTTACTGACATCAACCTAGAATTTGATGTGCTTGATAGTTACAGTGGTTTTCAAGAGTAGTCCAATATCCAGAACGTACTTTGGAGCTAGGAAAAACGTTAACAAGGCAAAGTACTTATTTTTATTTAGAAGTTAGGTT
Source organism: Phyllotis vaccarum (assembly GCA_033318265.1). Lineage (NCBI taxonomy): Eukaryota > Metazoa > Chordata > Mammalia > Rodentia > Cricetidae > Phyllotis > Phyllotis vaccarum. Next base: position 133,247,881 of record JARWLC010000013.1, on the reverse strand, counting down.
ATTTTAGAAAGAGGACCTGGGTTCGAACTTAGAATAAAGGGTATTTATGAAGGGAGAAATATCTGTGGGAGAAAAGAAGCTGTAGCAGTAGTGGGCAGAAGAATATGGTCAAAGTGAAATGACAGCAAGGCAAAGGTACCGGGGAACTCTACAAGGTTCTCTGTAGATAGAATGGCACTTCAGAATTATTTTCTGATGGAGCCGGACAAGTACTAGTGATTTTACAGGAATCAGGGGAGAAACTCTCTGGCTGAAGGTTCCTTAACACCACTTAAGACACTGAAAAATGACCTTTTCTTGAAGAATCTGATGAAAGTGAAGAAATCCATTTACTAGGGAGATTAACAAGTTTCTAAGAATATTTAAATTGTTCGATGAACTAAAATTATGTCCATTAAATATGCATGGTTTCAAGAATTTTCCCCAGAAAACAAAACAAAACAAAAAAACCAATATGCTCAAAAAGAAAGAATTCCATCATAGGGGATGATTGACTCCAGGTTACTAATAAGTAAAGAAATGACATTGCTAAAACCCCACTTTTTTATTTTATTAAAAAAGTCTTTTTAATCCACATATCCCCTTTCCCTCCTCCTAATCTATCTCAGAGAGCCTGCAGCCCACCCCGACCGATCCTCCCATCCTCTCCAAAGAAAGGGCAAGAAGTCCCAGGGTGGGTTAGTTCAGCTTGGCACACCAACTCTAAACAAGTCCAATTTTCTCAGTGCAGTATGAAGACTGGGTTAGGTGTTCCTCTGCAGGGAATGGACTTCAAGGTGCCAGCACACACACAGGACCACAGTCAGATCCCACCCCTCGAGGCTTCTGTACATACTGTACAGTTGCCTACCCTTGGAGGGCCTAGCTCCTTTTCCTGATGGTTCCTCAGTGGCTGTTCTTGATTCAGTGAGCTCTCCAGAGCTTCAGCCAGCTAAATTCATTGTGGGAATTTTCCACATAATCACTACCCCCGTGCTCATACTAACTCTCTTCTCCCTGCTCTCAACTGGACTAGGAGCTCGGCACAGTGTTTAGCCATGGATCTCTGCATCCATCTCTATTCATTCTTGGATGTAGGTTCTGTAATTACACTTAGGGTGGTTATTCATTTGATCATAGGGGAAGTCTTATTTAGGCACCTCTACACTATTGGTTGGAGACAGCCACGGATATCCTGTGAGTTCTTGGAGGTTTTTCTGAGGAATAGCTATACTGCATTCCAGAGTGGCTGTACAAGTTTACACTCTCACCAACAATGGAGGAGTGTTCCCTTGTTCTGCATCCTTTACAACATAGGCTGGCATCTGTGTTTTTGAACTTAGCTATTCTGACAGGTGTAAGGTGGTATCTCAAAGTTGTTTTGATTTGCATTTCTCTGATGGCTAAAGATGTAGGGCAATTTTTAAGTGCCTTTCAGCCATTTGTAATGCTTCTGTTGAGAATTCCCTTTTTAGCTCTGAACCTTATTTTTAAATTGGGTTATTTAGGTTTTGGGGCTCTAGTTTTTGAATTCTCTATATATTTTAGAGAACAGTCCCTTGTCCAATGTAGGGTTGGTGAAGAACTTTTCCCATTCTGTAGGTTGTTGTTTTGTCTTATTGACAGTGTCCTTTGTCAGGAGGTCCCATTAATTTATTGTTGTTCTTAGTGTCTGTGCTAATTGTGTTATATTTAGGAAGAGGTAACCTGTGCCAATGTATTGGGGGGTACTTCCCACCTTCTTTTCTATCAAGTTCTTTGTAGCTTGGTTTGTGTTAAGGTCTTTGATCTGCTTGGATTTGAGTTTTGTGCAGGGTGATAGGTTTGGATATATTTGCATTCTTCTACATACTACCATCCAGTTATGCCAATACCATTTGTTGAAGATATTATCTTTTTCCATTGAATATTTTTGGCCTCTGTCAAAAATCTAGTGCTCATGGGTGTGTGGGTTAAGGTTGAGATCTTTGATTTGATTCCATTGATACACAATTCTGTTTTTATGTCAGTACCAGACTTTTTAAAATATTGAAGCTCTATAGAATAGCTTGAAGTCAGAGATGGTGATGCCTCCTGAAGTTCTGCTATTGAGCAGGATTGTTTTGAAAATCCTGGGTTTTCTGTTATTCCATATGACATTGAGTATTGTTCTTTCAAGGTCTGTAAAAAAATGTGTTGGGATTTTTTATCGGGATTGCATTGAATCTGTAGATTGCTTTTGGTAAAATTTCCATTTTTACTATTTGATCTTACCTATCCAAGAACATAGGAGATCTTTCCATTTTCTGATATCCTCCTCAATTTCCTTCTTCAGTGACTTAAAGTTTTTGTCAAATGGGTCTGCTACTCCTTGATTAGAGTAATGCCAAGATACTTAATGCTATTTGCAGTTATTTTGAAGGGTGATGTTTCTCATCTCTTTTTCAGCCCTTATACCCTTAGTGTATAGGAGGAAAATTGATCTTTTTGAGCTACCTTTTACCCTGCTACATTTCTGAAGGTGTTTACCAGCTGTAGGAGTTCCCTGGTAGAATTTTGCGGGTCACTTATGTATATAATCGTATCTTCAAATAGAGATAGTTTAACTTTTTTTTCCCTTTCCAAATTGTATCCCCTTACTCTCCTTTTGTTCTCTCATTGCTTTAGCTAGAACTTTGAGAACTATGTTGAGCAGATAAGGAAAGAGAGGACAGCCTTGTCTTGTGCTTGATTTTAGTGGGATTGCTTTGAATTTTTCTCCATTTAGTTTGATGTTGGCTTTCAGCTTGCTGCATATTGCCTTTATTATATTTAGGTACTTTCCCTATATTCCTAATCTCTCCAGGACTTTTATCATGAAGGATTGCTAGATTTTGTCAAAGGCTTTTTTAGCATCTAAGGAGAGGATCATGTGGTTTTTTTTCTTTCAGATTGTTTATATGAAGGATGACATTCACAGTTTTTTGTATGTTGAACCATCCCTGCATCTTTGGGATGAAAATTGCTTGATCCTGGTGGATGATTTTTTTCATATGTTGTTGGATTAGACTTGCAAGAATTTTTACTGAGTATTTTTTGCATCAATGTTTATGAAGAAGATTGGTCTGTAATTCTCTTTCTTTGTTGCATCTTTGAGTGGCATGGGAATCAGGGTGATTGTGGTCTCACAAAAAAAGTTCGGCAATGTTCCTTCAGTTTCTACTTTATGGAATGGTTTGAGAAGTATTGCTATTATTTCTTCTTTTAATGTCTGGTAGAATTCTACACTGAAACCATCTGATCCTCAGGTTTTTTTTTATATTTTTTATTTTTATTTTTATTTTTTTTTACTTGAGAGACTTGATAACAGCTTCAATTTCCTTTGGGTTATAGGTCCGTTTATGTCTTTAATCTGCTCTTGATTTAAGTTTGGTAAGTGGAACCTGTCCAGAAAGCTATCAATTTCTTTTAGTTTTCCCATTTTAGTGGAGTATAGATTTTTAAAGTATGACCTGATAATTCTCTGGATTTCCTGGGTGTCTGTTTTTATGTCTCCATTTTCATTTCTGATTCTGTTAATTTGGATATTCTCTTTCCGCTTCTTGGTGAGTTTGGATAAAGGTTTATCTATCTTGTTGACTTTCTCAAAGAACTAACTCTCTGATTCATTGATTATTCGTATTATTCTCTTTGTTTCTATTTTATTGATTTCAGCCCCAAGCTTGATTATTTCCTGCTTTCTACTCATTCTAGGTGAGTTTACTTCTAATTGTTTTAAAGACTTCAGCTGTGCTGTTAGGTCCCTTGTGTAAGATGTATCTAGGTTTTTCATATAGGCATCTAGTGCTATGACTTTTCCTCTTAACACTTCTTTCATTGGATCCCATAAGTTTGGGTATATTGTGGATTCATTTTTATTAAAATCTAGGAAGTCTTTGATTTCTTTCTTAACCTCGTCCTTGACCCAGAGGTGGTTTAGTTGAGAGATGTTCAGTTTCCATAAATCTGTCGGCTGTCTGGAATTTTTCTTGTTGTTTAACTCTAGCTTTGGACCATGGTAGCCTAATGTGATACAAGCAGTTATTCCTATTTTTTTCTATTGATATTTTCTTTATTACTGAGTATGTGGAAAATTTTAGAGAAAATTCCATGGGGTGCTAAGAAATATGTACATTCCTTTGTGTTTTGGTGGAAGTTTCTGTATGGATCTATTAAATTCATTGGTGTCATAGCATCTGTTAGATCCCTTATTTCTCTGTTGAGTTTCTTTCTGGTTGACTTGTCCAAGGATGAAAATGGGGTATTGAAGTCTCCCACTATTCCTGTGTGGGGTTTGATGTAGGTTAAGTTTTAGGAGTGTTTCTTTTACATATCTAGCCACCCTTGTGTTGGGGACATAAATATTCAGGATTGAGACTTAATCTTTGGGGGATTTTTCCTGAGATGAATAAATAATTATGTCTGTCCTGGTCTCTTTTGATGGATTTTACTTTCAAGTTTACTTTGATAAATAATAGGATGGCTACACCAGCTTTCTTTTTAAGACCATTGGATTAGGAAGTCTTTTTCCAAACCTTTACTCTGAGCCTGCGTCTGTTTTTGAAGTTGTGGTGTGTTTCTTGCATGCAGTGCAAAGATGGCATCTGTTTTTATATCCATCTTGTTAGGGTGTGTCTTTATATAGCTGAATTGAGTACATTGATATTACAGAATATTAGTGACCACTGATTGTTCTTTCCACTTATTTTTTGTGGTAGTTTGTGAGTATTTCTCTTCTTAGGGTTTTTCTTCTGTGGGATTATTGATTTTTTGTGGTTTTATTGGTGTATCTTGTTTCCTTAGATTGGAGTTTTCCCTCTAGTGCCTTCTGTAGGGCTGGATTTATGGATAGGCATTATTTAAATCTGGTTGGTTTTGTCATGAAATATCTTGTTTATGCCATCTACAGTGATTGATAGTTTTGCTGGGTATAGTAGTCTGAGTTGGCAGCCATGTTCTTGTAGTGTCTGTATAACATGTGACCAGGACCTTCTTGCTTTCATTGTTTCCATTGACTAGTCAGGTGTTATTCTGATGGGTCTTTCCTTTATATGTAACTTGGCCTTTTTCCTTTGCAGCTCTTATTACTTTTTCTTTGTTCTGTAGGTTTATTGTCTTGATTATTTTGTGGTGAGCTCCCTTTTTTAAGGGTCTAGTCTATTTGGTATTCAGTAAGCTTCTTGTGTCTTTATAGTCATTTCCTTCTTTAGGTTGAGGAAGTTTTCTTATATGTTTTTGTTTAATGTATTTTCTGTGTCTTTGAGCTGGTATTATTCTCCTTTGATTCCAATTATTTTCTGATTTGGTCTTTTCTTGTCGTTCCATATTTCCTGGATGTTTTGTGTTATGACATTTTTTGGTTTTAGTATTTTCTTTAACTGACATATCTGTCTCTACTATTGAATCTTCCACTCCAAAGATTCTCTCTTCTATCTTTTGCATTCTGTTGGTTGTGCTTGCATTTGTGGTTCTGGTTTGTTTCTTCAGGTTTTCTATTTCCAGCTTTGCCTCAGTTTGTATCTTCTTTATTGCTTCTATTTCAATTTTAAATTTCTGAAGTGTTTCTTTCACTGGTTTGTTTTCTTTTTCTTTATTTTCTTTTAGGGATTTGTTCATCTCTTCCACTTTTTTGTTTGTATTTCTCCTATTTCACTAAAAGAGTTTTTTATATCCTCTTTTAAAGTTTTTGTAATCTTCATAGTTGTTTTTAAGGTCATTTCCTTTTGTTTCCTCTTCATTGTTATGCTCAGGTCTTGATATTGTAGAACCACCAGCTTATTCTGGTGGTGTCTTGTTGTTGTTTGTATTGTTATATGTATTCTTGCACTGGTGTCTGCCCATTGCTTCCTTGGTTCACTCTTCCTCATTTCTTGGTCGGCTTTTTGTCAGGTGTGAGTGAGCCCAGGGGCTGAGTGTCTCCAGTAATTGCAGGGTCTGCTCTTAGTTGGGTGTAGGCCAAGGAGCTGTGGGTCTCCTTTGTTGCAGCAGTGGTTCTTAGTTGGGTCTTAGTGGGCTCTTAGTCAGCTGTTAGCTGTGAACCAGGAAGCTTCAGGGTCTCCAGTTCCCAACCCACTTTTAAGAAACTATTTGAAATGCAGAGCTAATGGCAAAACTGAATACTTAGCACTGTCTGCCATTTATACAAGGGAATAATTATACAAGTTATTTTATTATTCTAACAGAAAATCATGTGCAAATTAAATGGTTTTGTCAAATTTTTTCTAAAATAGTGTGTGGGAGTTAATGCTGTTTGTTAACTAGAAAGGATCTAGGATATAGCCAGGAGTTCAGCCTCTGGGTATGCCTGTGAAGGATTATCTAAATTAGGTTAATCAGTGTAGGAAGACTCAGCCCAAATATGAACAGCAGCAGTCTATTGGCTTGGGGCTGAGCTGAATAGGGGAGAAAATGAGCTGAAAGCAACATTTTTCTTTTCTGTTTTTGTACTATAGATACAATGTGATCAACTGCTTAGAGTTCTTTTCTGTCATGATGCACTTGGGCTTTACTTTATAACTGTGAGCTAAATTAAACTCTTCCATCTTTAAGCTACTTTTGTAAGCTTTTGCTTTTTTGCTTTCTGTTTTGTTTTTGGATACAGGGTTTCTTTAGTCCTGAGTGTCTGTGAACCAGGCTAACCTTAAATTCAGAGACCCGTTGGCCTCTGCCTCTCAAGTGCTGGGATTGAAGACATGTTCTATCACTGTTTTTGAGAGTCTTGTGCTGACCTAAAACTTGACAAGTAAATGAAACTAGGGAGCAATGAGTAATGGGCATCTGCCTGTCTCTGCTTCCCCAGTGATGACATTAAAAGCTTATGCCATCATATATAACTTCCTTATTTTAAATGCATTTTGGGTATCAAATTCAGGTCCTCATATGTGAAAGGCAAACACTTTACTGGCTGAGATATCTCCCTAGTTCCCAATTTCATTTTATTTTACAAAAATCTCTCGCTAGCTTGGACATTGCTTATTTCATATAGTCAGATATGGTACTTTTTAAACAAAAGCATTTTTAGGAATATTCGGATACAAATGTTTATGTTAAAATAAATTGAATTGTAATAAGCAATATTTCACTGATACTGTTTGTTGTTGTTCTTGTGAAAGCCAAGTAGTATATCAGATTATGTGGAGCATAGACTCACTTTTCTTGTATTATCTAAGTAAGATTTCAGGTGTTATAATTTTCTGAGTAGTTGTTTCTTTAAATTTCAGTAGTGACAATAATATCCTTTGTAGCAAATTATAGATCCTGTAAATATAATTTAAAGTCTCACATAATATTATTCTGGTATAAGTAATAAGCATTTTTATGATAACTGAAGAAATATTCAAAAAATCTAAGTTGATGAAGATTTAAATGGAAATAACTTGGTCATTCAATAATAATTTTTGTTTATTTATTCTCACTGATACATAAAGGTATTTGACAACATAGACAAAATCTACTTTCTTACATGTTTACAGTGCTAAAACTTGAAGCTTAAATTTTCAAATAATGGCACAATCTAGCTTCTAATTATCATGTATGTATATGATATTTATTTATTTATCCAATTTTATGTTTAAGTGGGAGGAAATCCCAGTACCCCAGAGAGAGAAATTAAAAGTGCTTTAGAGTATTGCCTATTCCAAATGTTAGGCAATTAAAAGTTAGTATTTGCTTTCAGCATCCTCTAAGCAGATGGCAAATGATCTTCCTTCTGCCCACCTTGGCTGTGCATTCTCAAAAGAATCTCTTAATTTTATGCTTTTATCCGCTCTAGGGAATTCTGTAACTGTAGACAACTGTAAAGAAAAAAAGCTGCAAAAGAAAGTCACTTCTTAATGTTAACTCTGTTGTCATTGTTTCATACTATGGCCGCCTTTCCAGACCTTGATTTACTATTTAGCAACTCCTCTGTTGACAACATATTTTGTACCTTCATAATAGTCCAGAAAATCATTATGAAATATTGCAAGGAAACCCATATGATTCACAAATATATCTCAGTGAAAAAATTCGCATCTCCATCCTTACCTTAATTTTTTCTTACAATAAAAGATCTGTTTACTTATCAATTGAGGATTTTTTTCTGTTCTTATCTATATAAAGGTTTCAGGCTTGCAAATATTTTTGAAAACACTACAAAAGATTAGAATTTTGGTGTTTTCTTCAACAGATTTTCTTTACTACAGGGATTTGGTGTTATTGTTTTTTGTTGTTCTTTGATTTTGCTTTTTGTTTGGGGGAGGTTGTGATTTTGTTTGTTCATTTGTTTGCAGTGCTGAGGATTAAGCCTAGAGTTTGACTCATGTGAGGTAAAGGCTTTAGCATGATTGAATTTCACCTTTAACCCTTCTGTTTGGCATCTTAAAGTGGAGAACTTGAAGAAAACAGACTCGTGGACTCATGCTGATGTCATCTCTCCAGGAGACTCAACCTCTAGGGGATTTAAAATATAGAAATTATAAGATTAGTTCTTATGGTAGCAAATGAATTCATCAAACTAAACCTATTAATCAGTATTAGTAGACTGGGATAGAAACAAGTAGCACCAATTACAGAAATATAATAGATAATTTTCTGTAAAGCTGTAAAAGGTCGTTTGTTATATTTCTAGTTATCAGTTTACTAGGAAATTATTACTCTAACTGTAGTTTGAACTCATAATTTTTCAACAGAAGATGCTAAGTAAACTGAATGTCTGCATGCAGAAAAATCTTACCTATCACCCTACATAGACCCCAACTCCAAATGGATCAAAGACATTAACATATGACAAGATAGATTGCATCCTAATAGAAAAGAAAGTGAAGAATAGGTTGAAATTATTGGCACATGAGAAATTTTTCTGAATAGAACACCATTATCACAGGCAATGAGCCAAACAATTCATAAATGGGACCTCAAGAAACTGAAAAGCTTCTACAAGGGAAAGGACGTCATCATTCATAGAAAGTGGTAGCCTACAAATTGAAATAATATTCTTATTATGCACATCTGATAAAGGACTAATATACAAAATATATAACTAAACTTAAAAAAATGTTATCAAAAAATGAAATAATTCAACTAAAATTTGGGTACAGATATAGACAAAAAATTGCCAATAAAGGAAATTAAAATATATGAGAAACACTTGAAGAAATTTTCAATGGCCTTTGCCATTAGAAAAATTCAAATCAAAAACTACTTTGAAATTCTATCTTATATCAATCAGAATGACTATGATCAATAAAACAAGTGACAGCTCATACTAGCAAGGATGTGGGATAAGAAGACTATCATTCATTACTGGTGTGAGTGAAAACTTACACAGCAACTATAGAAATCAGTGTGGCAATTCCTCAGGAGATGGGAATTGATATACCTCAAGATTCAGCTATAACGCTCTTGGGCATATACTCAAAGGATGTTTGTTGAGCAAGAGACATTTGTTCAGCCATGTTTATTTCTGCTCTACTAATCATAGCTAGAAATTGGAAACAAGCATGATGTCCCTCAATAAAAGAATGGATAAAGAACATGTGGCACATTTACACAATGATTAATACTACTCAGTCATTAAAAATTGCATCATATATTTACACCCAAATGCATGAAACTAGCAAAAAAGATCCTGGGTGACGTTACCCGGTCCCAGTAGGACAAATAAGGCATGAATTTGCTTATACACAGATAAAAGGCATTTAATTAAATCAGTCATGAGCAAGCTACAATCCATAGAATTACAGAGATTTGGTATAAATTAAAAGACTAGAGATAGAAAGCTCCCATTGGAAAAAGAAATAGAGTAGAAATTTATAGATAAATGAGGAGAATGCAGATCATACAAAATGTAATTGTAGGATCAAATGAGTAGGAGGGAAAAGGTGGATGATGGAGGGAATACAGGGATAAACAGCCAAAATTAAGGGGCATTTGTGGGGTAATATGGAAACCTAATATGTAAATATGTATATATATCTATATATATATGTTATAACATTTATTTATGATAAAGTATATATTTTACCAGAATATATATTTAGAATATATGAAATATTATATATATGTATTATATTTGTTGTGATATTCAGGCATTATTAGGGAGCCTTAGTAGCCCCTGAGAATTAGGACCCCTATGGGGCATGACCAGAATGAATTGGGAACTAGGAAAACCAGGTTCCAGTTCCATTGGTGTGGTCATTCCTGCATTCTGGGGAGCAGAAGATCAGAGCTGTCCTGGAATCATTCTTCTCTAGTGTTGGAATGTATTTCTGTATGCTGTGAATATGAGTCTTTAAATAAAGGAGGTGTTTTGGCCCATGACAGGCGCCATAGAAAAAGTAGGAGGAGAAATCAGAGTATAGGTAGGAGAAGCAGGGCGGAGTCAGACAGACCAAGTCTGAAGCCTAAAGGAGCAACATATAAGGAATAGAGGTGAGCCACAGGCCACATGGAAGACAGATTAGTGGAAATGGGTTGAGTTAAGATGTAAGAGCAAGCTAGTAATGCACCTAAGCCATAGGCCAAACAACATGTCTGAGTTATTTCTGGTTGCCTGAGCAGCAGCAGCAGGCAGGTAAGGGGTCTGGCATGGCAGGCCTGTGGGTCTGGGCCTCTAGCTGCCCAGGACCAAGAAACTCCACTACAACAGATGGTGCCCAACGTGGAGCCTGAACCCATGACCCTGAGATTAAGAGTCTCATGCTCTACCGACTGAGCTAGCCCACGGTAAAGAGACTGAGTGGTATATGGGATTAAATTATAAAATGGTGTGTTTGCTACATCCAATTTAAGGTGAACAAGGCCAGTTGCTGAGTCTAGATGTAAGCAAAGAGCTCTGTATGGTGGATTTAAGGTTTCTATTAATAAGGACAAAAAGAGAATAAAATCAAAGATGGCTTCTTAGTGTCGATGTTTTCTTGGATCAGCTGTGTTTTCCAGAGGCAAACTGAGGCTCGGCTTTCTGAAGAGAAGCTTCCTGATTCAGCCATAGAGGCAAAATACTTGTGAGTTTTTTAAGAGGCCCTGCTGCCTAATATTTAAATGAAGTTAATGAGCAGCATATGGAAAAGTTTTAATTAAGGATTATATGGACCCTGAAATTCCCAGAGTACATGGGCTAAAAAGATAAATTCTATGAAATTAGACTGGGAGCTGGGTGGAGCCATCCACCCATCCTACCAACCTTGAATCCTGGCAGATTAAAGGTGTGTTCAGAAACAGAAAGAAATAGAAGAATCTGGGTGGAGTCAATCACCCTAACCAAGCAAAGGTGTAATCAGAGACAGAAACAGTTAAGAAATAAATATATAGTAAAGACAGTTTTTTTTGTAAAAAGTCTAAGTGGTTTAGAATGTGTTGAAAATATACATAGGCCTATATACATAGCTTAGAACATACATATATACATAGGCTTAGAGAAAGAAAAGAAAAGGTAGAGAAAGCCCTTAAAAAGATAATAGAGTAAAATAAATAAGCCACGTAAAGATGGAAACTACAAAGAGTGTCTGAATACTGTCTGTTATTATCTTATCTTGAAGCTTCTTAACTGAAAATGAGTTAGTAAAAGCTGCTAAAAGACAGTTGATTATAAATGTTGGATTAATTCAACCTATATATTTTGTAAATGAGTTTACTTTAGAATTGAAATGCAAAGATACACTACTTTGGAGAAGAGCTTTTCCTTTTATTTTCACAGAAAATGAGAAACTGTGGATTTATTTTTGGATAAAGAACATAAAGTTTGATAGAGGAAGACCCGCTGAAAGATCTCCAGTGGAAATGGATGGCCCAAGTGATTCAGCATTTCAGAGCACCTCTGTTGAAGTTTCTAGAGCTCTGTATCCAGAACAGTTTCAAGGAGACTGGCTGAGATGACCCAGCCTTACAGACTACTCCTCTAAAGACTTGTGCATAATCCTACATTTTTCTTTGAATTCACATGAGACTGTCAGTGCCCTCATTCAGCAGGAAGTAGCCTAGAAAATGATGCCCACATTCCCAAAACATGGACCATGGATGTTTGTGTTTATTTACAGTGTTGTTTATAAGTTGTTATAGATAAGAGGAGGAATAGAATATTAGATTTGGAGTTCTTTTTGTTTTAAAAGAGAAAAGGGGATATGAAGGAGATTATGTTGTTTCATTGTAAATAATTGTCCCACCCACTGGTGTAATAAACAGCACTGATTGGCCAAAGGCAGAAAGGAAATGTGGGCAGGGCTACTAGACAAGGAGAACTCTAGGAACAGGAAGAACAGAGCAGAATGCCAGAGAGAAGCCAGAAGAAGCAGAGGACTACCATGCTGTTGTGAGAAAAGGTACCAAGCCCCATGGCTGAACAGATTAAGAGTCATGGGTTAGATGAAGGGTAGAGAGTTAGCAAGTTATATGCCTGGGCCTTAGGCCGATCAGCCTAAAACTATCATATGCATCTGTGTGTCTCTGCGGGTCTGCAGGTCTGTGGGTCTGCGGGTCTGTGGGTCTGGGCATAAAGCTTGAGGCTAGGCCCGAAAGTCAAGGCCAGAAACCTCCTACTACACTTCTCTCCAAGAACCATTCTAAGGTTTAGTTTGTATTCTGAGTGTATATACCCCTAAATAAATACTAATCTTTCATACAATATATTTAAAGTGAATTTATTTTATATATGGCATCCATGAGGATTTAGTGATCCCCTGGGCTCTTCCCTCAGTGGCTTGCTTGGCCTTGAACCTGCTGCCGGGCCATTTCTACCCATGTATACTGCATATAGACCCTGGAGCTGCATGCAGGCTTGTAGCATCTTGCTGTTTATTTCCTTGCACCCAGCATAACATTCTTGTTTTTCTGGCTTTCTAGAGCCCAGGAGCAGAGAACATGGTTCCTGGATGAGATTGGGGCTCCAGCTGCCTTGCAACTCCTTAACTGTAGAGCAGTATCAGATCTTTCTCCACCACCATCCCACTTCCAGAGGCATCAACTAGGAGTCACTCCTGGTCAGTCTCATTATGTGGATCTTGTAAAAGAGGCTGAGGGTGTGCATCTGGTAACACTCCCGATTCCCCCAACCCAGTGAGGGTCTGTCAGCGACTATCAGTATTTTGTTATTCAGAATTTGGCTATGAGAGACATGACAACTCCTGGTATCACCATTCCTTTCCTAAGATGGTGTTGGGCATCAAAAACACTCCAGCAGAAGTTTGTCTTCCTTGGCTGACAGTGGTCTATTGGGCTAAACCTGCCCATACCTTGACTGCTCTCAGTATGCCTGCTGTCCAATCACAGACAAGCAGGATGAAGAATAGAGCCAGCTGAAACCTGCCTGGACAGGATAAGACCATTTCTCTGAAAATGCCCTGCTTCTGAAGAGATCTGTCATATATTTTAGGCCTGTTGCCAAAATGGTGGGTGCTCCAACTGTGCATAAAAGTCCAGGTAGCTGACTGTCACTGTCCTCACCTAAGTTTTGGAAGCTACTTTCTTGTGCTTCTATCCTTCAGGTAATATATTTTCCTTCTCAGGTCTTGATGGGGTTGAAGACTAGACAGTTAAGGTTACTACCATCTCATCCATCTCATGTCTTAGCAAAGAACATTCAGGTGTTGGCATTTTATTATTCAAGATAAACAGCTTTGGAGTATTCCCTGTACTTTGCCACTTACCAATATTTTAGACATGTAGGATGTATCTTATGTTTGTTGTTTGTTAGTTGTAGTTTGACCTTGCTTATGTTTCATCTTTCCCTCCCTCTAGACATTACTTTATAATGATTCCTATTGAATATAGTCTAATACTTAGTTTAGAACATTTTTAGGCAAAAGAAATATAGTGGGATTCAGTCATTATTCAGGGAGTTTTAGTAGTCCCTGAGAATCAGGACCCTTACAGGGCATGGCCAGAATAAATTAGAAGCTGAGAACACTGAGTTCTGGGTGCTGTTATCATGACTGTGTTCTTGGGAGTGGATTGGAGCCATAATAAGACTGTTAGTCTCTTCAAGAATCATGTTAAGTTTTAATTTGCATCGTGAGTGAAATGTATCCCTAAATGAATATTAATCCTTCTTATGGTATATTAAAAGTGAATTTTTTATTATATTCCCCAACAAGATCCTTATTCTTTCTGGCTGTAGAATATTGCCCTCTTGAAAACAAAACAAAGGGTATGCTTCTGACTGTTCAAAGAAGGGAGGTTGGGTTGATAAAAAAGGGCCTCAGTATGGGGAGGGGGTAGAAATGAAAATTATCTTTTACAATAAAAGTGAGAAATGAGAGGTCCCTGTAGAAATCAGTTGAGCTTTCTTCTTAACAAGATGCAGAAACTGGGGCCCTGAGCTTGCAGAGACTTCACTGAGGTCACATACTCTCTATAAAAAAATACGTTGAATGTCTGCTGAAGCTCAGTGTTACACATTAAAACTATTAAGTCAAGGATGTGTTGCCTTTGAAATCAGTAGAGGCAGACTCTTGTCACAGGTGGTCAACAAGTATAAATCCACAGCTGAGTTGTTGAATTTTAATCTCTAAAGGCATGGCACTCTGAACTCTACATTTCAAGTACTATTTGAAAGTCATTTCATCAATGGGCTTTAAATCTTAATAAAGGAATACAAGGAAGCTGAGACCAGCCACACAATGTAAATTTAGTATAAGGGCACCAAAGGAAGTCTTTGTCACTCTGTGGGGCATCTTTGTGTGTGTATGGCAGTGAGAAGGAAGGAGAGGGAGGAAGGGAGCACTGTGGGTTAGATAAGTATCAGTAGCTCCCTGATAAATAAAACATTCTGTGCACTGTGGTTTCTATGTGTTGAATCACAGAAGACAACTAGAGTAACCATGACTGAGAGAGATACCAGAAAAGATTCTCTGACTTCATAGATCTGACAAGCTTGTAGAAAGAAAGGGAGAAGCATGATATAATTTCACAGAGAATTTAAAATAATTTTACACAGAACTTAAAATGGACATTTGTTGCACTTACATAAAATACAGTTGTGGGTTAGAAAAATGGCTAAGTAGTTAAGAGCACTGGCTTGGGTTTGATTCTCACTACTCACATTAAGGGGCTCACAACCGTCTGTACATTTAGAGCCTTCTTCTGGCACCAGGCACACATGCACACATATGGTACACAGATGTATGCACAGAGAAAACACTGATACACATAAAATTAACTTAAAAATTTAAAGTATTGCATTTCTATAGATTTCAAAAAACATATAATTAGGAAGATAGGGATAAAAATTTGTCTTACTGTTATATCTCTATACACTTGCATATTCGATGGAGAAAAAAATTTGAACACTTGCATTTCCTTAAACTATGCCATTATATATTACTTATTAAAATTGACAAGCAGTTGTATCATTATGCCTCAAATTGGATAGCATTCCCATTAGATATGCATTTAGGGAATTTTTTTATACAAAAGAAAGAACAAACGCAAAATTTAAACTAATTAATAAATTACTTTGAGGCATCTAAATTGCTTCTGCATGAGTATTCTTCAAAATCCTTGGTATGTTTTGTTCCTGTTGCTTTTTACAAGGTGACTGAACAAGAACGCCTCCTCAGCATCTTATACCCTACTGCCTAGTCTTCAGAACTGCAAGTTAAAAAGAGAATGAAACCCACATGCAAACATGAGACAGCATCTAATTGTTTAGCCCAATCTATCCTTGACCTTCCTGTGAAGCTGGCTGTACCTGCTTCAGCCTCTTGAGTTCTGGGATTACAAGTATAAACAAGGAAACCAGGCTTAATGTTTCTTTCCTGATCAAACCTGGAAAGAGGCACTACATAACAACTCTAATCTACAAGAACATCTCTTGTACCCATGTCATGAGATCCCCAAAGACTACCAGGGAGCTGGGTTCTGATACAAACATATGAGGTTCAGTTTATTCTTTTGGACAGATTCGAACTAGGACACGTTTGAATCCAGGCCAAAACCATATGTTCCAATGCAGTGGAGGAATTCAGCCTTCAGCTCAGGGGTGAAAGGGTTTTTAAAATAATAAATAAGTGGGGTGTTATATGTCTTGACATTTCAGAATTGAATAAAGGTGTATGAAGTAGAATAATTCTTAGAAACTATTGGTTAAACTTTTGCCACAAACCCAAGTTTTGAATCTATTGGATATAAGGCGCTTTCCTGAGATTTTCCCCAGATTCTTCTTAGAACTCGGACCTGCCTTCAGGCACTAAGTAGTCTTTCCCTGAAATAAAGTTTTGTAATAGTAAATCTATGCCTTTACACATTGTGATTTGTAATCTGAACTTCCAAAGATGTATAGGTGAAAATTTCCACAAATATTGCAAAGTAATTAATAAGTATATGCCAGGAAATAAGTAATGACTAACACTGATAGCTCTAACATAGTAAGTCCTTTGTTCAAGATTACATAGCTTATAAAGCAAAACTCTGGCCCTAAGATATCTTCTTTCTATTTCCTCAGACCTAATACTTCATTCTAATCCCTAGTTCTGCAACAGATCACCAACTGCAACCTCTCTTCCCCTTGACTACAGCTTAGGTGGATCCATCCCCTCCTAACAACTCCTTCCATACACACACACTTATCACTCTATCCCAACCCTCAACTCAAGCAGACATTTCCTGCTCAACCACAAGTCATATCTTCTAGAAATTCAGATATGTTGCTGAGTCCTAACAGTTCCATCCAGGGAGGATGGGGAGAACTTTATATACTCTCTTCCGAGCACCCACAATCTGGTGGTATAGTGTGGATGTCCCTCGTTGGCTGGGCATGATCAAGATATCTGACAGCATCTGCTGCTAGGCAGATTCCAAGCAATCAGGAATGTTGGACAGCAGCTGTTGCTAGGCCCTCAGGAAGACTTCCAGTTTGTTCATAATAAAGTACCTTATGTGCATGCCTTGGCATTGAGTTTGAGTCAATTTCCTTGACCCTATGGGCCTGTCCTACTACATATCCACCCTTTTTATTTTAATACATTGGTGGTCAGCAGCAGTCCTTGTTAATCCCACCTCAGGAGGACTTAGCAATTAGATTATGCCTGTCTTAGGTTAGCTTGCCTAAATTTGCCTATCATTGACTACCAGCCCTTGAAGAACATCCATTCCTGGAGAGCTGCCCAGATAGAGAGGATTAGGCAGTATTGTTTTGAATTTCAGAGAAACAGGCATGCATAACCTCCTGTGGGGGGCTATGACTAGGATGTCTAAGAGCCACTAAAACCTGAAGAGTTGCCTTAGCCATTGTCCGATGCTGTCAGATGAGCTATAAGGAGACAAAGAAGGGAAAGATGAAAAGGACCATCCACATCACCAATCAAAATGTATGTGAATGTCCAGGATGGATCAAACAGCCCTTTTATATTATGCCAAACCTTTTTCAAAAAATAGCCAAAGGCTATAACTTCTGCCCTTGTCTTATTTAATTGGAAAATTTTGTGCGTTAGCTCTAATGAATAATATAGAAACTTAGCTAACCACGGGCTCTTAATATATTTAGCTAGTTCTCAAAGTGCTAAACTAATATTCCTTACCTCAAAAGGTATCATTCAAAATGAGAGAAAGCCATTGACCATAAGTGGTCAGTTTTTAGGGGACAATGAAAGCAAGAAAGGGGAGTGTATACATTACTCATTCTGGGTTATTTCCTCCTTGGTGGAAGCATGCTGATCCATGGCTGGGTGGACATCTCTTGATGTGACCCACATTGGTGTAGTGGCACTCTGAGGAAATAATACCAGTATACCTATGGGTCAGCAGAGGGCTGATGGCTGCCATTGAAAGGTAATAGGGACTTTGCCTCTTACTAGGTTAGAGGTGTGTACCAGTCCTTATGGCCATGTTTGGTCTCGAGAGAGTAATGGGCAGGCACCACCAGAGCACCCCAAGACACCCCAAGACCATGGCTAATGACCACTGTTAACTTTAAAGAAAAAGAGAGTTTAATGAATATACTGGTACACACATAATGTGTGGGATCAAAGCACTGTGGAAGCTAAGAGCCCAATGCTTTCAGGGTAGAATTCTTATACTGCCCTCTGGGTAGGGGAGGGAGTATGGGTAGGCTGGGTGAGCGGGAGGGGAGGCAAAGGTCAGTTTAGGATGGAGTTTAGGAATGCAGGCAGGCAGGCAGACAGGCAAGCTATTTCCTGTGAAACAATAGGACCACCTGAAGACATTCATTTCCTGGAGCAATGGTCATGATGGGCACATTGTGCAAGCTTCAGAAAGTTCTTGCCTGCTTCCTTTAACAGTTCTCATGGTAGGGCTTTCCTGGGTGGCCCCACCCAGGTTGCTACATCAGGAATGAGGAATGAAGTCCCAGCCAGACAATGGGCTCAGGAGGGGGTTAGTGAACAAGTATCTTCTTAGCAAACAGAAAGTTAGCATGACAGCACAAGAGGTCAAATCTTAGGTTAGGCCAGGAAAATCTCATCTTTACAGAGAGCATTTTATTTATCTTCAGGAGACGGCACAAATGAGAAGGGGTATGGGAACAGCTATTGCTGACGAACTGGTAAGAATAATAACCTTTTGCATCTAGCTTATGATATATATAATCAAAACCAAAATGTACACACTATAATTATACCCTTTTGTTTACGACTTTGAGGACAATGTAGTACTGAAATAAAAGTCTAGTGAATTTCCTATTGTTCTACTCTAGGAAAGTTACTATGAAACTAATCAACTTCACTAGAATCCAATGGCTACAACCAGCTAATTACATCTATTAAACTGAGGCAGAAAACAAAATTTTGCATTAGTTCCTTAAAGTTGTTTCAGGTAGAAATCCATTCTAGAGACATAAAGTTCTGAAGACATAAAGGATATAAAATACTATAAACTGAGCTAATGTAGAGAGCTGTGGAGCCGCACCTTAAAGATGGCACTGGCTTCCACCTTCCACCTTCCCGATGGTGAGCACTCTCTGAGATAAACAACTCCTTATTTGGATAAGGCTAACCTCTTGGTTTGCTCTCGTGTACCTGGACCTATTGGAATGGCCCACGTGGTACCCCGTGATTGGCAGTCCAGAAGGTATTTAGCTGAGAGCGGGTACCCCAGAGAGGAAGAAGAAGCTATGTTCAAGGTTCCTGAATAAACTACTGAAAGAAGGGTCTGGTGTTGCATAGTCCTTGCGGGCGAGGATGGGCATGACAAATGGTGGCCTGTACGGGGAGAACATGTTTTCACCGTATGGTCAACAAAGGCCCAGAACTTTCAGTGGTCAGGGGGTGCAACGGAGAGTCCTCAGGTAAGTTGGGGATCCATGACAAGGGGGGGGGACAATTTGCTTTTCTCGGTAGATAAAGAGAGAGTGGGATAAGACTCGCTGAGAGCGAGTTCAAAAGTGAAAGAGAAAAGGATTTTGCTATGGGCGCTTCTCCTTCACACCCAATTTTTTTGGCTCTACAGGAGCTACTTCATTCAAAACATTTAAAATTAGAAAAGAAAACCCTAGAAATATTCCTAGAGGAGTGTGACGTTGTTGCCCCATGGTTCGCTGTAACCAGGAGCCTTACAGTCCCCTCATGGGAGAAATTAGGGAGAGACCTAGATTTTGCTTATGAACAAGGAGCACTCAAAGCTGGAGTGAGACCCATTTGGAAACTGATCTTAAGTGCCTTGAGGACCAACGCTATAGTGAGGCGGTGGAGAGTGGACAGGCAGCCCTAGAACAGTTACAAGAGGAGAGATCCGAAAAGGCAGCCAGTGAAGCAGGATCCAGAGGGAATAAAAGAGACAAGGGCCTGTACCCTGACCTTGATCTAGGAACCTCCAAATCTTCAGACTCGGAGGAAGATGAGTCAGTTCTCGCTGAAGCTGTTAAACAGTTGAAAATCAAGAAAAAGAAAAGACAAAAGGAGGAGGAGACATTGGCTGAGGAGGCTCCATGTTGCCCGGCCGAGTGTAGAACAGCTCCCTCCGCTCCACCTTCGTACTCGGATGGTAGAAGGAGACGTTCATTCCACCCAGAAGTGTGGAGAACTGTGAGAGTGGAGCTCCCTGTAGCTTTCCCTGTGTTCCAGGATGCACAGGGGAATCGGTATCACAATCCCCTGGACTTTAAAGTCATCAAGTCCCTGGCCGAATCAGTTAGAACTTATGGCATTACAGCTTCCTTTACTATAGCCCAGATAGAAGCTTTGAACAGACACTGTATGACCCCTGCTGATTGGGGTGGGCTTGCCTGAGCTTGCCTAAGCCCTGGCCAATACCTAGATTGGAAAGCATTCTTAATCGAATTTGCTAATGAAGAAGCCGCTGCTAATCATGCTGCAGGTCAGAATGCTTGGGACAGAGATATGCTGCTCGGCCAAGGGCATTTTGCTAACCAGCAGACTGGCTATCTGGTACAAGTTTATGAGAAAATCAACAAGATTGGCATAAAAGCATGGAAAGCTCTACCTAATAAGGGAGAGGTGAATGGCAACCTCACTAAGATTTTGCAAGGCCCTACGGAGCCTTTCTCTGATTTTGTTGCCAGAATGGTAGAGGCTGCAGGCAGGATTTTTGGAGATCCAGATGTTGCCATACCCCTAATAAAGCAGCTAGTGTATGAACAGTGCACCAAGGAGTGTCAAGCCGCTATCACTCCATACAAGAGCAAGGGGCTGGAGGCTTGGATAAAGGTATGTAGAGAGCTGGGAGGTCCTCTGACTAAGGCCGGCTTAGCAGCTGCGGTGGTCCAGCTGACTAAAAGTAAAAGAAAAAGTCTGGCAAATGTGATTGCTTCATGATTTGTGAGCCATAAATGCACAGATGCAGCTCATGGGCCCAGTACAGCATGGCCTGCCTCTTTTATCCACCCTTCCTGCCTTGTGGCATATAATTGTTATTGATATTAAAGATTGTTTTTTTTTTTTTCTCTATTCCCCTATGTAGTCAAGATACGGAGAGGTTCGCCTTTACAGTACCCTCTTGCGATCATGAAGAGCCTGACCAGAGATATGAATGGGTGGTCCTGCCGCAAGGCATGGCTAACAGTCCCACCATGTGTCAGCTTTTTGTGGGGCATGCCTTAGAACCAGTTAGACAGCAATATCCTAAAGTTAGATGCATCCATTATATGGATGATATCTTATTGGCAGCGAAATCCAAAAAAGATGTAGAGTCTGCCTATCTTGCCTTGGTGGCAGCATTCAGAAAAAGGGGGCTGACTATCGCCCCTGAGAAAGTCCAATTGGATAGAGTTGTAAAGTATTTGGGAGCTAGGATTACTCCTGATAAGGTGAGTCCACAAAAACTAGAATTGAGGAAAGGTAAGCTATGTACTTTAAATGATTTTCAAAAGTTATTGGGTGATATTAATTGGGTTTGAGGATTTTTGAAATTGGCTAATAATGAATTAAAACCCCTTTATGATGTTTCACAGGGCAATTCAGCCCTAGATTCCCCCAGACAGCTAGATGCACAAGCAAGAGCAGCCCTAAATTTGGTGGAGAAGCGGCTGCAGGATGCCTTCCTGTATAGGATACAAGATGTAGAGAAAGTTATCTTGTGCATGCTCCCCACCCTTTGCCAGCCTACAGGATTGTTGTAGCAGGAGGGGCCGGTGTTATAGATACATCCAAAGGTTTCACCAGCTAAATTTGTTGAGTATTATCCTGTTGCTGTGGCCGCTTTAGCTTTGTGTGGAATACAGCAAACCATCCAGTTTTTTGCGATCACTCCTACCTCTATAATTGTACCTTACATTGCGTCTCAGGTTCCCACATTATGTGCTACCATTGATGATTGGGCAGTGCTTAGATATAGTTTTGATGGAGAGATTGATAATCATTACCCCCAACATCCACTTATGACCCTTTTTAAAGAGCATCCAGTAGTTTTTCCTAAAGTGACAGCCTCTCAGCCTATCCCAGGAGCTGTCAATATGTTCACAGACGGATCCAAAACCAGATGTGGCGTTTACATGATTGAGACACAGCCACCTGTTCAATATCAGTTTTCCCCTGGGGCACCACAGATGGTGGAACTCCAGATAGTTGTAGAGGTTTTTAAGAGTTGCCCATTTCCCTTTAATATAATTTCAGATTCTGCCTATGTTGTAAATGCTCTTAAGGTGTTAGAAGCTGCTGGCCCCATTAAGCAGTCTAGCCCGGTTTGTGCACTGTTTCAACAACTACAGTCCTTGATTCAAGCTAGGACCTCATGTTTTTTTTCCCTCAACATATTAAAGCTCATACAAGATTGCCTGGGCCCCTGAGTGAAGGCAATGCCAAGGTAGATGTTTATACCCGAAAGGACTGGGTATTTCTAGGCTCTTCACTAGATCGGGCCAGAGAATTTCATGACTCTTTCAATGTGAATTACAAAGCATTACAGCAAAAATTTTCTCTCTCCCGTGCGGATGCCAGGCAGATTGTTCTTAATTGTCCACAATGCGTTGTCCATTTTGCCCCCCCCCCCACCCGAGCGTTGGGGTAAATCCTCGAGGCTTACTTCCCTTAAAGGTATGGCAAATGGATGTTGCCCACATTTCAGAGTTTGGCAATCTTAAATATGTGCATGTGTCAGTCGACACATGTTCAGGAGTCATGTATGCTACAGCCATGACTAGAGAAAAGTCCCGCAATGTTATCGCCCACTGCCTAGAGGCCTGGGCAGCTTGGGGCAAACCACTACAACTTAAAACTGATAATGGGCCTGCTTATGCAGGCCAGCAATTTTCTTCCTTTTGCTGCCAGATAGAGGTGCAACTTTTTCATGGCCTGCCATACAATCCCCAAGGACAGGGCATCATTGAACGAGCCCACCGCACATTAAAAGAATGTTTACAAAAACAAAAAGGGGGAATAGGCCACAGCCACATCCCAAAGGGGAGACTCTCTCTGGCTCTCTTTACCATTAATTTTTTAAATTTGGATGCCTCTGGGTGCTCTGCTGCAGACCAACATCAAGACTCCCATGGCACATGTAGAGGCCTAGTTAAGTGGAAGGACATACTGACGGGCCTCTGGCGAGGGCCCGATCAGTGCTGACTTGGGCAGGAGGGTCTGTCTATGTTTTTCCTCAGGATCAGCGAGATCCAGTGTGGGTTCCAGAATGGCTGACCAGGAAGGTCCAACCAGAGGAAGGGAAAGATGACAGACCCTGTGAGGAGAATTCTGGCACTCGTC
The DNA here is from genome assembly GCA_033318265.1 of Phyllotis vaccarum. Taxonomy (NCBI): domain Eukaryota; kingdom Metazoa; phylum Chordata; class Mammalia; order Rodentia; family Cricetidae; genus Phyllotis; species Phyllotis vaccarum. The sequence continues at coordinate 133,224,824 of JARWLC010000013.1, read as the reverse complement.
CTGATAAGTACCCATGCTGCAAATTTATCTAAACAATTGTCAAGTTATCTTTTAGGTAATTGGACAGGACAGTTTGATAAATTGATGGAAGATCTCCGGGTGGCCATTGTGACCATCAACTCGACCTGGATGGATGCCGGACTAGCTGAGGGATTGGTTACCTGGTTCGCTGTTGCCATGGATCATCTGAAGGAGTGGGCAGGACTAGGAGCTATGGCTGGCCTGATGGCGCTGGTCTCCGGGGTCTGCCTGTGGTGCCTCTGCCACATTAGGACCAGACAGTGCTGGGATGCGGCCATGATTGCCCAAGCCTTTGCAGCCGTAGAGACTGGACAGTACCCCTGTGTTTGGCTAGCTGCCTTAAAAGATTAAGGTTTCTTGCAGGTTGCGAGGCTAGTGCACTGCAGTTGAGCACCTCAGCTATGTTTTAGAGGGCTCAAGGAGAGCATGTCTGCTTGCATGTGGGTTTCTCACCCTAATGTCCCACCTCTGTGAAAAAGGGGTGTCGAATGAGTCCCATAATCCCTAGGTGGATGCCCCAAAAGGAGTCTTGGGATAATGTTCCTTGCACAACAGAGAGTAGACCTCTGCGCTCACCTGCTAATTCCTTTATAAAAACAAAAAGGGGGAACTGTAGAGAGCTGCAGAGCAGCACCTTAAAGATGGCGTTGGCTTCCACCTTCCACCTTCCCGATGGTGAGTGCTCTCTGAGATAAACAACTCCTTATTTGGATAAGGCTAAGCTCTTGGTTTGCTCCCACATAACTGGACCTATTGGCATGGCCCATGTGGTGCCCCGTGATTGGCAGTCCAGAAGATATTTAGCTGGGAGCGGGTAACCCAGAGAAGAAGAAGAAGCTATGTTCAAGGTTCCTGAATAAACTACTGAAAGAAGGGCCTGGTGTTGCATTGTCCTTGTTGGCGAGGATGGGTGTGACAAGCTAAACCATAGCAAAAACACTGCTGAATTTTAAATAAAAAATATATAATGATAGTAGCATGAAATGGCTCATTAACAAGCAAATTTTACCACCTTTATATTTTTTCTTAGGTTAGATGCTATAACTTACACATCCACTACATAAAACAAAGATTTACCAAATGCCTTCTGCCTATAAAAATAAGATGACAGTCTATCATTTGATGTTTGCACTAAGTTTACCATTGAACAAGAACCCTCAGGGAAGAGATGAAGCATTCTTCTAGATTAAGAAACTTATGTAAAAATAGTGTTGCCTGGCCTAAAATTATAGTAATTGCTATTCTTTTCACCTACAGTTAAGAAATGATCAAAAGAGGAGTTATACCAGATAAAGCCATGTGAATTGCTGATCTAAAGTCAAAGCAAGTTAATAAGGTATTGTATAGTCCCACATTGTTGCTCCTATTGTAGACAATATAAAGATGATTGCTAATGCTACCCAAATCTGTTATATCCATTCTTCCAAATCTCAACACCCCTAAAACAACCCTGCCAATGAGCACAGTAAAACATGAACATTCCAACAAATGAGAAGAATAAAAAATCAGGATTTGTTCCTAGGATAACAGCAACCATAGCTCCAATAGTCATAAATACTAAGCTAAGAGCAGAAGCAGGATTTAAAAGCATCCATTACTTGTGGAACTGAATCTACAGGCAAGGAGACCAGTATTTTGATCCAGCCTATGACAAGTTCAGTAAGTAAAATAACAGCCCTGATGGCAAGAAGCTGCCTCACATCTTTCTCCAGATTATCCTGGTCCCCATCTTCAAGGTGTTCAATGCCATCATGAACTCCAGAAAGGAGACTGCCAAGCTGATGAAAAAGCTATACATCAAGCTTGCCAGTGAGAACAAGGATAAGGAGGGCAAGCCACTGTTCAAAGCTATGATGTGCTGCTGACAGCCCTGCTACCATCCTCCTGCCATCCCCAGTCACTATACAAAAGTATTGCTGTGTGCTGCCTTACTAGGGGCTACCTCTAACAAAGGTTGCTTCTATGCCTTTCATAGAGTATTCTCCAGGGTGGTGTCTACTGGACTCAAAGTCTGGATCATGATCCCTAACTACACACCTGAAAAGAAGGAGGGGAAATCAGCAGCCTCTGCCATGGCCAAGAACATTCCCTTCCTTTTCAAGTCCGTGTGCTGCAACTGCCAAAGAAGTTAACTAGTCTTGTGTTGTGGCCATGTATATTATTGTCAGCAGTATGACAAGGTTTATTTCTCCTGGACCAGCCTTTGGGAAGCCATGGTGTTGATCTTCTGATGTGTGTGCTCACAGCGGGGTTGTGGGGAAGAAGCATGGAAAACAGCCTGACCCATAGCTCTGGGCCCTGGCCTCACCAGGCCATTCAGGCATGTGAATGTGTGTTCATGTGTGTGTGTGAGGAGGTGGTTTAGGGGAACACCACCCACTCTCTGGGAAAGTGACCTGGTACTATGGCTCCTGCTGGTAGAGAGCCACAAGGAGGAGAAGATGGATAGGCTCCAGAGCCCTGCAGTCACAGTCATCTTGTCTCTAAGCTCCATGCTTGACTTGGCTCTCCAGTACCTCAGCCACTATTGCCTCTACAGGCACTAGAACACAAGAAAGAAGAAACTGCTGCTGAGAAAAGACAATTTAACTTTTATTTTTTGAAAAAAAAATGCGCGGAAAAAAGGTAGCTCTTCTCAAGAGAAAAGTAGAAAATAAACAAAAGAGCTCAAGAGAGCAGAGAATATAAAGAAAGACAAGTAAGCCATCAGTGAAAAATGAAAAGTGCCGGTAAAGAAGAAAGAACAACAGACAACCTACAAGAAGGAAAGAAATGGGGTCTCAATGATCACGTGCTGAAGGGACTGAAAGGATACCATACAGAGGGCTCTTCTCATCAAAATACACCATCTTAGGGCCTCTGGCACTGTCTAGTACTGTAAGCAGGGAGAACCAATTAAAACTGTTTAGGATGCTAGATGTTCGTGAGTCCTAACAGATTCCTCCAGGACTGGGAAAAGAAGGAACGAAGTCAATGACAGACATTCCAGGAGTCAGTTGAAAAGGACTAAATAACTCATTTATTCAACGATGGGGAGAGCCTTATATATGCTCCTCCCAGAATCCAGGCTATGTCACATCTGGTGATAGGGTGTAGCTGTCTCTCATTGGCTGGTAATGATTAGGAAAACTGACAGTGCCTGTTGCTAGGCAGATTTCAAGCAATCAGGAGCATTGGAAGCAGCTGTTGCTAGGCTCTAAGGCCGACTTCAGGTTGGCTCATAAGGAAGCACATTATGTGCATACTTTGGCAACTGGTTTGAGGCAATTTCCTTGACCCTATAGGCCTGTCCTACTACACAGGTAGGCTTCTCACAGACCTTTTTCTCTCTCCTCTCTGTTCCCCCAGGCCCAATCTCTCAAGATTCTTCCCTAGATCACCAACTGTAGTCTCTTTTCTGCCATCTACATTTCCTGTCAACTCCACAGAACATCCCATCCTAAACCTCTCTGGAGTGATATTTAGGTGTTAGTCCTGTATCTAGAGTCCTAGGCACCTGAAGGGGGTGTGGCCAACCCATTCTAAAGGGTCTGCTTTGCTCTTGAGCTGCCAGTTTGTTCCTGCCTTCTTCAGAGATTAGATCAATATCCATTGCCTAGACCATCTCTGATCGTTCAAATATCTCCCTAAGATATAACTCATGATCATGAGTATTAAATTACTTTCCAATAAATATTAATCCTATATTTAATATATTGCAAATAAGATTTTTGTGATATCTGGTGTCCCTGGGTAGGCTGGGCATCTAACCCGCTGGCATATCTGGCTAGAGAGCCCATTCATGCCTTAAACACTACCAGAAAAACAAACAAACAAAAAAACATGAAATATTCAGCTTTAAAAGTCTATACTCCTGTGCGTGGACTAAAAGCTCCACTCTTTACTCCTAACTATCAATCTATAGCCTATATCCGGGACAGCTGCCCGCCCCTAAGTCAAGTCTGCACCCAATTTCTGCACCCACAGTAGCTGCCCCTAAGACAAGTCTGCGCCCAGTTTCTACACACTGAACATAAAGTCCCCCGGGGGGTGCAAATTTTGTTATATCGTCCTGTCTTAGTCTTGTGAGACTTTGCCTTTCCTAAAATTCAAAATCAGCCTGTGTGCCTGCTGAGGCCTCTTAAGACCACATGAGGCCTATTAATAGCCTCATGCTGCTGAGAGTCCCTACATCTGCCATATTGCAGGTAAACAGAACATTAAACACTACTACAACACCTACTAACCAAACATCATCATTACAACTAAATTAAAATAACTAAAATCATTCTATTATGACTTCAAGCCATTCTTTTCCATAATAACACTTCCCTGCCCCTACTCAACTTCATCCCAGCCTCCAATACCAGCAGGCATTCCCTGTAAAAAAACACCAATTGAGCAAATCATTACAATAGGCAGCACACAGCCATATGGTCTCTTAAAATCTAGAGAGGAAACAAAAACTAAGGAACAAACCAACAAGGACAAAACCCAAAAATCAGTCCCAAGACCTACAATCAACCCCAACCCAAATGCCTAGACAGTAGCATAAGAACACAATCAATAACTTCTAGGAAAATATATCTTTACTAGAGCCCATATATCACAGAAAGCCCTGAACATCCCGATATATCTGAAGCAGAAGAAAAAGATTTTAAAAGCAACTATATAAAGATGACAGAGGACTATAAAGAAGAAATAAGTAAATCTCTTATAGAAATCCTGGGAAAACCCAAATAACTGAAAGAAAAAAAAAATTCCTTAAGGAAAACAAAGAAAATACAAACAGTTAGAAGAAACAAACAAAAATATTCAAGACTAGAAAATGGATAGAAGCAATAAAGAGAACACAAACTGAGGAGATGCTGGAAATAAAAAGTTTAAGAATTCAAACAGGAACAAGAAGCTTTGCCAATAGAATCTACAAATGGTACAATAGAGAATCTCAAGTGTTAAAGATATGAAAGAACTAATGGATATAGTGGTCAAAAATGTTAAATATAAAATATTTCTGACATAAAACATTTAGAAAATCCAGGGACACCATGGAAAGGTTAAACCTAAGAATCATAGGAGTAGAGGGAGAAGAAGAGTCTAATCTCAAAAGCCCAGAAAATAATTCAACAAAATCATAAAATTAAAATTTTTCTACTTAAAGAAGGAGACTCCAATAAAGGTACAGTAAATATACAAAGCACTAAATCACCAAATATACTAGTGCAGGAAAAATCCCCTGGGTATATACTAATCAAAACACTAAACATACAGAACAAAGAAAGAATATTTCAAAGCTGCAAGAGGAAAAGACTAAGTAACATATAAAGAGAGACCCATTAGAATTACAACTGACTTTTCAATGGAGACTCTGAAAGCCAGAAAAGCCTGGACAGGTGTGCTGCAGATTCTAAGACATCACAGATGCCAGTCCAGACTACAATACCCAGCAAAACTTTCAACCATTATAGATGGTTATATATCCATGATATAGTCAAATTTAAGCATTATTAATCTACAAACTGAACCCTATGAAGGGTATTAAAAGGCAAAGTCCAACCTAAGGAGGGTAACTACAGCCATAAAACACAAAAAATAAATAATCTCATACTAGTAAAACCAAAGAGGTGAAACAAACATATGCAAATCCACAATACACTACCACCACCACCAAAAACAACAAAATAGCAGGAATCAGTAATCATTGACCATTTATATCCAATATTAGTGGTCTCAATTTCTTAATAAAAAGACATAACTTGAAAGAATGGATGCGAAAACAGAATCTATCCTTCTGCTGCATCAAAGAAATATACTTCAACACTAAGAACAGGGAAAGGTTGGAAAAAATATTTCAAGCATATTGACCTAAGAAGCAAACTGGTATAGTGATTTTTAATAGCTATCAAAATAGACTTCAAACTAATACTAATAAAAAGAGATGAGAAAAATCTACCCATCAAAGTGTTTATTAGCTGTTTTACAAAATGTTTAACAGTCTGAGAAAAAAATAAAAGGCAAAATTTACCAAGAGGACATTACAATGTTTAACATCTATGCCCACAAACATGGGTACCTAATTTTGTAAAAGAAACACTACTACAGCTTAAATCACATAGTGACACTTACATAATGATAGTGTGAGACTTCAACACCCAATTCTCATCAATAGACAGATCATCTTGATAACAAATAAACAGACAAATACTACATATAGCAGACATTACAAGCCAAATGAACATAACAGATATTTCCAGAGCATTTCATCTAAACACACACAAAAATATACCTTCTTTTCAACCTCTCATGAAACTTTTTCCAAAATTGACCACATACTCAGGCACAAAGCAAATGTCAACAAGTATAAGAAAATTGAAACAACTCCCTGCATCCTATCAGACTACCACAGATTAAAGCTGGATTTCAACAACAGAACAACAGAAGGTTTATAAACTCATGGAAACTGAACACCTCTCTACTGAGTAAAAAATGGGTCAAGACAGAAATAAATTAAGGACTTTCTAGAATTCAATAAAAATGAATACACAGTGTATACAAACTTATGGAACACAATGAAAGCAGTGCTAAGAGGAAAGTTTACAGCAATAAATTCATACATAAAGAAACTGGAGAGATCTCACACTAGCCACTTAACAGCACACCTGAAAGCTCTAAAGCAAAAAAAAAAAAAAAAAAATCACTCAAGATGAATAATTGACAAGAAATAATCAGAGACCCAAAATCAATGAAATAGAAACAAACATAACTATACAAAGAGTCAATAAAACAAAGATTTGGTTATTTGAGAAAATTCTCAAAATCAACAAAACTATGTGCAAATTAGCTAAAAGGCGGAGAGAAAATACCCAAATTAACAAAATTAGAAGTGAGAACGGGCTCATCATAACTAGCACCAACATCAAGGAAATTATAAGGATAGCAATTGAAAACCTGTACACCAAATTGGAAAAATTTAAAGGAACAGATAACATTCCTAAAAGGCACCAAAGTGAAATAAATATCACATAAGTAAGTTAAACAGACCTATGACCGCTAATGAAATACTAGAAGCAATCATTAAAAGTCTTCTAACACAAAAGGCAAGCTCACAGGCACAAAATTTTTAAGCAGAGTTCTACTAAACTGTTGTTAAGAGTTAGCACAAATACTCCTCAAATCCACAAAATTGAAAAAAAAGGAACAATACCCAATTAATTTTATGAGGCCACAGTTACTCTGATATGCAAATGACAAAGACTCAACAAAGAAAGAGAATACAGACCAATTTCTCTTATGAACATAGATGCAAAAATACTTGCAAATCGAACCCAAGAATACATCAAAAATCGTTCACCATGATCAAGTAGGCTAAAGTCAGTAACAAACTGAAACAAAGCACCCCCCAAAAAAACCAAGCCAAAAAAAATATCATTTTGTTACATGTAAAAAAGGGCTTTTGAAAAAAATCAATACTCCTTCATAATAAAAATCCTGGACATATTTGTGATACAAAAGACACACATAAATATACTAAAGACTATTTATATCAAGCTTAGAGCCAACATGAAATTAAATGGAAAGAACCTCAAAGCAATTCTATGAAAATCAGGAAGTAGATGAGGCTTTCCACTCTATATCTACTGACAGAGCAATAACACAACTGAGGGAGACCAAGAAGATACAAATGGGAAAGGAAGAAGTCAAAGTATCTTTATTTGCATATGATATGGTAGTGATCCAAAAGTTCCACCAGGGAGCTTCTGCAGTTGATAAACACTTTCAGTGAAGTTACTGGATACAATTTTATCTCCTCCTCCCAAATTCAGAAGACCTACTATATAAAAATGGCAAACAATCTGAAAAAGAAATGGGGAAAACAACACCTTTTACAATCACCTCAAATAATTTTAAATATCATGGGGGTAACTCTAACCAAACAAGTGAAAGACTTATATGATTAAATATGTCAAGTCTGTGAATAAAGAAATTGGAGAAGATATCAGTAGTTTCCATGCTCATTAACCCATAGGATTAAAATAGTATAAATGGCAATATTATCAAAAGCAATCTACAGACTCAATAAAATACCCATCAAAATTATAACATAAATATTTACAGACCTTAAAAAAACTTCCCAACTTCATATGAAAAAATGGAAAAACAAAAACTAAGATTGTTAAAACAACCCTGAACAATAAAAAAAAAAGAAAAAAAAAGAAAAAAAAAAACTTCTGGAGGTATCAGTATCCCTCATTTCAAGTCATAATATAGAGCTATAGTAATCAAAACTATATGGTATTGATATAAAATCAGATATACTGATCAATCAAACTGAATTGAAGCCCAATATTCAGATCCAAACACATATGGGTGCATGCTTTTTTTTTAAAAAAAATAAAGAAGCCAGAAATACACACTGAAAAAAGATATCATCTTTAAAAAATGGTGTTGGTAAAAATGGATGTCTGCATGTACAAGATTGTAAAGCTCCATATTTATCATCCTGCAAAAAACTCAAGTCCAAGGGGATCAAAGACCTTAACATGAAACCAGATACACTGAACCTGATACAAGAGGAAATGGGGAATAACCTTGAATGCATTGACCCAGGAGACAACTTTCTGAACAGAAAAGTGGTAACCCAAGGACTAAGATTAACAAGTGATAAATGGGACTGCACCAAACTGAGAAGCTTCTGTAAAGCAAAGGACACCATCAGTAGGACAAAGTAACAGCCCTACAGAACAGAAAAAGAATTTTTGGCAACTTCATATCTGATAAAGGACTAATATGCAAATTATATAAAGAACTCAAAACCTAGATATCAAAAAACAATTTAATTAAAAATTCAAACAAACTTTTTAACTGAGTAATCTCAAATGGCCGAGAAGAACTTAAAGAAATGGTCAACATCATTAAGTCATCAGTGAAATTTAAATAGCAACTACTCTGAGATTCCATCTTACATCAGTCAGAATGGCTAAAATCAGTTCACAAGTGACAAGTCATGCTGGTGAGGATGTGGAGCAAGATTAGCATCCCTCCATTGCTGGTAGAAGTGCAAACTTGTACAGCCACTGTGGAAATCAATATAGCAGTTTCTCAGAAAATTGAGAATCAATCTACTTCAAGACCCAATTATATCACTCTTGGTATATACCCAAAGGACACTTGGTCAACCATGTTCATTGAATATTATTTTTTTATAATTGCCAGAAATTGGAAAGAACCAAGATGCCTCACAGCTGAAGATGTGATATATTTGCACAATGAAGTATTACTCAGTAAAAGGCAAAGTATTGGTTTAGGATCCTCAAAACCAAGTTCTCATTACAAAGGAGATTTATTTGCCCCAGAGGGAAAGAGGGCAGGGATAAAGAACAAAGACAGGAAATAGAGGAAGAGGGAGAAGGGGAAGGGAACCAGAGAAAGGAGGCAGGAATATTTTTCCTGATGGGACAAAGAACTACTTCTGGATAGAGAGGAGATAGATGTGGCACATAGGAAAATAGCAGTTTATAAGGATACAAGGGGAAATCCCCTTGTTAGGATGAAGAATTTAATTTTAATTGGCATATTAATTAGGTGGGCAAAAGGGGGCCTTTAATAGCTGTTCTTCAGTAGTCAGTCTCAGGAGGAAGAAATGGCCAAATAAAGGGATAGACTTTGAGGGCTGGCTTCAGAAACCTAATCTAAGAGGTTTTCTTTTTTCAAGACAGAGGGAATAGGGAAGAAGGACAAGGTCCACTAGAGTCGCACACTCCAGTAGACTAGTGTCCTTTCACTCAGCTGTTAAAAAAACACCATCATGAAATTTACACACAAATGATTAGAACTAGAAAAAAACAGCCTGAGTGTGTTAACTCAGATACACAAATACAAATATAGTCTATTCATTGACTTATAAGTGAATATTAGCCACCAAACAAATGATAACCAAGAGAGGTTAGGTAAAGAGGAGGGACCTAAGGAGGATGTGTGAATCTTCCCTTGAAGATGAACTAGAATAGATTTTATGGGTGGGCAGGATGCAGGTAACTACAGGATCAGGAGTGGTCAGGTATGTGAAGGAGAGGAAGTGGAAGGAAAGTGTATGTGGGTAGATACGGGTGGAAGTGGGGTACATTAAAGGGTGGTGTAAAAACCTAGTGCAGTGGAAATTTCCTGATATTTATGTAGAGGATCCTAATGAAAGACGAACCTAGTAATGGATTCTCAACTGAGCAACTTCTGTAGCAAGGTTTCAGGTCATGGTTCTAGAATGCATTGAATTGAGTTATTTCCCAAGAAAATCCTCAAACAACCTAACACAAAAGATTGCTCTCAATTACAGGGGTTCCCATTGCTGAGGACAACATTCATACAACTCACTGAACATGGCGAAGTCAGGCTGGTGCCTACATGGAGCCTTTACCCCTATGTTCCAGTCTCTTTGGTGCAGGAAAGTACTCTGTAGGCTACTGAAAGAGCAATGTGGACAGTAATATAGCTACAATACCTTTGATCTACAGTCTGTCTTTCCTGCAAAATATGCTAGGGCAATTGTGACACAGAACTTGTAAGATTATCCAACCAGGGTAGTGGTGACACGGAACTTGAAATAGCCAACCAATGTCTGATTTGACTTAAGACCAACTCCACAGGAAATAAACCCATAAGCAATATGGCATGGGTAACCAAGAACCAGAAACTAGATACCCCAAAGACCCAGAGTAAAACCAAACACAAGTATAGTAAAAGATTTCTGGCCCAGACTTTCAGGCCTAACCTCAAGGTTTAGGCCCACAGACCCACAGACCTACAGAGACACACAGATGCTTACTATACTTTTAGGTTGTTTGGCCTAAGGCCCAGGCAAATAATTTGCTAACTCTTTACCCTTATTCTAACCCATTACTCTTATCTTGTTCAGCCATGGGGCTCAGTACTTTTTCTCACAGCAGCATGATTGCCCTCTGCTTCTTCTGGCTTCTCTCTGGCCTTCTGCTCTGTGCTTCCTGTTCTCAGAGTTTTCTTATTCTGGTAGCTCCACCCACACTTCCTGCCTGCCTTTGGCCAATCAGTGCTTTTTATTAAACCAGTGGGTAGGATAATTATTTACAATGAAACAACACAATCTCCCACATATCCCCTTTTATCGTCTTAAACAAAAAGAACCCTACATCTAATATTCTTTCCCCCCCCCCTTATCTATAACAACTTATAAACAACACTGTAAATAAACACAAACATCCATAATCCATGTTTTTGGGAATATGGGTGTCATTCTCTAGGCTACTTCCTGCTGAATGGGGATGCTGGTAATCCCATAGGAATCCAAAGAAAAACGTAGGATTATGAACAAGCCTTTAGTGGAGTAATCTGTAAGGCTGGGTCATCTCAGCCAGTCTCCTTGAAATTGTTCTAGATACAGAGCTCAGGAAACTTCACAGAGGTGTTCTGAAATGCTAAATCATCTGGTCCATCCATTTCCATTGGAGATTTTTCAGGGGGTCTTCCTCTTTCAAACTTTATGTTCTTTATCCAGGAATAAATCCACAGTTTCTCATCTTCTGTGAAAATAAAAGGAAAGCCTCTTCTCCAAAGTAGTATATCTTTGGATTTCAATTTTAAAGTCAACTCATTTACAAAATACATAGGTTGAATTAAACCAACAGAATTTATAATCAACTGTCTCTTAGCAGCTTTTATCATTTTCAATCAATAAGTTTAAAGATAAGATAGTATACAGTATCCAGACATTCTTTGTATTTTCCATCTTTATGTGGCTTATTTTTATTTATTTATTTATTTATTTTACTCTATTTCTTTTATAAAGGATTTTTCTACCTTTTTCTTTTCTTTCTCTAAGCCTATGTATGTATATTTTCAATACACTCTAAACAACTTAGACTTTTTTTTTTAAAAAAAAAAACTGCCTTTACTGTATATTTATTTCTTAACTTTTTCTGTCTCTGACCACACCTTTGGTTGCCTAGGGTGATTGACTCCACCCAGATTCTTCTATTTCTTTCTGTTTCTGAACACACCTTTAATCTGTGAATGTCCTTGACTAAGGATTAAAGGTTGGTAGGATGGATGGCTCCACCCAACTCCTAGTCTAATTTCATAGAATTTATCTTTTTAGCCCAGGTACTCTGGGGAATTTTAGGGTCCATATAATTACCAAGTAAAACTTTGCCATCTGCTGCTCATTAACTCCCTTTAAGTATTAGGCAGCAGGGCCTCTTAAAAGACCCACAAGTGTTTTGCCTCTAAGACTGAATCAGGAAACTTCTCTTAAAAAACTCAAGACTCTGCTTGCCTCTGGCAAACAGAACTAATCCAAAAAAATACCACCACTAAGAAGCCATCTTTGACTCTGTTCTCTTTTTGAACTTATCAACAGAATCCTTAAATCCATCATTTACAACTTTTTGCTTATATTGAGAGTCCTGTGAGACTTCAGGAACCAGCCATTTTACACCTTAAACTGCACTCCAATGCCTGCCATTTTGTAGCCCAAGCCCACATACTCTACCAGGGCATCTCTGTACCACAGCTCACATGAGAGACACAACTCAGAAGCTGCTTGGGCTCTAGACCATTTTTAAGCTTTCCATGTCTTTATGCATGTATATTTTCCCCACGTTGGGTGCCATTTGTAGTAAGATGTTCCTGTTCTGGACTTTCAGGCCTAACCTCAAAGTTTAGACCCACAGACCCCCAGACGTGCAGAGACACACAGATGTTTACAATAGTTTTCAGCTGAGAAGCAAGAATTCTAGTACAATTAATATTTTCTAAGAAGGTGACCACATAGAGGCTTCTTTTTTTTTTTTTTAGACGTTTAAGTATTCAAAGTTGAAAAATCTACTAAACTGAATTGTTTCAAAAATTCAGTGGTACCAAACACTTTGAAGATGGTGAAACTTAGTAACCCTTTCATATTGAGATGGTTTATGATAACACAGAAATGGCCTAGGCCTGAGAGGAGATGATCTTAGATGGGGTCTAATTCCTTTCCCAGGCATTTTCTAGTCCTCTCTTACAAAGCTATTAATTGAGTCCACAATGAAGAGATCCCACTTTGAGACTGGTAAGATTGCTCAATGGATAAACATGTTTGCCATGTAAGCCTATTGACCTGGACTTAAATACACAGTAAAAGAAAAAAAAAACTGACTTTTGAAATCTGTCCCCTGACCTCTACATATTTACTGTGACATGTATGTGTGTACAATGAAACAACACAATCTCCCACACACAAGTAGCCAAAAACAAACAAATAAACAAAACAACAACAAAAGACCTATCAAATTATTTCTAATGATATTCTGGTATACTTATAGATCAGTGCCTCATCCAGTCATCATGAGAGAAGCTTCTTCCAGCAGTAGTATGGAATGATGTAAAGACCCACAGGCATATATTATGCAGACACACACACATACACACACACACACACACACACACACACAGAGAGAGAGAGAGAGAGAGAGAGAGAGAGAGAGAGAGAGAGAGAGAGAGAGAGTCTAAATTGGAGATCCATCAAGTCCATCCCCATAGAGTTTCTGCTAAAGAAGAGAAGGAAATATTCTAAGAGTCACAGGGAACGAAGGATACTAGGAGAACATGGCCTTCTGAATCAACAAGGCAGTGTTCATATAAATTCACTGAGACTGGAATGCAAAACACAGAGCCTACATTAGTCTACTATATCAGAACCTCTGAATATTATATCTATTAGCTTAGTACTCTTTTGAAAGTCTCTTATGGAACTCTTAACTATGAGAACAAGAGGATCACTGATTCTTTTGCATGTTCTTGGGACTCTTTTCCTCCAGTTGGATTGTAATGCTTAACTTTGATATGAGTGTTTTTACTTTATCTTAGTATGTTTTATTTTGTCATGTTTGGTTGTCAACTCTTAGAAACTTGTTTTTTTTTTTTTAATGAGAAATAGAAGGACATTTTTCCTTTGGTGAGTATATAGGGTCTTTCCTCATCTCTTTTTCTTAGTATTGGTTTGAAGTCTATTTTGTTAGATATTAAAATAGCTATGCCAGCTTGTCTCTTAGGTTCATTTACTTGGAATACTTTTTTCTAACCTTTTACCCTATGGTAATATTTATCTTTGATCTTAAGTTGTGTTTCTTGGATGTGGCAGAGAGATGGACCATGTTTTCATGTCTATTCTGTTAGCTTGTGTATTTTTATTGAGAAACGGAGACCACTGATATTGAGAAATATTATACTAATGACCAATGATTATTGATTCCTGTTATTTTGTTCGTGTTATTATTTGTTGTGGTGGTGGTGGTATGTATAAGTGTGTGATGACAGAGAGAAAGGGACAGGCAGTAGCTTTGTTTCAGAGTCTTCAGAGGAGCTCACCTGTTTTGGGTTCATTTATGCCCAAAATATTTATTATAAAAATGAAGTCATTGTGGATATCAGTAGTCCATATGAAGCAAATGTGATGGGTCCTAATCTAATATGCCTAGTGCCTATAAAAAGTGAAAAATTGGAAACACATAGAGACAGCATAATCATGGTCCATTTATAGATTCTATAAGTAGAGTGACACATATACAGATGAAATAATGTCTAGGCTTTGTGGTAAACACCAGAGAAAGAAGGATGTCAAAGAGCTCAGCTAGAAAAGGCATTTTTAATTTTTTACACAATAATGTGCAAATATTTTAACAAGAGGTAGAAGGATATGTAAAACATAGCAGTTACAGATTCAATTTTATATCAATGTACAAGTTGTTTTGGATATATAAAACAATTTCAGATTTAAATTTGTACCAATATACAAATTATCTCAATCAAATATATAAAATGATTTCACATTTGCATCAATATACAAATATCTATACCAGTGCAAATTGTCTTTGGCTCATCCCATATGTTTGGCTAAAAATTGTTTACAGGTAGGTAGAATAATCTACCTTTATCTATTCTATCTATTCCCCTTTCTCTTCTTTAAAAGAGATCCATGAGATTATATTATTATTCTGTCATCAAGCCAATTTTAATTTATAGCTATTCTATCAGAATAATAATTATCCATAACTTTCAGAGGACAAAACTTATTGGGAGAGGGGCTTAGTTTTTTGTAAGGTTGCTTCCTGCTGACTTAAGAGTGATGGCATCTCTTTGGGATTCTGTAAAAGCTAAAATAATGGCTAGATCCTAATGGACTGACTATAAACATCTATAACCTTTATCAGAGTACTGCATAAGTCCATCTGGAATTCTTATTAGAGATGTGACCTGAAGGATAATCATAGAGAGCTATCTTACAACCTTTTTAAACAGTTTACTTTCTAAAAGCAATCATTGAGTAGTGTAGTAGGAAGTTTCTGGCCCAGACTTTGGGGCCTAACCTCAAGGTCTAGGCCCACAGACCTGCAAACCTGAAGACCCGCAGTCCTGCAGTCCCACAGTCCTACAGAGACACACAGATGCTTTCATTAGTTTTTGGCTGATCAGCCTCAGACCCAGGCATATCACTTGCTAGCTCTCTACCCTTCATTTAACCCATGTCTCTTGTTCAGCCATGCAGCTCGGTACCTTTCTTTAGAGCAGCATGGTTGTCCTCTGCATCCTCTGGCTTCTCTCTGGTGCTCCTCTGGCCCTCTGCTCTCAGAGATTTTCTTAGTCTGGTAGCCCCGCCTATACTTCCTGCCTGCCTTTGGCCAATCAGCTCTTTTTATTAAACCAGTGGGTGGGACAATTATTTACCATGAAACAACACAATACCCCTACAGAGTAGTAAAACCAGGTTCTTTATTTCTCTGTCTGTCTGTCTGTCTGTCTGTCTGTCTTTCTCTTTCTCTATCACTCTCTCTCCCTTTCTCCCTTTTCACCAGTATGAATTGGTGCAGTGGGGGCCCCATCTTAGTTCCAGATGCTTTGAAGATAGCTGATAGGAGAAAATGTTTATGATGGAAAACTTAAGCATTATTGATACCCAATGAAGATATTTACATCCTTTATGACTTCAGGAGAAGATCATATGCAGAGAGGATGGTTGGGAGGTGCAGATACAGAGAGAAATGGGATTAAAGATAAAATTATAAAATATTGCTCCCTAAATATTCTAAGTCTTCTGTCCCACACTAGATGGCTTTTCTGATATGAGACTGAATCTCTTACATTTTCTTTACCAATGTGCTTGGGTTTAGAGAGGGAGAAAGCCACTTACTCCAACTCCAAATCCAGCTTATTTATAGTCAAACCAGGACCACATTTTTTTAAAGAGGTATAGATGTAAGATGTAAAGCAGTGAGAATTGAGATTTTGGATTTCTGGCTGCCAGAAAAAAAGAGAGACTAAATTTCTGCTGTTTTAAGATACCAAGCTATGGGTACTTTGTTATTTTAATCCTAAGAAATAAACACTTTAAACAACAAGAACTACCTTGTCAGGTTTTTACACTTTTGAAGAAATACAGAGCAATAATGGATTCTATTGCTTTCTGCTCCAAATTAAAGAATGTGGACTCTAATTGAATCATCTAATTTCTACAGCTATATCTGCAAGACAGAGTGGAATACCAGCATTCATGTTGTGAGTAAGACGAAGTCATTCACACAGAAAGAAAGGAGCTGTCAATTGCCAGCTGCTGGCAGAGGGAAAGACAGTTTTCTTTAAGGATGTAGTTTCTGGTAAGATGACCATTTTCCAATGAATGGCCTTACACCTAAGAGCATATAGGCAGCACATATTAGACTTGATGGGTTAACAAAATATGAGGATATAAAGTATATGAGCAGGAAAGGGGTGATCTGGGAGAATCTGGAGGAAGGAGGATGAATATGATCAAAATACTTTGTATGAAATAAAGAATTACTTCATCAAAAACTACTAGTTTTTAAAGAAAAGGAATTATCTCATGGCCTGAAAAGATATTCCCAAAGTGAATATTACAAAAATATTATTCAGAATGGAATTTTCTCAGAAAATTGTATACTCTTAATGCTAAACTATCATGTATCCAACAAGAACAGAAGAAATGTATTATATATATTATATATATTTTTTTCAAATTCAGATGTTCTAAACTTTTTGAGTTTCCAAAACATGAGATCTGAAAAGTACTCCACAGTGATTAATTTTTTCATTTTGATTTTCTGATTTGGCTTCTCAATAGCTACAATATGTAGTACAGAATAACATTAATTCCAGATGAACAACAAATCTTGCTGTGCACTCAAACATGAAGTCAATTTATGTCAAATGCTGTTGCATGGAGATTGAAATTTAATCAGCAGAAATAGTAAAAGTGTATCTATGAATTTACCTAGAAGAACAGTGTTTTATCTTTTAAGTCAAATTTAAAATGAAGAAGAAAAGAAATGAAGTTTAAGTTTTCTTTTCTTTTCTTCTGACTCTAACTGGAAGCAGAATATTTTATATGTTGGCCCAGAGGGTGATTTTATTTCCACTCTTTCAGCAGTTTGAGGTGGATTTGAAGTTGAATGCTTTCAAGCAGTTACTAGTATACATGTATTTATTAATGGACAGTCTTACTTCTCCTTCAATACTAACCTAGTTATTAAATATGATTTTCAGTACCTCTGAATATACATACATTAAGAAGAAATAGAATTTGTTTATTTCAATGCCCATCCAACTTTTTCTTTTAGTTAAACTTTATTTTTCTTTCATGTTAGAGGAATTTTAAACACAGGAAATTTGCACACTTCAAGTTATTTTTGTTTATTTTTGTGGCTACAGTGGAGCCATGATCCAAGGCTTTACAATGAAACTGGTACCCAAGTCCTTACACATGCAGTCTCCCACCAAACTACACTCTCTAGCCCTCACTGTTCTGACTGAGTGGAGGGAGGGCTTTCTAATATTGTGGCTGAACTCTTGATGAAAATTGCCAGTTACCCAGGAGTACATCCTACAACAAGGACTAAGGGATTATTGAAAGAAAGGCTGGGGGGGGGAGAGTCAGGGAAGGTAAGGCGGAGAAAAGAGAAAGGAAAAAAAAGTAAGCACAGCCAAAATTTTAGACCAATTCTTCACTGAATCTTGATCTTAAATAAAGTCTCAAGTGATCATGCATCAATCATCATCACCTAGGCGTTGAACGGGCATGCAATTCATGGATACATCTGTTTGTTCCTTTGGCAAAGTAGACTCAAGGACAAGGGTCCAATAAAAATCACAAGTATGCTCTTGCAAAAGAAAAAAAGAAAGAGAGAGAGAGAGGGAGAGGGAGAGAGAGAAAGACACACAGAGAGGCAAAAAGAAACTGGTAAATACCACTAAAAATGTTCAAAGGGATCCAGAGTTATAGTGATAGCATCATTATGTCAAGCACATTCTGAAAGCTTTAATTAAGATGGCATAACAACTTTCTGATTCAGTTTTTTTCCGAGCTTATATGGCTTATGTTAGTGTTCTGAACGGTAGCCCCAATGCTTAGGCTAGACTCCTGGGTTACTAAAACTTAGGCTGGTATCTGGTTCCTCAGTCCCCTAACATGTCTTAATGAATCCAACAGCCATCAGTTCACTTCTCTTCTTTAATGTGAAATCTGATTGACTTGTGATACAGGCTTAATTAAAGACTAAACATTATCTTTGATAATACTCTAAAACTAAAATTGTCAAAATTCATTATTTTAGATACATAATGTTTTAAACATTAGAAACAATTTAAAGCCTACTTATTAAGCTTTTAATTATGCATGCAGAAATTCCAATTAATATCATATTTTTACATATCTTCCTACCACTGGAACAGCTGATTTTTTCAAACTAGAATTTATGTATTTTAAAAGGCCCAGCCATTGTCTTTATAACTAGTTCTCTATATTATACTTTCATTTGTCCCAGCTTCTTGCTAGGAATCATCTCATGCTGAGAATAGAAGCTGAATGGGCATTGCATCATGATGAGGTCAACAGAATAAAAAATGCAAGTTTGTATTCCACATAGCCTTTACATCTTCATGCATACAAATTCTTCTTCCTATAACTCCTATTATTTCTGTGGGTGCAGAAAGTCAGGTCAGCTGTCTTTTCAGTTTATAATCAACTATATAATACTCAATTTTATTTATAGAATTTTCATTATACTCCTCAGGGATCAGGAGCTAAATCCATATAGGCTGGAGCTCCTAGAGTTAAGCCTCTGGCAAAAGATCTTTGGAGTCTGGGAACCTCAATTATTGATTCATTCTTAACCAACTCTGAAGAAGATATACTGTTCTTCTTCCACATCAGTCTTCTTCATGGACTACTAGAATCAGGAAGAATATTCCAAACAGTTTATAAATTATCATAGGGCCCCAGTAAAATGGCCTGGTGGACAGGCTTTAGTTCTCCTTCCTTTGTAGGATTTGTGTGTGTGTGTGTGTGTGTGTGTGTGTGTGTGTGTGTGTGTGTGTGTGTGTGTGTGTCGGATTCTGCAGAGGTAGTTATGGGAAAATGAGCAAATATAAAAGAAGGTGACTTGCCTCTTGAGCAGCCCTTGCCAGGAAACTCATATGGGCTATGAAGAGTGACTGTGAGCAAAAGGCAACTGTGTCCAAGAGTCCTTTCCTTCAGTTCTGTCTCAGGCTTCCCATCTATCTTTAACGGACTCATGTCTAATGTCCAGTGTAAGAAAGTTTCATGAGGAGAAATTAGGAGGTAACATAAAAAGACACTAGCTTGCTGAAATATGCACTACATTTATTCCAACAGCATTATTAGTCATTAGAAACAGTACAGCATTGCTAGCTCACTCTTGCCAATAAATCTTGTTGTTGTATTTGTTTATCAAATTGTTACTATGCTAATCTAGTTTCATACCTTTCAATGCAGGCAACAAAACATAGTGTGTTCAGAAAGTACTCTCCAAATTACAATGCACGACTGAGGGCCCTGACACAAAGCAACCTTAGAAAGACACCATTACAGGAGGCATCCATGATTTTAGAGATAAGGACCAGATACAACCTCCTCTGCTAAGATCCTGTGAGCACACAATTGTAAGAGGAGCATCAACTGGTTTCCATCTTGGAGGAAAGGCACTGAAGGCAGAAATCATTGCCTCATTTTACCAAAATAAAAATGAAGAAAAATTGACTAGATGGTGCATAAAAGGTATGCGTAGAGTTTAAAGAATAATTGCACATCAAACATTTGTGAATAATAGAACACCCAAATTCCATCATTTTATCACGTATATTATAAAGAAATCTGTCTTTAAGAAACAAACTTAGTCTCTCTTGTCATAATCATTTCCTTCCCTCTCCCAATTCCAGAAGGAACCATGGTAATGAATCGGGCTATTCTCTGACCAAAACAACAGCCATCTTTATCAGATAAGCTGTGCTTTCTTGCAGAATATCATCATAGTGGGCATGCTTTATTAACCATCAATGATTTCTCACAGGAGAGAGTAGGGAAGGCCATTGGACTCACATCTGAAATTCTAGTAGCTTCTCAGACAATTGCATGTAATATTTCTCAATTGCAGGAGAACCCTGGAACTGGAGAAATTCTTGAGTATATAGTCTGGAGAAAACAAACATCTACTTGCTTAGGGATAGTCATTATCATTTCAGGGCAAAGACTTTCCAGCATAGCTGCTCTTGAGTCACCCGTGCTCTGTAAGTAAGTTCATTGAACACATACACCATAGAGTTTTAGTGAAATGTATTTTACATTTTCTTTGGGACTTTATGAGAAAGGTAATAAGGTTGTTCCCATCTTCTTAGGGTAGAAACTCTCCCTACATGGTCTTGATGCAGCACAGTATCTTATACTATCCTTAGAGCATTTTAAATTGAGTATGGGTCACTACACAGTACTAGTTGTTTGGCAATGTTTTTAAACTTTCCTGCCCATAAACTCATGTTGGTATTTTGGGAAATGTTTTTTATATTTTTTGTAGTAGTTGGATATAGCAAATTTGCCTTTAATTTCACATCTGAAAAGTATTTCCTGGATATAATACAGTTTGCATATCCATTATAACACTGAGATACATGGAAATGGTTTCCAAATGTTTATCTGATAAACACTATTCTTTAAAGTTCTTGTATTGGGGTATATATATGACGGATTTTTTCTTGAGTATGTTACCAAAATATGATACAACCTCAGTTTTATTATAAAATGTCAAACTCTTGCAAAGATGGTGACTCTAATTTAAATTTCTACCAGCTATAATTGGGAATTACCATTTTCCATACTAGCCTGATAATTACCAGATTTTAGTGTTTATTAACTGAATGCTATAACCTATAAGGTTTAGGTTACTAGTTAAGTTGCCAAATGCATTTCTGAATGCCTTGATATTTATTCTATGGTACATGAAATTATAATTTAAATTATAGTTCTCCTTAAAAATAAATACCTTGAGATATAAATTACTTAAATAGAATACATTCATTCTCAATATGTTGTTCAATGAATTTTGACAATGTATCCAACCATAACCCATATCAACATATAGAACTTCTAAAGAATACAGGAAAATGGATCAGTCCAAAAAAGTGTTAGCCATGAAAACTTGAACAGCGAAAATTGATCTCCAGCAACCACTTAAAAAGCAGGATAACATTTGCAGTTCCAGTACTTCTATGGTAAAATGGGAGACAGAGATAAGAGACTGCCTGGAAGCTCAGAGGCCAGATGGTATGTTTCAACAAAGAAAGAACTGACTTCCAAAATCTATTCTCAGAACTCCACTTGAATGCATGATCTTTCGTGCTCACACACACACACACACACACACACACACACACACACACACACACACACACATGATGATGATGATGATGGTCATGATTATAAATACTTAGAAACGTTATCTCCTCTTTGCAGGTAAGCATCTCTAGTAAGCATTATTAATCAATTTTCTTTAGCTAACTTTATTTTATTTGTTTTAGAGGTTTTTTAAAAATCCTTAACATTTTAGACTTTAGTTAAGCACATATAACTGTACTACTTAATATATTTTTACATGAACTTTTTTGTGAAATTCAAATCGAAGTGTATTGTTTACAAATCTTTAGTCTTTCTTATGATCATCTATTCCTTTTGCACAGTTCTTAAAAAACGATGTCATTGTTCCACTTTATTTTAACCCTGAAGTTGGCCTGAGGGTGGGATGGGCCAGTGAGATTAAGCAGAGGGTTCCCACTTAGAATATTTTCCAGGCAAATTCTCTCTTCCTCTGATTTTTGCTCTTGTTCCTTCCTGGTCTGCTCTTCAGCTCTTTCCTTCTTGATTTTTTTCCAACTCTACAAGCAGAGCTGCAGTATCATCGTCATCACTCTCCTCTTCAAAATCCTCATCTTCCTCACCTGGGAGAGGATCATCAGCATCAAGATTGGCAGCAGGAATCTGGTCTAAGCGGGGCTTCTTTGACACTAAAGAGGAAGCTGTATGTTCTTAGGTTGGAAGGTTCCTATGTTTTTCCCTTGCAGCAGCTCTCTCTCTCTCTCTCTTCCAATTCTCTCCTAAAGCTGTGGTTGCGAACCTCTTCAGGGGTACTTTATCAGTGTATGAGAGAGAAGATCTCTGTTTCAATACTGCTTCAAGAGCTGGCTAAAATCCCCTTCTCTTCTTCTTCTACCCCTTGCAGATTCAAAAGTTGTTCTGGCTGCTTTATTTCTGGGGGGGGGGGAGGGGGTCCAACGCAGCACCTTCGGGGCTCACACATGAACCATTGCAACACTCTAAGCTCCCAGAAACCCCTGCACCAGGGACACCAGCCCAAATTGACTCGTGTACAGTTTTATACAATTGTAATCATAAAATATGTACTTGCATTAGCCATCCTCCATTTGGGCTTACAATGATCACTACCTTTTAGTTTTCATTCCGTTTACAGGTCATGTCCCATGTTAACAAGCAGCAAGTAGAAAAAAAAACTATATGCATTTATGAAAACAGACTATAAAATATAACTTGGTGTGTATGCTGGGTAATTTCATGTCATCTTGACATAACCTAGAGTAATTTTAAAAGAGAGCACTTCAACTGAGAAAATTTATCCATCAGCTCGGCATGTGGGGCAAGCCTGTGGTGTATTTTCTTAACTGATGAATGATGTGTGAAAACTCAGCTCACTGTGGGCAGTGTCTCCCCTAGGCAGATGGTTTGGGGTAATGTAAGAGGCCAGAGTGAGCAAAATAATGAGAATCAAGTTAGTAAAAAGCACTCCTCCATGGGATCTGCATCAATTCTTCCCTTTAGTTTTTTTTTTTTTTCCAGTTTCTGAGGGACTATATACTACAAGATGAAACAGTTTCTTTCTCAAGTTCCTCTTGGTCATGGTGTTTTATCACAGGAACAAAAAAATTAGATGGCTATAGTGGATTTATGGTGTTTCATTGTAAATAATTGTCCCGCCTATGAGTTTAATAGAAAGCGCTGATTGGCCAAAGGCTGACAGGAAGTGTGGGTGGGCTACCAGACTAAGATAACTCTGGGAACAGAAAGAACAGAGAAGAATGCCAGAGAGAAGCTAGAAAAAGCAGAGGATAACTATGTTGCTCTGAGAAAAGACACTTGGCTGAACAGGATAAGAGTCATGGGTTAGTTTGAGGGTAAAGAGTTAGTAAGTTATATGCTTGGGCCTTAGGCCGATCAGCCTAATCATCCTAAAATTAATATAAGCATCTGTGTGTCTCTGTGGGACTGTGGGACTGCTGGTATATGGGTTCCAACCTTAAGGCGAGGCGTGAAAATCCAGACTACAAATGGCAGCCCAACGTGAATGATATACATGATATACACCCACATAAAGCCGATAAAAACTAAAGAACAGTCTAGAGCATAAAACTGAAACCAAAAACAGCTTCTGAGTTGTGTGTCTCACATGAGCCATGGTACAGAGATGCCCTGGTGAGGCATGAGGGCTTGGGCTACAATGGTGGGATTTTAGAGTGCAGCTTAAGGTGTAAAATGGCTGGTTCCTGAAGTCTCACAGGACCCTCAATATAAGTAAAAAGTTGTAAATGATGTAATTAAAGTATCTCTTCATAAAGACAAGAAGGGAACAGAATCAAAGAGGCTTTCTAGTGGCTGTCTTTTTTTGGATCAGCTGTGTTTGTTGGAGGCAAACTGAGGCTTGGCTTTTTTAAGAGAAGCTTCCTGATTCAGCCTTAGAGGCAAAACACTTGTGAGGTAAGAGGCCCTGCTGCCTAATACTTAAATGGAGTTAATGAGCTGCAGATGACAAAGCTTTACTTGGTGATTATATGAACCCTAAAATTCCCCAGAATACCTGGGTTAAAAAACTAAATTCTATGAAGCAAGATTAGGAGCTGGGTGGAGCCATCCATTCATCCTACCAACCATTAATCCTTAGTCAAGGACCTTGGCAGATTAAAGGTGTGTTCAGAAACAGAAGGAAATAGAAGAATCTGGGTGGAGTCAATCACCCTAGCCAAGCAAAGATATGGTCAGAGAAAGAAAATTTAAGAAATAAATACACAGTAAAGACAGTTTTTTTTAAGAAAAAGTCTAAATGATTTATAGAGTGTGTTGAAAATATAGATACATAGGCTTAGAGAGAGAAAAGAGAAAAGACGTAGAGAAAGCCCTTAAAAGGAAATAAAGTAAAAAAAAAAAGTTAAGCTACGTAAAGATGGAAAATTCAAAGAGTGTCTGGATACTGTATTTTATTGTCTCATCTTTAAGCTTCTTGACTGAAAATGAAGTAATAAAAGCTGCTAAAAGACAGTTGATTATAAATGCTATTGTATTAATTCAATCTATATATTTTGTAAATGAATTGACTTTAAAATTGAAATCCAAAGATATGTTACTTTGGAGAAGAGGTTTTATTTTTATATCTACAGAAAATGAGTGACTGTGGGTTTATTCCTGGATAAAGAACATAAAGTTTGATAGAGGAAAACCCCCTGAAAAATCTCCAGTGGAAATAGATGCTCAGATAATTCAGCATTTCAGAGCACCTCTGTTGAAGTTTCTGGAACTCTGTATCCAGAACAATTTCAGGGATACTAGCTGAGATGACCCAGCCTTACAGAGTACTCCATTAAAGACTTGTGCATAATCCTAATTTTTTCTTTGGATCCCCATGGGATTGCCAAAGCCCCCATTCAGCAGAAAGTAGCCTAGAGCATGATGCACACATTCCCTCCCCCAAATGGATTATGGATGCTTGTGTTTGTTTACAGTTTTGGTTACAAGTTGTTATAGATAACAGTGAAAAAATTATTCAAAGGAAATTAGATTTGGGGTTCTAATTTTTAAAAGAGAAAAGGGGATATGTAGTGGATTTATGATGTTACATTGTAAATAATTGTCCTGCCTATGAGTTTAACAAAAAGCGCTGATTGGCCAAAGGCAGACAGGAGGTGTGGGCAGAGCTACCAGACTAAAAAAACTCTAGGAACAGGAAGAATAGAGAGGAACGCCAGAGAGAAGCCGGAAGAAGCAGAGAACAAATATGTTGCTCTGAGAAAAGATACTTGGCCCCATGACTGAACAGGATAACAGGGTTAGTTTGAGGGTAAAGAGTTAGTAAGTTATATGCCTGGGCCTTAGGCCGATCAGCCTAAAATTAATGTAAGCGTCTGTGTGTCTCTGTGGGACTGTGGGACTGCTGGTCTATGGGTTCCAACCTTGAGGCTAGGCCTGAAAGTCCGGGCCAGAAACCACTTACTACAGATGTCATCTTTCATTCAAACTCTCTTGGACAACTTGTTTCAATGGATTACTTGTTCCAAGAAAAACTACTTTGTTGCCCTATGGAGTAATTCATCTGCCAAAGAACTGGAGCCTCCTGCCAAGAGCCATGTATAAGACTGGACTTCCAAGCAAATATAACACTCACAGTCAAATTAAAATTACAACTGAATCTTGATTAAAACTTCAAGACATATTCTGAGCTAGAACAATCTACCTAAGCCCCCCTAAAACAGTGAAATAAAGCAGAAAATGCTTTATGCCACTGAGTTTTAGTTGTCATATTATGCAGCAATAGATAACTACTGTGGCGTTCTTTTCTGTTTAGCTTCCGTCAGTTAGTATGGTTTTAAGATTTGTCAGTGTTAGAGCTGGGATGATGTCTCTACAGTTAAGAGCACTTGAAGCTCTTGCAAAGGAGCCTACCTCAGTTTCCAGTACCCCATATCAGGTAGCTTGCAATTGTTAGTAACTCTAGATCCAGGGGATCTGATGCTCTCTTCTGATCTCCATGGGTACCTGTACATACACACACAGACACCTACTCAACACACATACACAATTAAAAGTTTAAAAGTCTTAAGATTTATTAATGTTGGTTTTATCAGTAGTTTGTGTTATTGATGCATAGTATTCTGTTTTATGATTATAACAATATTCATTATCTAAATATTGTTGCTTATGAGTTAATGCAGGACACTGTACTTCAAAATATGACACCATGAACTATTGAATATCTTAAGCTGAAAGAATTCATGAAATGGCATGTGCATGAAGAACTTTGTGACTTATCACTAATTCAGGTATCAGAGAACACCAGAACAACCTATTGAATACCAGAATATGCTAGCCTTCAAAACAAAAGATTATTATGTTGGAGATAATAAGCTGATGAAAGAGGATTCTCATGCCTTCCCTCTATTTGTTTAAAAGTAAGACAATATTTCTAAAACATAAAAAATTCTTTGCCAAAGAGAATAAAAAATAATAATTATTGGTCTGTGATTAGCACCAGAGGAATATGTGTATAAATAGCTTTTCTCTGACATTTATTTGTCTTATCTTCCATGCCACTACCCCCAATTACTCAAAATTCTCACATTTGTCTTGTATCTTTTGAAAAATTTATTGTTATTTGTTGAAAATTACATTCAAATTGGAATCCAAAGACATATTCATCCTCAGATGCTTCACATGCATATGTAAAATGCCGGTGTTAGTAAACTCTGTTAATTTTTCTTGTGATAATTTGTCTTTTGTAATAGGATACCATTCAAACTAAGAATCTGTTGGCTTGTCAGTTGAACATGAATCTGCTGACATTTTAGTTGTCATCTACAATCCCATGACCCCTCAATCAGTTCCTCTACCACCACTCAGGCCACAGCCTGGAGGGACTTCTGGTCGCATAGCCCCAGCCATATGTTGGTTTAAAATAACTATCATTCTATTTACCAACAAGGACTCAGAAATCAGATGAGGGAAAGGGTATAGAGGTTTAGAAGCAATCAGCTGACCCTCCTTTTTGGCCAGAGTCCTGGAAATACATTTCTTCACATGTCCCAAGCCAAAAAGAGGTGCCAAATATTAATGCTTCTCCCACCACTCCTTTGCATCTTCTCTATCTATATTCCTGTCTTCTTTTTGGCTAATTTCATTCAGCTAGTCTCTGGCTCACCCCCTGTTTAATGTTAACTTTATTAATACAGTTCTGACATGTCACAGTATGATCAAATATCCTGCAACATCTGTCTTTTTAGTATTAGGATTGTAGATCTGTACCCCTACGTTTTAAACCATTCAAGTTTAACTATTCGTTGAGTCTTTGTTTCCTTATTAGGGTACCTATGTCATGTAATATCTGTCTAATAGATATGTATGCTTTTATCTTATAAATCTGTCTTTGTTACAGGGGTACCATCCAAGTTCTCAGAAGGGTAGAAGGAAAAGACGTGTTTTTACTCTCTTACACACTGAAATACAATTATTTTTATGTGTATTTGTATTCTACACACTTTTTAAACTGTTGATCAATATAATAATTTAGCTATAGTTTCCTTTTCTTTTTTCAATTTAAAAATTAATTTTAGAATAACATACAAAGTAATAGGTGTCATGATATCTGCTATATATATGTGTATATATATATATATATGTGTGTGTGTGTGTGTGTGTGTGTGTGTGTGTGTGTGTGTGTGTGTGTTTGTTATTACTTGTTCTCTCCTACAATGCTCTCTACAGTAACCTCTCCTTTACTCCATCTGGTTTCCATTTTTCTTAATCCTAGTCTTAACTTTTGCTTTCCTAAAACATGTGTTTCATTATGCTCTGTTTCTCACCTTTTGTAAGTTTCCCTCTTGCCTCTCATGATCATCTTTCTACTTTCATGACCTGAAAACACACATGCAAAAAATACATATAATTCAAAAATTCTTCATATATGAAAAATGTGGTATTTCTCATTCTGAGTCTGATTTATGTCATTAGTATAATTGTCTACATTTGAACCTGTTTGTCTGCATGAAATTCCATTATATATATGTACTACACTTTAAAATCTATTTATCTTCTGTTTTTGTTTTCTGGGTATTGTGAATCAATATAAACAGTATTCTGGTTACTGTTTGTCAACCTGACATGTGCTAGTGTTTATCTGGGAAGAATAATATAAGTAGGCACGCCTATGGGGATTTTCTTGACTAATGATTTGTGTAGGAGGAACATCCAAACTGGTGCAGGCCCTGGACAGTGGTCAGAAGGCAAGCCCGGAGGAGAAAGCCAGCAGCAGCATTTATCTCTGATGTCTGCTTTAATCCTACCTCCAGGTTCCTGCCTTGAGTTCCTACTGTGATTTCTCTCAGTGATGAACTATAACCTGTAATCCCGCTAAACATTTTCCTCCCCAAGTTGCTTTGGTTACAGTGTTTTATTTCCATAGAAACCACAACTAAGACAGGAGGGGATCATACTTTGCCACCATTTCATAAGCCCCATAAACTAATTCCTGCACTACTTTTATAATCAGATAAAACATATTTCTTCTTTGACTATACGCTAGAATTCTCTGTTAAAAAAAAAAAAAAACTCAGACCTGTTTAAATCTTAGATTATAGTAATTACTTTCTAGTTTTTCTGGAATGAATTTTAGAGAGTTAATTTTAAAACTGTTTACAAAAAGCCCAGTTGTCCTTCTTCCAGAAATATGTTACAATCCCATGACCCTTGTCTTTGAAATTTGATATGGTCTTTAGGCAAAGATGTTTTTGTTCTGGGATTCTCTTCCAAATTACCATACAGAGGCTTACATTAAATTAATTGTAAGTGCTCAGCCAATAAATCATGCTTGTTAGCTAACTCTTACATTTAAATTAACCAATTTCTATTAATCAATGGATTGTCATGTGGCTTATGTCTTTACCTGTCTTCTAGCATCTCTTGCTCCCTTTGTGACTGGCTGGCATCTCCCCAAATTCCACCCTTTTCTTCCCTGTTCTTAGTTTGCTTTTTACACCCAACCTTATCCTGTCCAGCTATTGGCCAATCAGTTTTTTTTCTTAGACTAATCACAGTGACATATATTCACACAGTATAAAGGAATATCCCATAGCAATGGTTCTGTACCAGGTAAATGGTTCTGAACTAAGTAAATGTGAACAGAAAAAAAATCTCCAATGTGGAACTGTAAAATATTTCTACCTTCTTGAGAAAAAATGGATTTTTTGTCAGCCTGGGACTGATAGAGGATATTGTCCTCTCCAAAGTTATGTAACATGAGTGAGATACAAACATTTGGAATATTTGGTGTGTTAAATCTTTGAGATGTTTGTAACTTCAAAATATACCATAGCTCAATTCTTTTCTTCTAGAAATTGTATTTTATCTTCAGGTACCAATTTTAGTTGTAAAAAATAATATAAGAACTTTTACTTCATTTTCTCCTCTTTCTGTTTCTCTTTTCTTCAGCACAAACTTTCTCAGACTCACTGTCTTACTGTTTTATCCTAATTCATTATTTAAGCACATATTACCCAGAAGACCCAAATTTGTACCCCAGCACCTATATCAGGCTTCTTTCAATTGTCTTTAATTCCAGATCCAGGGTGAACTATTTCCTCTGGCATTTAATACATGGATCAATCTGGAATTGTACAGCTTAATTGAAAACTCTTTTACCACTGAGCCATATTTTTTCAAGACACAAGTTTTGATCTTTATTTTATCTGTTTTCTGTTATCATTTAATTTAATTTATGTGAAATAATAATTCAATCAATTCCTACATTCTTTTGGTTTCTATGACATCTGAAAAATATTAAATTTTGTGTATGTGTGTGTGTGATTGCATGCATGTGTATAACTTACATGCAGGAGACTGTGGGGTCAGAAGAAGCACCATATCATCTGGAAATTAAGTTACAGTTTTGAGCAGCACTGTGGGCACTGAAAACAAAATTAGGTTCCTCAGAAAGTGCCCTTAAGAGCTAAGACAGCTAAGTGATCTCCTCAGACCTTTATGACTCTTTTGTTGTTATTTAACAGATTTCCTAGCCTGGTAGTGGTGGTGATGGTATATGCCTTTAATAGCACTAGAGATGCAGGCAGATCTAGGTTAGTTCAAGGTCAGCCTGGTCTATAGAGTGAGTTCCAGGCAGCCAGGGCAACACAGAAAAATCATATTTCCTGGGATTATCATTTAGATATTTAATTTTCAACTTTCCAATTTTCTTCTATGGCTAGTTTTCTTCTATGTATACCTTCAGTATAACACAGAAGATTATCAGTGTTTCATCATAACTTCACACTGAATATTTTATTTTCATGCAAATTCTTTTAGCTGTGATCTCTCATAAATTCTATGTGTTGCCATTATTTGTGTTTTGTAATCTTTTAATTAAAACACTGAATTCATTAATACAAATTTTACTTACTAACATGTCCTAATTTTCACTTACTTTCTGTCTATCCCAATGTTCTTTGTTCCAAATAAGATTCTGGTCCATGAGTTTTTAATCTTAGATTCATTATTTTTAATTTCAGTGTAGAAGTTGAACTCTTTTTAAAAAAATTATATTAAAAACTTCAAGATGAATACTGAAAATGCAGTCTGAATGTGATCAAGTTGCTTATTTTTTCCAAATGACACATTTCAACTCCATTTCGTTTTTCGTTGGGTTGTTATTTTATATCCTGTCTTTTAAATCTATTTTTCTAGTTCTAGTTGACTTTATTATAATTGTCCTATGAAATATGATGCCCTATATAACTGATGCTTATTCATATTTAGCCATGTTGTTGATTATTATTCCTTCTTGTATTTTAAACTTTCTACCAAAGTAGATTTTTCTCTCATCCCTCCGTATAAATTCAAGAATTCCTATTATCAAAAGGTAAATTCTTTGAAAATCCTCCTTCTTTTTAACAAAAGAAATTTCTTTACATTTTCATACTCTTGAAGTATATTTTCAATTTTCATAGAATGCTTCTTTGGAAATTATTTTTCTTGTATTACATTGGAAATGAAGTTTTCCTTAGTTCTTTCTTAGAAAAAAAAAGTCTGTTGTGAAGAAGCCACTAACAGAGGAATTGCCATTTCTTTTTTCTAGCAAATCCATTTCCCCACCAGCTTTTCTTAAAGATGTTTTCTTTTGATATATTGTAGACTCACAAGTCTAGACATTGATATTTATTTGTCTTTTGCTGCCCTTCTTTCATCTATAGATTGTTGAGCTCAAACCATTCCAGAAAATTAATAATTTTCATATCTTAAAGAATAAACACTTCCGCAGGTCGTTCTTCCACTTCTTTGAACCCTGGTTACCATTTTTCTTAATTTTGTTAAGGTTCCTATAGCTGTCTTTAACTGAATATTTCTTTTTCCATTGTACTTTATTCTGGGATATTTTTTTCATCCATCTACCATCTCACTAAATCTGTTTTCACCTGAATTTGATTGGATAATGAATTCATTTACATTGCAATTTCATAGATTATGTTCTTATTTTGGAAGTTCCAGGAGGGTATTTCACAAACATAATTACTTAAAAGTAGTTTCTGTGCTCTGTGTATAATATTAAGTTTCTCTCCCCCCCCCAGTCTTTTTGAGACAGGGTCTCCCTATATTTCCCTGGCTGTCCTGAAACTCCCTCTGTAGATAAAACTGGCCTCAAATCTCATAGAGATCAGCCTGCTTCTGCCTCCCAATTTTGGGATTGAAGATATGCATCACTATTCCAAGCCAAGTTTGTGTTTTCTTAAATGTCTTTCATACATTACTTTACAATTTGCTTGCTTTATATTTTGCATATTCCATAATATGAAGTTTTGGAAGCAAAACATCATTTTTAGAGTAGTCTGTTTATAGCTACTGGTTCTTGATCACTTTGTTTGGTGTCTATGGGAGTGTGTTGTGTATATGTCTGTTTGTGTACGTGTGTGTGTGAAGGGAAGAGAGAGAGAGAAAAAATTTGGTATTTATTCAGTTTTTTGTTTGGTATAATTTGCTCATTTTCTGAAAGAGATTTTGTGTGACATCTTTGATATCCAGTATGAATATGAATTCACATTGTGAAGCTTGTCTATGAGGATTATCAGGTCTCAACAGTTTCAACCTCATGGCTTTAAGCTTTTTAAAGTACCAATATGATTCATGCCATATTAAAAACTTTTCAGAGATATGTTTCCCGTGCTCCTCATCAGTGTCAAAGAATCTAGGGTAAGAGATTGATGCACATTTACTTCTGGTTCAGCTTCTTCCTACTGTATACATCATCTCCACTGGTTTTGGAGATTCTGCATTTTATTTTGATTCACAAGACCAACTCCCAAAAGCCAATGTCATATACAACAGACATCACCAATGTTTTGGAAAACAATGACTTGTTAGGCTTTCTGTGACTTAGATGTTGGTTTGACATTTGTGGGAGGTTGTATTGTTTCATTGTAAATAATTATCCCACCTACTGGTTTAATAAAAAGCGCTGATTGGCCAAAGGCAGGCAGGAAGTGTGGGTGGGGCTACCAGACTAAGAAAACTCTTGAGAACAGGAAGCACAGAGCAGAACACCAGAGAGAAGTCAGAAGAAGCAGAGGACAACTATGCTGCTCTAAGAAAAGGTACCCAGCCACATGGCTGAAAAAGAGAAGAGACATGGGTTAGTTTAGGAGTAAAGAGCTAGCAAGTGATATGCCTGAGCCTTATGCCAATCAGCTTCAAATTATTGAAAGTATCTGTGTGTCTTTGGGGGGTCTGTGGGTCTGAGGGCCTAAACCTTGAGGGTAGGCCTGAAAGTCAGGGTCAGAAACCTCTTACTACAGACATTTCTGTTTGCTCTTTAACAAAGTTGGATTTTTAAAATTGTTTCTAGTGAAAGAGTGAATCTGAATTCTTGACCTACTTTTTATTGTCTCATTTTATATCCCATGGTGGCTTGAAGGGGAAACTGAGTTTTATTATGTTGATTACTTCTGAAATTACATCTCTAATTTTGACATTTACTTCATCTTGAGACATATGATGTTGGGAGATACTTGGCTAATAATGTGTCTGCTAACAGTAGTGTTGAATCTCAGAGCATGATACTCTAGCTATGACATATTGGGATACTGTATATCTTAAACTAAAGAAGACTGGTAGATTCTCAAAGACAAGAAGCTTTCTCTGACTGTCCATATACCCGTCCCTCCCCAAAATAGGTTATAGAAATTAGGTTATAGAAGCCATAGAATCTAGAGAGTTAATTATCTGAAATACTTCTCATCCCGTAGAAATGATCACTTTATAGGTGTTCTACCTTGTAAAGTGAGGAAGTATGTCATGAAGATACAAAGAAGAGAACCTGAATAAGAGGCTTGCTCTTGCTGAGTTCTCCCCATTGCACCATCATTAACAGATCATGTTCCTATTAAAGCCTACCTCTCCATTGATTTCTATTCTTCACCAAAATTTTACAGTTAAATATGTAACATAAAATTACAGTTCTGCTTGGATCTTCATTAAAGAATTTTCTGGCATATGACATTTTAGTTATCTATATTTGTTAATATTTATCATAAGCATCTGTCATTTGTAAGGGAAACATCAACCTGGTCTTCCTAATATTATTATTTCTTTTTCTATTGTTATATTTGTGCAACATTTGGCCCAGAAAAACTCTGTTTTGTTGGTGATTCCCATACTGATGAAATTCATTAAAATGGATCATTTCACAGTAATATTACATATATTTTTCAGTTTTATATTACAGGAGTAATTTAAGGACTACTTGGTTAATTTTTTCCCATACAGTGCTACCATATATTATCACTCAATACATGTTGCTAAGGCATTCTATAATATGGTTTCTGTGACCTCTATCAGCTACCATTAAGCTTCTCTTTTTCTTCAAGACATTAAAAGGCCACCCAAAAGTTCTACTGTCCTGTAATATAACCTAAGAGTTATGTGGGAATAGAAGAAGAGACTAGGTTATTAAAACTCCCCAAGAAAGCAACAACAATGACCAAACTATTAGACATACTATTCAAAATTGTGATCAACCAGGCAATTCCTACAAGGAGATTTGACAGCTGAAAGGTACCCTGTCAATACCTCCCTTTCAGTAAGTGCATGAAAAGCACGAATGAAGGAGGGGGGGTATTAACTGAGGAAATGGGCTGTATCAATTTTTTTCTGTAATGAATCACAGAGACATAAATAATCTTTACTCATTATGTCATTAATGTGAAATGCACCCAGCAAAGTAATAGTTGACTTCTCTGTAGACATGTGAATGAATTGATCACATTCTAGAAGTTCTATGACCTCACAGAAAAAAAAAAATCCTTTCCCATGGAAAGATCAAAGCAGATAGACAAATAGGGAAAAATAAACATTTTTTTTCTACTTAGGAGTAGGTGTATGAACTATTAATGTAGTGAATATACTAGCATGCTGATGTGTTGGATCTTGTATTCTTTGTAAATATTCAGTCTTCTTTGACAGAATCTTTCATATGCCTGAAGTACCTGAAAAACTATTTAGTTTATAAGCATGTGTAAAAGTTTCAGATAATGTTTCTTTCAAGAGTCTAAGCAAACCAATTCAAAGATTTCATTTTTTCTTAGAGACATTATCAGGAAAATACTCGAAGCTAGGTAATTACTAAATAGAAATATATAGGGGCCAAATAGCATGTTCTTTTCCCTCTGTGGGCTTAATATTTGAGAATTAGAAGTAAAGTGGTGGTAGACAGATTAACAGGAAAAAGGATACAGGTTTATTACATCTATGGGGTTGTCTCGGAGCAAAACACCTACTAAACAAATGAGATTCAAAAGCTTGTGTGTTTATGAGGGAAATTGAGGATGTAGGAAATTTGGAAGGAAGAACAAATGAGTTTTAGGGGAGATAAGTGGACTCAAACAACAGCCAATGATAAGTAATAAAGTTCATGTAGACCACAGGTTTGATAATTGACCTTTACTTAAAATAGGCCATAAGACCTTCATTCCAGAGGTGTCTTCACTATAAGTTAAGGAAAAAACTCATCTCTCTGAATACATGGCAAGAGTCAGACATAAGTGGAAGTCTACACGCTTACTTGGCCAACATGGCCATACATGAAGAATTGGGCATTTTCGGGGTTATTTAGTAGAGTAAGTGTTCATACTTATGTTCCTTCTCCTTCATCTTTGTCTTATTCATCTTACTCATTATTCCCCCCTCTGGTATATACCCTGGACTTGCCTCAAATATCCTTGATTTCATTTTCTAAGAGCTAGATTTCCTGTCTTTATAGCTTGTCAATTTCCTGTTTCTGAGATAGAAAACCCAAATAATTCTTAGCACCTTGCTGTTGTCCATTGGTGATTTTCATTCCACTAGTCTCTAGCATTTGATCTAGGAACAATGAGCTAAGAAAGAAAGAAAGAAAGAAAGAAAGAAAGAAAGAAAGAAAGAAAGAAAGAAAGAAAGAAAAGAAAGAAAGAAAGAAATACATACATACATACATACAGAAAGAAAGAAAGAAAGAAAGAAAGAAAGAAAGAAAGAAAGAAAGAAAGAAAGAAAGAAAGAAAGAAAGAAAGAAAGAAAGAAAGAAAGAAGAGAGAAAGAAAGAAAGAAAAAACTTCCCATGGCATCAGTCTTTTTCTTGAAGATTTCACTTAGTCTGACTTCTTATCATCTTCCAGAGCTTTCTTCTGCTTGTTTCCTACAAAATACCCAGGGATTGTAATTGTACGTGGAGGTACTAATAAAGTATGTTTCTCTCCTTTGTTTTCCCAGACATGGAATTACACCTGAATAATTTTTTGAGGTACTGTTCCTTCTCCTTTGTTATCTCATTAGCTCTACCTCCATTTTGATTGTTTCAGAGATTGCTTGAGTTTTAATTTGCATCTTTACATTTTCTGCCTGTTGTTAATTGGTAGTGTACCAGTTTCTGCAGTATAGGCATTTCACTGTAGTACACTTTCATTTCTCGTCTTCTAATCTCTGTACTCTTTTCTTATATTTTGCTTCTTGAAAATATTTTTTGTTATTTGAAAATTTCATATAACATATTTTGATCATATTTGTCTCTTTCCCCAACTCTTCCAAGATCTTCCCTCACATCCTTACTCACCCAATTTTATATTCCCTCTTTCTCTGTACCTTCCTTCCTCCTTCTCTGTCTGTGTGTTTTGGTCTGATTTGTAAAGAAACTGATTTCATTTTGTGTTGGTCAATAAATTACTTGAGTGTGGGACTTGCCCTGCAGTGTGATTGATATAAAAAGTGTCACACCACTGAAAGAAAATGACTCTTCCTCTCTCAGTAGCATTCAAATGCCAGTAACTCCTCAGCCAGAGGTGAGACTTTGTATACATCTCCCATTCTTCACACTGGAATTTTGTCTTGCTGGAGCATTTGCTGGTTTTGTGTATGCTATCACAGTCTCTATCAGTTTATATGTTTATCTGCCTTATTGTGTTTGGAAAAAAACATTTATTTATAAGTCTCCTTTGTTAGTTCAATTTGGCTTTTCCTGCAGGATTTCCTTTAACTTCTTTTGTGGATCTGCTGATTATGAATTCATTTTCCTTTTGTATGTCTAGCTTTAATTTTACCTTTATTTAATAACTTATTGGACTATAATTCACAAACCATACAAATCACCCAGTTACAGTACAGTTTAATAATTTTTAGTGTACTTATAGAGTTGTATGAACATCATCACAATTAACTTTTTATGTTTTTTCATTATTCCAAAATTAAATCCTGCACACATTAGCATTCTCAGTTCCTCCTAATTACAGTAGGCATAGGAAAACACTAGCCTACTTTTCATTGAAATTATTTGCCAATTATTGTCTCTTCATATAAATGGAGTTAGTTATATAACTGGCAATGAGTGTTTAGCTTCTTTAACTTAGCATGTTCTCAAATTTCACACATGCACTCACACACACACACATTATAACAATTATGTATTTATTTCTTTGGATTCCAAAATGACAGTGTATGGTACACTTATGACCTTGTAGATGTTGGATTGATTCCACTTTGAGGCCACATGAATAATGTAGCTTAAGTATTTGTATGCAAATTCTGTGTGGATGTATGTCTTTGTTTATTTTGTGCTTATCATGTTTAACATTTTCAGGAAGAAAAGTATGTTCCAAAATGATTGCATCCCTTTTACATCCCTATCAGCAGTATATGAAGGTTTTGATTTGATCACATTTCTTCAAAAGCTAGTTGCACTTTGTCATTCTTAGTTGTGTTATGCTAGAGGTTTTTGTATTTCATGCGATCTTTTATTTGCCTTTTTCTAATAATAATGATATAAGCAACTTTCTATATACAATTTGCCATTTGTACATCTTCTCAGAAAACTGGTCACATTGTTTGCTCATGTTTTACTTGAGCTGTCTTAGTATTGTTTTGATTGTCTCTAAAATAAAGCCATAATCATACATTCTTGAAAATATTTTTCCATTGCAGGTTATTATAATTTTTTGATAAAATTTTTTGAATTCTAGAAGTTTTACATTTTGAGTCACTTCTTGGTATCCCATAATGCACTCCAGCCAGGGCAACAGGGAGGCTCACTCTAGATCTTCACCTCTCCTGTTCCTCCAGATCCAATCACCCACTCTCATCCATACCTCAATAGCAAACTTTCTAGGGTTATGTCTCTTCACTTTCTGACCCCCTCCCATTACAAACAGACTAAATACAAAGACCCTGGTAGAATACTCTGCTTTCTTCCATCTTGTGAACCTCTTCAGAAACCCAGCCTATCCCTTTCTTAAGTATCAGCTCCCAATATCCAGAAACACACTTTACCTGGAAGCCCCTTTGGCCACAACTACAAAGTCCACAGAAAATTTCCTATCAGGCAACACACAGCCAACACATTCTCCTAAAACCCAGAGAGAAAACAGAAACCAAGGAACAAAGCACTTACTCAACAAATACAAAACCAGAAATCAGCACCTAGAAATATAATTTTCCTAACTCCAGATGTCTAGACACCAATGTAAAAACAAAGTTAGTAATATCAAGGACAATATGACTCCACTAAATCCCAGAAACCCTACCATTGCAGACATTAAATATTCCAATATAACTGAAACACAAGAAAAAGATCTTAAAACCTTCTGTATGAAGATGATAGAGAGCCTTAAAGAGGAGATGAATAAACATCATAAAAAATCCTGGAAAACACAAACAGTAGAAAGAAGTAAATAAAATTTTTCAAGATTTTAAAATAGAGATAGAATCACTAAAGAAAACACAAACTGAGGGAATTCTTTAAATGAAAAACTTATAAATTTCAGCATGAACTATAGAGGCAAGCTCCCACAATAGAATATAAGAGATATAAGAGAGAATATCAGGTATTTAAAGAAATGGTTATATTGGTCAAAGAAAGTATTAGATCTAAAAACTCACAAAACATCCAAGAAATCTTGGAGAGAATGCAAAACCCATAATAAGAATAAAGGAAGGAAAATAAATGCATGCCAAATTCACATAATTTTTTTCCCACAAAATCAGACAAGAAAATTTCCCTAGCATAAAATAATGTTAAGCAATGTAAAAGAAGCATACAGTACACCAAATGTATTGGAACAGAAAAGACAGTCTCCTCACCACATAATAAAACACTAATTATGTAGAATTAAAAAAGAATATTAAGAACTGCCGAGAGAAAAAAAACCAGGTAACATATATAGGCAGAGCTATTACACTGACTTCTCAATGAAAACTCTAAAAGCCAGGAGGACATAGACTAATATGTTATAAATTCTGAAAGACCACATATGCCAGTCCAGATTACTCTACCCAGTAAAATTTTTAGTCCTCTTAGAGAAAATAAAACATTTTATGAGTTAAAATAACCCAAGTCCAACCAACATAATGGACAAGCCCAGCCATATCTATATGCTAGGTGCTAGAAGGAAAACTCTAACATAAAGAGGTTAACTATACACAAGAAAACACAGACAACCAAGGCACACACACCACCACCACCACTACCCAAATCAACAAAATAACAGGAATTAACTATGACTGATCAGTACTATCTCTCAACATCAGTGGTCAGTGGTCTCAATTTCCCTAATATAATGACACAGACTAACAGAATCGATGGGAAACAGTATCCATCATTCTGCTGTATCCAGGAAATACACCAGAACATCAAACATAGATATTACTTTGGAGTAAAGGGTTGGAAAAAGATGTTCCAAGCAAACATAACTAAGAAACATTTTAATATCTAACAAAATAGACTTTAAACCAAACCTACTCATAAGAGATAAAGTCAGTACATACTCATTGAAGGATTCTAGTTGTTCTACAGGGCAAATACTTCACTGACAGGTTTTACCTGTTCCCTGTTTCTCTCTCCATTCCTAAAAGCCATTAGATTATATTCTTATAGCTAGTCCCCAAGATCCATTTCCTTATTTGGCCACTGATTGATTTCTGACACAATACACCAAAGCCTGACAGTAAAAATTCATTATTTGGCTAGCATGTCTAATCAGGATTTACCAACTCACCCTAACATAAACTCCCCTTTTTTGTCCTTAAGAACCCACTCTTTCAAAATACACCTGCTTGCTGCCTACTACTGTGGTTGCTTGCTGTCTGCCTTTGCTCAAACCAGAGACACTCCCTCATGCTTGCCCTTCTGGAGTAATAGATCTCCTTTGTGCTGAAATATGTCTTGTCCTGACATCTAAGGGGCCTCCATCTCTTACACTCATTAAAGAAAAAACACACCAAGATGACGTTTTAATTCTTAACATCTATGCCATAAATACAAGAACATCAAACTTGGAAAAAGAAACATTATATCAACTTAAACCATGTACTGAACCTCACATACTGAGAGTGGGATAATTCAATACCTCACACTCACTAATGTACAGGTCTTCTAGACAACAACTAAACAGAGAAATGCTGGAGCTAACTGAAGCTATAAACCAAATGGACTTAATAGATATTTACAGGACAGTTTACCCAAACACATGTAATTCATGGAAATTTTTCCTAAATTGAACACATACTCAAACACAAAACAAAGCACAACAGATAAAAGAAAATTGAAAAATTCTCTACATCCTATTAGACTATCACAGAATAAAACTGGATATCAACAATAGAAATATTATAAACTAATGGGAAAATGAACAATTTTCTACTAAATAAAAAATAGATCATGATAGAAATTAAATACTTTCTAGAGTTGAAAGAAAATAAATACATAATATAACCAAACTTATGGGATGCAATGTAAGTGATTTTAAGGGGTAAGTTCATAGCATAAAAAGCCTATATATTGAATTCTTGAGAAATTTCATACTGGAACACAATACAAACAATTCTAAGAGGCAATTTCATAGTAGTGCCTATATTTTTTTTAAAAAAATGAGACATTTCATATAAGCAACATATTAGCACACCTGTAAT
Organism: Phyllotis vaccarum; assembly: GCA_033318265.1. Classification (NCBI taxonomy): domain Eukaryota; kingdom Metazoa; phylum Chordata; class Mammalia; order Rodentia; family Cricetidae; genus Phyllotis; species Phyllotis vaccarum. The sequence goes on along the minus strand of JARWLC010000013.1, from coordinate 133,184,218 downwards.
CTTAGAATAGTGGTTATCAATCCTTGGGTCATGACCTCTTTGTGGTTACATATCAAATATCCTGCATACCAGATATTTACTTTATCATTCATAACAGTAGCAAAATTACAGTTATAAAATAGCAACAAAACAACATTGTTTGTTGGGGCTCACCACAATACGTTTGCTGGGATGACAACATTAGGAAGGTTGAGAATCCCTGCTCTAGAACCAATAGAAGAACTCACACTTGGTAAGAGAAAATTGTAGTAGTGGGGGTTCTCGGGTCCCAGGCGGCCAGAGACCCAGACCTGCAGACCTGCCGCCCGAGACCACTTAGCCACCCACCGCTCAGGCCCCAGAAATGACTCAGATGCTTATATTAACTTCATGCTGTTTGGCCTATGGCTCAGGCACATTGTTAGCTAGCTCTTACATCTTAAATCAACCCATTTCTATTAATCTGTCTGCCACGTGGCCCATGGCTCACCTGTGTTTCTTACATGTTTCTTCTTGGGTGGCTTCAGCTCGATCTTCCTTTGACTCTGCCCTGCTTCTCCTACCTATGCTCTGATTTCTCCTCCTACTTTTTCCATGGTGCCTGTAATGGCCCCAAACAGCTCCTTTATTTAAAGATTGAGATTCACAGCGTACATAAATGCATTCCCATATCACTTCCCCCTTTCTGTCTAATCAAAAAGGAAGGTTTCAATTTTAACATAGCAAAATTACATATAACAAAATAGCTATCAAGCAAGAATTACAGTTACAATATCTAGTCTATTTGTATTTAGCAAAATTAAAGAAAATACTCTATCATCTATCTTATCTTTGTTAATCTAAAGTTTCATATCCAATATAACTTTCAAATGACTAAGAAAAACTGCTACCAGAAAGGGGGAAGTGATGTGGGAATGCGTTTATATATGCTGTGAATCTCAATCATTAAAAAAAGGAGTTGTTTTGGGCCATGACAGGCACCATAGAAGAAGTAGGAGGAGAAATCAGAGCATAGGTAGGAGAAGCAGGGCGGAGTCAGAGGCAGATCGAGCTGAAGCCACCCAAGAAGAAACATGTAAGAAACACAGGTGAGCCACGGGCCACGTGGCAGACAGATTAATAGAAATGGGTTGATTTAAGATGTAAGAGCTAGCTAGCAATGTGCCTGAGCCATAGGCCAAACAGCAAAAAGTTAATATAAGGTCTGAGTCATTTTTGGGGACCTGGGTGGCTGGGCAGCTGAGGGGTCTGGCACGGCATGTCTGTGGGTCTCGGACCTCTGGCCGCCTGGGACCGAGAAACCTCACTACTACAGAAAATAGCAATAAATGATTGAATTTAGTGATAAAATCAATAAAATAGAAATAAATAAATAAACAAAAATACAGAGTCAAAAGAAAGAGTTTTTTTAAATAAAATCAATAATATAGACAAATCCTTATCCAAATTAACTAAAAGATATAGAAAGAATATCCAAAATAACAGAATCACAAATGAAAGGGGCATCTTAACAATACACACCTAGGAAATTTAGGGAATCATAAGGATATTCTTTAAAAACCTAAACTCAATCAAATTAGACAAAATGGATAACTTTCTTGATAGATACCACTTACCAAATGGAAATCAAGATCAAATAAGCAATTTAAAGATACTTATAACTGGTATTGAAATAGTAGCAGTCATTAAAAGTCTCTCAATCAAAAAAAAAAAAAGACCCAGGGTCCTAGAGTTTAGCACAGAATGCTGTTATACTTTCAAACAAGAAGTCTTAGCTAGAACAATACGACAACTGAAGAGCAAAAGGATAGAAATTTGAAAGGAAGAAACCATAGCATCATCTTCATTTACATATGATAAGATAGCATATACAAGTGATCTGAAAATTACTACCAGAAAGCTTCTTCAACTGATAAACACATCCAGAAAAGTAACTAGATATAAAAGTAATTCACAGAAACCTGTAGCCCTCTATATATAAATTAAAAATAGATCCAGAAATAAATAAGGGAATCAACACCTTTCTCAATAGCCTTGAATATTAGAAAATATCATGAAAATAACCCTAACCAAAGAAGTTTATGACAAAAACTTCTAGTCACTGAAGAGAAAATTAAAGAATATATCAGAATATGGAAAGATTCCCCATGTTCATGGCCTGTTAAGATTAACACAATAATAATGGCTGCCCTACCAACATCAATTTAATGGTTTAATATAATCTCTCTCAAAGTTCTAACACAATTCTTCACAGAACTTTAAATGACAATTCTCAGCTTTGTATGGAAATTTAAAAAAGTCCTGGATAACTAAAACAACACTGTATAATGAAAGAACTGCTTGAGGTTTCACAATTTTCAATTTCAAGTTATACTATAAAACTAAATTAATAAAAACAGCATGATAATTTCATAAAACCAGTAATGTTGATCAATGGAATTGAATTAAAGACTCAGACATAAATCCACATACCTCTGGACATGTAATTTTAATAAGTAAGTCATAATTATACACTGGAAAAAAAGATGCTGCTCAAACTGGGTGTCTCCATGTAGAAGAATGCAAAGGGATTGATACTTATCACCCTGCACAATATTCAATTCTGAGTGGATCAATGACCTCAACATAAAACTAGGTACATTGAACCTGATAGAAGAAAATGTAGGAAATATTCTTGAACTTGTTGGCATAGTAAAAGGCTTTCTGAACAGAACCAGTAGCACAGATACTAAAATAATTCTAAATGAGATTTTATGAAACTGAAAAGCTTCTTCAGATAAATGACACTGTTATTAGGAAAAAGCAGCATTTTACATAGGAAGCAGGAAAAGATTTTTACTAGTTTCAAATCTGATATAGGGTTAATATCCAAAAGTTATAAAGATCACAAGAAACTATATATAAAAAAATTCAGTTTAAAAATAAGGTACCAGTCTAAATAAAATTCTCAGTAGAAGAAACACAAACGTCTAAGAAACACTTAAACAAATGTTCAACATTCTTAGTCCACATGTTCAACATGCTTAGTCATCAGGGGATTGCAAATAAAAACTACTTTGAGATTTCATCTTACACCTGTCAGAATGACTGAGATCAGAAACAAGTAGGACAGTTCATGTTGGTGAGGATTTGGAAACACCAACTCAACAACAAATTCTTTGATCTATAATGCTTTCCTACCTTCTAAACATGCTAGGGCAATGGTGGCTCAAAACTTATGTCAGTAACCAACCAATGGCTGAATTGACTTGAGATTGACGATGAGATAGAACCCATACCAGACACTGCTTGAGTAACCAAAAATCAAAGAATAGATAGCCTATAGACCTAGAATGAAACAAAAATTCTACTTGTTCTAAAAAGTAAATTAGTGATAAAGTGATTCCTAGTGATATTACTGTTCTTTAACAAAACAGTATTATTTGATTTCACCCTAGGTCCCTGGGCTATCTAATCTCAGGTTCTTGGTCACCCAAAAATATGGGGTATTAGTATGAGTTTCATCTCATAGAATGTGCCTTAATTTTGAATCAAATATTGTTTGTTTACTTTCACTATAAGTGTGCCACCATCGCACTAACAAGTCTTTCAGGCAGGGTACCACTGTAGAAGAAAGGGTTGTAGTGGGTATCACTCTAGTGTGATAGCCTGAAGAATACCTTTCTGTACCAAAGATGCTAAGCTTGTAAGGGTGGAGTGTCCTTGAAGCCCAATACCATCTCAGGAAAGGAACAGTGATGCCAGGAGTTGTCATGTCTCTCATGGTCAAATTCTGAATAATAAAATGTTAAATGCCATATTCTCCAGGTCTATGAAGTAGTTGAAGATTCTTGTGTATCTGATATGTTCTAACATGTATTTGGAAAGCCTAGGCTACATTACTATTACATTGCAAACCTAAGTAATGCTGGTCTGCAATTCTTATCCTAAAGACTGAAGCTTATATTTTAAAAATAGGCAATCTATAAGTATGTGTAGAGTTTCTAAATTATGATTTCCAGTATGATGATCATATAAACAATAACCAGAGGTACATGTACCATGCAAAATGAAAACAGTATCCTAAAAATTATTACATACAAAATATATAACCAGAGGTACACAATTATATATTATGTTTATAATATAATTATAAATTATAATATATATATAATTATATATTATACTAGTCATAATATATATAGTTATATATATTATATATATTATATATATATAATATATATAATATTATTATATATATATATATAATATATATATAACTATATATATTATGACTAGTATAATTAAACAGATAGAAATTGCATAATGCAAATGACAATAATATGCTTAAAATTATCAATATGCAAAATATTTTAAAGATAGGTAGAGCATGTAAAAAATATTGCAATTACAGATTCAATTTTGTATCAATATACAAATTAACTTAGACATCTAAAACAATTTCAGATTTAAACTTGTATCAATATACAAATTATCTCAATGAAACATATAAAATAATTTCACATTTGTTTAAATATACAAGCATCTATGCCAGTACAAATTGTCTTTGTCTCATATTTGTCTAATAATCAGGACTACATTTTTTAAAGAGATACAGATGTAAAGCAGTGAGAATTGAGAATTTATCCAGTAGTGCATATTGGTACCAATTGACCTTGTATTCCTTTGCTTGTAATTCTTTCATAATTGATCCTCCTTCAGCTTTAGGTGTCTAAGTGTTCAGCATCCTTTCAATTTCTTGAAAATGGTTATGTATATTCTTTTGTAAAGACAAAATTGAAACCCTGCTCCAGCTTTGTTAAATGAGTTTTTCTTACCTTGTATCCAGTTGTCATACAATGAATGAGCCATTACTTCTCCTCCTCAGGAGGGGTCTCCTTTTTGAATCAGATCTTTATTGGATCTTTATTTGTTGGTACCCATATTTTTTTTAATCTCTTGTGGAAATGAAAGCAAAACCCCTTACCTACCAAAGCACATATCCCAGCTTTCATTCTGAGGACAGCATATCTTTGAAGTATGTGGGTTGTTTTGTCTCATAATTTTTTTTTATTACCCAATGTCTTTCTGCAGCTGTTGTTCCTTTCATATCAGCATTAAGAAAATTTAAGGTCAGTAAAGAGTTATGCAATCTCTCCCTGTGCTTTTTTATTTCTCAGACTTTTTGCCAAGGTTAACTATCTGTCCATAACTGATCACTTTCTTAATTATTTAAAGGTACAACAATTTCTGTTGGGACCTTTCCAGTCAACTGACAAGTCTTACTTTTCTTTTCAAAATCAAATGAGAAATCATTTCCACATATGTTTTCAAGTTTTTACTTCACCTATATGACAGAAATATGCATTCTAATATAATATTTTTCCTTTGCATTATAACTTCTGTAGGAGAATACGTAGAGGGTAAAATAAGCAGAATGCAATTAAGGCCTGAATCTATGTGATTCATATGTGCTTCTTTTAATTTCTTTTCCACCAAAACCTTTTCTCTCTCAGCTTCATCAGAAAATTTTCTAGGACTATTTAAGTCCGTATCACTATCAAAAGTTTTGAATAAATTAACTAGTTCACTCATACTAATAATGAGTGGTATATGAGAAATATCTCCTAGAAGGCTTTGGAAATTGTTAAGAGTCCTCAATTTATCTCTCCTGAGTTGCACTTTTTGGGATCTAATTTTCTGTAGGTCTATTTTATATCCTAAATAATTGATAGAATCTACTCTTTGTATTATTTTCAAGAGCAATTTGTAGTCTCCAGTCAGAAAATTTTTTTCTTCATTTCTTCAAACATTCTTTCTAATGTATCTACATTTGGGTTTGCCAACAAGATATCATCTATATAATGGTAAATGATAGATTGAGGGAATTGTTTGCATATCACTTATAGTGACTGTGGTACAAAACATTGACATAAGGTGTAACTATTCAACATTCCTTCTGGGATGACTCTCCATTGATATCTCTTTATCAGATATGAATTATTAAGTAAAGGCACTGTCACAGCAATTTTGTTCTTGTCCTGTTCTTGTAGAGGTATGGTAAAGAAACAGTCTATCAAATCAATAACTATAATACGCCATCCCTTAGGTAAAAAGGAAGGCAAGGGAATACCATATTTTAAAGAGCCATTGGTTGAATCATCTTATTTATTGCTCTTAGATCTATCACCATTCTCTACTTTTTAGATTTCGTCTTGACAACAAATACAGGAGAATTCCATGAACTGATTGATTCTTCACTATGTTAAGTATGTAACTGTTCCTGTACCAGCTGTTCTAGAGCCTATGGTTTATCCTTCATTAAGGGCCACTATTGAACCCAAATAAGCTTTTCTGTCTACCATTTCAAAGGTAGTGCTGTGAGTGTCTTTATGAATTCAGCAGCAAGTGAGCTATGCTTTTGTGCAATCTGAATGGCTGGTGACTGTTTTGTATAGTACCTTATAATTTTGTGTTTTTCAGAAACATAATTGAATCTCTGGTTGATATATGAGCCTGGAGGGATTTTAATCTGGGTATTAGATTGTTGTAGGACATCAGGACGGACCCCATAGATTCACTGCTATGTCAGTCATAAATGGCTTCAACCTTCCATTCTGACCTTCTGGTACTATGCATTCAAGCCATCTTACACTCTGTTTTACCTCAAATATTGTGCCAATACCTAGAAATTAAAAATCCACCTCCTTTAGAGTCCGTCTTAGATGCCATGATTGTGGGGTTATGATTGAAACATTGGCCCCTTGATGTGGGAATGCCTTTCTGTATGCTGTGAACATCAATCTTTAAATAAAGGAGCTGTTTTGGGCCATGACAGGCACAATAGAAGAAGTAGGAGGAGAAATCAGAGCATAGGTAAGAGAAACAGGGTAGAATCAGACAGATCAAGCAAGCCATCCAAAGAGCAACATGTAAGTAACACAGGTGAACCACGGGCCATGTGGCAGACAGATTAATAGAAATGGGTTGATTTAAGATGTAAGAGCTAGATAGCAATGTGCCTAAGCCATAGGCCAAACAGCATAAAGTTAATATAAGCGTCTGAGTCATTTCTGGGGGCCTGAGCAGCGGAGGTGGGCTGCTAAGGGATCTGACATGGCAGGTCTGTGGGTCTGGGTCTCTGGCCGCCTGGGACCAAGAAACCATATTACAGCAGCTCCTGTGTTGACTAAGCCTTGGATATAAATATTATCTATTTATATTTTCAATTTTGGTCTCCTTTCATTTATGGAAGTCTGTCAGAATATTTATTTTGTATCTTTTTCTTGGAATTTTTAATTCCACACTTAAAGTTGTTCTATTATCCAATGCTGTATGGTTCTCTATAGTAAGCATTGGATTTCCTACTCATCCTGAGGAGGTTGTTCCTCCATGGTGACTGGATATGACTGAACCCTCCTTAACTTTGAGATCTGATCTTGGGGGACTTTTTGGAGGAAGTTCTGAGAGGTATTTTCTAATGGTAAAGGGTTGCTCTTTTTGTCTCTTGTAGATTTACACTCATTAGTCTAATGTTTGCCTTTGCCATATCTTCAGCATAACCCAGAAGGTAGTGACCTTCTGTTTTAATCATACCTAAGAGGGACATTATTCCCAGAAATGCTTGTTTATAATTAATTTGTATATGGCCCTGTTTCCCACAATTAAAACAATTGATACCCTGATTCCTAATACTAACATTGACAATGGCTTGGCCTACCCAATTTTCTTCATCATATTGGAGATATTCAGCATTGATTACATACTGAATCCATTCCCCTATGGGTGCAGATTTTATCATTAGTGGTTTAAGTGTTCTCTTACATTTCAGATTAGCATGGTTAAAAGCCAAAGACAGACAGTATTAATTGCCTCCTAACTTCTGGATATGATACTTCTCTCTATACAGTCTTAGATAGCCTCTGTAGAAAGTCAGTATAAGGTTCTTTTAAGCCTTGTCTGACCTTGGCACATGACTCAATTTTCTGTCCCAGGTCTAAAATCTCTTCCCAAGTTTTCAATGCAGCAGTACAGCACAGTAACAATGTATGTTCATTCTCAAACTTCACAACAACAAATGAGCCTTCACTAAGGATTTGGTCCTGATAAATGTAAAAGCCTCTAAATTTACCTTTAACCTCTATGGCCCAAGCCTCCTCCTTAAGCCAATTTCTCCATTGTAAATGTTGTCTGTAGTACAATATGCCAGCTATTAACTGCATCCAATCATTAGGAGTTATTCTATGTTTTGTTGAACATGCATTTTGAGTTTGTTCTACATGCCTGGAGTGGATTCCATGGAAAAATATGGCTTCCTTGATGTCCTTTATATCTATATCTCTCATATGGATTGGATTGGCTAATAATTGTAATCCACAAATTCTGGAAGCTCCCCGTATGTGTTTTTCTCCTGAATCATAGCCAGAAATAATACCAGTGGGGAAGGGATTATTCTTTCATGTTCACTATTTCAGGCAGAACCTCTTCATTATCATAATAGGAGGTTGTCCTGAATTGTTCTGCATAGTGTCTTAATATTCTTCTCCATTATTGGAACATGGTCCTCACATTCTTGAAGCTTTTTCCCAGGTTCTGAGTTTCTTGAATAGCCAATCTTTCTAATGATCTCATCAAATCATCAATTTTCCTATTCTTATCATCAATATATGAATCTGGGGAATGAATAATTTTCTTATTCTCATCATTAACAAAGTCTGCACTGCTCTTGTATGGTCTTAATATTTATGTACAAGGACATAATATTATTATTTATGTTTTATCTGAAAGCTTGTCATAAGCAATTTCCAGAAAAAATAACCTTGCCTGTTAATTTATTGGATATTTTCTCTATATCACACACCTTAGATAGCAATTGCTCACTCCTAGAATTTAAATCATCCATAAATTGCTCATTCCTAAAATTCAACTCATCCACCTAGTGCTTATTCCTAGATTTTAAATCTTCCACAATGCTAATTTTCATCTCATATTTAGAATGAGTATCATGCCATTTTTTGAAATATAAAATATATGAGCAAGCTAAAAAGTAACAGGAGTGAGGGATTGAAGCCCTCAAAAATAATCACATAAGAAATCCTTGATTGTAACAGTAAAAAAGTTTCTAAATTCTTGAGAAGTCTTCTTGTCTGCCATTTTGGGGTAAAATGTTTTATATACAATTTCCTCATACCAGGTTTAATGATATAATTTTGCCAGCAGATATCACTGTCATGTACCCTATGTGGTCAATGTGAGGTTTTTCTGGCTTTCAGAAGTGGGGTCAGATGCGTTCTTGTGAGGAAAAGCACACCAAATAACCTTACAAAAGGCAATTTCTCACAAAATAAGAATGATATAACCGGAGCCCACATTAGCAGATTGTTTAAAAAAGCTGATATCAACTGTTTGTCCTTGCTGATACACTCTTGCTGGCTTGCGGGAATGGGTTGGAAGTTGGGGTGGAGGGAGATCCACACTTCTCTACAGTTAGGGTGTTCCAATGCAGTCAGGCAGAGCTGAAGCCAGCAGATGGCTAAATCCACGTGGATGCCAGATATAGTAATACATTCACTTGTAATATACCATAAGAAGGATTAATATTTATTTATAGGTATATTTCACTCATGGTACAAATTAAACCTTAAGACAATTCTTGAATAGAGGAATAGCCCCACAACAGCTCCAATCACTCCCCAGAATTCTAGAATGAAAACAGCATCTAGAACTCAGTGTCCCTGGCTTTCATTTCATTCTGACCTTGCTCTGTAGTAATCCTGATTCTCAGGGGCTTCTAAGGCTCCCTGAATAATGCCTGAATCCCACTACAGGGCAAAGACTTAGATTTTTATCCTGGCTCTATCAAAACCTGGCTTTGTGTTACTGGACATTGCCATTATCTGAATGTTTGCACCTCCCCCACAAAAGGGGAGTAAATGAAGGGAATTATGTTACAGTTGATAACAGTGTAATTTCTACACTATACTCACAAGAAAGAATGAAGCTGCTACACAGCCACTGATGCCTCACCTCCATGGGTCCAGTTGCTGCCGCCTTAGTGTTCAAAGGGATTGGGGGACCTGAACCAAACCACCAGCTTGCACTTTCCCCCATGGTTTGCTGCTAGTTCCACCTTCCAAAAGAGCCCCCACCACCCTGCCCCACATTTTATTCAGGTCTTACTTAGCCAATAAAGACTTTGCTTAATGGGACAAACTATTTGTTACGATTGGTTAGCAGAGTGTCATCAGAGTCCCAGTAACATTTTCTCCTTTTTGTTTAATTGGAAGATTCTAATCTTAACAATAAAACTATATACAATAAGAACTAGTATAAAGTATTGTTAAGAAGAAAAGAAAGGTAGTAACCTTAACAAAATGAAACTATATACAAGAAAAATTATTAAGTAAAAAAAAAACCACATTATAGATGTCCAGACCATAAGTAACTGGCAAATTTATAGAGATTGCTATAATAGCTGTCCTCTTCTGAAGAGTCTAAAGTTTCATACCTAATATGCCTTTTGTCAAGATTCAGGAGAACTGTAATTGTAGCTGTTTAGTTTTCAACTCCATCAAAGAACTGAGAAAGAAAAATAATATCACTTGAATAAACAGGAAGTACAAGCAAGCAACATACAAAAAGTGTAAAAAATTATAGAAATACTGACTTCCTGGACAGTCACTTAAAGTTCATCTACAATGTTGGGACAACTATCTTTGGTCTATAAGCCTAGAATATCTGACAGACCTTTTTCAGAAGTAGGAAATTTTGAAGGATTGTCCTGCCCTGTCTTGGCATAGTTGAGAACTTGCTCTACTTTGTGTCCTGCTTGTCCAAATTGGAGAGCATATTTACTGCCAGGAGTTGAGGCAAAGGTAGTTTCTTGCCCTATAGGTCAGTTTTTGCCACAAAGAAAGCAAACTCCATATGGAATATCTTTAGTGTCCATCATCATCTTTAGAAGTAGATTGGTGCTGCCAGAAGTAGACAGGCTTCATTGTTATAAAAAGCCTAAATTACTAAAACATTTTAAATGTCACATTCTGTAGGTCTTTGAAGTGTTTGAAGAATACCTATTTATTTAAAACATATATCTCACATCTGGAAAAGCTAACTAACATGATTATAAGTTTTAAAATATGGGCGATTATTAACCTGTAGTTCTTTATTATCCTATATAGCTTTTAAGGACTAAAACCTCACATTATATAAGAAAGCTGTGTAAGTATGAGCTATATGGTAATACCTTAAGTGAAATTGTCAACAGATGTACAGTGTAAGGACAATAACCTCAAATTTGTAGTAATATACAAAAATACCTTAAATGAAGTAGAAATATACATAGAATATTACAGATATAACTTTAATTTTTATCAATATACAAGAATCCATACCAAAGTAAATTATTTAAAACTAATAATTGTTTTTTTTAGTTAAAAAATATATGAAACAATTTACCTTTTAATCCTTTCTCTTTCCTTCTTTTCTGTTCCAAACAATGTCACCAATTTAATGTCCTTTGTTTAGCCCCTTGCTCTATAAGAACTTATAACCAATTCCCTATATGATAACAATTATGTCTAACCCTAAGAAAGACCAGAAACAACCCACCTCACCTATTGGAAAAATGGGCCCCATGTTATTAAAATTACTTCCAGCTGTCTGGGGCTGGGGGGATCAACATTATCTCTAGGGGACCCTGTAAAACCAAAACAATGATTAAGTTTTGGGAAAACCAGCTGTATCATTTATTGCCAGTCTCTGAGTAATGGGAAGAAGGCTTTGACTTAAGATTTATATTTTTATCTCCTGTAAAGATCAAAACAGAACCCTACCTTGACCCTAATTTGGTGAGTTTCTTTTTTTTTTTTCTAATTTTGACATGTTGAATCACCACATTGGTTAATGAACTATCACATCTCCTGATCAAGAGGTCTCTCCTGTTAGAATTGAATCTTTATTATCTTTGATGTAAAAATTAATTTGATGAAAAGTATCTGTAGCTTTTCTTCTTCAGTGGAAACAAAAGCAAACCCTTTCCCCAATGTAACATATCCAGGTTTCCATTCTAAGGTCAACACATCTTTAAAGTATGCAGGCTGGTTTAATTCAGTAGTTTTGTTTTTCTGTCCAATGTCTCTCCACAGCTGTCTTTCTTTTCTCATTAGCATTTAGAATTAGTAAAACATTGTGCTCATACTTACACAGCTTGCTTACTTATATAATGTGAGGTTTTAGTCCTTAAAAGCTATATAGGATAATAAAGAACTACAGGTTAATAATTGCCCATATTTTAAAACTTATTAGACCTTTGTGTTTACTAATCATTTCATTTAAAGTGTGGCTAGATCTTTCTACAAGTGCTTGTCTTGTTGGATAGTGTGGTATACCTGCAATATGCTTTATGTTATAATATGCAAAAAATTGTTTCATTTTACTAGAGACATTAGCTATAGCATTGTCAGTCTTAATTTTTACAGGTATTTTAATGATGGTCATAATTTCTAATATATGTATAATTATAAAATCAGCCTTTTCAGAACTCAAAGCAGTTTCCCATTGAAATCTTGAATATGTATCTATGGTATGGCATGCATCTTTTAGTTTTCCAACTTCTACAAAAATAAACACATCCATTTGCAAAATTTTATTTCTTTGAGTACCTTTTCAGTTAGTTCCTGTAGGTAGTGGAGTCTGGTTATACAGAAAATATTTTCTTATAATTTTGTCGGCTTATTGCCAAGTGATAAAAATGCATGGTTTTTTAAAGTAAAATTCTAAGGCCTCCAGCACCTTTTTTTTTCTATTAACTGCTCAATTTCATCATTACCCCATGCCAGAGGGGCCTGGTAGACCTGTATAGGATTTGATGTAAGTTACATATATGTGGAATGATTCCTATTTCTGACTAGTTCTTAGAATTGTATAAATAGTGAAGTTAATTCTGAAACATCAGGTATAAGTTCAGAGGTTTCAATGTGTATAACAATTATTTCTGCATATTGAAAGTCAGTAGTTATATTAAGAGGTTATAAAAAATCAAATAATACAATGAGAATAGCATATAATTCTGACTTGAACAGAATCATAAAGGATTTGAGACATTTTACTTACGTTTCTTGATTTATCACCTGCCATTCCTTATTCATTAACATCAGTATAGAATATAGAGGCTCAAGATATTGGTGCTCCCAGTACAATGTGACGAAGGACCCAGTTATTTTTTTTAATTAATTGAAGTCTCTTGTTTTTTGGGTCACGTCTCTCTAATAAAGACTCTATCCTTTGGGCCAAGCCACTCATAACAAAATTGGCTAAGGGACCTTTATCAGAATTCTTGTAATCCCCTCCCCCCACACTCCAAGTTCCTGTTGAGGCTCACTCTCCAATCCTAAAAACTAAAAGCTGAGACCTTTTTGGAAGCAATACATTCAGAAGGGTTCTGCATTTTTGGATGCTTGGAAAGAATCAGATAGCTACCTTTGTCCTTCAGTCTTCTACTATGTGAGGACATGGCCACAAGGTGTCATCATACAAGCATGGAGCAGTTCTCACTGGACACTACACCTTCTAGATAGAACTCAGCCATCAGAACTGTGGTAAATCATTTTACATGGATTTAAAGTTATCAAAAACCAAGATTAGAAAATCATGAACATGGAGCTCAAGGATCACAGTGTGATGAATGGTTGAGAGTAAAACAAGTTTATTAGAAATGTCTGCTATGGGCAGACAATTAGATAAGAACCTAGCAGGGCTCTAAAGAACTAGGCCACCAGAAAGTAGTGGGGGTCCTTTTCCATAGGTCTCTGAAGAAGAGGGAAGGCTTTGTAACAGCAGCATGTAGCTAGGTTCTAGGATTTCCCAGCAGGTGGCATGGGAGTGAGTAAGGAATCTGAAGCATGTCTGAGCCTACAAACTCACTTGCCCAAATGATAAATTAGGCACATGGAAGTTTGTTATCCAGAGAATCACAAGCAAAGCACCTGCAAGGATCTGTGAGAGTGAGAAGGTGGGAGGGACTACAGAAGTTATTGTAGCCTGAGCAGCTGTCTGCTCTGGATTGTAATAAGGATATTTTGTTTCAGCAGCAAGATTTGTACTTAGACAGGTATTAATTCTCAGATCCTCAGTTTTCACATTTTAAACTTGGAAAGCACTGTTTGTCATATAGCAATGGTATAAAAACCAAATTTGATGACTCATGCAAAGGTGCCCAATAAAATATTAGCATTAGAGCCTATTTCTTGTATTTTAAATTAATTTTTTTTTGTTTTGAATATCCCCTCCTTAGCTCATGTTGAAATTTAAATTTCATTTGAATACTGCTAAAAGATACTGCTACTCATCCTGAAGTGAGCTTCAAATTTAAATATAGAATCAAGAATATGAACACCTAAACAGTCTATGTGCAAAGTATGATCTTGCTCACCACTCACCCTTCATTGTCTAGGCTTTAGTCTCATCCTACAAAGTTCTTGAAATAAAGTTTTTGAAACTGTGTGGAAATTCCTTCCTAGAATAAAATTTCTCATCTGGCTAGCACACGTTACTTCTCATAGCATGTGATTCCTGGAAAAATCCCCATTTCTTTTGGGCCAAACTTTCTAATAATCTAAAGAAATACACGTGTCTCTTTAAAATATGTTCATCTGTTATACCCATTACAGCCTTTAAAGTATGAGACAGATCTGAAGAACACTGTACTTCACTTAGCCAATATCTAGAGTCAGAGGGACAGGGTTTTGTCAGTATTTTGGACTCCATGAAAGCTGTGTTCTCTGTTGCAACTTTACTCAACTACAACATATCAGTGTATGAGCATGCCCTGGATTCAATGAAACTTAATTTTCAGAAACACATTAGAATGGATTTGGCATATACACTCCAGTTACTTCTTCCTTACTACTAGGAAAATTTGAGAAGGTTTTAAGCAAGAAAGGGGCATAGTCAGCTTTGGAGGGTGCTGCTATCAATAATGGCGTTTGTATCAAATTAAAGACAAGGCAACCCAGTCCACAAGAATTGCTCATTCTACTGTCAACTACTGGAATACTCTTATTTTTACTTGTTTCTTTTACTCTACTACTATTCTACATATATTTATCTATGCAGCGCTTCTATCTCTTTTCAGATACTTCTCAGTCAGAAGGCATATATTAACAATCTTTCATTACTAATGATTGTTACACTCTAGTGTAAAACATGCACCCACAAGTATTTATGATATGCTCGGTTATGAAAGGTGCTATAGAGGAAAGCAAATTGCTGATAAGCTGGAATGAGTGAGTTAATTACATGTGCAGCAGTTAGAAATAGTCACTATAATAATTTAAACAAAATCTCAAAGGGAATCATTCATGTGACTGTGTGGTAACAAGAGCTAGTTTAAAACCTAAATGTGGGAGTATACTATTGCATGAATTCTATTTGGTATCATTAATAAAAACCCAGAACTAGACATGGGGAAAAGCTGAAATATCAGAGACAGAGATTCTCGCTTAGCTGACTCCTCAGGCTGAAAAGGGTAGATCCTGCCTCTATGAATCCTCAGACTCAGTTCCTCTGAGTCCTCAGTGGAAAGGGAGGGCAGGTGAAGGGAAGAATTTCTGCCTCCTCTTTCTCTGCCCAGCTATCTCACTTCCTCCTTCAATTTTTATAGAGCTAGGATTAAAGGTGTGTGCCACCACTGCATGGCTTTGTTTGGCCTTGAACTCACAAGTCTAGAGGATTTCTGCCTCCAGAGTGCTGGGATTAAAGGCCTGGCTCACCACTCCCTGACCTTTATGGCTTGGCTCTGTCCTCTGATATTCAAACAAGCTTTATTAAATATACAATCTGTTACCACAGTATATATTTTCTGGATTAATTGAGAAGCATACTGTGCCAGTGTGGTTTAAGTCTAGTGAGTGAGATAAGCATTAACAGAAAACAAGTATACATCTGTGTGAAGGCAATGAAATGCCCTAGGTCTAGAATACACAGGCTTTGAAGCAGGCATTGTTAAATTAACTGTTTAATAAATAGTTTCCCAGGAAGCAGACTGTTGTCTCAGATAAATTGATTTGAAGGAATTTCCTGAAGCAAATTCTGAAGCTATTTACTGAGCTTGTACTTATCTTTTTAGGACAAGGCTTTCTATAACAAATTACCAAAGGCACTTTCACATATGTGATTTTATCTCTTCTAAATGAAATATCATACTGATGTGGTTGGACATGTTTCTCACATTTAAAAAATATGCTACATTATGATACATTCATACAAGTTGTCATATTCAACTGATGCTATAATAACCCAATGCCATCACGTGGTTAATTTATTAAGAACAGAAATATCTTCATTCATACGTCTTCTTAAAGCCCAAAGTCCCCCCCACCCCCTGCTCCTGTCCATAAAGTTTAAAAAGATTAAGAATAATGTAAGGTTAAATTTCAGCTTTGCTAATTATTAACTGTGAAAATTTGTACAAGTCAATATGCTGTTTTCAGCCTTAGTTTTCTCATTTAGAAAAACAAATATTGTAAAAAGAGTATAATAGTACACACATCATTTGTTGTTACAATCTAACTCTATATCACACAGCTTTCCATATAACAGACAAACATACAATTTAATGTGTGATTTGTATTGCTGACTCTGGCTATTTTATGCCCCATACATCATTCATTATTCACATTCAACTGCTGAGAACTCCTGTTCACTACAAATTGCTTCCTGCTTCTATCACTTGCTTACTGATTTTCTTTGTCTACAACACATATTGAAATATTCTTGCTTTTGAAGACCTCCGCTGAGACTTGTCTTCTCAGAAAACTTCCCTGAAAGCCAATATAAGAAAAATGAATAAAGAGGTGTTCTTCCTTCCTTCCTTCTTTGCTTCCTTCCTTCCTTATTTCCTTTTTTTCTCTTCTCTTATTTCTTTTTTTCCTTATTTATGTTGTTTTAATTGTTTGGGGGTAAGTTTTCAAGAAATCTACAGCTATTTTTTTGTGTGTGCGTGCCTTAACTGGAAGCAGGGTGGGTTGTTTTCAATACCTGAGCATATTATTTCTGCAGGTAGAGAAGAATGGTCAGGCTAAACTAAGCCATTCTTTTTGACTAGGGCCTATTGCCTCATTCAGCCTGACTCAATTCTCAAGATTTGAATCTATTAGCTAACAACCATCAGTAGAGTGTTTATTCACATAGATACTGTGATCATAGTGATGTGGGAATGTCTTTCTGTATGCTGTGAATATCAATCCTTAAATAAAGGAGCTGTTTTGGCCCATGACAGGCACCATAGAAAAAGTAGGTGTGTGTGTGTATGTGTGTGTGTGTGTGTGTGTGTGTGTGTGTGTGTGTGTGTGTGTGTGTGTGTGATCAGAATAGGTAGGAAAGAAAGGGCAGAGTCAGGACAGACAGAGCCAGCTGCCCAAGAAGAAACATGTAAGGAACACAGGTGAGCCATGGGCCATGTGGCAGACAGATTAATGAGAATGGGTTTAGTTAAGATGAAGGAGCTAGCTAGCAATGTGCCTGAGCCATAGGCCAAACAGCATGAAGTTAATATAAGCATCTGAATCATTTTGGGGGGCCTAAGCAGTGGTGGGCGACTAAGTTGTCTGGGGAGGCAAGTTTGTGGGTCTGAACCTCTGGCCACCTGGGGCCAGAAACCTTAGTGTAACATCACAGAGTGCCCTTTCAAATTTTTTCCTTAAGACTTAACATAGTCATAAAAATGATGGAAGTTTGGTTTCCTTGGCTATGAAGGCTCAGTACGTGGAGGTCAACATGAGTCAGAGGGATTATTACTCACTTATACTTAGTATTCTGTGAAGTGTCTAAAATATACCTAACAGTTTTTGAGAAATCTTATCAAGTGGGAGATACTTTTTTTATTCATTTTTTTGTACAGGCATTCTGCTTATATGCATTTGTTGATGAAATAACTACAGCTCTCAACTTAAAGGTAATAAGAGATAGTTTATTCTGGAGCCACTTTGAGTGACCATGGCCCAGGAACACATATTTAGGTTACCTCCAATTCCACATTCCCACGTGGAAGCACTTTCTTGCAGTTTGTAAGTTTTATAGAGCAGAGAAAGCCATAGTTTAAATACATTGCTGGCTACATCAGCAGGATGGTTAAGGCACAATGGAGTAAGCTTTCCTATAGGTCTCAGACGCTATCAGATGACATACCTTGGCTTTTGGTTTGATAGAAGCTAGTGATCTTCTAAGTTAGATTTCAATAGACTTTTATCTTTCAGTCACAGGATGTTAGTTCTGAAACAGAGGTGCACAGGGGATGGCTATTAGTAGATTACAGGTAGACCAAGATAAGGTAATTAGCTTCTGAACCATCTCATGTCTTGTTGCAGTTTTAATCAGTCACATAGTCTATTTCAGACACAGTTCTTTCCAGAAATTCTGCAAGAAAGGGAGGACAGATGTTAGTTTAGGATTATTGTAAAGAGATGGGGATGAGAGAACTGTCTTAGCTCAGAGGTTACTTATGTCCAAAAGTTTTATTGGCTCACGACAAACCCCTCCCTCCCTTTTCTATACACATAGGTGTGATTGAGTAAGATGATCAATGCACCATCTTTCTGATGATATTCTATAGCTTGGGTTCTAGCTCTACTACATTCTAACATTCTAACTATGTAACTCTAGATTGTTACTTCCCTCATTCTGGCATGGTTTTCTCATTTGGAAATCGAGGGAAATTTTTTCTATCACAGAATTAGTGTGAAGATTCAAGAAGGGAGGTCAGAAAAGTTTCCAATGTTTTGTTCCATACACATAAAACACATATCATTTAAATGGGCCTACTAGATATGGAGCAGAAATGGGACTATCACTTACATGCTCATAAATTAATTCATTTGGTTAATAGCTTAGCCCATCAGATTAATGTAGACCCTAAGACTTGGTGTGATGTTAACATAACACTTATGTGACACAATGATACAATTGTCTTGAAAATATTTCTTTAAAAAACAACCAATTATCCAACAAATGAATCTGAAATATTTTATTTTTTAGAATGATAAGCCTCTGTACGACTCAGAAACAGGGTGACAACTCTGTTAATTTCATCTGACAAATAACAGACTACAGATTTAATGTAAGAAGGAAATATTATAATCTGGCTACTTTGCAACAGTTATCTCTTCTTCACAGACACTAACAAGCACCTTGCTGAGACACTGCCTGTCAATCCCAGCCAGTAAATTTTTGGTGCTAGGACATCTCACCTGGGGTGTGGACAAAGTCAAAGGGGAGGCACATTCTGTTGCCTACCCTGCTTTCTGCTTGGGACTCAGAGAGCCTGGATGGTCTTGTGAGCCTTCTCCATCCTTACAACAAGAAGATGTAGCTTCCAATTCAATCACACAGATTCTGGTTTTCTTGGGAACTCAGGCATGTTGTCCTTTTCTGGTTCTGGGTCCTGAACTCTACTTACAGCCTTTGCCATGCTGTTACCCCCCACACACTTCTGTTTATGGGATTAAATATAATTCATAATAAACTATATATTCCCTATAATTTGTTTCCTTTTGAACCACCCACTGTGACAGGGAGAATTTTTACTGAGGCCATTTCAGTTTTCACTAGACTCTGATTTCCTTGATGAAGATTCCACGGAAAATTATCTAACCCTATTCTAGAAACCAAAGGCCAGGATGTCCCAGCTAAATTGTTTTAGCTTCTGTTAAAACTGCTACTTTCCAGTGGCTTACTCTGCTTGGCCTTCCCCCCCCCCACCCCCCCCCGTAGTGCCAAGTGAGATGAAGAGGTGTGGTTTCTGCCAATGCTCTGGATATGCAGGGTCACACCTAGGTGTGTATTGTTTATGGTGGGTGTAATAAAGACTTTCAATTGGCTATAAACTGTGTATGAGTGATTAACTCTAG
Organism: Phyllotis vaccarum; assembly: GCA_033318265.1. Taxonomy (NCBI): domain Eukaryota; kingdom Metazoa; phylum Chordata; class Mammalia; order Rodentia; family Cricetidae; genus Phyllotis; species Phyllotis vaccarum. The sequence continues at coordinate 133,164,356 of JARWLC010000013.1, read as the reverse complement.
TGGGCTACCCATAACAGCACTACATTCCAAACATAATACTTGGCAATTTAAAACATTGCATATTTATTATCCTGTTTTTCTGTGAGTTGAGTCCAGGTCTGAATGTATTGGGTTCTCTCCAAAAGTTTTTGAAAACTGCTATCAAAGTATCAGCTATGACTGCATTCTTCTTAAAGGCTCAAAGGGAGAATGCTTTCTCAAATTGTTGACAAAATCTTTTGCTTAAGGCTGTAGGATTTCTGGCAGCTTAAACAGAGAAGGGAGGCACACATATATAAGGCCATCTATATTCTTTTGTCCTTTTGGGTTGACTAAAAGCAATCATGGTCCCAACCACACTTCAGGGAGGATTACAAGATGTGACTTCCAGAGAGTACCAATCACTGGAGATACTATAAAATATGGACACCATTTTATACACAACATTTGTGTTGGTCAACTTTCTATCACTGTCACAAAATACGTCCAGACAATCAACAATAAAATTTTTATTTTGGCTCATGGTTTTAGAGTTTGTGGCCCCTGGTTTCATAACTATGGTTTCTGGTACTACAATGAGATGGAGCACCATGGCGGTCAAAACTGGATAGAACAATAGATAAAGAGGCCAGGGACAAGGTATGTCCTTCAAGGGAATGCCTTTGTAACTTTCCACTCCCAACTAGACCCACATTTTAAAGTGTAAACTGCTTCTTGGTAATCCACTAACTTGTGAGTTTGTCCATGGATGAATCAGTTGGTGAGAATTAAGTCTCATTAATTAACATTGACTTCTGAACATTACTATCTTGAAGACTCAGCTTTAAGGGTATATTTCAGATCCAAATTATAAGCCATTCCATTTTGTTAAACACCATCTTGTGTGTGTACACAGGCATGTGAGTCAAAGTATGTGCTTAATGGGGATGTTGTACTTTTAAGATAGAAATGCTTTTTTGTCATTTTATTTATAATTGAGTCTTCAGCACTTGCAATAGTATCCACCACATAGTAGATGGTCAACAGATATTAATGGAAGAAATGCATCAGCGAACAAATGAACATCTACTTTTTTCATGAAACACCTTTGATTTGGACTATGTCAGTTTGTGGTATACTTATACTGCAGCATTTTGTACATAGAAATGGTATAAATCATTATCATTTTAGTGATAGTAAATTCTAAATTGTTGAATGTAAAGCATTTAACAAGAGCTATGTTGTAACTTTGAACTCAGTGAAATCATAGTGTAACTTACTTGTGAAGTCCAGTTAATTTTTATGATGTGGAATTTATGATAAAATCACCTTTCTAAAACTGATTATGAGAAAATAGAACTATGAAGAAGGATCTGAATATAACTATAAAGCTTCTTCTCTGTCAAATATCTCTTCTTGTTGAATGGGAAAATTTTTAGCCTTTAAAGACTTATGCCCTGCAGTCATTTCTAATGACTGCCATTTGTTAAGGAGAAATTCTCAACATTATAGAATTGTGGAACTGTTATGGGTTTCACATTCCTTGGTCCTCAGTATGGCAAAACAATACCTCATGACTTCAGCAGATGTTTGTCTTGTTTATGATCAAATTCTAGTATCAAGGATGAAACCTTTGCTCTGCTCTCACAAAAAGAAAATATTCCGCATTCCATACAGTGGAGTATGAAAAGGAGAAACAAAATAGGAAACGACATCAGAATGTTTGGGATGCCAAATAGCCCGTGGAGAGCTTTGTTTGCCAGGATGTCTGGGAACATCGGTGACAGGATGCCTTCTCACAGCTGCTGGAGCCCCTCTGATGAGAAGTCTTTATGGAAAAAAATAGGCAATCAGCATTCTGCAAAGGATAACATTTTCTATTAAATTATCTTCACTTTTTATATAACACAGCTGCAGCAGCTTTATGCGGCTTTTCCTAATGGTACCTCATCATACAAGCATGCAAAGTAGCAGAGGAGCTTCTTGACAGTTCCCAGTTCCCTCTGAATTCACAGGGTTCCAGGGTAATGCCGCTCCACTTTACCTGAAAGAGCCTAGCTCTCCCTGATAGTCCCAGAAGACTGTGATAAAATAAACCATTAAAATAGGCCACTAATGTGAAAAGCAAATCTTGCTGCTGGTTTCTTTCCCTGTCCTAATACAGTCAGTGTAGTTTTTCAAGAAAGCGAGGATACAGATTGACCATTGAAAATTTGGAGTATTTGATGAATGAATGGTCAATTAACTTTCCTGGGTTTTGTTCTGATGAAAAAGAAAGGCAATTTTGTAGTTTCTATGTCTTTGCATGTATGCATCAATCTGCTTTGTGAATGTGTTGTCTTTCCTGTAAAGAAAACTGTTAGTTTTGTTGGCAGATGTGTGCAGTACCTCATAGTATACATGCCATTGATAAATGTCATGATCCTTTGAAGAAATGTCCTAGGTGAATATAGGTGGAGCACTTTCAGCCTTGAAAGTTTAAAAAGTGCTAGCCTAGGGACTAGCTCAGTAGGAGAGCCTGTTTAATGTGCAGGCACTCTGAATTCCATCGCTAACACAAAAAAATGACAATAAAAGTAAAACAAGATAAAGTTTCTAAGTGAAGACTATGCGTCAAACTAGCTAGCTTCCTTTTCCCATTCCCTCCCTTCCTCCCTTCCTCCCTCCTTCCCTCCCTCCCTTCCACTCTTCCTAAATACCTTTCTTCCATTTTGTTCTTATGTTGGGAGTTGAACTCAGGAACTTATGCATAGAAGGCGAATACCACAGAGTTGCATCTACAGCCAAACACCTCCTAAGTTTAAACTTTAATTCTCCAAATAAATTTTGTAACTATCAAAAGCATATTGAATAGAAGGTATATTTAAACCTCAGTTTGTAATATTTAAACTGAAAGCTAAAGTTGCAATCCATCTAATTTTCTCATTTATTCATTGTTTCTTCCCATTGAACATGTATAAAGAAATATAATCATTGGAATGAAACACTTTTCAATTAAAACAATAGGACTACATCACTAATAAATTAATAATCTGTAGTTCAGCCACCTCCTTTTATCTGTGTATCTCAGTTGCTCTTATTGACTACAGTCACATTACTCTGTGCTTTTCTTACATGGTACTGATTTAACACAAAGTTTGCTTACACATTTATATAATTTATTGATCAATTAAGATGGTGTATATAAACAGGAACTATGCTTTGGTCATAGTGATTCTTAGTATGTAATGATTTTTTGGGGACATTGGGGATCATCTAAAAATATTTCTTAGATGGCTAAAAGAATGGAGCCTTTCTAGGAGAAGCACAACTACATAATTTATTTTTAATAAATATGTAGAAATTACCCATGTTGGTATATATACTCTAGCTGACTATCTCATTTAAAGTTTTTTTGTTTTTACCATTTTTGCAATTATTTTCATTAGTGTGTGTGCGTGTGTGTGTCCGCGTGTGTTTTGCTGGGATAGAGTTGCATAGACTTATAGCTGAGCCACACTCTACACTATTGCCATTTTAAATAGCCTTGGTGTTAATATTTGAGATATATTATTATATATATGCTGGTTAATTTTTTTGCCAGCTTGACACACACTGGAGTCACTTGGGGAAAAAGGAGCTTCAGCTGAAGAATTGCCTTTATCAGAATGACCTGTGGGCAAATCTGTTGAATAAGTGTCTTTATTAATTATTGATATGGGAGGGTGCCATCTCAGTATAGGTGGTGATATTCACCTGGAGGCAAATGGCCTTGAGTTGTATAAGAACATAAGCTAGTAAATATCTTTTGTCCATGGTCTCTGCTCCAGTCGCTGCCTTTAGCCCATGTTTTGATCTTCCTTTCATGATGCACTACAACCTGTAAGCTAAAATAAACCCTTTCCTCCTAAGTTGTTTTGTGGTCACTGTTTTATTACAGCAACAGATAAGTAATAAAGGCAATTGATATGTTAAGACGTTTTAACTGATATTAAAAATGATCCCCCCAAAAGTTGGGGTTACCTACACCATTCAGGGCAAAAAAAGAAAAAAATATCAGTTTTAGATTGGCTGATGTATCAGTCCTTAGGATATGAGACTAGATTTCTGCCTGGTAATGAAGCATTTTATTTCTTAATGATTCGATGTCAGAGTTCCAAAATTAAAATGCTTATTATGTTTGCAAACCCTTAATTTGTTCCCATTCTAATTTAAAATATTTAATTTTATAATATAAATATATTAATAAGAAATATTCTTTCTACTCTAGTTATAAGACCTACATGCTTCTATTTGCTAGCTTAATGAAACTTCACCTATTTTTGGCCGGTGGGGGGTCCTAATACAGCAAACCTGCTGAGAAAAATAGCCTAATTTTGCATTTGTGGTAGAAATGAAAGCAGTGCTGCAGCTGCATCTTGATTACAACCCAGGCAGCAGTGGTCTCCATTTAAAAGGCACTATATCACAATCCTGGATCTGACAAAAGTATTTCTTAACATCTTGGAGGAAAATGTCACTTGTGACTCACCACAAAGTGTATCAGTAGATTTCAAATCAAATCGTGTGGCTATTGTCTTCATACTTTTCCCTCTGTGTTCGTAGTTAGGTATAGTCAAGTGAAGTCTGAAACAAAGAAGATATCCTGCATCTGTCCATGGTTCACAAAAATATGCTCGAAGAATTGTTATGTTTGCTCTTTGTAGTGGCTCAAGCCTTTAATTCCAGTACTCCAGAGGTGGAGCAGGCAAATCCTTGTAAATTCTAGGCCAGTCAGGGCTGCAAATTAAGACCTGTCTCAACAAACAAAAAAGAATTGTTCTTTTTATTATTAGTTATTATTGTTAGTTTCTTTCCCCCTCACTCCCACTTTCCTGCTTCCCCTCACTTTCCCCACCTTCCCTTACTCCACCCTCCACCCACTCCTCAAAGAGGGTAAAGCTTCTCATGAGCAGTCTACACAGGCTGATTTATCAAGTTGAGGGAGGATCCACCCCTTCCTCCTTGGTTCAAAGCAGAGAAGGCACCCCACTATAGGGAGTGGATTCCAAATAGTCAGTTCATGTAACCTGGATATTTTCTAGTCCTATATATTGCTAGTTTCTTAATATGTCTAATTTACAAATAAATGTTATTATTCTTATGTCGATACAGGAAAATGGTACATCTAGAGTTCAGTACTATTCATGTTTTCAGAGATATGCTGGGATTTTTAGAATGTGTTTCCCCATGGATAAAGAAGGACTGTTGTACCAGTATACAAACAAGCAGCATTTCCTTCAGTTTTCAGTGAAAACTGCTCCTCTTTAAAATGGTAAAATACAGTGGTAATGAAGAGTGAGATAGGTCAGTTTAATGCCAACTACAAGCTTAAAATGAAAAGCAAATATATTGTTCTTCCAAACTAGATTACAGAAGCACACTGGAAGCAAAGACACCTGCTTTATGAGATATAAGCAAGTGTTCCAGAGCAAGGACACATTGCCCCTCATGCATGAAAACCAATATGCAAACAACAGGTTTTTGCAAAAAGTAATTGTTTCATTGCACCATGGATTGGCCAGGAGGTAAAAAGCTCAAACCTGCATTTTTGGTCAGTTAGTAGCAGGATTGATAGAAAGAGAGAAGAGACAGTTTTTTGATAACATGACTGCATTTTAAAATATTTCTTTTTTGTATGAGTAACTTGTCTGCATACATGTATATGTACTACATCATGTGTGGTGCCCACTGAGGCAAGAAGAGGGTGTCAAATCCCCTGTAACTGGAATTGCAGATGGTTGTAAACCATCATGTGGTGCTGAATCAGTCCTGGGTCTGCTGCAAGAACAAATGCTTTTAACAACTGAGGATTGTTAAATCCTAATGGGATTTTGAATTTGTGACATCATTGACAAGAATAAACAGAAGGTTCCTGTATTCAGACCCATTCCTAAATTTTGATTCCAACTGCTAAGAAAATACTAACAGAATATCTGGTTATTTTATGTAATATGAGAATTTTATGTAAATTGAGAATTTGTTATTTAAGGAATTTATACCTGTATGTATCCCGACCTTCTGCTATGTCAGGAGAACAACGTTGGTGGCTGAGCAGGTGATCATTGTGGTCAAGCCTGGTTGAGCTATGGGAAAGACAGCTTGGTAAGACTTCAGAACAGTGGTTTTAGAGTTGAGACATGAATGGAATTCAAAGAGGAAAGCAAAACTTTGTGACAATGTGTAAGTTTGACTATTCAGGATGTCCTAGAATCATGTGAAGTTGCTTTTATTTTCCCCTGACCCAGTTACTGGTCACATAAATCAGTCTTGGTAGATGCCTATTAGTTTACCTCCAATACTTTACCTCAACTGGGAAATAGGAAAGTGAGGGTACAGTCCGTGGCTACTGTTTTAAACCGAATTGTAACAGTAATAATTTTAAGGTGCCTCCCTTAGGGTCCCTTATAGTCCCTGAAGATAAGACAGATAGTGCTGTATGGGCAAAGAAGGTCAGTTGAGGACTTGGAAATGGCCTAAATAATATTTTGTTCAGGGAGAAAGTGAAGAAGTTGGGTCTAATGATCAGGAAAATCTCATTCAACTTATCCCAGTACCCTAATAACTCCACCCTCCAGTAACTACTGCTTAAGCTGCTGAGTTTTCCCACCTTACTGTTTTTATCCTACTATATTTATTCACCTTGCATCACTATCTCTCATATCACAGACTTTTACTTTAAGACTCACCTCAAAATTCTGATCCTTAATGATGTCTGGGTGGAGCCACAATCTTTCTTTCTCCCTTCTCCCTTCTCTTCTCTCTCCCCTTCTCTCTCTTTTTCTCTCGTTCTGTATACATGTGTGCTATCCATTTTCCATCACCCAGTGATGGAAACCCAGTGGTTTATTATAGAACAAACATCAACTTGAATCAAAAATTTTAAGTGAAATAACATTATGGTTATCTGTATCTTCACAGCTTCATGTTCCTCCTACCTACATAGTGTAACATGAATTCTAGTTGTTATTGAATGAAAACTCCAAACCAGATATCTGGGAAAAGCTGGAATATCAGAGAGAGGAAACAGACCACAGTCAAATCTCACCCAGCCAATTTATTAAGGTAAAAGCTATCAAGAGTACTCAGCCTGGCTCATCAATTCTACAGAAAAAATCTGTCTTCCTATGCCTGTCTTAAATACTTTTTTGCCCAGTTGTTTCACTTCTAGGTTCAACTCTGCATGATATTTCAGAGTTGAGATTAAAGATGTGTACTACAACTATTTGGTAGTTGGCCTTGAACTCAGAAACACTGAAAGATATCTCTGTCTCTGGAGTTATGGGATTAAAGGAAGGTCACCATCCCCAGTCTTTCCCTTCCTAGGATTAAAGGCATGAGTTACCACTCTCTGACTCTCCTGGATTGATTGGGGGTGGATCTGTTCTCTGATATTCCAGATTGGGTTTATTAAATATATAATATATCACCACAACATATCATGACCCTTTATTTTATAACACTAACCTTTGCTTTTATCTTTAAAAAAAACTTCTTTCTTTATTGTTTCTGTGGCAAGTATCATATAATCCTGGTGATTAATGGTATTTGGGCTTCTGTTGGCATTTGTTTTTTTTTTGTTTTTTTGTTTTTTTGTTTTTTTTTTTTTAAAGAAGTAAATGATCCATGTTTTCTCCATCTTATCTCAAATCTTTTGTTTACAGAGAACATTCATGTGTCAACTGGTGAAGCCAACAATTTCTCTATTTAATTACTTTAAATTCATCAAAAGATCTTCTGAACATGACTTATATGTGTAGTACGAGGTTTCTGGCCCAGACTTTCAGGCCTAGCCTTGAGTTTAGGCCTGCAGACCCACAGACCCTCAGAGACACACAGATGCTTTCAATAGTTTTAGGCTGATCGGCCTAAGGCCCAGGCATATAACTTGCTAACTCTTTACCCTTAATCTAACCCATGACTCTTCTCCTGTTCAGCCATGTGGCTCGGTACCTTTTCTCAGAGCAGCATAGTTGTCCTCTGTTTCTTCTGGCTTCTCTCTGGCATTCTGCTCTGTTCTGCCTGTTCCTAGAGTCTTCTTAGTCTGGTAGCCCTGCCCACACTTCCCATCTGCCTTTGGCCAATCAGGGCGTTTTATTAAACTCATAGGCGGGGACAATTATTTACAATGGAATAACATAATCTCCCTACATACATGTGCTGTGCTTTAGGAATAAATAAGATAGAGTCCTTTCCACTTGGTAACTTAGAATCTCAGGAGCAGTTTTAATAGAACATTTGTATATTAAAATGTTTTACATTCTTTAAATACATATTAAGCAAATAATTTTGTGTAGCCAGAGTCAGGTTCCAAAACAAGCAAGGATCTATGAGTTGAAATAGTGAAGAATGGGAGATGCTGCCTTTCTGCAAAAGAAGAGCCATTAGAAGACTCAGAGCTATAATGACATGCATTCATTCTGTTCAAGGAAAGAAACTAGTTCATGACATCTACTCTGTCAAACTACATGGATGGATGATTAGATGGAGATGATGTTGGAAAGATAAAATGAGATAAAAGATAAATGTTTATAAAGAACCTTTATAGTAAATTGTTATTTAATTGTGCCAAAATCATTTGTTATTTTTGAACATAAGCCAGAATTACTCATCATTATAATGGAATGTCTTTGGATCATCCTACAACACCTGGTACCTGAAAATCTTCAATTTTTCTAATCAGCAAATGATTCTAGAGTCTCAGAAAACATATAAGATATGTATATATGCTCAAGAACAGTCCGTTTCATCATAGTTATGTATTAAAGAGGATTTTTTTTTGTTCTTTTAAAGCAATTAAGAATCTCAGACAGTTTAAAAAAGAATACAAATGATTCTATGTACTCATTGTTGAGCTTATAAAATTGTAATATAGGAGACCAGAAAATTGCCACATTAAAGTTTCCACATTAGCTTTAAGAAGAATATACATCAAGACATGGAACATATCTCTGTGGTAGAGCAATTTCCTAGCATGTGCGTGTAGAGGTCTGGGTTTAATTCCTAGCAATATAAATACAAATTATATTTGAATTAAAGTAAATAACAGCAAAGGAGGTTTTCAAAAATGATGTACATTTCAAATTTCATAATTTTGTTAAGCTGCATATGTATGAATGTATACACACATATATACATACATTTAGTCTCACTTATAGATTATTATAGGCACCACTACAAATAGAATAAAGAACTATTCCAATACCTTATTCATACTGTCATCTTGAATTTGTAGTCATAGCTCCTTTGTGACTGGAGTTGCATTATTTTTAAGGTAGTAATATCAATGGAGTTGGACAAATAAAACATTTTTGGGATATTCTTCACTAAACATCATATTCATGTAATCCAATTGGGCTATATACACAATGAGTTTATTACTTTGTATTTCTGTGTAGTTTTATAGTGAATCTATCTATGTATGAGAATTTTTCAACTCTAAAGAGTCCCATTAAGGGACATTTGAGTTTTTTTCTATTATTTTGCTATAAGTTGCACTGACATGAATTTTTATGTAAATGCATGTTTTCTCTGAAATAATACTTAGCAATGTGATTACTGGAACACTTAAGTACATGCTTAATTTTATGAGAATTTCTGGAACAAATTTTTAGAGTATACCATGTGATGTTCACATTTACTATACATGAGAAATCCTATTTCCTTGTATCACTGTCAGCATTTGATTTTGTCACTAGTACTATCTTGGCTTTCTAAAAAGTAGGTAGGGATATTTTATTGTACCTTTAGTTTCAATTTATCTATTGTGCTATGAGTTAGAACATTTATATGATTATTTCTATCTGTATCATCTATAATTCTTTATTAAAAAACTTGGCAGTTCTTTATGCATTTAAGAAACAAGTCTTTGTTGAATATATGGTTTTATAAATATTTTATCTCAGTGTAAACATTTTATGTTTTACATTGAACATTTAAATTCATTGGAACTTTTGTAAATAGTGAATCAGGTTGTATGTGCATGTGTATGTAGCAGGTTCAGTCCAGTTTGTTTAAAACATGTTCTGCCATTGATAGAGTTGAGTCAGTGGTTAGGAGTATTGATCACTCTTGCAGAGGACCTGGTTCAGTTGTCAGTGCCAACATAGTGGGTCATAATCATTTGTAACTATATCATAGGGATCTAACGGTCTCTTGTATCTCTGTGGGCAGTGTACATGGTACACTGATATACATACACACATGTAGGCAAAACACTCATACATATACAATAATAAAGTAATTTAAGATATTTTTCTTCCATTAAATTGCTTTTGAATCTTTGTCAAAATCAACTGCATGTTCTTGTATTGCTCTGTTTTTGTACTCTGTTGGGTTGATCTATTTATTGATCACACACTTTCCAATAACACACTGTCATCATTATTATAGCTACGGACTTAGTCATCAGGTTATATTTGTGTTTTTTAATTCTTCTTTGCAACAAATGTTCTAATCATTCTAGTTCATTTTCTTTTCCTTGTAAATTTTGGGATATGCTTATCTATGTCAACAAGAAGTCATTCTCTAGGAAATATAATGTTGAAGTTGGAGATCAATTTGTGGAAACCCAGCATCCTTATAATCTTGAGTCTCATCCATGAATTCAGTGTGCTCATCAATTCATTTATACTCATTTGTATTTTATACTTTTAAATATACACATTTTAAAAATTATTTTTCTTTTATTCAATAGAAAATACTTAAAAATTATTTTAATTAATTCCTTGAAAATTGCATACAATATATTGATTGTATTCATCTCAACTCTTTCCATATATTCTCCCACTTTTGTACCCAAGAACTTTACATCCTCTTCTCCTTTTTAGAGTCCATCAGTCCAATTTGCGTTACCCTAATACTCTTGGGGTGGGCCTGCCCTGGAGAGTGGTTTTGTGTCTTTACTTTTGGTTTCTATATGTCCATTGGTGCACAACCATACAATTGAATTCTTTGTGACAGATCTACATCCTGTGAGCTAGTCAAACTGAAAATGCATATGAAAGTTGTATGTTTTTTGTGAGATTCCCCACCTCCAATTTTTGTAGGTAGATTGAGCTTTCTACATAGAATCACTTGAAAATAGGGACAGTTACATTGCCTTTAAGTATGAAGTCCATCGTTTCTTCTTTTGGGGGTGGGGGTTGTTATTTCACTATATCTTTTATACTATATGAAATAAAAGTTGTGACTATAAAAATATTTGCCTTGTTTCAATATTAGGGGCAAAATAATGTTTAATCTTTGACTGCAGGTATAATTTTAGTCTCTAACTATCCTAAATCTCATTTGTCTAGTGCTTTAACCCCAGTAATTTGGGGAGATTGTATAATCTTAAATATGTAAGTTTTAGTTGGTGGAAGTAAGCACCAAGAATGGGTCTGGAATTATAGTCTAGCCCTACTTACAATTCAAGCCCTTTGCTTACTGACTACAAACACAGTAAAAGCAATTCCTTTGTGTTCCTATTGCTACAGCTGTGAATTGCTCTTGACAATATGTCTTTCCTGCCATGGTAGCTTGTATTTTCTCAAACTGTGAGCCAAAATAGAACTATCCCCCCTTAAGCTGGTTCTATCAGAAATATAATGAATAAAACTTCTAGTCTTCTAGTCTATTCTTTCATACTGCCACCAAAGTATGCAAGATATTAGAATGAGTTTCCACTTGTAAGTTCCAACATTTTCTATTTGTAATTTACTTTTCAGTAAATTCTCTGAAAAGAACCAAATATGAAAATTGAATGTTCACATTTTCTTATGTCATCATCAATACTGAATCAATAATTTATATAAGGTAACAGGTTAGAGTTAATTTGTTACATAGTTTTAATGAACTTTTGTCATCTGAGCTGATAGTGATCCTTCCAAGAGCCAACAACCATCTAGTAAAAACCAATCCTGGACTTTAGAAGCCTTCATTTGTGTTGCTGACAAGGGCTGTCCTAGATACTCCCAAAGCATAGAGCCTATTGCTGTTAACCTTGGTTCCCTTCCAGAGTTGGAAAGTGAATCTCTATTGCTTAAGGCACCATAAACTTGAGAAATAGGGCCCAGCTATTCCTCAGCTAGAACTGACCTTGAAAACCTGCTTGCTGCCAATCAGCTTTCATGGTTTCAGGAGGTACCACTCAAACTTTCAAAAGAGAAAGGCAACCAAAACTCCTCCCAACTGTGACATCTATGAATCACATTAATAACCAGCATGCAATAATACCCCTAAGGGTACAATAGGCACACATATACATACCTTGGTGGTAGCCAACAGCTCTCTATAGGACTTAAGATTCTCACACCAAGAAGGTTACCAGGCCTGGTACTAGAAACTTAGCTAACTACTCAGTACAAGTAAGGAAGTCACAATCATTGGAGAAGAATCTTTAAGCACCAATTTGCTAAGGCAGAGTAATTCCTAAGAGCAATCTATAAACATTTGTTCTTATCCCCACAGAAAACTGTAGTCTCCACCTCTCTATTACCAAAAAACATTTATTTTAGCAACAGGCAGAGAGCATTACAGAAAATCACAACCAATAAAATATAGAGTTAGGGAGCCTAGCCCCAGTGGCTAGATCTACAAAACATTCCCACATCTAAGGCTTGGGGGACATTTCAGAGGAGGAGGTGGGAAGATTGTAAAAGTCAAAAGATTTTAGAGTTTGCTATGATATTGTGTCTTTTAGTAATATCAGAAGATATATCCATAAAGGCTCACCATCATGACTACCTAAATTTGAGCTAAACAAGGCTGATAGCAATGTGCATGGCAAACAGGATGAAAAAAAGCTCATGAGTCTTCAACAGTACACAAAGAACTATAGGCAACTGAGCAAAGCTGGGCATGGGAGAGGTGCTCTTCTGCAGGGAAGAACATACCAATTGATTGTCCAGTGCCAAATTATCAGTCATGAAAACATACAGGCAGTATTATATAGATTGAGCAGTTTATATTTAGGAGTATGTATGTATATATATACATATATATGTGTATGTGCAATAACAGTAAACATAGGTCGTGAATTTGAAGAAAAGTGGGAATAGGTATGTGAGAGGACTTGAAAGAAAGAAAGGAAATGGAGAATATTATAACTAAATTATAATCTCGGAAATAAACAAAAAAAAGAAAAAAGGGGGATTTGAACTATAATCTAGCAATGAAGTATGATGACTCATGGATAAAGTTATTTTCTGTCTTCCCAGATTTATCTTGTATCCTCACTAATGTAAATAGTAGCATATCTATCACATAAAATTGGTTAAATTCTCTAAATAGCTATTGACTCAGACTGGTTCATTTTTCTTGGCATTATAATTTTAAGATAAAAGTAATTCTTTTCTTTCTATTTATTCACACATAATTACACAAAGTTTTGGATATATGCTTGTCCTAGGTTAGAAATGTTGTTTTATACAAGTTTTCATCTTACTTTTTAACATTATGTTTATTTTAGAGGTCTTCTATATTAGTCTGTGGAGCTTTGTTTTTATTTTCTAAGAGTCAAATAATAGCTTAAATAATTACATTGGAATTCTTTAGAGCAGAATACAATCATAAACATTCAAGATGTAAAAAATGGTAGATTGTACTATCTGACTAGGGTGAATTTTCATGTTCAAAATAGCTGACTGTTCTGCTCAAGATTAAATGTGTACTCATCATCAGTATCTCAACTATACATCCGATCTCCCATCTGTAAGAATAGTGCCAAAATTTAGTCCACTTTTGCCTTAATTAATTACAGACTCTACATGAACAGCTCAATCTGAGTGTCCTCTGTTTTACAGTTGTTTTGGTTTGGCTTTGTCTAATTGGAGGGAATCTGAGACTCATTTGGATGGTGGACTCCATAAGGCTCAAATTTTAAGTCTTGATTGAAGTTCTCGATTCTATATCAAAAGACCTCTGGTGGAAGATGGCTCTTTATTCTCCTGATACTCATACTCCCTAGTTAAAAAACAAAAACTTTTCTTTAACTCAGGGTGAATTAGCATCTAGTGTGTTTGAGCCCTATGCCTTCCATTTTTATATAATCATTAGCTAAAACTGCCTTATAAATTAGGGATATGAGAAAGGCAGCCTCTATCCCCTCTTCTTTAGCCTAATACTACTCAAACCAAAATAGGACAGATGAGAAAGTTTTCAGACTCATTCTACAGTTCATTAGCAGACTAAAGTCAGAATTAAGAAATATGTTCAAAGTACATAATGTCTATAAGGATGTTTTTGTTTCAATGTTATTGACTTTGGAATCCAGAATGGGATATAGTCGATGATAGTTGCTAAAAATGTATTTCAAAATAAATCCATCCAGTAACTACCAAAATATATGCTAGAAAAAAAGAGTGAGATTTTTGTCATTTTTTAAGCAACTTCATCACTTGATACTTTGAAAATTTTTGAGAATTTGTGTGTAGGATACAGGGATATGGTAGTCTAGTTTTCATTTATTTTGTGGTACAATGAATAGAATCCAGGACTTACACTTGTTAAAATAAAGTTCTCTCACTAAGCTGTATTTCTGGAATTTAACTTTAATTTAATTTGATCTTTTTTTTTCACTAGTGGGTCCATGCAAAAGTTACTTCATCTGGCCATGTCATAGTTTCTAAAGCTTCAGAATGAAAGTAATGTTTGTGACCTTAGAGGACTGTTAGAAGGACAAATAATACAAGATATATGAACTATTTAAGAATTGCTGGCACAGTATGCATGCTAAGAAAATGTAAAATAAATTATCTAAAATCAAATCATGTCATTTACTAAACACATTCTATGTTTCATATATTATGTGCATTAAGAGTTAGGGTGCTATTTTCAAGACTCAATTTTTAGAGTCTTTGATATTTCAGGTTTTTGTTTACTTTTTTGTTTTTTGTGATGACCCTAGGCCAGGAGAAATAAACAATAGTTTGTGTTTGTTGTATTTTGTTTCCAATACTTAAATCTAGGCAACTTAACAATTGTAGTTCATATAATATTATTTTGTTTCTTTGGAAGGTTAAATTACTTCATGATACCCCTTGTGATTGCACTACAGTGCTCTGGAACAACTAAGCATACAGTTTTGGAGCCATGGTAATGATGGGAATACAAAAATGAATAATATGTTCCTTTTATGAAGGAGTTTAAAACTCTGCCTTCTAGCTACGTGCAAACCACTGACTGGTATATTAGACATGCCTCACTGAAAGAATTGCCAAACTCTATCAGAGCATATAAAGGGAATAGGGAGATGGGAGTTGGCATAGGAAAACAATATTGGAGGATTATTTAGGTTTGACTATCAAATATCCAAGTGGAGAGTAAAGAAAAGTAGAGGGGGAGTCAGTCAAACCAGTCCATGTTTAGACTTTAACTTTATTGTTTATGACTATAAAATATAAGAGTGGATCTGGATTGGTGAAACAAATAATGCAGATGACTGTGAACATTCTGAACATGCAAACATGAACTGCTCTACAAGAAAGAGCCTTCTGTGAGAACTGTAGGCCAATAGCCTTTCTTTGAGGTCTATCTCAGTGTGCTTACTGAGGTTACATTATTCCAGAATTTTCTACCTGATGATGAAGTGAAACAGGTATCTAGAGCTGGGCTGCTTTTGCATAACATGAAGTATATCTGATATGCACCTTTTGCTCCACACTTCCTATTGGACTCACCAAGACTTTCTCAGTGATGTGCTACCATCTACGTTCTGTCTCTGTGTCTCCATCTCTCTGTCTCTATATACCTTTCTCCACCCTCCTCCTTATCCCCTTCTTTCTTCTTTTCTCCTTCTATATGGGTTGAACCTATATCCACTAGAAATAATGTTTTACCCTTTCTATTATTTTCTCAGAAATGTCTCTGTTTATCATTCAGTCTTGGAATCCGCTGTCTGAAGAACCATAGCTCATACAGTGGTAAATCTGATGAGATTTTTGTTGTTCTTTACTTATTTGTTTTTTTAACATAATTTTAGTTAAAATAAACCAAACAATAAAATCTCACTGCCACAGATACTGGCAAGAAAATTTGATTTTCTTAGTTCTTATAGGATGTGCTCTGACCTAGATATCAAAAGCAATAGACTTGTGTAATGAGAAATACCTTTTACAAACTGTCTTAGCACATAAGGAAGGGAACCCTTCTCTGAATTAATTTATATCAAGTGCTTTGGTAGAAGTTGCCCAAAGCTTCGCCTATCAAGATTATCTAAATCACCTGGCATAGTGGTATATGCTCCTGAACCCCAAAATCAGGAGGCAGATGACAGTGGATCTCTGAGTTCAAGGCTAGCCTGTTCTATCATGTTGGTCCAAGGACATCTAGGGCTACATAAACAAACTTGTTTCAAAACAACGACAACAAATAGTATCTAAATGACTTTGCTTATCTCAGAAACTATACTATAATGTAATCATCTGATATAGAAAGATAGATCAGGGTTTTTTAAAAAGTGAGTAGGTAAAAATAGGTTGTCAGGGCTGGTATGTAAAGTGAAAAAAAACTTTTAAACAATTAAAAAATAGGTTGGTAGAATACAGAGTAATATAAAACAGAAGACAAGTCAAAGGCAAAACAGAAAGATTCTCTCTGTCAGACTTATGAATGCAAAACTTCCTATTTAGGAAATAAAGAGCCATCAATGATATTGAAGGGAATCATATGTAATGTTTTTTCACTCATAAATATTAGTCTAATGATAATCAAGGAATGAAATGAACAGTCAGCTGATGAACTAGGAGGAAAGCCTCTTAGAGCAAATAAAAACCAGTATGAGTTTAGATCTATTGGCTTGAAGGCTCTTTCAAAATTACATCCATGTCCAGGAGGGACAATTGTTTTTGTTTCATTCTTGATAATGATAGAGGGTTTCTGCCTTCACAATATTTGCCAGGTGCCTAATGAATGTGAATGTGCTATTCTTCTTTTGCTAGCCTGTCTTAGTGGAGTGTTGTGATTGATATAAAAATGCAAGCTATCACTGTTAGTAGACGTCAACTTTCTTTAAAGGCAAAGGTCATAGACATTTATGAAGCAGGTTACATAAAGCAAGACATAACCTAGTACACTGTTGGCTAGATGTTGAATATTGCAGGACTACATTTTGCTTGCAAGTCTGGTCTAGAAATTGGCTCCTTTCCAGCCAGCTCACCCCATACAATTCATATTAATGTTCATATTCACTTCCAGTGAACCTTTTGAGTTGCTTGGAAAGTCTACCAGTCTCCAAAATCAATTCATTCTCCTATTATCTTAAATTATTTGACTCATGCCCCCCCTTTTTTTTTTGCTTTCAACACACTAATAGCTTCTTCCTTCCTTTTCATTCTCAGGGAATAGGCTTGCTTCTTAATTAATGAGAAAATATAAGTGTTCAAAACATAATTCTTTTATTTTTGAGATTTATAGTATAATCATAACATTTATTTCTTCCCTTTCCTTTCTCTAAATCTTTGTATATACCCCTCCCTCCTCTCCCTCAAATTCATGGCCCCTTTTCCATTAATTGTTATTGCTCCCATGTATTTTCCCATCAGATTCACCTTCATTATTCACTATCTTTGCCTTTAGTCTACACTGTCTCTTATTTACAAAAATAAGCTACCCTTAAAAGGTCAAGCCCTCTAAATGCACGTGCACTATCACCGTAAAATGTTTATTAAGCACAATGTTCTGAGACTTGTTCTATTTTCACTTACATCGTCACCACTCTATCACTTCAGTATCCAAATGTACTTTGTTTCTCTCCACTTATTGTCCATTCTCCTCTGAGTACTATACCATCTCTTCATGGTCATTTATAATAAAATTCCATAGCAGCCTTTATCTTATTTTTTTCTTCTCTTACTTTCTTCTCAGTCCATGAAAATATCTTTTTGACAAACATGGTAGCACATACTTTTAATCCCAGTACTTTGAATAAAGCAGAAACAGAAGGATTGCGATGATCATTGTCAGTAGGATCAGCCTGGACTACATAATAAAATTTTGTATCAAAAATAAATAAAAACACATAAAGGAAGGAAAGAATGAAAGGAAAGAGAGGAAGAGAAGAGAAGGAAAGGTAATAGAAAATTACTTCAAGGATTTTCTTATTACTAAATCTAATGGTCATTTCCAGATTTTATTACCAGATTTTCCATCTTCACAAATCACAATTGACCATGTGCTTTTATTCAAAACACCATTTTCCACATTATTTCTAAGAATCCATTCTCTGGTTATATTTTCACTGAAAAAGAATACTCCTACAGTAATTTTCTATAGTTTGCACATAATAAAATATACTATATTATTAGAACTAACTGGTAATGACATGTTCTTTTGAAACCCATAGAGACATTCTTCCATCAACAAGGCCATATCTTTAATCCTTTCCAAACAGTTCCATCAATTCATAACCAAGTTTCAAATATATAAGCTTTTGGAGGCTATTTTCATTCAAACCACTGTGCTCCATAAGAGTAACAATTTATGCATTACTTTATGCCATATCATAGCACCTAAGGCAATATATTCAATGTCAAATAAAATTTTGCTGGAAAAAAATGATGAAAATAGTTCTAATATCAGTTTCTTTCAAGTTTCAGCCAAGAGAACTTTAGAGGCATCCTTTAGAGACCTCAGTTTTATTTCTGATGAGATTCATTCCTTTATTATGTTAAAGAAAAAATAAAGTCATAAGAGGATTCAGATAGTAAGGTTTTTTTTCTTAACATGTCCATAAAAGTCTCATTTTAGAAATTAGCCTTTAAGGTAAAAATTCCCTATAGTCTTAAATATCTTTGAAAAATTCTTGAGTCAATCAAAATGCACGGTATGTGTGATTTTAAATTACAATTTTTATATTAATTTATATTCATGAAAGAATTTGTGAGCCATTAAAATATATTAAATAGTGTGAAAGTCAAGGTGCAGATATGACATTCAAACAAATTTTTCTTTAAATATCAAATTACTCATGGCAACTAAGAGGGGAAAGAATTCTGATGTCTTCTTGTTTCCCGCAAATTTCACTTCACTCTGTTTCACTACTAAACTATTGTGGATATTTAATAAGATACATTTGAATAAGTTCCTGCCTCAAGTCCTGACACAAAGTGCTAAGAAATGTTAGCAAGATTAGAATTTATATCTACTTTACCACAGCAAAGAAATATAGAGAAGAATTTCAAATCTCTGCTAATTCCAGCTTTGCCGTTTTCTTGATTACAGACTCTGTGGAGTCACTTGTTGGGTGGGTAGAATAGGGAAAAAAAAGGAGAGATGTTAATATCACATCAGTGGAACTATTGTACTTGTCATGAAGAAAATGTAGGTTTTGGATTTGTTAAAACAACTGGTGAAAGACTATTTTGATTTGTCTAGCATGTTTCTCAATGAGATGTAGAAACAGTTCATACTTTCCTCTCTTTCCCTTTCTGATCCTTGAACTTAGAGAAGAAGTGGGACACTGCAGACCAGGCTCTGGTCACACATTCACTTGGTTTTGCCAGAGAAAGGGTGAGGAAGGGAGAGGGAGAGAATAAAGCTGGGTGGATCTTGGAAGAAATTGAAAAGGGGGAAACATAATCAAAATATATTGTATGAGGTTTTTTTTTTTCAATAAAAATGTTTTTAACGATGTAGTTAGTCTTACTTGAAATTCTAAAAGGGTGTTTCTTCAGCTTGTCATTTTCCAAGATTCTTGTTTTTTATGACTGGTCAAGTCCCCTTTAGTCCATAGGATTTGTCTACAGCCATCTGTTTCTTAGATGTTATTGTTTCTCTCTGCTTTTCTTCATCCCTGAAACTGTCTTAAGGCACAGATGTTAGATTCAAAGATCACAAATGGAAAAGCACAGATTTTCCAATAACAACAGCACAGGCAATTTAAAAATTTGAACATTTTCTATGCCTCAAGCTTGAGCCCTTGCAGATGTTCTCACATTCTAACTCCACATAACCTTGTGGGTATGAATCTCCAAATCTTTTTCTCAGAGCAGCAGAAGCAGCTTTGATAGACTGTTAGGTTAAAAATGCACATCTTTAGGTTTCCTTATGGAACTGCTGAGCCAGATCAACTAGCAATAGGCCATGGCCACTGAAGCTTAGTAATTCTTGCCCTTTGTTGGCACAGGCAATACTATCTTTGTCACTATATATGGGAGGGAAGTAGACATAGTTACCCTGACAAGCCATTTGCCAGGCCATGGAGGTGGTATACTATAAATTCAGGTTACAAATCTGCACAAACTTACTCGAGAGACACCAACTTCAGCAGCCTTATTAAACTACCTCCATAATAGTCATTTCTCATTTAGCTACTTTATCTTGTAAAAAGGAAATTCGGTGCACTATTTTGCTTTGACACCCAACAATACAATTAATATGTATCTGTTTAGGTCATGTCATGGAAATTGACTTTTAGGCAGAAGAAACTAGTCTATGGAGAGTGTCCAGGGGAGTTTCCTTGGTCCCAATATTATAGGTAGGTTGTGAGAGAAGTTACCCAATGTAGGTGTCCTTAGACGTTGTTGTTCTGACCCCGCCAGGGTAATTAGATAAAATTGCAAATTTCTGAGATTGTGTTATAGCAGACACCCACGAACTGAAAATATTTATAGCAGATAGGAAGGATGAATGTCTCAATCTCAATCCTAAAGGAAATAGATTGGGTAATTTGGGGGAAGGGTATGCCATAGCTCATTCTGTAGTATTTTTCTCATCTACCAATTAACTTGTGTGCAAAAGTTCCTCATAGGTGCTTAATGTGATTGAAGCAATTAGGTCAGAGAGGTCTCAATCAGATATTCAGCAAAGTAGATACTTAAAGGTGAGTGCTGATGTCATATAAGTGAATGGAAGAGAGCTGAAGAGTTGGAAAACAATGACAAAAGGGGAAATGTAGTAGTTAGGTTTCTTGGTCTTGGGTAGCCAGAGGCCCAGACCCACAGATTTGCAGCCCCAGACCCCTTAGCCGCCTGCCGATGCTGCTCAGGCCCCCAGAAATGACTCAGACACTTATATTAACTTCATGCTGTTTGGTCTGTGGCTCAGGCACATTGCTAGCTAGCTCTTACACCTTAAATCAACCCATTTCTATTAATCTGTCTGCCACGTGGCCTGTGGGTCACCTGTGTTCCTTACATGTTGCTCCGTTGGGCTTCAACTTGGTCTGTCTGATTCCGCCCCTCTTTTCCTACCTATGCTCTATAAAGAAATATTGAGTAGGAGAAAAACAGTGAGATGCCATGTGGGATCACAGAATTCCGGAAAGTAGGTGTCCCAATGCCAAATGTTTTGCAGAAGTATCCAACCAGGCTAGGGTCATTTGTTATCATATGGGAAATCATCTGGGACTGTTGGGGTTGAGGTCCTGTGCCAAAAAGGTAGTGTCAGTTGAAAAGCGTATGAAAAAAAGAAAAACAAAACAATAAAAAACAAACAACTAATGCAATGCTTGCCTCCCGGCCTAAAGGAGAAGCTGCTGTTCAGAGGGACTCCTGCTTTCTATTTTCTTACATAACAAAAACATAATATTTTTACTAGAAAACTCCCATCCAAAAATCTAGCACTAAAAATATATCTTACAATATGTATTTATCTATTTAGATATGTACTAAGGATCATACACAGGACTTTGTATGTGCTAAGCACCGGGCTACAGCCCCAACCCTGACAAATCATTCTGTCTCATTGTTCAATTTTCCCAGTATCTTCAGAGTAAGCTACTCTGATGTACAAAGGAGGGGTATTGTCTGATTATTTTTTACCACTTCATCTCTTACATTTCAGATTTCTATATATGAACTCAGAGAGTGTATAGACTCCAGATATATTTATATAAACTTTCTAAGAGATAAAAATTGTTAGAAACATGTTAATCTAGTAAACTCAATACAAGTATCAATCACCATTTCCTAGCCAAAGCCACTAAGTTGTCAGCATAGGGTTGAAAGTATTATGTCACTAAATATGGAAGTTAAAGGAGAAGAAAAAGAATAAAAATGTGCAAACTGGGATTGGTGAGGTGGATTCTGAAGTTAAGGTGCTTGCCACCCAGTAGAATGACCTGAATTCAATCTGAATTCAATCCTTTGGACCCACGAGGTAGAAGGAACGAGCAAATTCCCAAAAGTTGTCCTCTGACCTCCACGTGTATGCTATGGCATAAGTGCATGCACATATAAATTAATTAATTAATAAGTACAAAAATAAATTATGCAATATAAATATACAAATAAATTGTACAAAAAGAAGCTGTTAGTCAAGACTATAGTGTGGAAAACAGATGCTCATTACATCAGCTACTTGTCTCATTGTTGTGACAAAATGCTTGACAGAAGGAATTTAGGAAAGGATAGGTTTATTTTGCATCACAGATTGAGGAGAAAGTCCACCTGGGTGAAGAAGACATAATGATGGGGATATGAGGTGGCTGAATACATTCTGTCCACAGTCAGGAAGCAGAGAGTCCATTTTCAGCTCTCTTTATCTTTTTATTCACTACAGGACACCAAGCCGTGGAATTATGCCACCCACATTTAGACTGCTTCTTCCCCCTTCAATTAATTCAATTTAGAAACTGTCACAGACATACTTAGAAGCTTGTTTTCTAGATAACTCTAGGTTTTGCCAAATCAATAACCAGCATGCAAGCAATCTTACAAGAGCATCCCAGAAAGGTTCTGGATTAGAAGTAGGGGCTGTCTGTGATGGAAAGTATGTCTTAAATGAAGAGACTTTGTTTATATTTATAGAAATAATGTGTATTCTTAGTGAGAGATCAATCCACACACAGATAAATTAAGCTATTTAATAGCACTTGTTATGCTCTGGTTAATGTTCAAAGAAGAGCTGGCATTGAATAGAAGAATTTACTAACTTATATACACCTTAGGTTTATGCATTCCATGCATACTATTATCCTTAAATCTCTTTTAGGTTTCAGCCCCAGGTTACACTTTAAACAATTTAAACACAGACAGGAACCTCAAACCTGGCCACTTGGGCAGATGGGAGATTTACACAGATAAGTTTTTTTGTCACAATTACTCTTAAATACAACAGTATCTTTATGAATAGTTGTTACCCAGTGTCATCTTGACCAGCTGGAAGAATTACACTTTTCTCAATAAGAGCAAAAAGAACTTAATGGTAGATCCAGATTGAAGGGTGCTGGGATCCTGCACTGCTTCCTTGAGTTGCATGTTAAAGATGGATTCTTTCAAACGGAATGGGCCTAATGTCAATCCTTGATCAGGGAACTCTCATTTTGTTATGGGAATGGAATGCAATTGGAGGTAAATATTAGTGATCAAACATTAGCAAATATTTTTTCATAAACTCACAACATCAATAGTAGTATGATGTTTCTGGCCTGGCCTTTCTGGCCTTGCCCCTAGGCTCAGACCCACTCACAGCCCAGCTACCACTTAACCTCAAATAATCACAAAGATGCTTTTATTAATTTCATGCTGATTGACTTATGGCTCAGACATATTGCTAGCTCTTTCATTTTAACTCAACTTGTTATTCTTAATTTGTTTAGCCATATGGCTTAGGACCTTTTCTCAGAGCATCATCTTGGTCTCCTTTCCTCTGGGTCTGCTGGCATCTCTCCTGGTATCTCTGCTCTGTTCTTCCTATTCCCAGAGTTTTCTTAGTCTGCTGGCACTGTCCACAATTCCTGTATGGCATCTGGCCAATTATTATTTTATTCAACCAGTAGGAGGGACAAACACTTATAATGTACTAGAATATAACCCCACAGCATTCAATTATGATACATACTTGATATGGGAATGTCTTTCTATATGCTGGGAATATCAATCTTTAAATAAAGGAGCTAGTTTGGCCCTTGGTGAACACCATAGAAGAAGTAGGTGGGGAATCAGAATAGTTAGGAAAAGAAGGGCGGAGTCAGAGAGAGATGACCCAGACACTCAAAGGAGCAGTGGGTAAGAAACACAGGTGAGCCACAGGCCATGTGGCAGACAATTAAATAGGAATGGATTGAGTTAAGATGAAGGAGGCAGCTAGCGATGTGCCTAAGCCATAGGACAAACAGCATGAACTTAATATAAGTGTCTGAGTCAATTTTGATGACCTAAGCAGTGGTGGATGGCTAGGTGGTCTGGGACTGCAGGTCTGTGGGGTCTGGACATCTGGCTGGAGGGGGCCAGAAACCTCGATGTAATACATACTTGTTTTTCTCACAGTTTGTAACAAAATCTTTCCAGTATAATATTTATCCTGTCATATTTGAGTCAGCTCTTCTTAAGTCAAATTCTACTTTGTATAACTTACTATTTCCTGAACAAGTTTATTAGTAAGTCCTTTAAAGTATCAATTTTGCTACTTCAAGTTTCTCCTGCAAGAACAGAGTGTATGAGCAGCACTTATGATTACTCTCACCTTCATCAATGCTAGTGAGGTGTCTGAGTAGTTACAAAGCACTTGTTTTGCCAGCCTGACTATCTAATTTCAATCCCTGTGTTCCACAGTGCAGAGACAGAGAAAGAGAGAGCAAGCTTTTGAAAGCTTTCCTGTGACTTTCACATATATGCTATGGTATGCGCATACTTCCACTCAAAAACACATATTATTCATACATTTGTAACAATAATAATAAATAAATAAAAATGAAAGGAAAATTAATCACAAATCTTTTCTTTGGTCTATGACAAAGACTAAAAATTTTACCCTCCTATAAAGTGGATATAGTTTGACTGTATTCAAGGTTCTCACTGAAATTTAATCTTCAGTTTTGACATATTAAGTGGGTGGAATTAATCTGACTATACTATCTAGAGGTCTTTGAGGGTGATTAAGATTAAATAATTTTGTTTTGGTGAAGCTCCATGACTAAATTTTAGTGGTTTGATAAGAAGAGCAAGTGATACAAGAAACTATCCCCACTTCAGACCTGTCTCTCTTTCCATTTAAAGCTCTGTACCCTCTAGGGACTCTGTGTTTGATGACTATACACACGATGTTGCACCTCCAGAACCATAAGCCCAAATAAGCCTCATTTTATTAAAATTTGGTTTAATGTATTGTGTTATTGGCAACAGGAAACGAACTAATGTACACTCTGTAGTGAACATAAACTTAAGAGATCCTGATGTAAAATGATTTTATAGGGCTAGTCACAAGAACAAAATCTAAACAACAGAACCATCACACTCCATACATCTTCATTTTCCCCTTTCATTTATAAATAAGCTTGCACAGAGAAGCTGAAAAATTTTAAGACAAGAAAAAAAATAATTTCAAGGGAAAAAATTAATTAGTTGTACAAGAAACAAAATTTAAGCTTGGCAATTGTAAAGTTCAAAGAATGATGTGAAATTTGTAATGATAATGAAAAAGGAAATCAGTTCTTTTCACAAAGTAAGGTGGGAAAAATAGCAAGTAAAATGTGTGAGCTTCAAGTTGACCTATGCTGGGGTATAGGGGGTGTAGGATATCCAACTCCTGAAATTGAAGAACGGTTCAGCTGAGGTCAATTAAGAGGCAGCAGCTACAGTAGTGTTCTCTGTCTCCTTTCTCAGCACAGAAAAACAGGCACAGATTTAAAAATGCACAGTATCCTGCCCACTTCTCCAACAGAAAGAACAAATGGTAACCTACTGAAAGAAAACTTTGGACCCTTCTTGTTCTGTTACCAGACAAAAGGAGATTTTTAAAAAGCCTTGCTAAACAGCTTCTACCTGCAAATGAAAATTGCTTTTACCCTGAGCTGAGGTCCCTAAAGGCTCCAAATCTTCTTCCTTTGTTTTGCCATTGTTTTCAGAAATTTAAAATTCTTTGCTGAAAGTGCTAGAAATCAAAGCTGCCTGCTCAGAGCTATCCAAACTTGGGAGTCTTCCCTAGATATATATGCTAATGAGCTTCTGCTCCCTTTTCTTTTGTTAACCTAAGTTTGACATCGGGAGTCTATTTCAAATAAAAATCTTATGAATTAAAAATGACCATTTCCCTATCTGTGGAAAAAGGGTGTGTAAGAGAGAAAAATCTTCATCTTTCATAATAGAAAGTCAGTAGATTGTACTGAAAACCAAACTAACAAGGAGGTAGGATTGGATAGAGCTCTATTAGTGGACGGAAATCTCAAGGGCAGCTATTTCGGAGGACTGAGAAAAGATTTGCTGCTTTAAACTCTGCACATGTCAAATTGCATACAAATGTTTAAGGTAATGTTATATACACCCAGATAATTTTAAATGGCCACCTATGGCCTTTTTCATGGGAATAGAAAAATGGATAACCACTTTTATAGTTTTTCTTTATAATTAATGAAATAATCTTTACATGTACCAAGGGTACAGACATTACTTACAGACTGGAGTGTATTGTGCAGGCTCTAGCAGTCTTTATGAAAATGAGGGCAGAAAAATTAGGGCTTTAAATTACAGGGACTTCATGTGATTATGGATAGGAAAATAAGCACACTTATAGGAATGGTAGCAAGGAAGCTGATTTTTATAATAATATTGATTTTTATAATCAAGTAGAAGCTGACAGTATTGTCAGTATGTGGCTCACAACTCTGTTTGATTAACTTCACGGATATAATGGCACAATTTCTCTTTGTCCCTAATAAATGACTCAGGTAATATATGTCGATATGGTCATACACATAAGCTATGAATTTGTGCTTGCCTTTTGTGTAGTCAATCATACTGAATAACATTTGATTCACATTTGTCCTGAATTTCAATGCTCATTCACTGTTGATCTTAAACCTTGGGCATTTTTAATCTAAAACAGATACTTTAAATGTTTTATTAACTATTTGAGAATATAATACATTGTAAGTTTAATCATATTTACTCCTTTCTCAACTCTTTCATATCTACCCCCAGTTCCCTACTGACCCAACTTTGGGTTGGCTCTTCTTTTAACCCATGGAGTCCAATTTGTGTTATTCAAATACTCTCCATTGTGGGGTCTGTTTTGGAGGGTAGTTACCAGGGGTCAATTTCTTCTCCACAATTATCAAATGCCACTAGATCTTCGGCTAGAGGTGGAACTCATGTCCACCTCCCCTCTTCTAGCTGAGATTTTGTCTGGCTTCAACCTTTGCATGCCTTGTTCATACTATTACAGTCACTATGAGTTCTTATGTGCTACTGGTAAATAGTCTCTTTGAAGCCAGCCACCTCTGGCTCTTAAATCCTTCATTTCCCTTTTCAGGAAGATCCCTGAACCTTAGTGAGAGGGGGGTGTGATAGGGTTGTCCTATACAGAGGGCTCACAGATCTCTTTTTTGCTAGGCCAGTCAGGAGCTGTAGGCTCACTGCCTAGATTTTCTCACTCTGGTTTCCATGGATTCCACACATTGCTGTAAGTTAGCATGATACTCTAATACAAAAGTCCAGGCCTGAGTAAGCCACCTCTTAATGGCTCTTTACTGGAAAGTCTCTTACTTTTAATGGACCATCCTTCACAGTTTGAATATTGTAAACTTAAAGCATCAAAGATTATATAAATCTTCAAAAAGCATTTCATGTTATATCAATCTTCAGCATAAGCCACACTTTTATGGACTCTATGTAAATTATTTAAATTAAAATTTGCATGTTCAAAATATTACTTATTTTTCATTAGTGGTAATAGATTATGAAGAAGAGTGCTTTTCCTTAACAAATTATAAATGCTTCTGAATTTATTAATTTGACCAAAGACTGTATGAGTCAGTGAAGGGACTGCATTACAAGTAATTCCCCAGTTCTTCCTCACATAAATATTTCTGTGAGTGTCCCATATATAAATAAAGTGATATGAATTAAATCTTATTGTTCTCATGGGCCACATAGTCTGATATAAAATGTAAATGTGTAAGACATATTGATGCATAACTATGACAAAAAAAATTGTTGTGGGCCTCAGGAGAGGTAAGTGAAAAGTACTTTGGGATTTACCAAGTGACATTTTAGTTACATCTTGTGGGAAATCTTTCTTTCTTGATTTATCATTAATGAACAGATAGATCCCTAAATGTGTTTCTTTTAAAAGTTGTTTTAAGTTAGCATACAAAATCATAGATTTTATGATGGATTTTTAAAATTAGGATTTATTTATTTTATTTTTATGAATATGAGTGTTTTGTATGCATGTATATGTGTGTACCATGTGTGTGCCTGGAGCCTATGGAGATCAAAAGAGGGCATCTAACCACCTGAAACTGAAGTTCTGGATGGTCACAGGCCACCATGTGGATCCTGGAAACTGAACCTGGGTCCTTTGCAAGAACACATGCCCTTAACCACTAATCCATCTCTCCAGTCCCTTATTATGACTCTCTTTTTACATACGTGTCATTATATTCACCTCTTGTTCCCCAGCAACAGATCTTAAAGAACTGCTCCTCAATTAAAGAACAGACTTGAAATTAGGTCAAGGCAAAGAAGTTGAAGTTTTGCCATTAAAAATAAATGCCATCCACAGCATAGGGTCAGATGAAGAGGTGAGAGAAGGAACAGGCAAGGTTTGTAAGACTGAGTGATGGGAAGCAGTCAGAGTACGTGCTTGCAGTAGTGAATTATGAATTGGAAATGCAGGAGTCAGACAGTCAATGGTAGCAGAGCACCAGAACAGTAGATCCAGACAAAAGCAAACTAAGATTCAGAACGAGAGAAGAGGCCTTTGTTATTAGGAGGAGAAAGTGATTTTATTTACATGGCTTGAGTCCTCAGGCAAGACCACATTTATTAGAATGAATATAAAAATCAAGACTAAGTCTCAGGCTTGGAAAGAATATCAGCCAATACTGCAGTGGAAAGATCCCAGGCTTTGATGCAGATTGTGCTGTTTCTGTCTAGGCACTAACATTTGGTTAGTTCAATTTTTTTTTTTAAAAAAAAAGTGGTGCATAATAGGACCTCAATAAACTAAAGTTAGAGTCACCATTATCAAGATTTATATTATCAGTGTATATATAGGTTCAGAATTAAAAAGAAAAGAATGGAATTCTCAGACTTTTGCTGTTTTTAAACTAATTTTACATATACAGAGAATGAACTTCATTGTAAATTTTTCATACTATATGTATCAATGTATGTGTTCTTATTCATCCTACATCCCTACTGCCCCACCCTGCCATTCCCCAACTCCTATAAGTCTCTTTCTCTCTCCTATAAGTAACAATTACAGGCAGTTGGCAGTTGAGGACACCTGATATGGGTGCTGAGAACTGAAATCATTTCCTTTCCAAGAGCAATACACTCTCTTAACTGCAGCTATCT
Source organism: Phyllotis vaccarum (assembly GCA_033318265.1). Taxonomy (NCBI): domain Eukaryota; kingdom Metazoa; phylum Chordata; class Mammalia; order Rodentia; family Cricetidae; genus Phyllotis; species Phyllotis vaccarum. The sequence goes on along the minus strand of JARWLC010000013.1, from coordinate 133,135,161 downwards.
TTCTAGCCTCTGTGAACAATAAACTCTTGTGTTTTTCCCCTACAAGTTATTTGAACAAGAAAGATAAATACAGGAAGACCAACTTGTCTTGTTTGAGGATTTGACTCCATAAGAAAATGAGTCATAAGAATTCAAATGCAAATGATTTGTTTAATAAAAATAATTTAAGAAAATACTTAAAAGGACATGAGACAAGAAAAGGAAAGCAATCAAATGGAGGGATATTTATCCAGTCAAATACATTTCCAAGTGTGGCTGTAAAGGATGTAATTAATGTCTATAGAAAGATAATTTAAAGCAAGTTCAACTATCCTAGATAATTAGGCGAGTTTTACCCATTTGACTAAAGGGCTTCAAGAAAATAAATGTAAGGTTTCAGTAAAAGATAGCCTGGCATCTCTTTCTTTGTCGTCTCCCTTTCTCTTATTCTTCCTTATTTCCTTTCCTTCTACATTCTTGATGAAATGTCTTACATATTTCCGATACTTTTCTGAATCCACAATTACCCAGATGAATTTCTAATAGTAAATCCCTTTGTGAGGGTCCCTCAGAATTTTAGGGCAAGTAATCAATTTCAGGGATGATCACTTTCTCAAAATAAAGAAAAAAAAAATCCTGAGTGTTCATGTTACTTATTAAAAATATCATAGAACTTGGGTATTTTCTCTACTTTAAAAGTTATCTCTAGATTAATTGTAATATTTAATATAAATAGTATACAAATACTTGCTATGTTATATTGTTTCTGGAATAATATAAAGAAAAGCATATTCATATATTCTACACATTTATCTCAAGATTATTCTGCTCTACAGGTTCAGGGCACTGAAATATACATACATCAAGTCTCAGTGATATCAGTCATCAGGTAGAAACTTCTTCCAGTAAATGTTAGTTTCCTGGCACTTTGATGCTTCTAGCAACGTGACTCCAGATATCATAGAGACTGCTCAAACTTTGGAGGGTATAGAGTTTCCAAGGAGAACATCTCATCTGAAGCAGTAATCTATAAAGGTGATTAAGGAAAGTGCCCACACTTTCAGATTTTAATGCCCTATTCCCTTGTCCTTCTCAATAGCTCTCTCCTCCTCTCCCAATTCTACACATACCCAGATGATCACATCTATGAACTGTTTCAGAGGATAGGATCTGTCGTCCTCACAGATAATCAGTGTCAGATGTGAGCAAGATCGGTCTTCCCAATGCTTCACACTGACAGAATGCTACAGTTCCTATAACAGAAAAGTCAGTTAGTTACCAAGTGCTATACTATCTATGAAGAGGTGACCACCCCAATGGGAGATTTTGTGTGTTAATGTATTTTCAAATCCTCCTCAAAATGACTGCTACTACTGACCAGCATTTTGCTCTTGGCAAAGCAGCTTGCCAACTCTGGGTATCAGGCTTTTTGTTTGTCTGCTTGCTTTGGGTTTTGCTGCAGTGGGTTGCTGTGAAGGTTAAATGAATTAATATATTCAACATATTCAAGTGCTTAGAAGAATAAATGGCTTTGAGTGCAGTATATAACTGTGTTATTAATAGAATTATTATCATTATTATTACTGACTTATGACCTTCCAAAGAAAGGTCAATCTGGCTTGAGGGGCTATGTTGAAAATGAAATTAATGAGTAGTAATTGAAATCCCATTATAATAGTTAAAAAGGCATGAATACTGCAATTTCTAATTAAGGTTTGTTAAGATGAAACATATACTACCTTTTCTTAATATTTCAAGGAATGAGTTGATGGTTAAAAACTGAGGCAGTGATCTCTGATTTACTTCTGAATCTTTTTTTCTGTAACCAATGATAAGTATGCAAAGCATCCTCTGGGTAGGTGATTATGATGACTAAGTAGTGAAACATTAAGCAGATTCATAATCCAAGTTTGCAGAGAGGCTTCATTTCTAAGTTTTCCACTTATGAGAGATTTGAAACTTACTTCCAAGGGTCAGAAATGATTCATCACTAAAGAGTCTCTGAGCTCTGGACTAGTTTTCTTGGTGCCAAGTATGAGTCCTGCTCCTACTATCTGTCAAATTGAGTGACCCAATTAGATTCTCTTGAAGCTTCACTCTTAATGTGTTGGAAGAAGACACAAATAATTCACCATCATAAATTGCATAAGTCACCAAATTATGTTATGTTGACCCAAATTAGCCTGTTGCCTATTTTTTCAAGTAAAGTTTTATTGGAACATAGTCATTCTCATTCCTTTATACTTTAGCTTTCAGAGCTCAATAGTGAAACAAACTCATGATAACTACCTAGGCTGAAAAGGAAACTACCACTATTTGGCCTAATACAGAAAAATAACAGCCATTTCTCTGGGAATCCTGTATATGTACCTGGCCAGTTTCCAACTTAGTAGACAGTATTTATAAAGCTTTCTTCAATTAGAAAAGAAGAGAGAATTTTAACAACCTCTGACTTAAATAATGCAATACAATAAAGTATCTAAATGTGTGCCCCAGTTCCTGGCACACCATAAGTATTTTCTCAATTACAAAAAAAATGTAAAAGTCATTGTCTATGTCTAAAAACAAAGTTAATATCCATAAGGAATGTGTACCAAAATGGATAGTTGAGATTCATGGAAAGTCAGCTTAATATCCTAAGATTTATGTATCTAATTCAAACATTCAGACTTTGACTTATCATCTTCCCTGTATGTTCTCATATCTGGTTTCTGTGAGAAAGTCAGTATTCTGTGGACATCTGCATAATTGATATTTATGGGCAAAGGGACTTTATATGTTTAGCACCTGAGAAGACGGAGATGTTGAGAACAGGAAGAACTAGTGTGAAATAATCTGGTTCTTACTATCTATCTGTAGGGCCTGGGTCAAGAAAGTAAACAAAGCTATTTCCCTAACTGTGTAATAAGTATAAGTGATGTTAGCAAACTAGACATTCATATATTCATTAAATATACTATCTATCCACTTGACAAATATACTTTCCTTAAAATATGGACTATAGCCAGAAGTTTCTGGCCTATCTAGGCCAAGGTCTGGGCCTGCCCACAGCTGCTTAGCCCCCAAAATGACTCAGAGGCTTCTATTAATTATAAACTGTCCGGCCTATGGCTCAGACTTATTGCTACTTAACTCTTTCCTCTTTCCTCAATCCATTTCTATTAATCTATGATTGCCATGTGGTTCATGGCTTCCCTATACTTTTACATCTTGCTTTCTCAGCTGTAGCGTGCAGTGTCTCTCTGACTCTTTCCCTTTTATCTATGCTTGGATTTCCTGCCTCTAAGCTCTTTTGTCATTGGCCAAAATAGTTTCTTTAACATTCAGTGGCAATTCACAGATTACAGAAAGATTTCCCATATCAATGGAGATATTGGTACAAACCAGAATTTCCCCCCTCAAAAAAGGGAAGCATCCTAACATACAACTCTTGCTGTACTGGAACTCTCTATGTAGATCAGACTGACTGCAATCTCAGAGAACTACCTGCCTCTGTCCAGGATTAATGGCATGCACCATTACTCTGGCACTTGCAGACTAAATAATTACATGGGCAGGATGTAGATTATGGATAACCAGGCTGGAACTATTTACAACAAGAATTCTGGTTCAGGAGTTTCTCTCACAAGAATCTAAAACAAATATTAGTGTCTAGCCTTGTGAAAGCAATTTATTATCAGAAGACGTGAGAAACACATAAAGCATTTTGTAGGACAACTGTTAATAAGCTATGGCCCCATGTTTTCTTAATCAACTCTGGCTATGCAATCCCCCTCTTTCTAAATCCAGCTGTGTCCAAGTGGAGCCACAATGATTACAAAACATTTCAGCTCAAAGAGCCCTAGTCTGACAAGAAAGAGGAAATCTTAGGGAACGTCTATTTTCGGGGAAGCAGACAATTTTGGAACCATATTGGGGTAAATAATATGGGGTCCTGTGGGCTGAGTCCAATTAAGCTGAACTCCAGGTTGAGATTTCTCTAGCTGTCATCTCTACATAATAATCTCAATTCCAAGGCTCTCAGGGACACCTGAGCCTTTTTAGTCTCATTCAAATGTAGAAAAGAAAAAGAAAATCCTCCATTATATTTGTAGTAGGTGACAGAAAAGTGGATTTTTTTCTGTTCAATTTTATAGACCTTTAGCTCTTCCACACAATGCTTCTTTAGGAAGTTTGGTACTTTTCCTTACTTAACATTTGTGCTACTCTCTATGCTTTTGGAAAGAGTAGGAGTGAGCCAGTTAATCTTGCAAACATGGCTTTTGTCCTTATTTCATCATTACTTCCAGCACACCTTCCTCTTGGCTTCATTTAGAATGCTTATACTCCTTATTTCTGTATCCAAAGAGTGACAGTGTTCAATTTTTTCATCTTTTCAAAGTCATTGTGCTTAAAATGGGAGACAATTACACGCACAGCAGAAGAAAATTATGGGCATAAGTACCTTAAATTTTCAACTATACATCTTCAAGACTGCTTTTAATAATCAACCTAAGATATAGGCTATTTCAGACCATTGAGGTTAACTATCTAGAATCATGAAATAAAAACTACCACATAAAACCTTAAAACTTATTTGGTCACTGCAGAAGCTTCATTAGTTACATGATTGAGTTAATAAATAAAAAAGATTAACAGAGTTCTTTTGAAAATTTAAACAGTGGAAGCTGTAAAAATTAGCGTATAATGGCCTCATTATGTTTTGTAATTCATCAAAGTCTACAAATATTTCTTGAGGACTCCTTAAGCACTTGACATATATTGACAATATCTTGATTTTCAAGGACAGCCACAAATCAATACAAAATCGGCAAACAGCTTGTGAGAAAAATCAATTTCTGGTGCTAATGTGGCCACATTCTTTAGCTGTTTGTTCTATGTTCCAAGATATCTGTTTGTGTGCATGTGCTTTATTAATATACTTACCAATAATGGATCATGTTTAGAATATCATCATCACATCTAAAGAGGCTAGATGGCTCAGTGGCTGAGAGTGCTTACTGCTTTTTCAGAGGACCTGAATTTAGTCCCCATTACTTACACTGGGTTGCTCACAGCCACCTATAATTCCAGCTCCTGAAGTTTCAATGTCTTTGAGTTTATTTAGATATCTGTACCCATAAAGTGCACACCTACCTACCCAAACTCAAACATAAAATAAATCTGTGAAAAATGTCTGCTGCAGAGAGTCATATGATCCTCATTATATGATTTGTCTTTAACAAAAACCCGTGTGATATTTCTATATCCAGGGAGATTTTAATATAGATTAAAGATAAAATGAGCCCATTTGCTTACAGGAAGACATCCAGTAAGGTAGCAGCTTGAACACACTTTTTTTTGTTGTTGTTGTTGTTGTTCAATCAAAGTGTGTGTGTGTGTGTGTGTGTGTGTGTGTGTGTGTGTGTGTGTGTGTGTGTGTGTTCTTGTTGTTGTTTTGGAAATGCATAAAGTGTTGTAATGATGACCTTGATAACCATGATTCATTGTAACCTTGGTGGTAGCCCATACAACCAGGAACTTCAAACTTCCCAGATGGACTTATAGAACTCAGGCTCCAAGAAGAAAATTACATTCTCTGTAGCATGATCCCAATCACCTGCAACAAAAAGACTACTCTTTCTAATGCAGACTAAGGCAAGGAATTTCAACCCTGAGCTCTCTAGTAATGTGGAGAGAAGGTTGGAATGATCACCTCAGCTTCTGGAAAAGATCCTTTTCTATGTTTTTATCACTGAAACTTTGAGACATTCTGCTGATCCCATGATCCATGGGTACTTGTCACCCTTGAATGAATGGCAGTCATTATTTATGTCCTTCTAAAGGAAAAGAAAGGAGGAGAGCCACTCAAAGCTCACAGCTGGAGAACAAAGCAAACCTGGAATCCTCAGCCCTAACTAAGCCAGCTGTATCATTAGCAGTCAAACATGAAACATGTCTTACTTATTTCATTCTTCTTCAAAGCTACCACAGCCCAACAGTCTCAAACAACTTTACCCAGAAAAATCATAAAAGTGATTCCAAAACTTGCTGAAGTAACAGGAAATTTGTTCACAGAAAGAAGTTATAACATCAGAAGCAAACTTTAACATTTTCACATATATGATAGTACAGGGAGTATATTAACCATGAATATTTCTTACATAAGTGTATAAGATTCTCCAGGTAACTAATTAAATTAGGAAATATTTATAAAATAGAGAGATGGTGGTGCAGGCATTGTGGTGCACACCTTTAATGCTAGCAATCATAAAAAAAGATAGGTAGACTCTGTGAGCTTGAGGCTCATCTACTTAGAGAGTAGCCTGAGTTACATAGTGAAAGCCTATCTTGAATATTAACAATGAAAAACAGAAGTGTAGTGTTTAAGAAAGAATAAATGCTAACGTTAGTATCCTCTTCTCAGTTATCTATGTCATCTTCATTTTCTTTGATGTTATACTTCAGTGTGTTTCAGTCACTTCTTATCTGTTCATTATTTTGGTCATGTCATCTCTTCATTCCTTAAATGACAGCTTTTAATCATAGTTAGTTTAAAAAGATAACCTTCATTTGTCTTTAAGAAGGCTTTAGTCTGGTTGTACTCTACCGATAATATGGACCAAGCCTTGATTTCATATCATGTACCCTCTAGTACAGGAATTTTCCACTTAAACCTATTTAAAAATTTTAAAATTTACTTAAAAAGTTTTTTTTCACATCTACCACTGCTCCCCCTCCCAATTCCCTTCCAGTTCTCCCTCAGCCTCTCTTCACCCCAAGAAGGGCAAGGAATCCCAAGTTGAGTCTGTTTGGTCTGGCATATCCAGTTGAGGTAGATCCAAATCCCTCATGCCAGTATCAAGGCTGAGTTAGGTGTCCCTCTCTAAACTTATTTTAATGGAGGCGTCCCCTTTCCATCATGCACTTAGTTAACTTTTTCTCCATCAATTTTGAGTAGAGATTTTTATGTAAAAAAAAATGCCTTCTTCTGTGAAGGAAAACAGAAACAAAACAATCAAGACTTGACTCATAAGGGGTCAGATTAAACAATTTTAAGTTGTTTCTTATTTTCTTTTGTTTTATAGTTGAAGGATGGGGATAGATTTATGGATGGATAAGAAGTGGGTTAACAGAAGGAGCAAGCAACAATGACGACATTGGATAATGTCCACACATATTGGAAGGGCTCAGGTTGTTATGAAATAGAACTGTGTCAACTAGTTATCTCTCAGAATCTTAAGTGCACTCACACACTAGCTAATGCCTCATAGCGCCACTTTATAAACTGACATGGAATAGCTGATTGTGGTAGTTTGAATGTAAGTGGCCCCAATAATCTCATAGGGAGTGGCACTATTAGGAAGTCTGGCTTCTTGGAGTGGGTATGGCCTTGGAGAAAGTGTGTCACTATGGGTGTGAGCTTTGAGGTTTCCTATGATCAGAATACTGCCCATTGAGTCAGTTGACTTCCTGTTGGCTGGAAGATATAGGAATCTCAGCTAGTTCTCCAGGATCACATCTGTCTTCATGCTGACATGCTTCTCGCCATGATGATAACAGACTGTACCTCTGAGACTGTAAGTGAGCCTCGTCTCTTAAATGTTTTCCTTTACCTACTTATCTGACTGGTCGTTCTAGTTTCAGAATTACTTCTAACGTAGAACAGTGTTTTCACGAAGCATATCTTTTGCTCTTTTGCTCTTTTGCTTCCTCATACATTTTTCTTTTCCTCCATAGCTGTGGCTCTGCTTCAGCTTCAGTCTTTGAATTAAGTTCTTCTATTTTTTTTTTTTTGTTTTAAATAGGATTGCCCACTACTTGACTGGTATTTAGGATATAGAGACTTTGGTTTTCTAGGTTTGGAAATATTATCAAGTAAGTTGCACTAGAGAAAAAGACACTTAGGGAAGTTTTCAAGGCTTTTAGATTAGGGTGTGAGTTAGGACAGGTTATGATAGCTAGATTCTTGAAGATGGCAGGTGAATGACATGCAATTCCAGATTCTTGGTAGCTTCAGGAGAGCAGAAGCTTCAGGTGAGGTAGATGATTACAAAATTCTTGCTTTCAGTAGCAATAAAAGGAGGGAACTGTAGGAAAACTGGGGAGAGTTCAGTGTGTACTCAGGAAGACTCAAATCTGACTGAGGAAACCATCATCCCAGTGAGTGACACAGGGCATTCAGGAAAACCACACTGGACTTTCAATAACAGAAAGGGGAAGGAAGGGAGAAGTTTGGCAGTGGAAAGAGACCATTAACAAAAGAGCCCTGTGAGCAGGCTGGGCATCCTCTGGACATCCAGGCAATACCAATGGCTCTCTCTGGCTTGGCCTGTAGAGTACAATCAGCATGGAGGTGTGGCACCTGTACCTAGGTGAGAGATGACCTCCACACATTAGACCTACACCAAATACTCTTTCACTTTTGTCTTTCCCTTAGTTAATATCTACTTTAAATTTAATAGATGTGCTTGTTGTGGAATATTAGTTTAAGATGTGTTACATTTGTTTATACTTTGGAACATTTGTTCAATGGTACAAAGAGGTATTACATTCTTTTATGTTGCATTTGTTTAACTCTGTAAAGCTGTGTTATTTTGTTTGTGGAAAACACCTGAGAGATCTACTTAGGATCTGAATGGCCAACAGCAAGGCAAAACTTAAAAGAGATGAAATGGGTTAATTTACATTAGAATTAAGCCAAGCTAAGGCTAACTATTCATAAAAATAAGTCTCCATGTATTAATTTGGGAGCTGGGTGACAGGCTTCCAAAGAGTAAACAGTCAATCAATCAAACAAACAAAGGAAGCAATTACACATGCTGCCTAATTTTTATGTCAACTTGACACAAGTTTACAGTCACCTGAGAGCAGGAAACTTTAATTGAAAAAAAAAATTCCTCCATAAGATTGAACTGTAGACAGGCAAGCCTGTAGGGCCTTTTCTTAATTAAGGATCAGTGTGGGAGAGCTTAACCCACTGTGGGTGGTCCTAAGTAATATAAGAAAGGAGCAACACCTTTCTACAACCTTTGCATCTGTTTCTGCCTCCAGGATCCTGTCCTGACTGCTTCCTATAATTTTACATGGAAATGTGAGTGAAATAAACCATTTCTTCCCCCACCAAAAAAAGATTTGCTGTGGTGTCTCTGCACAACAATAAAAACCTAAATAAGATACTGACTATGAATAAAAGAAATTTTACACAAATGGATTGTCTCTAAGATTTTACTGTGATGTTATGATCTTGAGAAATTAATATGACATTAACAATGGAGAACTATAATGATGTATAATTGTACTACGTCTGTGGAACAAATGCCCATAAACTCAATGGTTAAAACCATCATGTTCTGGTTGTGGTACTGCAAGCCTTCAGTCTCAGAACTCAGGAGGCAGGGACAGACAGCTCTGAGAGTCTGAGGCCAGGATTGTCTACATAGTGGATTACAGAACAGCCAGGTCTATGTAGAGTGATCTTATTTCAAACAGCAAATAATAATGATAATAATAATAATGATGATAAAATAATCACATGTTGATTGTCTTGTACTTTCTCTGATAGGGGTCTATGTGCGGCTGAGTTAGGGTCTATGTTCCAAGGTCTCACAGGCTGTAATAAAAGTGTCATCTAGGGTTATAGTCTCAATTGACGCACTGAAGCTCTACTAAGGATCAGCTTTCAGGTTCTGATGGGTTTTGACAATGTGCTATTGAATAAGGGCTTCAATTTCCTACTGTGTTTGGGGCAGAAGTTGCCTTTTTTTTTTTTTAACGGTATAGCCTAGTCCTTTGACCATCTTATAGCATGTCATATAGTTTTATCAAAGTCTTCACAGACTATGAGCACATAAACATATCCAGTCATAAGCCACATAGAGACATTCTGGTTAATACTGGACCACCTACTTATATGACAGAACATACATATAACCAAAGTCTACAACTGCATTTAAAATCACCTAAATATATTCTTTTGTACAATAACAAAGTCACCTAATGATGTACTTCTCAAGCAATGTTCCCATTATTAAGTGACATGATTACATATCTCATTATCTTTGCTACATAAATTTAGTTAGAAGCGAATCTCATTAAGAAAAAAAGCTAACTTTACATACTTCTGTTGGAATGTCAGTATTGGGGGGTCCCTAACACACTAAAAATAGAATTACTATACAATACTGCTATAGTGCTTCTGAGTATATATGCATACACACAAAAAAGTAAGTCAGCTGCTGACAGGTCATATTTACACATTTATGTTCACAGCAATCTTTGTAGTAGTCAAGTTATTGACCTAGCCTACATGTACATCATCAAATTAATGGGAAAAGAAAATGTCACACACACACACACACACACACACACACACACACACACACACACACTCACACACACACACAACTTGACAATGAAAAGGAGTTTAATACAGGAAGGAGGACCACCAGGAACATGAAAACTTATTTTTGTATAGGAGTAAATCTGATTTTACCAAATTAGTAACTAGAGACTTTCAAGTTCTGAATGTTTAGAGTATGTGAAGACTTTTAAACATCATTAGGTATTAGGATAAGAAAATCAAAATGGCCAGTTGGATAAATTGATTCCTGGCCCATTAGACAACCAGCTATTATAACTTAGCCTCCCAACCTTTTCCTATGAGGAATATTATGAGTTAACTATATGGATTTTTTTTTGGCTAGTGCACCTTATGAAATCATATTTATTTGCTGGATTTTATGCCTCTCCTAGTAACAACCAGGTTCTCTGGAATGTATCAATTATCAAAACATCAGTAAAAATGTCTTTTTACATATTAAAACCATGTAACTTCAATGCCTTGCCTAGACTGACTGTTGCTTCATTTTACAGATGGAAATGCTGAGCCCCAAAAATGTTGTATAATCTAGGGAAAGAAAATGTAAGAATTTGATTTCAACTCAGGTATCTCTGTGAACATCTATGTAGTAGATATATGTAATTTAATGTACAGCTTGTTACTTTTAGACAAAAGCATGGGATCATTCTTACACATAGGAAACATATAGCAAAGCTCTAAGTTCTAAAAGTAGAAACAAGGTTTTATTTTTTGACAAACCAATACCTCTCAATTTTTCCATGACAATCATGATTTAAAACAGTTTAAAACAATACTTGATTTGAAAAAATGTATTCACATGTATGTATGTACACATGTATGTGAGGCATTGAGGAGGCCCAAAGAGAACACCCGATCCCCTGGGTCTAGAGTTACATATAGTTGGGAGATGCCATGGGAGTGCTAGAAATCAGACATGGTCCTCTGAAAAAGCAGCCATCCTCTGAGAATGCTTCCACAATAGTTAGGTGGTATGTCCCACCCATCCTGCTGATATTTTGTCTCTTAATAGTAATAGCCTGCTGTTCCATATTTGAGTGCCTATTTCCCCTTTGTGAACTTAAAGTTTACTGTTTACTTCTACAGCCTCAGAGGTTGGAGCTAAAGTCTCATCTCACATATTAAAGTATAACAACAATTCTACTTCTTTTGGTGGCTCTTCAGTATTTTAAAGTTTTTATAAAGTGTCAATTTATTTCTCCATTTTTCTTTCCAGATTTATACCATAGAAACACAAAAGAAGATGCCTCTCCTGAAATGAAGTGAGAAAGAGCAATAATGGGAAGTCTGGAGGGAATGAAAATGATTTCATTATTCTTTCCTTCCTACTCACATTTTTCTCTTGTATGTTTGAAAAGACATTGTTAATAAGCTCTTTCTGTGCATATTCACTTCCTTTTTGTTCTTGCTTCTGCCTTTGATAAAACATAGTATATTTTCCAAATATCTCATGTTTACACTTATGTGCAGCAAGATTGACACCGTACTGAGAATAATCTGTTTTGATGGGTACTGTGACCCAGTGGCTTATTCTATCTCTCACAATTGGCTGTTAAAGGAAATTGCAATTGTCCCCTTTTGAATGAGTCTATAAAGAATTACCTGTGCATTTCTATGAAACCAGTGGGAATTTGCACATTTTAACTTCATAAATTTGAGCAGGAAATAGTGTTTGAGATTGAGTTCCCTATCAGTAGATTACAAGATAACAATAGATGTGCAAAGGTTTTGTTAACAGAAGTACTTCTGCAGTTAAGAACTGGGAGAATCTAGACAGAGACTGTAAAGAAATAGGTCAGGGTACAAAATGCAGATTTCAGGCAAAGTATTATTAAGAACAGTTGATTGCTATCCAAAAGGAGTCCCAGGGAGGGCCCCTTATCAATAGCACAATAGAAACCAGAGGCTTCAAACCAGACCCATGAGTTATTGCAATTAACTATTACAAATAATAATTACCTATTACAAATAAAGGTACTGAAAGGTACACTGTGTAACACACTGAGCCTCACTACAGCTCCTATGCCAACAATATTTTCTGGAAGAGGGGTTGATTTCTGGTTGTTCTTTTCAATTTTGTTTTGTTGTGGGGGGTTGGAAGGCAGAGGAAAGATTAAAGAAGATGGAAAAATAAGTGGGATTGGGATACATAAGGTGAAGTCCACAAAGAATCAATAAAAAATGTAAAACAAAACAACAGAAAAGAATAGTTGATTTCAAAAAAAGAACTTTGACAATCAGGTTATTTCTCAAAGGCTGTTTAGAAGCAAGGAGTTTCTGCTTTGAGTTTTGGGCAAAGTCTGACAGATATAAAAGCAGACAAAGCGGTCAACAGCATTACCCCTGGCTTGAAGAATGTTTGCTTCTATTCATCGACTTCTCTAGTGGCTTCTGGTCCTCAGTTTTGGATCTGTTTTTGTTTTTTTATTTTTATTTTATTTTTTTATCATTGAACGTATCTCTCTCTCAGCTTCAGGATCTATTGTGATGGATGACCAAGACGGTTTTGGGGGGGTGGTCAAAAATCATTTTGCAGGAAATCATTTTCTCATTTCCTTGCCTATTGACTAATCTTTTTTCATTTTATTTTTTTATTAAAAAATGTCTTTTTTATCCATGCACCCCCGGCTCCCATTCCCTTCCCCCCCTTCCAACCCCTCCCATTCAGCCTTCAGCTTCAACCTCCTCCCATCCCATCCACCTCTCTTCTCCTGCAAAAGGGCAAAAAGTCCCAAGGAGGGTCAGCTCTGCATGGCACATCCTCTCTAGGCAAGTCCAATTTACTTATCCCAATATCAAAACTGGGTTAGGTGTTCCTCTTCAGGGAGGGGGCTCCAAGAGCCAGCCCATGTACAGGAACACAGTCTGATCTCACCCCTCGAGACTCCATATACTGCCCATGCCAATTGACAGGTGGCTACACTTGGAGGACCTACCTCCTTTTCCTGATGGATCTCCAGTGGCTATTCTTGATTCAGTGAGGTCCCCAGCGCTCCAGCTAGTCATCACTGTTGGAATTTTCCTCACAATCCCTATCCCCTTGCTCATACAGACTCTTCTCCACTGCTCTAAATGACCAGGAGCTTGGCTCAGCTATGGATCTCTGCCTCCACCTCTATTCTTTGTTGGACATAGGTTCTGTGATGACACTTAAGGTGGTTATTCATTTGATTATAGGGGAAGTCCTGTTTAGGCACCCCCTCTTCTATTATTTGGAAACCTAGCCAGGCACACTCTGTGAGTTCTTGGAGATTTTTCTAGCACCCAGTCTCTTTCCAACCCCACATTAGCTTCCTCTATCCAGATATCCATCTCTTTCTGTCTCCTTCTTTGTTCCTCTCACTCAACCACCTCCTTCTTTCAAGATTTGTTCCCAACTCTTCTTGGTTGCAACCCATTATGACCTCAATTTGCTAAAGTGATCCTCTCTATTTTCTCTTCTTAGGGGAATCTTTGGATGTCTCTCTTAAGTTACTTCTGATCCCAAGCTGTTCAGGGGTTGTGGTTTGCTTGGGTATTCTTTGCTTTTTGTCTAAAATCCACTTATGAGTGAGTATATCCCATGCCTCTTTCTGGTCTTCTGATAATCGCTCAGGAGGATATTCTCCAAGTCCATCCATTTTTCTGAAAATTTTAGGATACCATTTTTTTTAATGCTGAGTAGTACTCCATTGTGTAGATGTATTGCAGTCTATTAATCCATTCTTCAGTTGAGGGGCATCTAGGTTGTTTCCAGGTTCTTGCTATTATGAATAATGCTGCTATGAATATAGTTTAGCTAATGCATTTAGGATATGAATGTGCATCCTATGGGCATATACTCAATAGTAGTATTACTGGATCATTGGTAGATTGACTACCAGTTTTCTGAGGAACCACCATACTGAAATCCAGAGTGGCTGTACAAATTTACACTCCCACCAACAATGGAGGAGTGTTCCCCTTGCTCTGCATCCTCTCTAGCATAGGCTGTCATCTGTGTTTTTGAGCTTAGCCATTCTGACCTGTGTAAAGTGGTATCTCAAAGATGTTTTGACTTACATTTCTCTGATGCTAAAGATGTTGAGAAATTTTTTAAGTGCCTTTCAGCCATTTGTAATTCTTCTGTTGAGAATTCCCTTTTTAGCTCTGAACCCCACTTTTAAATGGGCTATTTAGGTTTTGGGCTGTACTTTCTTGAGGTTTCTATGTATTTTAGAGATCAGTCCTCTGTCAGATGTAGGGCTGGTGAAAATGTTTTCCCATTCTGTAGGATGTCATTTTGTATTATTGACTGTCTCCTTTGCATTACAGAAGCTTCTTGGTTTCAGGGGATCCCTCTTATTGATTGATTGTTGTTCTTAGTGTCTGTGCTACTAGTGCTATATTTAGGAAGAGGTCACCTGTGCCAATGTATTGGAGGGTATTTCCCACTGACTTTCCTATAAAGTTCAGTGTATATGGGTTTGTGTTGAGGTCTTTGACCCACTTGAATTTGAATTTTTTGCAGTGAATTGGATATATTTGCGTTCTTCTATATACTACCATGCAGTTATGCCAACACCATTTGCTGAAAATACTATCATTTCCCATTGAATATTTTTGGCCTCTTTGTCAAAAATCAGGTGTTCATAGGTGTATGGGTTAATGTTGGGCTCTTCAATTAGATTCCATTGATCCACAAGTCTGTTTTTGTGCTAGTACCAGGCTGTGTTTATTACTGTAGTTCTGTAGTATAGCTTTAAGTCAGGAATGATGATTCCTCCTGAAGTTGTTTTATTGAGCAGGATTGTTTGGGCAATCCCAGGTTTCCTGTTATTCCATATGAAGTTGAGTATTGTTCTTTCAAGGTCTGTAAAAATATTGTGTAGAGATTTTGATGGGGATTTCATTGAATCTGTGTATTGATTTTGGTAAAACTTCCATTTTTATTATGTTGATTCTCCCTATCCAGGAGCATGGGAGATCTTTCCATTTTCTGATATCTTCAATTTCTTTCTTCAGTGACTTAAAGTTTTTGTCAAATAAGTCTTCTACTTCTTTGGTTAGAGTTGCACCAAGATATTTAATGCTTTCCCATTTTTAATGACAAATCTTAACCACACAACACATAAATTTAAACACATGGAAGGATATAGAGCAAATGACAGAATATCATTTTTAGCATGAAATTCACTAGGTTTTGATGCCATTTGTGACTATGATGCTTACTGTGTTTGGGGGTATTATTCATAATTGATAATGGACTGATAATTTTTTATTGAACTAGTCATTTTTGCTTCTAAAATGATTTGGCAATTTTTCTTGGTTTTAAATGAGTGTATCACTGGAACTCTCTGGTTTGTAAAGGTGATGCAAAATTGCTTTGTAAATCTCTCTTAGATAGCTGTTTTTATAAGAAGTATTTTTTTTGAGAAAATTTTCTACTTTAATAAGTAAGATCAGTCTGTTTAAGCTTTTCCTCTCCACCAAGTCATTTTTCTAAGTATATTTTTTTCTAAGAAAACTTCCATTTAATCTTAGTTTTCAGAATGCTTTGGGAACATATGTACAAAGAAATGCTTACAGTTTTCCCAGTAATACAAAAGTTACTCCTCATCATTCTTATCTATATTCTTTCTCCTATTGATAAAAGTTAACTAAGAATTTCTATCATCTTTGGGTGTTTTTCAAAGATACACACTTTTGATTTGTCAGCTTAACCTACTTTCTGATCTCTGATTCACTCAACTACTCTTTTTAAAATTTTCACTAAACACAGAACACCACATATTTATGGCACAGAATGTGATTATTCAATATGTGTTTGCATTGTGTGATGATTACAAATGCATGGTTATTGGCCTTTCCATAGCTTTATTTTTACTATTGATTTGTACTTGGATCCTTCCAACTGCTTGCTTTTGTTTCTTTATGAAACATATCATTTGTTGTAGTCTTTTCACCCCACTGTGTTGTAAAACACAGAAGCTTATTCCTCTTTTCTGGTGTGTGGTTGTTATTCACCTTTTCTATGTGTTCCTGCTCCACTTTGTAAATTCTGGTGACTATCCTAATGTTTCTTCTATTGAAATCATATGTTTTAGCTCCTACATGTGAATAAGAATATCCAATATTTGACTTTATGAATGTGGTTAGTTCATTTAACATGAGGAACTCTGCTTCTATTACTGTTCCACAATGACAAAGTTATGTTAGTATAATGGCTATCTAACATTCTGACTGTGTACCTCCCATTTTACATATTTGTTGACACTTTGGTGATTTCCATATGTTTCCACCATAAGTAGTGTTTCAATAACATGAGAATGCACTATACATATCGATTTCACTTATCTGATATATACTCAGTAATATTTCCTTACTTTGTTTTTTTTTTTTTGTTTGCTCTAGTTTTCTTTTTCTTTTCTTGTTTTGCAGCTAGAAATGCAATTAATTATTTTCATTCTTTCATTTCTTTGATTTTGGTTTTTGTTGCTATAAATTTTCTTTGCATGTACCTCATGAGTTCTGATATGTATTGTTTTCACTAATATTCTTTTTTCAGAGATTGTAGAATTACTTTTGGGTTTAATTAATTTTAATTTTTTTAGTGAGATTTGTTTTTAATTTCTAGGTAGAAATAAAAAGGTTTTGTTCTGTATGTGACTAGTATTTAAATTTATAGTGATATTTCACTGTGATCAAATGATATTTGTGCATTATGAAAGCAACTAGTCACAACCAAATTTATGTGTGTAACAAAAATGATATTGTCTATTATCAAGTTGCAGTGTTCAGTATGTCTTGTGAATTGTTGCTTTTTTAGCTCACTTGCTTATTTTTTCATGTTCCTTATATATTCCTGATGATTACATGTTACAGAATCTTACTAATTAAACATTGCTACACATTTTCTATCTTTCGATAGTTCCTATTCTATACAAATAGTTGTTACTATTTGACATTAGATATTAATAATTATTTCATCTTCACTTTGGAATAGCATCTTTCTTTATTCCAATCATTGAAGCCTTCATTATAATTTGATAGAAGAATTGAAACTTCCTACTTTCTGAATGCTTTTTAGCTCAACAGTAAAAATATTTTGTTTTCAACATAAATAAATATTTAATATTTGAACACAATGAATATAGTCTGATATGAAAGTATCAGAAAAATAATTTAAGATTTCACTCTTGGTTCTGATAATTAGAAAATTATATTCAAGTTATGCACAATACCATTTGATTCTATGTTAAATTGATAGGAGTTAGCAATTGTTGAAATATCATAGGTATAGCTTCCCTGTTTTGTTCAGAAGACACTCTATATCAGCAGGTATACTGGTATTCCCACACTTATAATCTTTCTTCCCCATCTTCTGTGGTGTTCTGAGCCTTATATGTAAGGCTGCATTGCACTGCAGATGTATCTACTGGGATGAACATCCCAAAATCAGTTATTCTCTGCATTTTGATCAAATGTAGTTTTTGGAAATTGTCTCCTTTTGCTTCTCTCTCTCTCTCTCTCTCTCTCTCTCTCTCTCTCTCTCTCTCTCTCACACACACACACACACACACACACATATCTTTAATGAGTGTTAAGAGATGCACTTCTCAGTGGGTATAAAATAAGATTCTAGAATACAGTTAGAAATAATGTTGGCTTGGGAAAATGGAAGTACTAGGTTCTCCTTTAATAGCTAGGACCTTATCAACAGCAGGTATTTGGTTTGGTTAATTGTACCAGGCATGATTTCACTCCTATACAGCAGACCTAAAAGCCCAATTTGATAGATATTTGTTACACCCAAGATAAAAATGTAACATTGGCAATATCTTGTGATTCAGTTATTATTGTGGATGTTACAGTTTATAAGCCTTAGCTGGATAAGACTAATGATTGCAGTCTGACAGTGGTGGTACAGGCCTTTAATCCCAGTGCTTAAGTGGCAGAAGCAGGTAGATCTCCAAATTCAAGGCTAGCAAGAGTTTTAGAACAGCAGGACCTTGAGAAGTTTGAAATTGGCATTTTCTTTAGACCACCAATCAGCTTCCAAATAAAGACTTGGAAACTTATTATGAATTATGAATGCTCGTTCTTAGCTTAGGCTTGTTTCTATCTTTAATAAAGCTTAAATTAACTGATTTCTATTAATCTATTGCTGTCCTGATCCTGAGGCTCATTTACCTCATTTACATACTTTCCATCCTGTTTTCCTGCTTCCTGGAAGTTTGGCTAGCATCTCGCTGGCTGGCTGACTGGCTCCCCTTTTCTCTCTTTCCCCCATCTCCACTTATCTGTCCTCTGCCTGGCCATTGGCCATTCAGTTTTTATCAGACAAAATCCAGTGACTTAGGCAGGCCAGATGAAACATCAACTTATCCTTACATAGTTAAATGTAGCATAAACAAATGCAACACATCTTTATATAGTTAAACAAATATTCTATTTCACAACATTTTCCCCTTTTTCTCTAAGTAAATTGGAAAGGTTTTAATTTTAACATAATACAAATATATACAGAAACAACAATTGTCAGAAGAATTACATTTACAATATCCAGGCCATTTGTATTTGGAAAATTTAGAAGATATACTTCATTATTTATCCTATTTTGATGAATCCAAAGTTTTGTACTTAATTTACCTTCTATAAATATATAAGAAAAACTGTAGCTATATTTTTCAATTACATCAAAAGCAAACATCATATGGAGGGTCTCCAATGCCCATCATCATTTTATGAAGTAGATTGGTGCTGCCAGGGGCAGACATGCCTCACTGTCATGAAAAGCATTGTTACTAAACATCTTAAATTCCATGTTCTGTATGTCTTTGAAGTATTTAAATCACCAATCTAAAATATATCTGTTTAATCTTGAAAACAGACCTAATACAACTATAAGTTTGAGTAGTTTGATTATTATAGATGACTAATTACTAACCTGCATCTCTCAATTGTACATTACATTTTAAAATGAGAGGCATAAGCACACTACCTCAAACAAGAGTAGAAAAATACACACTACCTCAAACAAGGGTAGAAAAATACACACTACCTCAAACAAGAGTAGAAATATACATACAACATAACAAAAATAACTTTAAATTTGTATCAATATCCCAAAATCTGTGCCAATGTAAAATATTTGAGATTAATCATTATCTTTTTATTCCATATTCCCATGTCTCCACTAAATGATGACAAGTATTCATAACTCACTGAAATACCAAATACTACCAAAAACCACTGACCCCACCTCTTAGGAATGTGGCCATTTCCTTCTCTAGACTACTTCCTATTATATTGGGATGACAGCATCTTTAAGGGATGTTACAACTGAGATAATAGTCAAGCCCTGGGAAAACTATTTCTGACCTTTGTTGTTCAGTCTGAGAAGTGTTCCCAGGAATAAGGATAAATATATATGTTAACAGTTTTTTAGTTTTCTTGGTTTATTTATTTATGCCTATATCCAAGATTCTCAGAATGTATCCCTTGATCAAAACTGATGTCTATAAACCTTGAAGAAATTCACAGCTTTTTGTTTCCTGTGGAAGCAAAACATAACCTCTCCTTCAGTGAAATTCATTTTCTGAATTTCATTTTAAAGATAAGACATCCCTAAAATATCTAGGCTGGTTTAATTCATCAGTCCCTTTTACAATTCTATGTCTCTCAGCAGCTGTTATGGGCTGATTGACATTGAAAAAATTCAGAATAACACAATACTACTACAGTATCCAGACTCCCCGTGTATTTCCTATCTTTTTTTCCTTTACTCTCTCTTTAAAGACTTTATTATTTTAAAACTATTTTTCCCTGTGACTATCTATACCCATTTTCTTATCTTTCTTAAGCACTTAGGCAAATTTTAAAGATACTGCAACCTATGATTTTTTGGTCTGGACCTGACTTACTGGGCAAGTGAAATGAACTTTGACCATGTGACCCAAACCTTAAACTCTCTGCCTGGCTTTGTACTGCAAACTCCACCCTGCTCTGCCCACTAGTGCTACCAAACTATATCCTTAGTAGGACTGGCAGAGAGCTGAATTTAATTGGAAGCTGTGCATAGCTGGGAGCTGGGTTTAACCACCCCAGCTCTAGGAAGTTAGTGCTGGCACTGTGGCAGACATTTTTACTTAGCTTGTTCTTTTTACTTAGCATGCCAGTTACTCGAGTACTCTGATACACATTAGCACCTCTTAAAGGAGCCATATGCAGGATTTTTCCCCCTTCAAAAAAACATTTTTAGGTCCTATGTGAAAATATGGGCCCTACATTGGGCACCACAGGCCTACATTAAAAAAAAAAAAACCCTCTGAAACAGACAAACAAACAAAACCAAAAGTGACTTTTGATTGCTCCTCTCCATTGGCAGCTTGTATAGCACCTTTGGCTGCAATGGGAGCCAGTTTTCAATGGGGTGGATTCCTGATCAGTTCCACCTGGATTCCTTCAAGAAGTGTGCCAGCAGTTTAAGGTATCTTTATCAATATGGTGTATGATGCCTTAACACCTTCTAGCAAGTTTCAGATCCCATGAAACTGGACCAAAGCAATTTTAAGATGCCTATTATTGGGTGATGGTCACCGAATTTGTGAGAGTGGTAAATATTCTTAACCATTGAACAATACCTAAGTCCTTATGCTGTAATTTTTCATTTTTTGTTGTATGTTGTATTTATTTTGATTGTTACCTTTTTGATTGGCACTTTTTACTTCTTATTTAATTTTAGTATTTGGGAAATTTGTTGTTTTATTCTCATGTATATGTGAATATTTTTATTTTTCATACTAACCCAATTTTGTAATAAATAAAATTTATTTCTCTCTTTTTTCAGATCAGTGTGAACAGACGTTGTCTATCACATTAATCTTTTCTAAAAAATAAAATAATATAAGCAGTTTAGATTTTCCATTTCATTAACTTTTTCTTTTGAGGATAATATTTCATTTTCTTTTCTCTTCAAATTATTACATTATATGTATAAAACAAAAATGCTTCATGTATTTCTAAACTTTATTATTTCCTATACAATGACTTTTAGATTATATATAACAAATCTGTGTTGGGCACTAACCACGCCTATATTTGATATATATATATATATGTTAGAGTTCTGGCTTATATGCTTAATCATTGTCTCTATTGTAATGACAGTTAAGAACAACAATTTTATATTTAAAAACTAGAGCCATAATTATTTTATTTAAGTTTGCCTGGAATATTATTGCAGGGTTATAGAATATATGGTTGGCAATGCTTTCATATAAAAAAGCACTTTCCCCAAATAAATTATGCCATTTATTTATTGGGTGTCATTTTTAATTACAAAATATTTATTTATTGTATAGTAG
Organism: Phyllotis vaccarum; assembly: GCA_033318265.1. Lineage (NCBI taxonomy): Eukaryota > Metazoa > Chordata > Mammalia > Rodentia > Cricetidae > Phyllotis > Phyllotis vaccarum. The sequence goes on along the minus strand of JARWLC010000013.1, from coordinate 133,113,495 downwards.
TTGTTGGAGAAATGATTTCTTTCCATGTTTTAATACCAAATCAAAGAGAAAAATACAGAGAAATTATGGAACTAATTCAGGACAAAGCAAATCTATAGCTTACTGATCTGCTAGAAAATACTTATTGTCTATCTGTGATGTGATTTGGTTGAATGTGTCTGTCCTCAACTTCAAACCCTGGGTGCCTTGGCAAGTGCAGAGTCAAAACAACAACTATGTCTGAAGCACAAATGTTTACATTTTCAGGAGCTATCATTTCTGGTAATAGGACTTTGAATTCCTTTACAACCAAGAAAGTAGAAGATTTCTATATAGAAACCCTTTCTTCACCCCGATGGAACAGAACATTTTTGTTATTTGAGGAATTTGTTTTAACTACTTAGAATTACATAAAGTGAAGTAGAAATTGAAGTCCTCTTGTTCAACATGAACTCTGAAGTGCACATAATAGGTTCCTTGGCACTCAAACAACATGAGGGCCATGGCCTTTCTATATCAAGAACAGTCTGAACCCTGGGTAGTTTAAGCAACAAAAAATTATTTCTTACAGTTCTAAAGAAAGGAAGATTGAGGTGCCAACATACTAACTACCTAACTAGAGCTCACTTTTTGATTATAATTATTTAATTTCTACTTGGCTCTTTCTAATAGGTGACAATATAGATAAATCTGTGTGTGTGTGTGTGTGTGTGTGTGTGTGTGTGTGTGTGTGCGCGCGCATGCGTGCTTGTGTGTGTGTTTTTTCTTTATGTTTCATTTTCTGCTCTCCCCATCCTTCTTCCTATTCTGTCACTAATTTCACTAATTTCATTCAGAGAATTTTATTCTTATGGTTTCATCTTTTTTTTTTACCCTAATTACTTCACCAAAGTTGTACCTCTATACATCACCAGGCTGAAAGCTATGACTTGAGCACATGGATTTTGTGACAACACAAATATAACAATGCCTGATATAGATGCAGACATTTTGCAAAATATTTTATGTGGCTTTGGGATTCTGTGGAGAGATGAAAGGCCCCAGAGCTGTAATTATGATGTTTCTGGGACAAGTGGATTTAGAAAGATGTACTCTGTTCTTTCTTTGTGTTAAGGTAGATTGCAAATTATATCGTGATAGGGAAAGAAGTGTTATATTTCAAAGCTCAACAAAGCAGACAGATGACAGTATCTCTACTCAAAAAGATAAATCCATACTTGTAAACAGACGCTAAATATAACATGTCATCTCATCCAAACAAAAAAAGAGAGTCTGAAAGAGACATTTTATTTTATTAATTTGAATCTATAAAAAAAAATGCCTGTATCTTGGAAAATAGCTTTAAAAACTTCTAAAATACTGCAGAATAAATGATTACCAGCAGGCTAAATCATCTAATTTTGGGAAGATTTCTTCTTGAATAGAACATGAAAATATTCAAAATGTTCAATTATTAATACTAATAATATTTAATTTAATAATGAAATTATTAAAAGACCTAAGCCATAGGTATAGGTTGTTTAATATACAAATATAAATTTTTGTTAATATTTAGATTATCTATTGGTTTAATAATTTGATGTGATCCCTATAATCAATAAAAATTTGTATAACCTATGCATAGAAATTGACAATCTTGAGAACTACGAATTCACACAAGAGACAGAGTAGATACAACAACTCAGAAAAGGATTGGAAACCTAAAACTACTACATTTTGAGGTTTATTTTAAAACTTCTGTTATAATATGATTTTAGGGTGAAGATGAACAACTAGCTTAGTGGAATAAAGAATTCAATTCAAAAGTAGATGCACACATATATGAATCATTTTTGAAAAAGGTACAAGAGTAATACAGTGAAGAGAGTTGCTCTTTCTTTGACAGTTGGGGCTGGGAAAAGATGTGCTATCTAAGAACTATCCTTGTCTAATGCCAAAGTCCAAAAGTAATCTCATATGGATCACGAACATCAATGGAAAACTTAAAACCATAAAAATTCCAATAGAAAACATTAGATAAAGTAGTTGTGGCCCTGTGTTAAACAAAGATTCCTTAAATATGACACCAAATATATTATTTAAACAGAAATAACATTGAACTTCATTAAAATTAAAATCTGCTTTTAAAATGAACGGTTAGGTAAATGAAAAGACAGTTGACAGAGTGGGAGAAAATATATTTTAGGCATATCTAGAAAAAGACTAAGCTCCAAGTCATTATGAGATTAAAGTTCGACAATGAGAGAAGACAAGGCCAGTGAAGGAAGAACAAGCAGAAGGGGATATTTAATAAGATGTAACTGTTCACTGTGGTGCTGTGGTACTATACACTACACAGCACAAAGCTGAACATCATTATTTGTGAATGGTGTCTATTAACTCTAATGTGTTATGAGTTGTAATGTTAAGACTAAAACAAAGGGAACTTTGTATAAATACAGTGCTCCAGTATATAATGCATGAACCCCACTACACTCCAGTTACTAATCATGCTTGAAACAAGCTTTCTCTATCTTTATTTATGTGCAGTGCATACGAGGGCTAAGAAAGTAAGCTCATAAAATCTAGATAATGGGAGTTAGGTCAATGTCAAAGAAGTTACAAAAAGGCAAATAAAGAACAGAGTAAATCTAGGCTAAAGCTAGCGAACAAACATTTGAAGTGAGCTAAGATACTCATGTAACTTCATATTCCTTCAAAATATTTATTTCTACTACTTATTAATAACATTTATATAGAGATATCGCAGAAATATTCATTTGCAATATATCATGTAAAGGATTAATATTTATTGAGGCTTATATAAACACTCAAGATACAATTTGAACTTTAAGATAATTCTTGGAGAATGGATCTGTCCCACACGGGTTGACTGATCTGGTCCTCAAGAACTCAGGAACAAACAGAGAGGAAGGCCAGCATGCCTCAGGTTCTCAATGGGGTCTGGCCACTCCCCATTCTGGGTCCTAAGACCCCAGAGCTATGCCTCTAGGTCACCCTTAATAATGCCTGAATCCCACTATTTCTCCCACTTTTGTCTAACATAGAAAGTTCTAAACTAAGTATAAAGCTATATACAATAGGAACAATTCTGGGGTAATGTCTGGGAGAGTGGAAAGACAATAACATAAATAAGGTTAAACTACAGCTAACAACCATAAAGTATATCTTAATGCCTAGAATATTGATAAGTGGCAATGAACAGGGATTACTTCAAGGCCGTAATCTTGAAAAATATGAATCCAATACCTGAATGCTCTTAGCTAAGATATGAGATGGTCGTGACCTTAACTGTCTAGTCTTCAACCCCATCACAGACCTGAGAAGGAAAATATATTACCTGAATAAACTGGAAGCACAAGAGAGTATCTTCCAAGATTTAGGAGACGACAATGACAATCAGCTGCCTGGGACATCACCCATGGCTTTTTCTCCAAAGTTGGAGCATCCACACTTTTGGCTACAGGCCTAAGATATCTGACTTATCTCTTCAGAAACATGGCATTTTTAGAGAAACAATATTTTCCTGTCTTGGCAGGTTTCAGCTGACTCTATCCTTCATTCTGCTTGTCTGGATTGGACAGCATGTGTACTGACAGCAGTCGAGACAAGAACAGTTCTTTGCCCAACAGGCCACTGTCTGCCAAGGAAGACAAACTCCTTGTGCAGTGTCCTTGATGCCCAACACGATCTCGGGAAAGGGACAGTGATACCAGTTGTCATGTCTTTCATGGCAGAATTCTGAATAACAAATATTAAATGCCATATTCTCTAGGTCTATGAAGTGGTTGAAGACTCCTGTCTATCTGATATATTCTATCATATATCTGAGAAACCTAAACAACATCATATCTGAGAAACCTAAACAACACGACTAGTACATGGCAAACTTAAGTAACTGTGATCTGTAGTTCTTATCCTCCTAAAGACTGACGCTTACACTGTAAAAATAGGCAGTCTATAAATGGGTGTACAGTCTCTGCATGATGACTTCTAGCATGGCAATCATATAAACATTAAACAAAGAAAAATGTATAGTGCAAAATGACAACAGTATCCTAAATATATATCATTATACAAAATATATAAACAGAGGTATATAAAACATCTTAAACAGAAATAGAATATATGTACATATTACTAGTATAATTATATATTATGACTAGTATAATTAAACAGAGATAGAAATTGTATAGCGGGAATAACACTAATGTGCTTAATATGCATCAATGTATAAAATATTTTAAACAGAGTTAAAGAAGCTTGTGCAAAATATGGCAATTACAGATTCAATTTTATATCAATATACAAATTACCTTAGACATATAAAAGAATTTCAGATTTAAATTTGTATCAATATACAAATTATCTCAATCAAATATGTTAAATAATTTCACATTCGTATCAAGTATCTATACCAGTCCAAATTGTCTTTGGTTTATATTTGGCTAATAAGTGTTACAGGTAGCTACAATAATCTACCCATGTCTATTCTATCTATTCCCCTTTTTCTTCTTTATAAAGGGATCCCTTAGTCTATATTATTGTTCCATCTTCAACCCAAATTTGCCTTATAACTACCCTATAAGAATGATAATTATCCATAACCCTCAGAGGACAAAACTTATCAGGAGAGGGGTATAGTTTTTCATAAGGTTGCTTCCTGCTGACTTGTGGGCTGTGGCATCTCTGTGGGGTCCTGTAAAAACTAAGACAGTGGTTAGGTCTTAATGGACTGACTATAAACATAAACAGTCTCAGAGTACAGGGTAAGTCCATCTGGAATTCTTGTTAAAGATGTGACATGAAGGATAAACATAGAGAGCTATCATGCAATCATTCTGAATGTCTATATTTCAAAAGCAATCATTGAGTGTACACCAGGTTTCTCTCTCTCTCTCTTCCCCTCCCTCCCTCCCCGTCTGTACTAGATAGAGTCATTGTGGTGGAGGCCCCACCTTTTTTCCAGATGCTTTAGAGTTTGCTGGTAGGAGAAATTGCTGTTTACAAAATATAATTAGTTATATTGATTAAGTACTGTTGTTGTTTAGAACATATTGCTATATATTCTTAGCTCTTCCTCCCTCTATGACATGAGATTTATTCTGAAAGTCAGCTGGATTTTGTGACATGTTTCTATGGTATTTTTAAAAAGTAATAATTAACACTGCAAAGAAAAACACTCTAGATATTTTTATACTAACCAAGCAGCCTAGTTAATATTACAACAAAGCGTCATATTGTCACCATGTACTCCTGCCATGATATTAGGAAAATAACATTTTATACTTTTGTCTAGCCTAAAAATTTCATTATAAGAGAGTATCAGACAAACCAAAGTCAAGTAATACAACATGCAATATATGATTTTTTCCTTGTCAAAAATTCTGTTGCCATAAAAATCTGGGAAAGACTGGGAAATGATACAATGTATTCTGTATTGAGTTCTGGAAAAACAAAATCCTATTAAGCAGAAGAACCAATGAAATCTTAATAAAGGAAGCATGTAGTTTGGGTAATGGTTACAGCAATATTAATCTCTTAGTTCTAGAAAGTGGTTACATAAGATGCTAACATTAGGAAAAATTGAGTACAGGGCATTTAGAAACTCATGGTACCAGCTTCACAATTCATTTGTAACTCTAAAATTATTTTAAAGTAAGACATTTTCTTAAAAGATGTAGTCCAAGTTTAAACTTGAAATTTATGAACAAAAGAAATAGGTAGCAAAAAATCAAATGAAGACTCACTTGTTATCATTATTCACTAGGAAAACACAAATCAAAGCTGTAAAGAGATAGCAATACATATTTGAAGGACCAAAAAATGGAAAGAAACTAAAACAAGATATGTTGAGTATTATTGAGTATTTATGAGATTGCCAATCAACTAGAATTTTATAACTGTTAGTAGAAATGAAAAATGATAATATAATTTGCAAATTATATAACAGATTCTTGGAATGATGCCCACTAGGCCAGAGAAAGGTCTTAGTGATGGAATTCCTAGCTAATTTGTGTGAAGCCCTAGCACCTCTAATTAAATACACAAGCAATTAAAGCATCGAACTTCTCTTACACCTACAGTGCCATCCAATCAAGAGAAAATAAAGCACTAACTTATACACATATCTGTACACAGACATTCACAATAACTTCCTTTGAAATGGCCAAAACTAAAGACAGCAGGAATGTCCTCAAATGGATGAATCAATAAGTTGTGAAATGTTGAGCTAATTACATATTGCCCTGAAAGAAAAAAGAACAAAATATTTATCCAAATAAGAGAAGTGAATCTCAATGTAATTATGCAGAGGAAGTAGAGAAAAATGTTGTGTGTTGTGTTAGTCCATTCACACAGTATTGAAGAAAATGCAAATTAGTGCACATTAACACAGCAGATCAATGGTTACTTGGGAAGAGGGAGGTTGGAGGTTGGCAGAGAAAATGATCCCTGAGGGTATAAGGATGCTCTGGAGGTGACAGTGATGCTCAATATTTTTATTGTGGTAGCACTCATATGTAATATGCTTATAAAATTATAGCCTTTAAATACTTTCAGTTTATTACATTCCAGTTATAGCCCAGTAGTTCTGTTGAAATACATACAAATATTCTTATTTCATATTTTAAAGTTAATTGAATAACAAGTGTTAATTTTAGGTAATTAACACAATTAAGTACATATAATTAAATACAGTTAAATAATCATTAAGACACCATTCTCAATTTTTGCACGCATTAAAATCACCTCAAGAGCATTTTTAAACAGAGATTTCTAGATTCTACCACTCTAGCTTCTGACTCATTAGATATCTACTTGTGTCTGATCATTCATATTTCTAACACGTTCCTAGGTGATGCTAGTTTTGAGATCTATTGCTTTAAACTTTAGTGATATTTTAATCAAAAGTCTAAATGTTGAATATTATGTTTTCTGACTGTATAATCTTACAAAATTTCTGTATGGCTCCTCTTATGCAAGATGTGACCAGGCCTGACCCTGCTTTTGCTTTAGAAATCAAAACAAATCAGATGTGGTTTTTATTTTTTTTTTTGAGTCTTTTAGTCACAGACAAACTTTTGTGTTATCTGAAGCAAGCAGATTGCTCACATGTAAAATGGTACATAATGGAAATTTTCATGATGCAGATCCATTGTACAAATTAAAAAAATTAACAGATTATCATAAGACCACTAACATATGTAGTAACTAGCTACTAAATAATAAGTATCAATATTTTATTTTGATAGAGATCACTCATCTCTGAGTGTGAGCATGCTCATATGTGCTGCTATATGTTTGAGGGCAGTGAATGGCACATGTGTGCTATGCAGAAGCCAGAGGACAATCTCAGATGCCATCACTCAGGAGCCATCCATCTTAACTTTGGAGACAGAGTATCTCACTGGTCTTGGACTATTCAGATAATCTAGACTGTCTAGTCAGTTTGTACCAGAGATCTACCTGTTTTGCCTACATGTATGTATGTGGTATACCACATACATACCTTGCATGTGTGGAGGTCAGAGGAAGGCAGTCAGATGCCCTAGAAATAGAATTATAAATGATTATGAACCACTATGTGGGTATAGGGAGCCAAACCTAGATCATCTGCAAGAGCCACGAGTGTCATTCATCACCCTCAAATATATTTTATTATTAACTACTGTATTTATAGATATATTCTTCTTTGGTATTTCTAACACACACGTGCGCGCATACACACACACACACACACACACACACACACACACACGTGTGTGTGTGTTCCCATGAGCAGGTTACTTTTGCATCTTCATACTTGCCCTGCTTCAAAAGATTGCCATTGAGTAGTAAACTCATGTTTGGACAACTGATGAGCAGTTGATCTTTCTTCTCAGAGTCCACAGAATGAAATTTCCATATTCACTAAAATTTATTTGTAAACTATAAATCAAAACTGAGAGTACTTTCAGGGACAAGCACATCCATAGAACTGTGAACAATCTGAGATGTCAAGTTCACATTCCAGCTGAAATCAAACAAGGTGACTCTGTCATTCTGTTTCAGCTTTTTTTGTAAAACAATCTATTTTTCATGATTTATTTAATGTCATGATTTTTGAATTTTTGTGCTTTTCACTGGTGATTTTGCAATGCAAAGTGGCTTCAAAGGAAAGTACTAAAGTTCCATCTAGTATTTCTAAACATACAGGGCATTTGTGCTTACAGAGAAAATGTGTGTTAAATAACCTTCCATCAGGTTTGATTTATAGTGCCAGTGGCCGTGTGCTTAATGTTAAGGTGTCATTAAACCAAGCACATATAATACAACTTTATGTATTAAAGTGCACTCTCCCCCCCCCACACACACATACCTCCTGACTAAAGACTTGAAGAAACCTCCTCCTATATTTCTGCAGTGGTTCAATAGTCATTAATTCAGAGTTCATGTTATAGACCATAATAACCTTGGATAATGGAAATATAGAAATCAATTATATATAACAATATATAACTTACTAAGGTGAGGCCAGATTTAAGAATAAAATAAGTCTGGCTAGCACCTAACTTTGAGAAACATCACAATCAGTATCTTTGGAAGTAGTAGGTTTAGTGTCTGTTTTTCTGACAAATATTTGAGTTTGAATTAAATCTCTATCCTCATATTAATTTTGGAATCTTCCTCTTCTAAACAGGTAAGTCAGCATGAATGATAGGACCATTTGTTTTACCACCTGTCTCTCTCTGCTGTGGCAAAAATAGAGACTGCTACATTTAGTGCACAGTGTGCTGGTAAAGGATAGGCACTGTGCATGTCTGTTAAAGGAAACAAGAGAAGAACAGAAAATAGGCAGAGAACCCTCCCAAGTGTTGTGCTCGTTAGACAGTAATGAGATTTGGGGATGTAATTCTACTAAGTTTTCTAATATTTCCTGTTAACTTTATAGAGAGACCTTAGCTATAGTGGCATACACTCTTAGTTCAGATTCCTTTGATTTCTCACTGGTTACCCTGAGTTTCAGATAGAGATCATTTTACTCTGTTTACTGCTGTTTTAACAGAATAATTGATCCTTAGCTACTTAGAAAGAATGGGGATTGATTTTGCCTCAAGGTTCTAGAGGCTAGAAGTCCACTTTGGGTGGCCACATTTGATTAAGGCTTGATGCTACATTGTATCATAACAGAGAAGCATGTGTGAAATTGAGCACACAAAAATGAGAGAAAACTAAAGGAGAAACCTTCTCTTCAAACAACTTGCTCTTAACAATAACTACTCCAGTTTTAAAAGAATTGATCCAGTTCCATGAGAGAAAAGCATTTATTCAAACATCTATAAAGGCCCAGCCTCCTAAAAGCACCACAGTGATACCAATTTAGCACAAAGATTTTGGAGGAGATTTACCATAGAAAAGGTAACATAAAATACTTAGATAAAAGGAAAAGGAATTGAGGTCAAGAAGCTATGCTTAGAGAATGGAAAGAGAAGAAAGGGTTTCAGAGAAGATGACAAAATAGTCTATATGCCTTCCACAGTCAACACAGAGGCTTGATTTTGAGCACTGTAATGAACACTGTGGGTACTTTTTAAAACATAGAAGAATGGTTGACATTTCAAGTTGCATCTAAATATCACACAATGTTTCTCAATATTCTCTTAAAATATAATGATGCAAACTTGAGTTTTAAACATATTTAATGGTGCAGTATGATGCAGTTTTTCTGGAACATGACTTTAGGAGAGTGAAAAGGCCCTGTAGAGCTCTTGGAGAATGTCAAGTTGCAAAGATGATATGCATGTCCAAGTCAGAAATTTGCTGTTGCCAAGTCAGGTAACAGGTGTTACTTTAACAACTTTGGACCATACACAGAAGGCAGAAAAAATGTCAGCAAACGTTGCTTTTAAATTTTAGATAACTGGACTACTTGAGGAAGACAGTTGATCACTTTGAGGTACAGAGTACATCCTGTACTTATGTTGCATGACTGGGTTCTGGAAAAGAGAAATCAAGGCTGCTGAAGCATCTCCTGGTAGCCTTGAATTTCTAAGCTTCTCACAGAACCGATCTGTCAATTTCTAGAAGGAGAGATGAAAAATGCGTTTAGTGAGTAAAATAAGTACTTAATAAAAGGATTGTAAGATTAACAATAATGTGTGTGTATATTGAAAAGCACAGTATAGCAAATGTGCTCAGCGGCACTCGATCCCTACCAAAAGTTATGAGAAAAAAACTTTCACTGTAGTATGAGATAATTAAAACTCCACAGATTCCACAAAGGTGTGGCGTCATCAGATAGGTGAAGGAAATAATACCCTTAAATCCTTCTTGATTCACCCTAGAAAAAAGAGAGAACTTGGTAAAAGGATGACTAGAGGTTCAAGCAAGCCTTCCTGGACATTCTCTGACCAAGGAAATATTTCCATTGTCCTCATTCCTCCCATGAATAGCTCACCAGAGTATTTGTCGCTACTTTACAAAGAATAGTATTGAGCTTAGTAGTCGGTAGTTGGGAATTTGAGTCATGATTATATCATTTCAAAATTATGAAAGAATGTTTAAAGATATAATTTGCTTAACTTTAAAGGTTGAGCAATTGCTATGTGAGAATATGGTGCTATATACTATATGCTGAGTTTTGTTCCTCCTAGTTTTCTGCATGGTTTCTCAACACTATTGTGGAGTCTTAGAACTTAGGTTGTTTTCATAGAGATACAAAGGGAGAAAGAGAAGTTCTATCTATGTGCTCTTTGGTCTTCTTGGTTCAGAGCCTGCACTCAGAGAGTATGCTAGCATGTGTGCAAATGCTATAGGCTGCCCATCATTAAATTTTAAAGCTCCCCCCCTAAGAATCTTGTGGTTCTTAAACCATTAAGACTTCTTAGCTAAGATGATTTAGTTAGAAGATAGAGTTGCATAAGTTATTTGTCATAAATGCCAAACAAAATTTCTTGTGTTGAACCCAAAACAAACAGAATCATCTTCTTAGTGAATCCTAAGAGCTGTATACCACGGGAGCTTTCGTTTTCTTCCTCTCCCTCCTCCACCTCCGTGTAGTGCAAGAAAGATCTACTTCTGGCTTGTGAATACAGTTTCTGGAGTACTGCATTAAGCAAGTGAAAGCAATATTCTTTTCTTGGGAATCTTCTTTTCCTTCTAAGAAAAAGGAGGGAAAAAAGAGAATATTAAGGTTTTCAAGTACAGTTCTTAACTATTTGGTAAATGTGTTGAACACACCATGGGCTGTGATTTTCCTCTTAGTCTTCCTTATTACTTCCCTCAGGGTGAGGAAAACATGGAAAAGAAAAGCTTCATCAATAAAATGGGAAAATATACACTTATCTCCTACCAAAGGGCTCAAGGTTTAAAAGAATACCAAGAACCCTTTGGTCACTGAAATAGCCTTCCTTCTTTTGTTAAATGTCTGGGGGTATAGAGATGTTTCAGAAGTTAAGAGCATGGCATGTATTGCTCTGGCAAGGGACCCGGCACCCACATTGTGCTTCATAACCATCCATAAATCTAATTCCAGGGATTCCAAAAATCCAGTTTCCTTTTCTGATCTCCACGGGCATGAGGTATGCAAACAGTTCCCGTACACACATGCAGGAAAATACTCATTCACAAAAAGTAAAATGAATAAATCTAAACCAAAATGATGAGTATCTATTCACATAGATCTATTCATTTAGATGAACATATATGTTCATCCATTTTATTTTGAATTCTCATAGAAATAAACAACATTTCTAAAATCTTCAGTTGAGTCAATAAGCTGAAGGAATTAAATGACTGGCCCAATATTAGGAAACAGTAGGAGCAAAGCTGACTCATAGAAGAAGCCCTCTGCTCATCAGTTTCATAAAGAAAAACAAATATTTTCTCACTAATGTTAAAATGATTCAGCTCTTATCTAAACCCTTTGAGATACAGGTGCAATCAAACTTGTGGTAAGTAAATTTGAAACTTAAATATAGAAAAAGAAATAATTCCCTTCTTGTGAACATTTTCAAATTTATCTTCAGTGTAAGAAATGTACTTGAAGTGTTCTCTACCACCCAAGTACCACATAGACTAACAAGCTATTAGTAATAAACAGTCAGCCACACAATCAATTCTTAATCAATACAATGTAACAAAGAATTTCTCAAATTTCTCTTTTCCCCTTCTTGTCCTCTAAATTGTATTCAGTCTCCCCAATTCTTCTTTGGGTATATTAAACCTGTATAGTGGTACATCCCTGTTATCTTAGCACTCTAGGGATGGAAGCAGGGGAGATGCTGTAGCTTTCAGGCTAATCAGGGCTACATAGTGAATCCTAGGCCAAGAAGAGATACCTAGTAAGATCCTGACTCAAAACATTTCCTTCAGTTCTTCAATAACTTTTCACTTCTTAGCATCCATGGAATTATTTTCACCTTTCTACTCATCTTGAAAATATATTTTAAATAAGTACAAAGGAAATGAACAGCTAAAGGCTGCTAGTGCAGTAACTACTTTCAAATTTTCTTTCAATTTTCTTCCAGAAAGAAACTTATATAGTTAGAATTTTATTACTATTATTATTATTCTTAAATCAAAGGACCTAAGGTTTTTGTATTTTTGATATTATAATTATAACAATTCTTCCTTTATTTTCCTTTCCTTTTTCTAAACCTACCCATATACTCTCCATCCTCTCCATCAAATCCATGGCTTCTTCTTTCACTAATTCTAAGGGAAAAATGGTCTTTTCAAAGACTGGGGAAGAAAACAATGAGTCTGTTTGTATTGCAGTACATAGTTTCAGAAGGTGTTCAAAAATATTTCTAAATAAACAAATAAAAGTAGCAACAGTGACATGATATTGGGATATAGTAGAAGTCCAGATGTGAAATGAATGAGTATCTAGTATCCAAAGCTGAAACAATTTCAACAGCAAAATAATATAAAGTAAATATTAATTACTCCAAATTTATATAAAAAGTTATTTTTTATGTAGAATTCAAAATAATTACATACTTTACCTTCAAAGGATAGAAGCTAACTCCTTATTCTCTTAGTAACTTTATGGTAGAGAAACTCACCAAGTAGTGTATCTCGGCCAGGTAGTGAAGGCCAGCATGAACAGGAAATAGTCACATTGATGGTATATATTCTTGATGTTAGGGGATGAGAATGACAATTCACTTCTATCATCTACCATGAACATAGAACCATAGAGTCTAATAATGACAAAAAACAGTATAATCAAGACAAAATATCAAATCACAGTGAAAGTCATTCCACAAAATACATGATGAGTATTTCTCAAAACTATCACAATTATCAAAATTAAAGATAGTCTAAGGAACTTTGACTGTATGACTAACTGTCATCTGCAGTCTGGATGAGATCCTAAAGCAGAAAAGGAACATTGGATAAAAACTAAGCCAATTTGAATAAAGTCTCAGTGTTAGTAAATAACGGATGTATGAACATTGGCTCATTAATTGTGATAAATGTACCATGATAATGCAAGATGTTGATAATAGGAAAATAAATTGTTGGGCTCTGGAAATTTTATGTACTGGTTTTATAGTTTTCAACTAATCTAAAGATAAGATAATATTTCATTAGCAATACGAGTTAAAGACAATGTGGTAATGAAATATAGAAATAAAATAGCCTTGTCTCCAAGGTCTCTGCCTTCAAATTCTAGAGTACTAAGCACATAAGGTCATGCCCTGCTTTATACATTATAGCAAGTGATTTGAACTTAGGCCCTCACACATACAGAGCAAGCACATTCACCCACAGAGCTGTAATCCAAGCTCCACTGTTTACCTTTATAGATTCAAGTAGGAGTCTGCTCACAGAAACACAGCTCTAAAGACATTCTTTCCATCCAGCTCTCAGAACATATTTTATTTCTATAAAAAATATTTTATTGGATAACTGCGGAGCTTGTGCCCCAGGGAAGAATAATTCTCCCTCTATCAGCAGGTCATACTTGCTTGTAGCTTTTTATCTAGGGATAGAGCCTCATGAGGTTCTCTTCAGCTATGTTGCCAAGCCAGTTCTTGAGATTCATCAAGTCTTATTTAGGCATTCCCAAGAAAGGGCTCAACAGGCTTTATGTTTATATAGATATGAAACAGCAGTGGTTAAAGAAGAGATTGTGAATTTGGAAGGAAGTGACAAGGTAGAGCAATAAGAGGGACGGGAGGAAGGATACAATGAGGGTAAATGATACAATTATATTTTAATTGAATAAAATATTTGATGTAGTGCTTTTATTTTTGTCATTTATCAGCAAGAAAGACATATATGTGCTTTTTACATTAAGAAGTTATGGGTACTAATTTCAAACTTGTTAATGTGAGTACATTTCCAGAAGTAGCTACAAAAACCATAAAAATAAAAATGAAAATTAAATAAAAATGAAAATGGGCCATTTCCCAGGTAGCAGGAAGTGGAGCAATAAAGAGGGAAATAACAAGGTAAAAGTGATCTGATGGGAAAAATAGGAAAACATGTCTGAAAGACCTCAAATCATGGAGGAAAAAAGTGTGATATATATAGAAAAAATGAAAGAAGGTAAAATACCATAAGGAGGTTTCTAAAACTCAACTATTTATCAAAAATACTATAATAAATGTAAGAATGTGTATAAAGTTAGTATAAATGAAATTTTCCTATCTGTTTTGACAATGCCCCCTCCAGTAATCAAAAACCATCTAACCAACCCCTGAACACCATTCAGGAAAAGCTCTCTTTTGAGTTGTTGGTCAGGGTTGTTCAAGAGACTCCCCCAAGTTTATAGACTATTGCTTTTGCTCTGAACTGGGTTGCTACAAGCTTATGGAGGGTATATTACTACTGCTAAAGACAACATGCACTACAGATGTAGATCCTAGAAGGCTTAATCTAGAACTCACCTAAATGCATTCTCCCTGAGAGCTAGCTTTTATTGTATCAGAAGGTGCCATGCAAGGTTCCAAAGGAGGAAAGCAACCAATATCCTATCCAGATATGCCTATGAACCACAGCAACGACCATGGAGGCACCATAACCTCAAGGCACACATACCTTGACAGTAGCTAACAGCTTTTTAATCAAACTTAAGACCTGCTAACAAAAAGGAAACAATGCCTGGTATCAGAAACCTAGCTAAGTACTTATGGTTAGTGAAGGCTAGTGAGAAGAACCTAACAACCTTCACTTAAGTAACCAGCATAATTACTAACTACATTCTAAGTATTTGTCCTTACACCCACAGACAACTGGATTTCTCACTCTTCATCAAAGAAACTTGTCTTTGCGACAAATGGAGATTACTTCAGAAAACCACACCAATCAGTTGGGGATTACAGTCCCTGTGGATACATGTACAACACAACTCTGGTACCTAAGACTCAGGGAGCACTATGGAGAAGGATATAGAATGACTGCAAGAGCCAGAGGACCAGGGAATGAGCTGTGAGATTATGTCTCCTATCTAGGAATGATGCAATTATAATCTGAAAAGATAGAAGAAATAATGGGGAAAAAGTGATGGGTAAAGCCAAGTGGTATTTTCCCTAAGGGTATTGCACTTTGAAAGGAATCTCTGCAATGTCACTCTGATTGTGGAAAGCTTGACAACTGGGATTATTTATACATTTAAGGGAGACTATACCATCATGTCTGCACAGGATGACCCAGTTCATGCCTCTTCCCCTCAAATGATTAAAAATAAAGCTTACCTTGTTAAATTTTGTATGACAAAATCATGAGCATCATGCCAAAATCACCTAAAGGAAAATTATAATTTAACAACTTTTCTTGTCCACATGATATGTAAAATAGACAACAAGACAGCCAATGTTAACTTGTGACTGGACATTTAACTTTTTAAATTTTATTCTTTGAAAATTTCATCCGCAGATGCAATGTATTTTGATATATTCTTTCCTCACAACACTCTCTTCTTTCTTCAGAACCATACATGTCCTTTTCAATGTCAGATCCTTCTTTTCTTATTTTTTATTTTTGGACTAAGTCAAATTAGTGCTGATCATATATGCTCTTGCAAGTGGGGTAATCCACTGGGGCATGGAAAAAATATCAATGGCCACAATCCTGAAGAAAAGTGACTTTCCCTCACTTACCAGCCATCAGTTGCCCTGGTAGTACCCCTCCTCAGTGCATGCTAGTATTTTTAACTCCTTTGATTTAGTACAGGTTTTGCATACATAGCCCCAGCTGCTTTGAGTTTATGTACACATTAGCAGTGTCATGTCTAAAGGACAGTATTTTACAGGAGTCTCCTCCATCCTCTGGCTCTTACATCCTTTCCACCCTTTTTTCTCCAGTGTCCCTTGAGCCTTGGGCAGTGGTGATATAGCTGCCCTGTACACCACTGATCACTCCTATCAGAACTTTGAACAGTAATGCATCTCCATATTAACCACTATTCATTTCAACAAGAACCTTCTCTGACCAAGGCTGGGAGTGGCAAGAATTTATAAATATACATAAATATCTAGAAGACAGTTTGACAGCATGACTATTTATAAAAACAATATTTAGAGCTTCTTCCCTAGGGCCTATGGCTTCTGGAGCCACAGCTTTTCACCATGTTTATAGTACCAGGCATGAATTTGCTCTGGTCGAGCAGGACTGGTTGGTATGATCTATTCCATAAAGTTTAGTCCATTAACAACAAATGGAATTCAGTTAGTGTTGGGATATAATTAATTTGTCTCTAATTCTGTCACCTTGATTTGTCAGTAAGATTAATTTGGTTCCCAGATGGTCTCCATATTCAGGTGAACATTTTAAGATTAAGTTATTTAAATGATTCATATTTTCTAGAAATAAATACAACAAATTCCGTCAAAATACCATCTACCTTCACTACAGTCTTCATGTGAATAACTGGAATTCTTTCAGATTCTTGAGAGTAAAACCAGGCATATTAGTGCTGTTTTTTAATTGACATTATCTGTAATATAATAAACTTGATTTTTGATGAAACTTACTTCTCAAGATACAAATAAAGAGATAAAGCCAATATCTAAGGAAAAAGAATATGCTATAAACTACCCTGTGTATGAAAATATCCTCTTCCTTGTTCAAGTTGGTTTGTCACAGAACCAAACCCCAGAGTGCAGCACACTAAGAAAGAGATATTCTCCACCACATGCCTCACACTCCATACTAAGTTTAGTTTTGCTTACATCTTAGTTGAAGTCACTGGACTTTATAGTTGCAGTTTTACAAATGTTTTATTTTTGGAGGTGTGCTATCTTATGAAATAGAAAGAAAGCATATTATTTTGCTTTCCCATTCTTCTCTACTCTAAGCCCATTTATGTTGTTCCAAATGCACCTTTGAGCAAACTTTGTTTGAGAGTGAACTGATTCAAAAAACATTGATGCACTAGGCCTGTTTAACAGTATTGGACCATTTGATGTGCTCAGAAGTTATCCCTGCATAACACAACAGATGGCAAGGAAAGGGTTCCTTTGTGAGAGAAAGGAGCAAAGGTCAAAAGGGTCACTTGCTGAAGTTCACCAGGGACCTTTGAAGAGCTTCCTCTTTCCCTACTTTCTGAGAGAGGATAAATCTGAGGAATATCCAACATCTGGCAATTACTCACCTGTGTGCTGGCTAATGATTGCTATAATGAGATGGAGCAAGGCCAATATTATTCCTGCTGTGCTCTTATTAGTGAGAAATTGTATCTACATGTCATATTTCTATTTTTACCCACAAGGTACTCTGAGCAAGGAAGAATCCATGCAGCATTTCTGACACAGTAAGATAGAAAAGCAGAGAATATTCTGAGGGCAGTATGCTGTGATGGGACAATCAGCCACTTGTGGGGGGGGGATAACATATCTGGGATGAGAAAAGATGTAGAATAAGGTCTTAGTAGAAAAGTGGAAGACAGTTCAAACTACAGTCACCCATTGTTCCACTGCTATTACTCATTCCCATGGTCCCACATAAAAATTTAACTACTGAAAACCTCCACAGTTCTTTAAAGCCTTATTAAAAGTATAATCTCTGCATGAACTTTGCCTCAGAACTTTAATGTAAACTGACTTTTTCATTCACTTTGCTTTTTTCTGGAGCTCATAAGTGGTTGTAATGATATGACATTTGTACACATGTTTATATCCCCAAGCAGAAGGACACAAACCATTTCTAAAGGCTTATCAAAAGCCAATTTGAGAAATTGATCTTCATATAGGAGATCATTGTAAGGATGTTTAAAGAACTTGGGACTTGACTCTGGTTCATATTAGATCATTGGAGACACACCTTTGCACTGAATTCACCATGGAGGCTCTTATATCGAGCTACTTTGTCTTCTGATTTCAATGGGTGTGCTGTAAGAGTCAATTAGTCTATTTTATTGGTGTCTTCCTATTAATAGCACTCAATGGTTTCCTGCCTTACAGATGTATTTAGAGTATTTACATTCCTCTGAAGCATGTTTGACTTTGACTTTTTTTTTTAATCTCTAAAGAGTGGGGTATATAAAATCAAGCCACTCATTTATATTTGTATTGTTGCAATTGTTTTTGTTTTGAAAAAATTAATTTTACTCTTTTTATGCATTTTAGACTATTTAAGCAAGGCCAAAACATATTGAAAATTTCCAAGAATGTGGATGATGCAAACTGAACCAGCTTCCCATGTCCTATCAATATAAACTTTCCTCCAGAGAAATTTTTATCAGTTTTGTGCTTATCTTTTCTGTTTTTTTCTATGCAGTTAGGTACAGATATGGACATGTAAAATATGAAGTTTTTTATACAGGAGTTAATTTATTTTTATATGTGGAGATAATTATTGACATATTTTATTCTTTTGTAGTAGTTTCCAGGTATCTTGTATTAAAATATTTAATTAATTATTAATGAAACTTTTTAATTAATCAATTTTACAAAAATAATTGTATAAAATTTTTCACTGAAATAAACACATTTTAATAAACTTTTCATGCATCTTTATAGTCCCAGTGTACTATATATGGAGATACAGAAAAATTGCCATCTAACTAGAAGTTTAAATATGTGTGTTTCTCTGTGTGGTGTCTTTGTGTGTATAGATATAAAGATTTTACCAATATGCATCTTTCCAGACACTGTAAGATAATCAACCAAGTCGCCATCATCAATAAAACTTGATCATTTAATTTGGAAAATGTTGTGTTTTTGTCAGAATCATATTTAAGCTTAGATTTTCTCATAATTATCTGCCTATTGAATTTAGATAATATACATTTATATTGTTTCTTGCTGTGTATAGCTAACTAGTTTTGACATTGCCATTCTTTTTTACTTCATCCTCCTAAGTGAGATTGCAAATTTCCTCCATTATCCTCAGCTGTTACATATGTGATATCTTTTAATTTCCTCAACCTCAAACACTGAGTATGGAAAACAAAAAAACATAGAACTCATTTCTTTTCCATAGTCTTTTCTTATAGGCATTTTAATTTTATGTGTTATTTCAGATTTTTGAATCTGATGATTATTGTTACATGTATATTTAACTTATAGCTCAGTTTTCTAAATTGATTTGTTGTATTTTCACTGATTTCTATAGACATACATTAAAGAATAACTGCATTATTAAGAGTTTCAGTGCTTTAATCTGGGGTATTAAACCATCTCACTCTCTTTCCTTGGATGTTTATGATTTTTATTCTTAGGTTTGTCCTGGAATATGTTTTTCTCTTTGGCTTAATGAATCATGTTTAATAGCACTTCCCTGGAAACAGAGACTGAGACAAAGAAGTACATTCAGAAAGCTGATAGCACTAGATGTGATGGTAAACAAGAACTATAAAGGAGCAATGACAATAGTGCGAGCAGGTTTGTGTAATTGTGACAAGCTTCAGCAAGTTGAATGGAGAGTACTAAACAAGGCCTACACTTTCAGTAGTCCATTGGGTTTGCTCCAAAACTCTTAATTAGGACGGAGACAATAATCATGTTCTCTTAGGGTTCCCATTTGCTGATGCACCTTAGCTGACAGCTCTCAGAAGACAGCATTCTCAACAGTTAGGCAAAGAAATGCCTTTCTCTTTCAAAAGGGAGATCCTACAGTATCTTCTAAAAGTAATAAATACCCCTGAAACAAAAGTTTTCTTTCTCAAACTTTTCTCCATAAAAATTACCTGGGGGTGTTACTGCTGTTTAAAATTTAATGGTGCAGGGTAAATATGATGCTGGACACATTATTATTTCTTTTCTGAGTAATCTAATTTAATCTTCCCAGGCGCATATTTTTCTGCTTCTTAAAATTCAAAACTTGCGTGAAAATATGTCAATTAGTGACTATTCATTAATCATGCTTTGTGCTCAACAATAGAAGATAATCACACACTTATTTTGCACACTTATTATCTTACCATTTCTTTTGTTTCTTCTTCGGGAACATGAATTTTGATTGAGAAAGCAAGTCTCCATGCTCATCTTCAGATTTGCTTTCCTCTCTGTCTCTGAGAGCATCAACCATTTATCCCGTTCCTACTTTCAATGAGTACTTACAAAATTTATTCTCTGTACCACTGACTTACTTTCCTTCAGTGACAAACCAATTCTTTACTGATAGGGCTGTGAATTTGAATTTTATTAAGTTTTTATATTTCCTGATGACTTTCCTTCTGAACTACTTTCCTCTTTATTTAGACCTATAGTCCATTCTGTCTTTTGCTATCTTGATTAATTTCTTTTTCATTTTTCTTCTTTTCCTTAGAATTTAAATTTTATTGCCCAAGAACCACCAATTTGTAGCCGGAGTTTTCTTACAAGGCACCAGTCCAAGATAAATATTTATTAGAATATAAATCAACACTCACGATATTAGTAACAGCTTATAGTAGTACCTGAACAGGGACTGCCGTATCCAAGCAATGGACAAGCCATGGACAGACGATGGATTCCGATTCTGTCTCTCCAACAGCCAGCAGCCAGGAACCAGGAAGAGAGAGTCCTCCTTTCCCAGCAGCCACTTATCAATGGGGTTGGCCACACCCCCTCCAGGGTCCCGGGCTTCTGGATAAGGGTCTTCTGACCTTATTGGCTGTCACCTTAATCCCACCATACCAATTCTTTAATTTTGAAAGTTATATGTTTTAATATGTAGTCCATGTTAGAGACACTGTATTTATTTTATACTTTTAAGTTAATACTCTCCTTTCCAAATATAATTCAAACAATATGTAATGGTTTATTTCCTATTTTGCTTCATTTTCTCTTATGTCTATAATACAGCAAATAATCCAGGCTTAGCATCTGTTCATTTCCTCTATCTCATTGCCCAACTTAGTTCTAAGAATATTTTCTTTTATACAAGCTGCAGAAAGACAATACAGATGCACAATTCCTATTCAAAAAATATGTCAAATCTTCAGACTACTACCTGTCCATTGAAAATTCTTCTGCTTCTATGAGTTTAATTTATGGAGACTTATTTATTTGATCATTAATAGAAACATTCTAAAATTTGTGAATTTAAATTTTTTTCATATGTGAATATATGTTTTATTTTTTCTAAGCCATCTCCTAGAACACTTTATATTTGAGTATGCCTAGCCAAACTTCACCACTGATTGATTACGGTTTTAGAAGAGAGTTTACTTTTTTGGTATTTGAGCATAGGCACATTTCTAGTATATTTATTACTTTTGGTTGTGGTTTGTCTATTTGAGAGTCTCACTATATAGCCTTGGCTAGCCTGGGACTTACTATCTAGACACTATTGCCTTTTAACTCACAGAGATCTGCCTGTTCTTGCTCCCTGAATACTGGGTTAAGGCATTTGGCCCAGTGCTTGAGATACTTTTAAATAAACTCCAGTTAGAATGAAACAATATTGTTGGACAGACAATGGAAATTGCTAAATGTCTGCCCTTGGTTTCTCTTTATATTTTTAATATTGACGTTTACAAATTAAAGTCTAAGCCTCTTATAGTGTGTTGGTTATTTACCTATTAAAACTGTTGCCTTGATTATTTCCTACTTTTGTTTTATATTTCAGAACAGACTCTGAAAAGGCTAATTTCTCAGATATTCACGTTATTTGACTTCTCCCTAACATAGTTTCTTGGTCACTGTTCTGTTGTTGTGAAGAAACACCAGGCCAAAGCAATTGATAAAATGAAAGCATTTGTCTGTGAGCTTGCTTATAGTTTTAGAGGTTTATTCCATGACATCATGGTGGGGAGCATGGCAGCTTTCAGGCAGTCACTGGAGCTGAGAGATAAGTTTTTAGGTAGAGAACAAGAAACTGGGTTTAGCATGAGCTTTTAAAATCTCAAAGCATGGCTCCAGTGACACAATTTCTCCAACAAGGCCACATCCTAACACTTCTAATATTATCAAAGAGTCTATTCCCTGGTGACTACACATTTAAATACATGAATCTCTAGGGCCATACTTATTCAACCCACAATGATCAATTAGAATATGGAAAGAAATAAGAAGCACAGTGTGTCTCACTCCATTTCTGCCATTTAGGACTGCCCCTTGAATGGACTTTGGTTCCCTTATTGTCCACTTTTTTCAATATTTCAGCTGTCAACATACAGCTATGTATCCCTGTTCATTTTCAGACCTCTTCCAGAATCTAGCTGTTGCCATGTGGCCCTTCATGGGGTAGAAAGTAGCTCTTTTTGGTATTGCCAATCTTTGGGTTGCTCCACTGTTTTCTCTTGTCTTTTCATTAGCTAAGTAACCAATTCTCTATATTAAATATTTCCTTTTTCATAAAACCCTATGGATGTTTCTGTTTCCTTGGCTCCATAACTAACCCATTTAATTTCTCAAACCTGTTGGTATATTTGTTAGAAATATCTTCTAGAATCCAAGAGTTCTTAATTTTCAGTGTGGCCTTCACATTTTCTGCCTCTCTGTTTTCTTGCTGTCAGATTTTAATGGGGAAAGTATAGGAGCACAAATAAGATGCCATTAGCTAGTAACTAGTACAATAAATTTTGTCCCTTAATACATAAACAAGTGTAATTTAGTCAAATCCTGATGTCGTTGTTCTTTGCAGATCCATCCCCAATTACAAGGTAAAATCATCCAGAAAGCAAGTTTGAAGAGTCAATTTATATGAAAGTTAATTTTATATAATATGTCTTTGAGACTCTGGACATGTTCCTGTGAAAAATCAGTGGCAAAGAGGGCCAAAGTTTTAGGAATATGATAATAAGAATTTGCTATATTTTTGTCATTGGTGACATAATAGACTTAATTTGGTATGTTAATTCTGGAGTAATTTGGCATAGTATCCACAGAGTTCAAAATTCCTCACAACACCTGAAACCAGTTACAAACATGAGGCTCCCAAGACCATTTATGTGTTCAATAATTTGTTTGAAGGCCTCACTATACTCACTGGAAATTACTAAACTCACATTAACTACAGATTAAGATTAGCAAAAGGAGGAGATACTAAGCCAAAGTCTAGGAAATTCCAAGAGTGAAGTTTCTAGTTTTTCTCAGCTAGTAGAATCACAAGGCATGATTATTTTCTAAAATGTATTTTTAGTTTATGTGTATGAGTGTTTCTACTGCGTGTGTGTGTGTGTGTGTGTGTGTGTGTGTGTGTGTGTGTGTGTGTGCATGTATGTGCCTGGTGCCCACTGAAGCCATTAGTGGGCATTGCATCCTGATGAACTACAGTTACAGGTGGTTGTAAGCCCCAAGTGTTCTTATCTACTGTGCAGTCTATTCAGCTCAGCAGTGTTAATTTTTACTGACAACATTGTGAAATTATATACACAGATTATGGCTAAATATTCAATGAGGGAAATTCATCTGATTCTTGAGTCTATAGTTTGATTGCAATGCAGTCACATAGACATGGTTGATCTATAGATTCTAGCCTTTCTTGTGATGAAGCTGATACTTCATAGACTAAAGCCTCCACCATAAGTCACATTATTAACCTATCCACTATGCTTCAAGGCCTTAAGTAAACAAAAATATTCTCAAGCAGGAAATTCCAAAGATTTAAAGATAACCTTTGGGGGATGGTAGTATCAAAGGTAGATCTTCCTCCTTAGGTGAGTTTGATTTTTTGATTCACAGTGCCCAAATATCCAAAACTAAACAGAAATTTAGGCATTTTATAGGAATCATGGAAATCTATTGAGATTTAGTTAGCAATAAATAAGTGAGGATCCCAGGCCTAAAGAGAACCGGCCCAGAGCCCCTACCTTCACCATACTCAGACTGCAACCATGACAAGCTGCAGGCCCCTGATTCAGCAGGATGTGACACAGCTCCTAACTTCTGACTTTAGACTCTTCCTACAAATCCTACAAACATTCCCTCCTGTGAAGGTGACAGTTATCAATAGAACAGACAGCCTCCAGGTTCACTTTTGCGATCTGCTGATATAGATAAACATAAACAATAGCTGCTAAATGTTGAAATATCCCTAGAATTCAGAGCAGCCATTGAATTCTTAACAAGTATCTATAGCCCAAGCCTGGACCAATCCCAGGACTCTAACCACATAGCTCTGATGCCCTAGAGCCCCTTCCAATAAAAATCCTTGGCTCATACTGCTCAGGGTTGCTCCTACTCCACTGCTGCATTGGACTGAAGTAGTTATTTGAGCTGGCTTGTCAGTAAATAGACTTTTTGCTGTTGCATTGAACCCAGACTCTTGGTGGTCTCTTTGAGACTCTGTGCACCATGTAAGTAAGTAAATAAGTAAATAAATAAATCAGTGGGCCCTACAATATGAGCAAAGGGACAGCAGGTACCCTATAATTGATACAGTATCCAACATTCTATAGTTAATTCTCCAGAGTGGTTTGCCATCTCCTCAATTATAGTTGTTGATCATTGAGTAATTTCTGATTAGACTCTCTTCTTGAATACTTATGGGCTCATTTTTATCTTGTCTATTCAGAAAGGTAAGATCAACAGTAGAAAAATGAAGTAGATTAGATGACTCAACTGTGGACTCATAAAAATTACTGGAAGAATAATTTATAACTAAGTATTTGAATTTTATACTGATTTTGAAGAAATGGGAGAAAATACTGTTCCACATGTAATACAGAAAAAATGCTAAGGAATTTACTTAGAGCTTATTATCCCTGTCCTGACAGTGTCATTTCTGTAAACATTGATAGGAACATCATGAAGGTGATGCACTGCTGTTTTCCAACTTTGAATATAGTATATGGTCCTGATCTTGGTAGATGTTCCAGATATATATTGATTTCTTTATTTATCCTTAACCATATCTCTTCACAACGTATGAATATAGATATCTAAAAACACAATGTGTTGTAAATGCTGCCTTCCAAGAGCAAAATGACATAAAAGTTAATTAATTTAAAAGAACTTAATTGCAGTTTAAAACTCACACAAAGCTCTTAGTTTAGATTTGATTTCTGTGTCATGTATGTTCTCTTTCACCAGGTGAGCACCATACAATGATAAAGTGGATCCTGGATGTTGTGTGACTTTATGAAAGTTTCCCCAGTATTCACATGTATTTGAATTCGTTTTGATCTTTTATTATCCACCCTCTATAAATTACCTTGTCAGCAATATTCTGTCTGTGTAATGACACAATTTTGTCAACAAAAAGTAACACTACTAAGCTGGAGAGATGGCTCATTGGTTAAACATACTACGTGCTGTTTCAAAGAACATGGGTTTGAGTCCCAGCACTCATATGGCAGCTCACATCCATTTGTAACTCCAGCTCCAGGAGATGAACACATATAATACATATAATATGTACAAGGCTGTCAGAACAATAATTGAGGCAAAGCACAGGGGAAACTCTGGGCCTCCATTCTGCAACTAATATATTCTCTTGGACCTTGCCTTTTCCACAACAGTGAGAGAAAGATCTGGTAATCACAGAAGATTATGTCAGCTGCTGGAACAGATAATTTTTGAATTTACAAAGACTTAATAACATTTAATGTTATTCCTTCTCAATGACTCTGCAGCAGAGTCTAATATAGCAGGAGGCATATTTTCTTCACATGGCTATTGAATAGAACCATGTTACATCCACAATTTTATGTTTATAATATTTTATTATAATTTTATCATATTTACTATATGGCATGTAAAAGTTCTACAAGAAGAAAAGACACCAAAATAGGTAGAGTTTTATCATCAGACCTGAAGCTGTTTCAAATTGTTTATGTGTATTTTCATTGGTCACAGAAGTATTATAACTAACCAGTGATGATCTTACTGTTTAACTATGTATAGAATGAAGAAAGTTTTTGTCATCCTGACACAAGCTAGAGTCACCAAGAGGAGGAGACCTCAATTGAGAAAATACTTCCAACCTGTAAAGTATTTTCTTAATTAGTGATATATGTGGGAGGGCCTAGCTGGTGCCATCCTTTGGCCTCTAGTCCTGGGTTCTATAGTAAAGCAGGCTGGGCAAACCATAGAGTGCAAGCCAAGGAATAGCACACTTCCACTCTGTGTTAGCTCCTGCCTCCAGGTTCCATGCCTGAAGTTCCTGTCCTGACTTCCTTTGATGATTAAGAGTGATGTGGAAGTGTAAGCCAAACAACCCCCCCCCTTTTTTTTTCCTCCAAGTGACTTTAGTCATGGTGTTTCATCACAGCAATGGTAACACCAGTTAGGACAGTGGGTGAACATAGAGTAACAGCTTCATTGTTTTAGTACTTTCTAGTTCTTGTTCTTGGGATCGTTATTGTACAGATTCTCACAATCAAAACTTATTCCTTATGACTTGTCTCTGAAATTTTCCTATAGATTCAAGTGTTGAAGGCTTGGCCCCCAAATGAGGCTCTCGGTGGGTAGCAGATCATGAAACCTCTGTCCTCCTGAATGGATTAATCCATTTGTGGATTCATAGCCTAATAGGATATTGGGAGGTGGTAGAAAGTTTAGGAGGCAGGGGCCAGTTAGAGGAACCAAGTTATTGAGGATATTTGCTTCATTGAGACATAATGTCCCTGACTCCTTTCTACTCTCTGTTTTCTGCTTGGCATGCAATGAGCAATTTATCTGTATCATAAGTTCTCTGACATGTAGCCCTAATTCAGCATTAGCCTGAAAGCCATGGACTCAACTGACCATGCATTGAAAATTCTCACATTATGAGATCAATTACAATTCTCTTCTTTTAAGTTGATTTTCTCAATTATTTTACTACAGAAGTAGATAGCTTGCAAACATGCTGTGTTTAGGTAAAGTTCCAAACTCAGCCGGTTCCAGAATCACATTGGAGGCAAACTTCCAGGCATACATCAGAAGGGTTAATTAAACTATGCTAGTCTCTGGACTATGCTAGTCTCTGGAATGTCTGAAAAGGATTATTTTGATTGAATTAATTGAGGTGGGTAAATTCATTGTAAAAAAGTTTTGATCTTTCTCAGGCCTTAGATCCTGGGCTGCATAAAAAGTAGGAAGCTGACTGAATACAAGCACCCCTTGTTCTTTACTTCCGATTATAGATGTAAAGTGACTCAACTCCCTGCTTCCAGAACTTCTACCATGATGGACTATATCTGAGCTATAAGCCAAAATAAACACTTACTCCTGTAAATTGCTTTTATCAAGATATTCCCTCACAATGACAGAAAAAATAACTAATATAAAAATTTACTTTAGCACTGAACAATTATGGATCCCTCTGAATAGCATTAGGTAGTCTTGCTGATCTGTTACTCATAAAAGCACAGAAAAATGAAGCATGTAGCTATTTGGCTGATGTCTACAACTTGTAACTTAGATAACAGGCATCATCAAAGTGGAAAATTCAAGTAACAAGCTTTCCAGGTGACTTTATCCCAAGTTTATCTGACTATAGCCAAACCAACAATAACATTTTAATGGTGATTTTTCTGAACAGTGTTACAATGCGCTTTTCTGTCACAATGCTTAACATTTAAAAAGCAGTGTGGAGAACAGTCCCCATGCTTGGGTAATGGCCCAAAACATGCTTCTCAAACACATTACACTTCCACCTGTAGGCAAGAATCAGTACCCCTGCATGCAAGCCTGACTATTAACACCCCTCATAGGAATCTCTACCCCATAAGCCTCAATCCATTCTAAAAACCCACCCATTCCCCACCTCAACTGCTTCCTGAGACATATCCTTTGGAGAACCCCAAAAGAAGAGCTCCAGCTGCAGCTGCTTCATGAGACATAGCTTATGGAGAGCCCTATCACAAAAGTGGCTTCCTGAGATATAGACTCTGGAGAGTTCCTTCACAAGAACCCCAGCCTCAGAGCTCAAATGTTCCCTGAGACACAGACTCCACTGCCTCTAATTTCTCCAAGAGCTCCAATTGCACCAAAAGCACCCAGTAGACAAGAAACAGCTTCCTCAAATACAGATAATACTTGCACTGATCAGAGGAAGAAATGGGTAGATGCTAGTGCAAAAATTTACTCAGCAATCTAAAGAACAATATGGTACTACTAGAACCTAATGGTTCCACAACAGCAAGACCTAAACAGTCCAATATAGAGGAAGCAGAGGAAAAATGACCATAGAATATCTTATAAAGATGATATAAGCCTTTAAAAAGAAAATTCAAAAAGAAATGAAAAACTTCCTTTTAAAAATAGAGAAAAGGGCAAAGAAAAAATGGAAAAAACCAAATGCATTAAAAAAGATTAGAGAACCAGGAAAAGGCAAACAGGTGATGGAAACAGTGCAAGACTTGAAAACTGAAATAAAAGCAATAAAGAAGACACAAACTGGGTGGAATGCTGAAAAGAGAAAAGCTGAAGAAATGAACTGGAACTGCAGATGTTAGCATATCTAACTGAATGCAAGAGATGAAGAATAGAGTCTCTGGTGTGGATGATACAACAGAGGAAATAAAATCATCAGTCAAAGAAAACTCTAAAGTTAAAAAAGTCCCTATAACACAAAACATCCAGGAAATCTGGAACATCATGAAAAGACCAAACCTAAGAATACTAAGAAGGAAAAGAATGCCAGCTCAAAGGCACAAAAATATATTCAACAAAATCATAGAAGAAAACCTTTCCAACCTAATAAAAGGAAGTGCCTATTAAGATACAAGAAACTTAAAGAACACCAAATAGACTAGACCCCTGAAAAAGTCTGCTTTCCACATAATAATCAAAATTCTAAACATAGAGAATAAAGAAAGAATACTAAGAGATGCAAAGTCAAAAAGTGAAATTACTTATAAAGGCAGACCAATCAGAATAACACCAAACTATTCAATGGGAAATGAAAACAAGAAGGTCCTGGTCAAATGTTATACAGACACTAAAAGAGCATGGCTGCAAATCTAGACTACTATATCCAGCAAAACTGCCATTCGTTATAAGTGAATTAAACAAGATATTTTATGACAAAACCAGATTTAAACAATACTTATCCACAAATATGGCCCTACAGAAAGTTCTAGAGGGAAATCTCCAATCCAAGGAAACCAGATATACCATTGAAACAACAAACAATCGATAATACCACAGAAGAAAAACCCAAAGAGGGGAAATACACATAAGCTACCACAAAAAATAACAGAAAATAACATCACTGGTCATTAATATCCCTTAATATAAACCGACTTAATTCACCTATAAAAAGGCACAAAAACAGAAGCCATCCTTCTGCTGTATAGAAGAGACACACCTCAACATCAAGGACAGACACAGGCTCAGAGTACAGGGTTGGGAAAAGACTTTCCAATCAAATCAAATGATCCTAAGAAACAAGCTGGTGTAGCCATCCTAATATCTAACAAAATAGAGCTCAAACTAAAATCAATCAAAAGAGACCAGAATAGATACTACTTATTCATCTCAGGAAAAGTCCACAAAGATGAAGACTCAATCTTAACTATTTATGCCCCCAACAAAATGATATATATATATCATTACTAAAAGTTAAAACTCACTTCATATCCTACACATTAATAGTGGAAGACTTCAGTAGCGCAATTTAACCCTTGGATATATCAAGCAGACCAAAACTCAACAGAGAAATAAGGAATCTAACAGATTTAATGACCCAAATGGATTTAATAGATGTATACAGAACCTTCCACCCAAACACAAAGAATATACAAATTTCTCAGTAACCCATGGAACTTCCTTTAAAACTGACCACATACTTGGTCATAAAGCAAATATGAATAGATGAAAAAATAGGAATAACTTCTTGCATCATATCTGACCACCATAGTCTAAAGTTAGAGTTCAACAACAACAATAATAACAGAAAGTCTACAAATTCTGGGAAACTGAATATCTCTCAGGTGAACCACCTCTGGGTCAAGAAAGAAATTCAAAAAGAAATCAAAGACTTCCTAGGATTTAATGAAAATGAATCCACAACATACTCAAACTTATGGGACAAAATGAAAGCAGTGTTATGAGGAAAACTCATAGCACTAGAGGCCTATATGAAAAACCTAAATAAATCTCACACAAGAGAGTTAACAGCATAGCTTAAGGCTTTAAAACAATTAGAAGCAAACTCACCTAGAAGGAGTAGACAGTATGAAATAATCAAATTTATGGCTAAAATCAATACAACAGAAAAAATAGAACAATACAATGAATCAATGAATCAAAGAGTTGGTTCTCTGAGAAGGTCAACAAGCTAGATAAACCCTTATTCAAGCTAATCAAAAAGGAGAGAGAGAGAGAGAGAGAGAGAGAGAGAGAGAGAGAGAGAGAGAGAGAGAGAGAGAGAGAGAGAGAGAGAGAGAGAATCCAAATTAACAGAATCAGAAATGAAAAGGGTGACATAATCACATACGTTCAGGAAATCTTGAGAATTATCAGGTCATTCTTTGAAAATCTATACTCCTCTAAAACTGACAACCTAAAAGAAATGGAAAGCTTTCTGGACAAGTATCATTTACCAAAATTAAATAAAGATCCTATTAAAGACCTAAACAGACCTATAAACCCAAAGGGAATTGAAACTGTTATTAAAAGTCTCCCAAGTAAATAAAGCCCAGAACCAGATTGTATCAGTGACAAAATCTACCAGACATTCAAAGAAGCATTAATACCAATACTCCTCAAACTTTTCCATACAGGAGAAACTGAAGGAACATCGATAAACCCTTTTTATGAGACTACAATCACCTTGCTCCTCAAGCCACTCAAAGAGGCAACAAAGAAAAAGAATTACGGACCAGTCTCCCTCATGAACACTGATACAAAAATACTCAATAAAAATTCTAGCAAACTGAATCCAACAACGTATCAAGAAAATCATCAATCAAGTAGGCTTCATCCCAGTGATGCAGGGATGGTTCAGTATATTAAAAACTGTGAATGTCATTCATCATATAAACAAACTGAAAGAGATGATCATCTCCTTAGATGTTGAAAAAGCCTTTAACAAAATCAAACACTTCTTCATGATAAAAGTACTGGAGAGATCAGGAATATAGGAACAAACAGCCAGTCAACAGCCATCATCAAACTAAATGGAGAAACACTCAAAGCAAGCTCACTAAAATCAGCTTGGTACTGGCATAAAAACAGACTTGTGGAACAGTGGAATCAAATTGCAGACCCCAACATTAATCCACACACCTATGAACACCTGATTTTTTACAAAGAGACCAAAAATATTCAATGGAAAAAAGATAGTATCTTCAAAAAATGGTGTTTGCATAACTGTAAAATGATGTAAAATTGTAAAAGAATGCAAATAGATCTGATCCAAACCTATTACTCTGCACAAAACCCAAATCCAAGTGGATCAAAGACCTCAACATAAACCCAGCTACACTGAACTTGATAGAAAATAAAGTAGGAAATACCCTACACTTCATTGGCACAGGTGACCACTTCCTAAATATAACATCAGTAGCACAGACACTAAGAACAACAATCAATAAGTCAAACCTCCTGAAACCAATAAACTCTGTAAGGCAAAGGACACAGTAAGTAAGACAAAATGACAGCCTACAGAATGGGAAAAGATTTTCACAAACTCTACATTGGACAGAGGAATGATATCTTAAATATATAAAGAACTCAAGAAACTAGAGCCCAAAAAAACTAAAAAGGGGGGGGGGATTCAGAGTTAAAAAGGGAATTCTCAACAGAAGAATTACAGATGGCTTAAAGGCCCTTAAAAATTTCTCAACATCTTTAGCCACCAGAGAAACGCAAATCAAATCAACTCTGAGACACCAACTTACTCCTGTCAGAATGCCTAAGATCAAAAATACAGATGCCAGCCAGCCTATGCTGGAGAGGATGCAGAGCAAGGGAAACACTCCTCCGTTGTTGGTGGGAGTGTAAACTTGCACAGCCACTCTGGAATGTAGTATGGTGATTCCTCAGAAAACCGGGAATCAATCCCCCTAAGGATCCAGCAATAACACTATTGGACATATACCCAAAGGATGCACATTCATATCCCAAAGGCATTAGCTTAACCATATTCATAGCAGCATTATTTACAATAGCAAGGACATGGAAACAGCCTCAACTGAAGAATGAATTAACAAACTGTGGTACATCTACACAACAGAGTACTACTCAGCAGGAAAAAAAAAACTGACATCCTAAAATTTATAGACAAATGGATGGAGAATATCCTCCTGAGCGAGGTATCACAAGCCCAGAAAGAGAGGCATGGGATGTACTCACTCATAAGTGGATTTTAGACAAAAAGCAAAGAATACCCAAGCAGCAAACCACAACCCCTGAACAACTTAGGATCAGAAGGAACTTAAAAGAGACATGCAGATATTCCCCTAGGAAGAGAAAATATAGACGATCATCTTAGCAAATTGGGATCATAACAGGCTGCAACCAAGAAGAGGTGGAAATAAATCATGAGAGGAGATGGTTGAGTGAGAGGAGAAACAAAAAGGGGGAAAAAGATGGAAATCTTGATAGAGGAAGTCAATATGGCATTGAATAGAGACCAGGAGCTAGGGATACCTTCAAAATCTCACAGGATGTCCCTGGCTAGGTCTCAAAACAATGGTGGAGTGGGTGCCTAAACATAATCAAATGAGTTAATGTGTGGCTTCTACAAAAGTGGTGTCTCTGACTCCTGGCTCAACCCTGTTCAGTTTTTCAACCTCCCCAACTCTGGGAAGTAGTATTAAATAGCATAGAACAGTGTTTTAAAACCCTTTACACCCATAGCTGTGCTCCTAAGCCTTTAGGCATTGACTAGGAAAGCCTCTTTGTATCTTGAGAGACTAAGGGAGATGAGACCCATCTCTGTACTGCCATCTGTAATGAGCTAATGTGCAACATGAACTAGGAAGCTGTTCTTAGCTCCATTTTAGAATTTTTTAAAGCTCTCTCAGGCTTTATGTGGAATTCTTGTCACCAGTTCTGGCAACAATTGTAGCAGAAGTTTTTCTCTGTTTGACCTGGCTCACTTGGTCGCACAGCTGCTTAAAAAGTAATCATTCAGAGGCTTAAGATTAATTACAAACTGTTTTGTTTATAACTTAGGTTGATTGGTAACCAGCTTCTTTTTTATTTTAAATTAGCCCATTTCTATTAGTCTATGTATTATACCTAGTATCATGTGGCTATACCTGTGTTCCATTACATCTTGTTCCCAGGTGGCTTCCAGCATGTGCCCTGATGCCACCTTTCTTCTTGTATCTTTCTTCCTGTATTTTCCACCTGTATCCTGTCTTGTCTAGGCCAAAACAACTGCTTTATTAACCAGTGATAAAAACACATACTCACAGATTACAGAAATAGCTTCCATAGCTCTTGTCTTTGGTAAAGATTTTTTTCTTATGATTATTACCTGAGAAATATAGCACACAACACTGATTCATATAGAATTTAAGTTCAATAATATATTCTAAATAAGCCAGAAGAAAACTTGGGGGAGGGACAGCAAGGAGGCAGTATTTGCCTACATGACAAACATAGATACAGGAAGTAAGAAAATTTGATAGTGTTATCTTTAGGGGGTTCTAGAATCAATCCTCCTTAGATACCAAGGATAACTATAGTCACCTATCAATAAAAATACTGTATATGAAAAAACTCCACATGATCATCTCATTAGATGCTGAAATGCCTTTGAAAAAATTCAACACTCCTTCATGAAAAAAGTCCTGCAGATATCATGGATACAGAGAAAATACCTAAACATAATAAAGGTGATATAGAGTAAGCCAACAGCCGATATCAAAGTAAATGGAAAGAAACTCAAAGAAATTCCACTAAAATCAGGAAAAGCTAAGGCTGTCCACCCCCTCCCCCATATTTTTTCAATATACTTCTTGAAGTTTTAGCTAGAGTAATAAGACCACAAGAGGAGATCAGAGGGATACGATTTGGAAAGGAAGATGTGAAACTCTTAGTACTTGAAGTTGATATGATAGTATACATGAGGTAGAAGCAGAGATCCACAGCTAAGCATCAGGTTGAGCTCCCAGTCCAGTTGAAGAGAGAGAGGAGAGATTATATGAGCAAAGGAATCAGGACCATGAGGAGTAGACCCACAAAGACACTTGATCTCACTCATTCTGAAATAACAGCTGAGTAACTTTCATGGAAAGGATCTAAACCCTCTGAATGTATATTAAAGTTGATTGTCATGGGCAGTTTGTGGAGCCTCTTACAGTAGGACCAGAATTTATGGTGCATGAACTGGCCTTTTAGAGCTCATTCCCTACAGAGGTACACCTTAATCAGCCTTAATACTGGGGGAGTGACTTGGTCATACCTCAACTGGATATGCCAGATGAAATTGACTCACCTTGGCAGTTTTTTCCCTCACTGGGTGATGGATGGTGGATGGATTGGAGGAGGCTGAAGGAGAAGGACTGGGGGGGGGTGGAAGGAAGGGAATCAGGGGCAGGTATGGAAAAAAAAGCTTTTTTAAATAAATAAATAAAAATCAATGTGTAGATTTATATTATCACATATAAATTTATTTATAAAATCAATTATAGATGGCTTTCAGAGACCAGGAGGGAAAAAAGGAAACAAAATATCTTGTACATCTAGTATTCAGAGCCTTAACAGAGATGATTCTGATAGGAATAAAATTTGCAAGTATACAAATCCTTTCATCCTTTGGAATTCTAAAAATATCAGGACAAAAGCTAGAAGAGTGAACCTTCTAAAGGTCCAGTGGATAGCCAGCCTTCCTAGCTGATATTGAAAGTCTACCTCTTGAAATCTCCATAATATCGGAAAAATATCAGGGGCTGAATGAAAGTCATCTCCAGAAAGGATGCCAACATCTGCTCATCAATGGTTTTCATAGCTGAGGTTTGCAAGCAAGGGGTAGCAGCTGTTCAGAAGCATAATATAAAGAAGTAATTTGCTTTGTACAGTAAAGTACCTTTGCAAACTTTAAGGAAGCAATCACCACACACAAAGGAGTCAAGATGGTTTTATTAGCATTGACTTTTTATGCTTTTTAATTTCCAAGAACCATGTTGATGAGGAGCATCCCATGTGTATTACATGATTTCCTATCTTCCTCAGTGAAAGAAGAGTGGTGGATTAAAATGAGGTTTGCAAATTCATTGATAGACTTTTCATTAAGAGGCACAATCAAATAGCTTTTCCTGTGATGTGGCACACACACTGCTCAGTCCCCAGAAAGATGATGATGATGATGATAATAGTAATACCACTAGTGGTAGTAGCAGTAGTAGTTGTGGTCTTCTCTTTGAGATATTTTTGTCTTCAGCTAAGTTTAGCATGATTTATTATTTAATTATAGATACCAGAATGAGAGAGAGAGAGAGAGAGAGAGAGAGAGAGAGAGAGAGAGAGAGAGAGAGAGAGAGAGAGAGAGGACTGATTCTCAGTTTCTTCATATTTCTCCACACAGCACAGAACTTTCAATAAATAGTAATTTGTATACATGGGAGCTGGAAGAGAGTGCAAATGTATTTCAGACTGTTTGGGCCTTGAAGTCCAGCTCAGCCACTAGTGGCAGAGATAGGATATCTCTGTGTGATCTCCAAAAATGTTGCCCTAAAGAAAAGAGTATTTGAATTGCAAAGTGTATGTTCTCTAGGACTTACATAAAATGTGAACAAATGAAAGTATCTTTAGGAAAGCTTGAAATTTCAATTCACCTGCAATAAGCTAGCCAAGTGAGAGCATGTGTGAACAATAGAAAAATAGGTTCTACAGGTTGTAATTCCTTTACTTCAACCTGAAAATATCTGGCTTCCCTTAAGCTATTTATTCTCTCTGAATGTTACTTTATTGGCTGACAAATATTAGTAACACATTAACCTTACAGGGTTCTTTTAAAGAGCAATTGAGATAGTAATATGATTCATTGAGCCCAAAACTTAGAAATGCCAACTGCACATTAGACACATAGATTATGTGAGATATCACTTTGATCAGCAGACCCTTATTCAAAGGAAATATCAGTTTGGTTCACAAATGATATCTGATAGGTTGCACTAGGTAATTATTCAGCAATATTAACGTAATTAATTTTCTTACCTCTTGAGACTGGATTCTAATGTCATGACCTTGAAAAAGCATCTATTGAATTTCTTATGTGTAAAGCGGAGATAACAAAAGGTTTTACTGAATTAAGCACTTTAGACATATGAAGTTCTATTGGATTCAACTGAGCAAGGATGTTTGCAAATGGGTATCCCATTGAACCAGGACAGAGTCAAGAATAGTTCTTCTCATATACGCAGATTATAATTGTAGTCAAAGAAAGGGAAGTGACAAGAAGAACCTTGAAATGAGATGGAGAGCAACTGATTATAGTTCCTGTCTTTCTTTGTGGATGTGGTCTCAACAAATGACCATCTTCAATTAACTGAGAAGTCAAGTAGGCCATGCCTACGTCTTGTTCAAAAAGAACAATTTACAGTTTGCTATGTCTGTACATAGTTTAATATAAACAGAAACATGTTTAGGCCAAAGTTAACACTATTAACTAGTATTGATAACTAAAGCTATGTAGCAAAAGATGTCATATGAAAGTTAGAAGTAGGTGGGTTATGTTTTTATAGTAGGGTTATTTTCATTCTCAGTGCATTACATGTTTCTCAGTAGGCACTGCAGGCCAATTCCGAAGCTTTATGCCTGATTTGCAAGCAGTCCAGTAGTGAGTTGCACACCTTATTCTCCTGTCAATTTTTAATAAAACTTTTAATAATCCAAACAGACAAGCCTTATCAAGTTTATTTGTTTTATTTGATGATTGATTATTTTCATAAATGGTGATGCTGTCAAATTGCTTTCTAAATATTTATCATTATAATTATAGACCAGAGATGCTGTCAACCTTGGCCAGAAAAACTCCTATTTTGTAGTGGGTAGTAGTCAATAATGAAATAAATATCTAGTCAAAATACTAATAATAAAGAATCTGAGTACTCAGACTTAAATGGGACATCTATATTAGCCTTACCACCACCAGGCTCAGAAGAGGAAGTAGGAAAACTTAAGACACAGATGATGGAGAAGATGGCAGTGAAACTCTGTCTTCTGGATATGACATAGTTAACTCAGTCATGAATTCACAACAGTTGTACTCAATTGCACAAAATCTATGATAAACTAAGCCAGTCAAAATTCCTTCCTAGATAAGGTAGACTATCTTGAGTCTAAACCTCTTCCTAAGAAGAGGACATTGCAATTCTTACCATCTTTGCCCCAAACATGAATGTTCCAAGTTTGTAAAATAAAAACCATCAAACAAACATAAACACTACTATGGCTTCAATCATTTATTGTCCCTCATACAATGATATTGGGAGATTTAAATACCTCACTATCAAAAGATAGGTCATCCTGACAAAAACTAAACAGAGAAGTGCTAGAGCTTACTGAAGCTATAAAGCAAATGGATTTAACAAATATTTACCGAAGAGTTCACCAAAACACACAAAAATATAACTTCTCAGCACCTCACAAAACTTTTTTCAAAACTGACTACCTATTCACAAAGCAAGTCTCAACAGATATAAGAAAATTGAAATAAGTCTCTACATCACATCTGAACACAATTGATTAAATTTGGACAGCAATAGCAAGAGAAAATCTATAAACTCATCAAAAATGAGCAGCTACTGAATGAAAAAATAGATCAAGACAGAAATTAAGAAAGATATCAAAGACTTTCCAGAATTAAATGAAAATGAATATACAACAAACTCAAAGTTATGGGACATAATAAAGGCTGTTTTAAGCGGCAAATTCATATCACTAAGAGCATTTAAACATTGGATAGATCACAGACTATCAACTTAACAGCACACCTGAAAAGTCCAGAACCAAAAGAACAAATAATACCAAAAGCAGTAGACAGCAGAGATAGTTAACACGTGGTCGAATCAATAAAATAGATACAAAGAAACAAAAGCAACAGGAAGAATCAATGAAAGACAGAGTTGGGTTTTTTTTTTGAGAAAATAATATTGACAACCTTTATCCAAATTAACTAAAAAACAGAGAGAGACTACCCTAAAAAAAAAGAGAAATGAAAAGAGGATCATAGCAACAGGTACTGAGAATATCCGTAGAATCATAAGGACATAATTTAAAAATCTGTAGTTCACCAAACTTGAAAAATCTAAAGAAAATAATTTTCTAAGTACATTCCACTTAACAAAGTAAAATCAAGACAAAATAAGCAATTTACATAGACATAGAACCCTTAGTTAAATAGAAGTAGGAAAAGTCTTCCGAGCAGAAAAAAAAAAGTGCCATTTCAGATGGTTTTAACACAGAACTCTAAGAGATTTTCAAATTATTTCACAAATAAAATCACGAGGAACACTTCCCAGTTCATTTTACAATGCTTCAGCCACCCTGATACCCAAAACACATAAAGACCCAACAAAAAAAGAATTATAAACACATTGACAAATTGTCCTTATAAATATAGATGCAAAATAATGTTCAATATTTACAAACCAAATCCAGGAATACATTAAAAAGGTCATCTATCATGATCAAATAGACTTGGAGATGCAGGGGTGGTTGAATTAAAAAAAAAATCAGTAAATTTAATTCACTGTATAAACAAAATGATAGTTAAAAAGCACACAATAATCTGCTTACATAAAGAAA
Organism: Phyllotis vaccarum; assembly: GCA_033318265.1. NCBI lineage: Eukaryota > Metazoa > Chordata > Mammalia > Rodentia > Cricetidae > Phyllotis > Phyllotis vaccarum. The sequence continues at coordinate 133,074,520 of JARWLC010000013.1, read as the reverse complement.
AGGCCTTTGAAATAATCCAACATCCCTTCATAATAAAAGTCCTGGAGACATTACGGAATAAAGGAACATGCCTAAGTATAATAAAGGTAGATTACAGCAAGCCTATAGCCAACATATACTTAAATGGAAGGAAACTAAAAGCAGTTTCTCTAGAATCAGGAACAAGTCAAGGTTGTCCCCTTATTCTGTATCTATTAAATACAGTACTTGAAGTCTTAGTTACACCAATAAGACAACTGAAAGAACGTCAAAGGGATACAAATAGGAAGAAAACAAAGTATTTTTATTTGCAGATGATATGATAGTACACATGAATGACCTAAAAATTTGCACCAGAATATTATAGCATATAAACACTTTTAGCAAAGCAACAGAAAATACATTTGACTTGTAAAAATCAGTAACCATCTTATATTTAAACAATGGACTGAATGCTTTTTACAATAGTCCCATATAATAGAAAATTTCTTGGAGTAACTCTAACCATGAAGAAAATATCAGAAGATGGAAAGATCTTCCGTGCTCATGTATCAGTAGGAATAACAGACTAAAAGTGTTCATGTTATCCAAAGTAACCTACATATTTAATGCAAAACCTTTAAAAAAAAATCCAACACAATTTTTCACAGACCTTGTAATAGGAACAATTTTCAGCTTTGTATAGGAAAACAAAAAACAAACAAAAAAAACTTAGAATAGCCAAAGCAGTCCTGAACAATAAAAGAACTGCTTGAGGTTTCACCGTCTCCATTTTCAAGTTGTACTACAGAGCTATAGCAATAAAAGTAGCATGGTACTGTTTGCAAAACAGACCAGTTGATCAATAAATCCACACAGCTATGGACACCTGACATTTGTTAAACAGACAATGGAAAAAAAGACAGAGTCATCAGCAAGTGAATGACTGCGTATAGAAGAATGTAAATAGATCTATTCTTATCACCATAGACAAAATACAATTTCAAGTAGATCAAAGACTTCAACATAAAACTTGGTACATTGATACTGATATTAAAAAGTGTGGAGAATAGCCTCAAACTTCTCAGCACTAGAAAAGACTTCCTGAATATCATTAGAACAGGTACTATGATCAACAACGAATAAGTGGGACTTAATGAAACTGAAAAGCTCCTGCATGGAAAGGACACCATACCTCAGACAAAGCAAGAGCCTACACAATGGAAAAAAAGATTTTTAACCAACTACAGACACAATAGAGGGTTCATAACCAATACACATAAAGAACTCAAGAAGCTAAATATTATAAAAGCAAATAACCTAATTAAAAATGGAGTACAGATCTAAACAAAGAGTTCTCAACTGAGGAAACTCGAATGACTGAAAACCATTTAAAGAAATATTCAACATTTTTAGCAATCAAAACTGCTTTGATATTTTATCTTACAACTTTCAGAATGGTTATGGTTAATAACACAAATGACAGATTATGCTGGTGAGGAAGTGGAATAAGGAGAGCATTCGTCCATTGTTGGACTGCAAAGCAAGTTTGTACGGCTACTATGGAAATCAATGTGTCAGTTCCTCAGAAGGATAGCGTAGTGGGATTATGTTGTTACATTTTAAATAATTGTCCAGTCTACAAGTTTAACAAAAAAGGCTGACTGGAAAAAGGCAGACAGGAAGTGTGGGGAGGGCTACCAGACTGAGAAAACTCTGGGAACAAGAAGAACATGCCAAAGATGCAATGGAGACACCAGAGAAGCCAGTAGATGCAGAAGACAACTATGTTCCTCTGAGAAAGGGTACTGAGCCACATGGCTGAACAAGATGGGTTACTTTAAGAGCAAGAGCTAGCTAGCAATATGCCAGAGCCATAGACTGATCAGCATAATATTAATACAAGCGTCTGTGTGTTTCTGTGGGACAGTAAATCTGTGGGTCTGTGGATCTGCTGATCTGGACCACAGGTCAGACAGGCCAGAAACTTCATACTACAGGATAGAAATAAATCTACCTCAATATCAAAGTATACCTGTCTTGGGCATATATCCAAAGGATGATTTATACTACCACAAGAATACATGTTTAATCATATTCATTGAGACTTTATCATAATAGACATTGAAAACAAACCAGATGTCCCTCAGAAGAAAAATGAATAAACAAAATGTGATATGTTTACACTATTGAGTAATTCTCAGCTATTAAAAACAATGGCATTATGAAATTTGCAGGCAAATGGATGAACCAAGAAATAATCATACTGAGTGAGGTATCCTAGGTCCAGAAAGACAAATACAGTATTATTTCACTTATATGTGGATGTTGACTGTTAAGTCAATGACAACCAAGCTACAATCTATAGAAGGACAAATGATAGGAATAAAATAAAAGATTAGAGGTAATAGATGTATATCGTTAGAAAAGATAAAATAGAATAGATAGTTATAAATGGGGGGAGTAGAATAGGAGAAACAGTGGAAAGGGGGAAGGAAGAAGGTGTTGTGGAAGGAAATATGGAAAGAGCCAGCTAAATTAAGGAGCATTTGAGGGGTATTATGCAAATTTAATACAGTAGGCATGTTCTAAAATACATACATATATGAAGGAGAGCTAAATAAAATTGCCATATGGGGGAGATTGTGTCATAACTGGCTATCCCTTATCACCAAATGAAGCTTCCACTATCTTACTAGATTACATATAGCTGAGTTGTTCATCAATGCTGCCCCATAAGAATCCACAAACAACCTGGGCTGTTGCTAAAATTGTAGACTGTTCTTTACAAACTGATAGCAAGTTCCTATTGATGAAGACAACACCCACACAATACCCACCCACTCATTGAAGATGGAGATATCAAGCCAGTGTCTATATAGAGCCTTTACTTATACTTCAAGTACCATTGGTACAGAAAGGTACTCTGTAAAGCTATCAAAAGAAAGATGTAAACACCAAGCCTTCCACAAATCCTTTATCTATAATAATGACCTATCTGTGAATTATTCTAGGGAAATGATGGCACAAAGCCTATGGGAGTAACCAACCAATAGCTGATTTCACTTATGACCCACTCTACAAAATGGTAGTCATATTTCACACTGCTTCAGTAACCAAGAACCTACGATAAAATAGCCCAGGGACATAGAGTAAATAATACTGGTCTAAAGGGAGAAAAGCGACTTCCAATGATATTCTGCTATATTCATAGATCAGTGCTTTGTTCAGCTTTAGCACAAAAGCTTCCTCCTTCATCAGATGGAAACAAATATAAAGATCCACAACCAGATATTGTGCAGAGAGAAAGAAACCTTGGAGTACTCAGCCCTAAATGTATTGTTTTCATTAAATACATCCCCTCAGAATTCAGCTAACCCCTAGCAAGAGGAGTCAGAAAGATTGTAAGAGCCACAGGGGATGGAAGACACTAAGAAAACAAGGCCATCTAAATCAACATGAGCAAAGCTCATATAAATTCACGTAAACAAAAGCAGTGGGCCTGCACAGGTCTGTACCAGGTCATTTGCGTTAATATTATAACTTCCAGTTTAGAGTTTTTATGGGATTCCTAGGGGAGCAAAGGAATGGATCTCTGACTCTTGTGCCTTCTCTTGGGCTCATTCCTTCTGTGATTTTATTTTGTCTAACTTCATTGTGATACTTTTTCACATTGCATTATTTTTTTAAAGAAAGAAATACTAGCCTTAGAGAAAAGGTTAACAACTGACTTTTCTGCTTAGAAAGGAAAATCAGTTTTCTCTAATAGTGTGATACTGGATTTGTCAACAGCTCCAAAACAGATCTCGTGCTCAGGAGTACTTGACCAACATATAATGTACTAAATAGTGCATGCACGATTTTATTTGGTTACAATTTGGTGTTTGTCTTAGTTAGGGTTTTCACTGCTATGATAAAACACCATGACCAAAAGAAAGTTCAAGAGGAAAGGGTTTATTGGCTTACACTTCCACATCCCTGTTCATCACTTAAAGAAGTCAAGACAGAAACTCAAAACAGTGCTGAAACCCAGAGGCAGCAGCTGATGCAGAGGTCATTGAAGTTTACTCTTGACTGGCTTACTCATTATGGCTTGCTCATGCTGTGGTCCCCACCCACAATATGCTGGCTCCCCCTCTATCTATCACATTAAGAAAATGGCTCACAATCACATCTTACAATCTTAGAGATACATTTTCTCACTTGAGGTTCTTCCCTTTCAGATAAGTTCAGCTTGTGTAGAGTTGACACAAACTAGCCCGCACACTGGGGGGTTTTGCTTTTGGTGTTTGTTTGTTTGTTTGTTTAAGGATAGTGTTTTTTTACTTTGTTTTGGAGGTTTTGTGTGGTATTGGGTTTTGGAGGAAGAACTTAAAGTTTGGTTGGTAGGAAGGTGGGGAAAGATCTGGAAGGGCATGAAGAGCAGAAGAATATAATTCAATTATGTTTATATTTAAAAATTGATTTAAATAATAAATATAAAGGAAATAATGTTTTAAAAAGAAAATAAGGCAAAGAATATCTTAAGATTGAGTCTTGTAAATTGCATCAATGGTAGTTTCTAGTTTGCAGTAAATGACAGTCATATGGAATCTAATAATCATTGTTTGAAAAAAATGTACAAAAGCTTAAGAATTAAAAAAAAAGAGTAGTTATCAGAGAATGGAGAAGGTTAGGGTGGGCTACAAATGGAGTAGGAATAGTTATGAGACATAATAATGATAATTCCTAAGGTTTATTACTAGGTCAATGGGTGATATATTTCAAAGTAATAGGAAGGATGCTTAATGTATGCTCATAACAAAAAGAAATAATAAACATTTGAGGAAATTACATAGAAATTAAGTAAAATATTAAAGCATATGCAATTTTTAAAAGAAATGTATCAATCTCGGACTGGCAATATGGCTAAGTGTTAAAGCACCTAGCATGACAATCTGACTTCAATGTAAGATACCCATACTGTAGAAATAAAGAGTTGTCCTTCGACCTCTACGCATTTGCTGTGGCATGCCTGTGACTACACATACATACATACATACATACATACATACATACATACATACATGCATGCATAGATAAGTAAACACACCCATGGAGATAGTTTTTAAATGAAATAAAAATTTTAAAAAGAATATGTTAATTAAAAAACCCAAGCTTAGGTTATACTTCATTTCTGTCTCAACCTTTTGGGTGTCACACAATTTTTTTTTCTTTTTTTTTACAGCCAATTGTGGCAGTGAGGAATTGAATTTTATATTGAGGCACAATGTAAAAATAGGGAAGAGTATTTGTCATATTAATTATTCAGTTGCAAATCCTCTATATCCAACTTTTCTGAACTAACTTTAACATTTTCAACATTCACACAAATTAAGTTTTTTTCAACATTCTTTAGTAGCACATTAACTTATATTAGGTTACAGAGAGAATTTGCAACAATAAGAACTAACTACAGTAAGGAAAAAGAGTAAAAATTTGAGAAATGGTTATTTCAAAAGTTCAAACATTTCCAATCCCCAAAATGAACTTTTTAAAAATGTCAACCACTTTCTGCTTCAGAGCTGTAGAACTAGGTCAGTTTTTACTTTTCTTCTAAACTATAGTTATAACTGCAAAAATTATGGTTGAATACATGCTGATTTCTTTAAGTCACTTTGACCTTCTGAATAAGAATAGAGAAATTACCTCCCATGGTGCCTTTTGCATTTTTTGAGGTAAATACAGAGAACAACTCCTTCAGTAGACTTTAGTCACAAGTTTTGAAACCTATGAACAGTAAACTTAGGAGGCTTTATTTTAATATACACCAATGCAGAATGTAGCTGCAATGTCTATGCAAGCAGTGTGTCTATCGAAACATGATACCATAGTCACATTCATTGACTACCTTTTAAAGACTATATCTAGTTCTGAACAGTGATGAAAAAAGTTTATTAAATACGTGTAAGATAAAACAGTTGCTTAAAGAACAGTTCCACTTATAATTCACTCTCTGTGTAGTTTCATCCTACATAATTATAAACTTCCACCACTTTTGTTAAGTTGTAAATACTTTATATTTTCTGCTTTTATGTACTTATTGAAATATATGTGTGTGAAACAGGCATGAAGTGTCCATTGGGGTTGAAATGGGACATCCAGATCAGTGCTGTGAACTCAATCTGGTCCTTCTCTAAGAACAGTATGTTCTTTTAACCACTGAGACACTCTCCAGCCCCAAGTATATTTGTAGTGGGATTTAGGTGTCATTTGGGGAAGCTTAGAGGTGTATCTCTGGAGTACGAGGACCCTGAATGGTTGGCCAGACCCCATTGAGACCCCGGACACTGACCTTCTTTCCTGTTTTGTTCCTACATTTTCAGGGAGCAGGTCAGCCATCCAGTGTGGGACAGCTCCACTCTCCAAGAATTGTCTGAAGGTTCAATTTGTTTCATGAGTGCTTGTATACCCTTCAATTAAGATTAATTATTTAATGATATATTGCTAGTGAATATTTCAGCAATAATACATTTGAAAGTTATCTTAATCACCTTGAATTCTAACTTCATTGTTTTATGATAAAGAAGGTAGTCTAAAGGCAGAACATTGTTGTTTAATTCAAAGTTTTTTGGAAATTGTGTAATAAAGAACTGTAGCCTTGGCAAAAGATTCTAATCAAATGCTAGTTTCTTCTTGAAAGTTGTGAACTGCTAGCGGAGGGAGAGTCAGTTTTATACAGGGAAGTGGCCCTTCACAGATTGCCCAGGCACCAGTTGATCTCCCCACACTCATGGACATTGTTAACTGTATTGGAAGAGGAGCAGGAAGAAGCTGGGGGGAGAATGTCTGTAGCAGAAAACCAGATATGAGTTAAAAATTGAAAAAATGAGTTTTAGATATGATCAAACTGCATTATAATTATGTATGAGTGCATGTATAAGATTCTCAAATACTAAACACATAAAATTTAAAAACATTGGTCCTTAATTTAAACATTTAATTATTGTAAACTATTTCTTTTTTATTTAAATGTTTTTTATTTTACATATTAACCACATTTCCCTCTTTTTCCCCTCTCTCCTCTCACTCACCCTTTAGCTTCCCCATTCCCTACCTCCATCCACTCCTCAAAGAGGAAGAGGCCTCCCATGGGTATCCAAAAAAGTCTGGTATATCAAGATGAGGCAGGACCAAGCCCTTCCCCCTGTATTAATGCTGACCACATTAGCAAGTTCATGCACTAGGGAAAAATTCTGGCCCCATTTCCAACTGACCAAGCCATACAGCTGTCATTCACATTCAGAAGCCTAGTTAGGTTCCATGCAGGTTCCCTAGCTGTCAGTCCAGAGTCAGTGAGCCCCCAGTAGCTCAGGTCAGCTATCTCTGTGGGTTTCTTCATCATGATCTTGACCCCTTTGCTCATATTGTCTTTCTGCCCTCTCTTCTACTAGTCTGGGAGCTTGACCAGGTGATGAGTTGTGGATCTCTGCATCTGCTTCCATCATTTTCTCAATGAAGTTTCTATGATGACAATTAGGGTGGTCATCAGTTTGATTACAGGGGAGGTCCAATTCAGGCACTTTCTTTACTATTGCTTGGTGTTTTGGCTGGGGTCATTGTGTTGGTATATTATATACAAGCCTGTAATATCAGAGAACAGATCCACCCACAGTCAAGCCAGGAGGATCAGAGAGTGGTAACTCATACCTTTAGTCCTAGCAAGGGGAGGACCAGGAGTGGTGACCTACATGCCATTAGTTCCAGCACTTTGGGAGGCAGAGGCATGAGGATCTCTGTGAGTTTGAGGCCAGCCTGGTCTACAAAGCAAGTTCCAGGAAAGGCAAGACTGTTACACAGAAAATCCTGCCTTAAAAACACCAAAACCAAAACCAACCAAACAAAAAAAGGCTGGAGAGATGGCTCTGTCCTCTGATATTCTAGGCTGGTTTTATTAAATATGTAACATATCGCCACAGCTCAGCCTTGTGGATTCCTGGCAATTTCCCTAACACAAGGTTTCTCTCTAATGCTAAAATGCTTTCCTCTATCACGATATTTGTTTCTTTGCTCTCCTTCTCTCTTCCTCCCCCAGCTCAAACATCAAGTTCCCTCATTTTCTCTTTCCACCTCTGCTCATTCCCCTCCATGCTCCTAATTTACACAGGAGATCTTATCTATTTCCTCTTCTCGGGGGATCCAGGTATATCTCTCTTAGCATTCCTCTTAATACCTAGATTCTCTGGGTTTGTGAATCGTTCCCTGGTTATCCTTTGCTTTAGGTCTCGTATCTACTTACAAGTGAGTAGATACAATGCTTGTTTCTCTGGGTCTGAGTCATCTCATGCAGTTATATCCAATAAACCTTATTTTAATTCCTTCTTGAATTAGGTTTATTAAGATATTAACAACCTCCAAACACTTAAGTTTATAGTTTTACATCACCTAGTTACTATTCAACTATTAAACTTATTCATTAAGCCTTTTGTTATTATTTTTGTGGAACTTCAAATGATTTGCTTCGTCATATTTACTTATTCAACTGCATAGTTTCTTTCCACTTTAACCCGATCTTTTATACTTTTATAAGTATCAGTGTATTTAGGAGAACAGCTATATGCCTAGTGACACAATATCTGTATGAGTTTGAGTATCATTGTGTGCTTTGATGTTGCTGATGCTTTGTGTTTGTCATGTTTGATCTTTTACTCCTTTTGATGATAATTTCATAGTCTGAGGAAATTGATCTAAGATATCTCTTTGAGATAAAGGTTGAAACACATTATTCAAAGATATGTATTTATTTTTTCAACTACATGAAACATTTAAAAATATCAATTTAAGCATCAATTTAAATAATTAGCCTTAAATTTTCTTGGGTCACCTAAATTGCAAGAATTCCAACTGTAAACTCAAATAAAAAGGATTTCTTTGTAAATGTATTTTTTAATAGCAACTTTTTGTTTTATATGTATGTGTGTATACTTAAGTGTATGTGTGCACAACACATTCATATAGTGACAGAGGATGCCTGAAGATGACATCGAATCCTTTGAGACTGGAGTTACAGATATCTGTAAGCCACCTTGAAGTATTCTTACCTGCTGAGCCATATCTCAGCCCCTTTAAATATATTCTGAAGGTATATTTTCCTTCTTTCATTCATTCTCAAACTTTAATATGGGCATTTAATTTTACTGTCTTTGTGGGAAGAGGTGTCTCATTCCTTCTTATCTGGAAAGTATGGCCTATTTAGTTTCAGCACTGTACAAATATGCAGTGTGGTTTAATGGTCTCTGCTCTAAGGAGGCTCAAATCATTGCATCATATTTCTTTGTGTCTGTGAAGCTTGGACATTAAAAGCAAAAGCCTGCCTTGTCCATCAAAGCCTCAAGATAAAATGTAGGTGAATGATTCATTTACTCCTTTGATTTTTCTGCTTTACTTTTTGGCTGTGTACACTAGTTACTAATTAGGAGGTTCATTGATACATTAAAAACAATTGCCTTAAGTAACAAGTTTTTAAAATTAAAATTGTATTTGATAATTTTAAATGCATATTAATTTATCTCACCATTGTCTAATTTCCCTGGTCCCCCCTTTTTTCATATTGTTGTGTATATGTTTTATTTTTTTGGTCTACTGTATCTGACCAACATTGTTTGTATGATCATGAGTTTGCATCTATCTATTGGATCCTATTGAACTCAGCGATAGCTGCACACAGCTAAAGACAATGACTGCTTGTATTCCAGATCCCAGAACCTGCTAAGTGTGAATAGCTCAGTAGTAAAGTATATATCATGAGATCTTCCCCTATCCATGACTGATTGCTGACAGGGCTAGTTTTGTGTAGGTAGGCCCAGTACGGATAATCATAGCTACTGTGACATATGATTGCATTGGCTGTGCCATGCCTAAAGGATGATATTTCCCAGTGCACTTTTTATTTTCCAGCTTTTACATTCTTCTCACTCCTTATTATGGTAGATATAAAGTTTTGCTCAAATCTGGGTGCTCAGAAGTCCTTTATTCTCAGCCCCTTGAGTAGTTGTGAATTTCTGTATTACAGTACTACTGTTCACTGCAAAGAGAAGCTTGTCTCATTTAAACTGAGAGTATATTTTGTCTATGGGCAAAAACACAGATACCCCAAAGGTGATTAATAATTTGTCAATTTAGTTAAACAACAGTAATAACTTCTCCCTTTGAGTTTATGATCTGCATAAACATGGATTATTGACCAGGTTTACAGGACAAGGCATGGAATTCTTCCTTTAGTACAAGCCCCAAAGCCAATCAGAGAGTATCTGGTTGCCCCTTATTAGTTGTGACACTATTACACAAATGGGCACATACTGCCTAACAGGTTGGCTTTATAATTCACAGACTTCATAACTGGGTAAGATCACTGATGACTTTTAACCATCAAGTGTCTATATTGTTAGCTTAGGAAAGCTAGTCAGCAGAGATGAAGTGTTGAGCTCAATTCCAGCTTGCTTGCTTTCTACCTTGCAACCTAGATGTCCTCAGAAATATGATCTTATCCTCTAGATTTGGTGGTCAACTAAGAAGACCGACAGGAGCTTGTATTATTTTAGGGGCTTCTGTGTTCTCCCTGACAAACAGTTCCTATAAAAGGTATCCTGTATCTGACACTGGGGATTTTGCTCTGTGACCTACTCCTAGGATCAGCAACATCTAGCCATGTAGGTGTAACACATCTTATAAAATTGTACTTACTAGAAAAGTTTTCAGGGCATGGGGATAATTGTATGTTGCATAGGAAAGAGATTTTCACATTCTTTCATCTAAATCACCTCAATTATAACTATATAAAAACATTTTAAAATGTCTTATTTTTTCCAAGAAACTCTGCAAATAGTTGACAGTTTTGACTGTTGTATCAAATTATAGAACACTGAGAAGCTAAACTTATAATTTGATACATATAGGTAGAAAAGTACATAAAAAAATAAATGTTCCCAACAGTCAAAATTAAGAAAAATATGGCCAGGAGTATCACAAAGCATTTTTATTTATTTTTATTTTTCTGTGTAAGTGGATTTTGTAACTCCATTAATTCCCATATGACTTGCCAACATTTACAGAAACTGTGTACATCACTCACATCTAATTAGAGAAGGGAGAAAGTTAACCTGTGGCATTCATTCCACTTATTAAAATTATTGAATTCCTATTATTTGAGAAACATACTAGTAGATGTTGTAGGAGTTATAAGGATCAATTAGATCCCCTCTTTGCCCTAAAGTTACATGGAATAGACAGATACATTCATTTAGAAACAAAACTAAAAAATTGAATAGGAAGAATGTTATAGATTATTGAAAAAAATTATAGATTATTGGGAACCAACAAATTTTGCCCAAAGAACTTGACATTGGTATACTGCTAAATATAAAACACTTGACTCTGATTATATTATTTAACAGTAAAAAGTTAAATATTGTCACTTGTAATACCATTAATAAATCTAGAAGGCATTAAATACTACTTACTCTCATTATATGTGCAACCTGAAAAAGCTAATCTCATAGATTCAAAGAATAGCAGTTAGCAGAGGCAGCATAGGTAGATGGGGGCAGACAGAAATTAGTCAATGGTTATAAAGTTATGATATATAGGGTTATAAGTTCAGGTATTCTATTATACACAAGGATCATTGTTTGTAACAACAAAATACTGTACTGATACTTCCAAGCAGCTAAAAGACAAGGGTTTGATTGTCTTTCTACAAAGAAATGAATGTTTGATGTGACAGTTATGCTAATTGCTCTGATTTTTATAATAACACAATATTTAATTGTACTGAGATAGCACACTGTATTTCATAAGGTTCTATAATTATTTTGAATCAATTAAATTAATATAAATCTGTAAGAAGGGGAAGAAAGCATTTGGGATATGTGCCTAAATCAAGTAAGAAAATAAAACTAGAATGAGGGGAAAATTGGGAGAAAATCATGGAGTCACTAACACAGTAGAGATACAGGGTCATGGAGAAGCAGCTTAAGATGATAGCAATACAACATGAATGGCCAATAGCTAGACAGGAGAAAGAATAGGTGGAGCTTGCAGCCAGAGAGATCAAATAAGGAAAGAAATCCGGAAAAAGATTGAGTAGCAAGAAAAAAGAGGAAGGAGTATATTAGGGGCCAGCCACTCAATTAGCTACACAGCAAGCCATGGAGTAAGAAGGCTTTTTTTTTAAAGGCATATAGAATAGATAAAAATAAAGGCTCAGAATAAATGGTAGATTGGATGGTTTAAGTTAAGAAAAGTTGTATTGGAGCTCTCAATAGAGTTGAGAAGAGGAAGGAGAAATTATATGAGTAAACGGGTCAAGATCATGATGAAGAAACCCACAGAGATAGCTAACCTGAGCTACTGGGAGCTCACTGACTCTGGATTGAAAGCTGGGGAACCTGCATGGGACTGAATAAAATAGACCTTCTGAATGTGGATAACAGTTGTGTGGCTTGGGCAATTGTGGGCCTCTGGCAGTGGGACCAGCATTTAGCCCTAGTGCATGAGCTGGCTTTTTGGAACCCATTCCCCACAGAGGGATGTCTTACTCAGCCTAGATGAATGGGGGAAGGGAGAGATCCTGCCTAGTCTTGATATCCCAGCCTTTTTTGACTCCCCATGGGAGGCTTTATCCTCTTTGGGGAATGGATAGGAGATAAGGGATGAGAAGGTAAGAAGCTGGGAGGAAGGAAGAGAATAACAACTGTGACTGGTGTGCAAAAGAAAAACCTTTAAATAAAAATGTCAAAAAATTAAAAAGTATATGCTAAAATTTTAAAAAAGGTGGGGCAGGGAAGATGGCTAGAAATAAGGCAAGCTAAGAACAGGCATTTATACATAAGAATAAGACTATGTGTGATTTATTTGGGAGCTGGGTGGCAGGCCTCCCAAAGAGTAAAGAGCAAAAACAAACAAACAAACAAAAAACTGCAATGATTTTTTTTCTTTTCATCATTGCTCAAAGATGTGCATTGATGTTTCATTCAACTGTGAAGAGTTTCAGTAGTATTGGCGAGTACAGAAAGAATTTTAGGTAAGTAGAACACTGAACAGTTGGAGAGATGCATTTCTTTCTGTTGTTTCCTGAACAAAACAAAGATATATAACCAAGGAAAAACAATTTAACTCTGAATAGTACATATTTATGACATAATATATAAGCATTTTTCCAAAATGTGGCATAATTATGTTAGAACAATAAGTAGAGGTATAGAATGGAAAATTTATTTAAGTGTGTTGGTTAGCTTTTTTTTTTTAATCAAGAGAGTACTTAGTGCAATTACGTTTTAAAATGGAAAACTTTGTTTGGGTTCATTCTTTTATAGGTGACAGACCATGTTTAAATATCCCACTGCTTTGAGTTTATGGCAAAAGCACATGGTAGATCAAAATTTCTCACTTCATATCCAGGAAGAAAATACGAGGAAGATATCAGGGACTCACGGTCCTCTTAATGAGCATGTATAGTATCAAGTTTCTTGCCTGGACTTTCCTGCCTAGACCAGAGGTTTGCATCCTACTCTCAGCCCTGCTGCTGCTTATCCCCAAATAACCACAGAAAGGCTTATTAATTTCATGCTGATTTACCTATGGCTCAGACATATTGCTAGATAGCTCTTTCATGTTAACTCAACCTATTTCTATTAATCTGTTTAGTTATGTGGCTTGGTACCTTTTCTCAGAGCATCATGATTGTCTTTTTTCCTCTGTGTCTGTTGGCATCTCTCCTGGTGTCTCTGTTCTGTTCTTCCTGTTCCCAGAGTTTCTTAATCTGGTAGCCCCACCTACACCACCTGTCTGCCTTGTGGCCAATCAGCTTTTTATTGAATAAGTAGGAGGGACAAATATTTACAATGTACCAGAACATAATCCCATTACAAGCATGATCCCAATAATGTAAAGACTCCAAACTCCATGTCCTAAAGATATTATTGACTTCTCATAACACTATCCTTGAAATCAATCCCTAAACTAAGCATATGGACTTTTGGAGGACATTTAAGATATAAACCCCAGGAACAGGGCGGTGTGAGAATGTTAAATGACAAGTTTCTATCACAAGAAACTAATAGATGATGTTTAATATGACTCAAGTTATGATTAGCAGCATAGTATGAGCTTTATAAATGTGAAAGGAAATATTGAGAAAATAGCCAGAAGTGAGTTATTCCCTTTTGTGAGAGGTTGTTACATGTGGAAGGGCCTCTTTACACCTGAAGGAGAAAGGAAGCAGAAACCAAGAATCAAAACACCCTTTCAACAAAGACAAACACAGGAATCAAATATGCCTAAACTCCAGCCAAAGATCATGGTCAATAACAGAAACTGTATTATGTTACCACCAGAACTCAGCTATTGTAGGACAGTAATATCCAAATATTCCAACGTATATGAAGCACAAAAATGTCCCTAAAAATAACTTTACTAAGATGATAAGGATCCTTAAAGAGGAAATACATAAATTCCTTAAAGAAAATGGAGGATGAGATGCAAAAATTGGAGGAAATCAATAAATCTCTTAAAGAATTTAAGAATAAACAAACAGTAGGCAGAAACAAATAAAACCACTCAAGACCTGAAAAATGGAAATGAAATAAAGAAAATACAAACTGAAGGAATTCTGGAAATGGAAAATCAAAGGTAGGCAAACAGTAACTACCAATGCAAACATCACCAACAGAATACAAGAGATGGAGGAGAGAATCTCAGGAAGAAAGGGGAAATAGATTGATTGGTCAAAGAAAAATTAAATATAAATATTTCCTAACACAAAATATTCAGGAAATCTGGGACACTGTGGAAACATCAAATCCAAGAATAATAGGAACAAAAGAATGAGAAGAAACTCTGCTCAATTGCCCATAAAATACATTCAACAAAATAATAAAAGAAAAATTTTCCAACCTAAAGAAAGCCATACTTATAAAGATACAAGAAACTTACAGAACACCAAATAGACTGGACCATAAAAACAAAGTTCCTTCAACATATAATAATCAAAACACTAAATATACAAGAATAAGGAAAGAATACTAAAAGCCGAGAAGAAAAAAGGCCAAGTATAAAGGCAGACCTAGTCAGAATTTTACCTGACTTCTCAGTCTAAAAACCAGAAAAGCCTGGGCAGACGTGGTACAGATGATAAGAGACCATGGGCAGAGCCCAAACTGATATATCCATCAATACTTTCAATCACCATAGATAAAAAACAAGATATTTCATGACAAAATCAAATGTAATAAGTACCCACAAACGCACACTTACAGAAGAAACCAGGGAGAAAACTTCTAACCAAGTATGTTAGCTATGTCTTCAAAAACAGCAATAGATGATCCCACACCAGCAAAATACCAAGAAGAGAAATACACACACACACACACACACACACACACACACACACACACACACACACACACACACATACACACATACACACACACATACACACACACACATACACACACACATACACACACACACACACACACACACACACACACACACACCTACACCGTACCACTACCACCACCATCAGCAACAGTCATAAAAATAACAAACTAACAGGAATTAACAATAACTAGTCATGAATATCTCTCAGTATAAATGGACTAACAGAATGGATGTGAAACCAAGATCCATTTTTTCCTGCTACATACAAAAAGTATACCTCAACATCAAAGATAGACATTACCCAGAGTAAAGGGTTGGAAAAAAATTTTCCAGTCAAATGTTTCCTAAAAAGAAAGCTGGTGTAGGCATCTTAATTTTTAACAAAAGAGACTTTAAACCAAAATTTATCAAAAGAGATAGGGCGGGAAAATACATATTCATCAAAGAAAAAACCCACTAAGATGATTTCTCAGTTCTCAACATGTATGCCCCCCAAATATTGTAAGGGTATCCACATTTGTAAAAGAAACAATGCTCAAGCTTAAATCACTTAGCAAACCCCACACATCAATAATCGGAGAATTCAAAACTCCACTCTCACCAATGGATAGACTATTAGGACAGAAACTGAATAGAGAAATAATGAAACTCACAGATGTTGTGACTCAAATGGACCTAAACGTTATCTACACAATGTTTTACCCAAACACCAAAAAAAAAAAAAAAATGCCTTCATCGCAGCATCTTGTGTATCCTTCCCCAAAACAGATTATTTACTCTGTCACAAAGCAAGTCTTAACAAATACAAAAAAAAAAAAAAAAAAAAAACCCAACTGGAATAAGCCCCTTTATATTATCAGACCACCATGAATTAAAGTTGGACCTCAACAACAACACAAACTACAGAAGACCTAAAAATTCATGGAAATTGAACACCTCTCAACTGAATTACCATTTGGGCAAAGGAGAAATTAAAAAATAGAAGACTTCCTAGAATCCGATGAAAATGAATCTACAACATACCCAAACTTGTAGCACACAATGAAAGCAGTGCCAAGAGGAAAGCTCATAGGACTAAGTACATGCATAAAGAATTTGGAGAAAACTCATACTATTGACTTAACAGCACATCTGAGAGCTCTAGAAAAACAACAGTGAAAAGAAAAAATACCCAAGAGGAGAAGACAACAGCAAATAATTAAGCCGATAGCTGAAATCAATAAAAGAAAAAGAAAAATACAAAGAATCAATGAGTTGTTTCTTTGAGGAAACAAAAACAAGATAGACAAACCATTTTTCAAACAAAAAGGCAGAGAGAGAATACTCATATTAATAAAATCATGAATGAAAAGGGGTATATAACAACAGATGCCAAGGACATCCAGATAATCCTTAAGTCATACTCTCAAAAAGCTGTACTCTACAAATTTAAAGAATCTTAAAAAATGAACAAATTTCTTGATAGATTCCACATACCAAAATTAAATCAAGATAAAATAATCAACTTATATAGACCTATAATGCTAAAAACAAAACAAACAAACAAACAAACAAACAAGCAAAAACAGAAGTCGTCATTAAAAGTCTCCCAAAACCAGCTCAGGGCCAGATGGCTTCAATGTATAATTCTGCCAGACTTTCAATGAAGAGCTAAAAATAGTACTCCTTAAATTATTCCACAAAATAGAAACAGAAGTAACATTTCCAAAGTCTATGAAGCCTAGTTATTTGATCATGGTGTATAATCTTTGATGTGATCTTGAACTCAGTTTGCAACTATTTTATTGAGTATTTTTGTATCAATGTTCAGGAAGGATATTGGTCTGTAATTCTCTTTCTTTGTTGAATATTTGTGAGGTTTGGGTATCAAGGTGACTCTGGCTTCATCCCAAGGATGTAGGGATGGTTCAACATATAAAAATCTGTCAAATATACTTCAATCTGTCACCCATCACAAAACAAATTAAAAAAAAAAAGACTTCAACATAAATTCATTTGTACTGAACCTGATAGAAGAGAAAATGAAAAATAACCTCAAATGTATTGACACAGCTGACCACTTCCTAAATATAATATCAGTAGCACAGACACTAAGAACAACAATCAATAAGTGGGACCTCCTGAAACTGAGAACCTTATGAAGGCAAAGGACACAGTTAATAAGACAAACGACAGCCTACAGAATGGGAAAAGATCTTCACCAACCGACATCTGACAGAGGGCTTATTTTCAAAGTACATAAAGGACTCAGGAAATTAGATCTCAAAGTACTGAATAATCCTATTAAAAATGGGGTACAAACTTAAACAGATAATTCACAACAGAAGAATCTCAAATAGCAGAGAAACAGTTAAAGAATTGCTCAAAAATCCTTAATCATCTGGGAAATGCAAATCAAAATAACTCTGAGATACATAGTTATTATTACACCTGTCAGAATAGCTAATATCAAAAACATTAAGAAAGCTTATTCTAGAAAGGATGTGGAATAAGGGGAACACTTCTCTATTGCTGTTAAGAATGTAAGCTTTTACTGATTCTTTGGAAGTCAATATAGTGATTACTCAAAAATTTGGGAATAAATCTTCTTCAAGACCCAGTTATATTAGTCTTGGATATATACCCAAAGGATGTTCAATCCTACTGCAAGGACATTTGCTCAACTGTGTTCATAGCTACATTATTTGTAATAGTCAGAACCTGGAAACAACCTAAATACCCTTCAACTGAAGAATGGATAAAGACAATGTAGTACATTTACACAATTTAGTATTACTCAGCTGTTAAAAACAACGACATTGGAAAATTTAAAGGCAAATGGATGGAACTAGAAAAGATTATCTTGAGTGAGGTAACCCAGATCCAGAAAGGCAAACAAGGTATGCACTCACTCAGAAGTGGGTATTAGCTATTAGGGAAAGGATAACCATGCTACAATCCACAGACCCAGAGAGGCTAGGTAACAAGGATGGCCCAAGGTGGCACACATGGATCTCACTGGGAAGGAAAAAAGAAGAAATCCCTGCATTGACTGCTAGTGGGTGAGGAGGTAAACCTGA
Organism: Phyllotis vaccarum; assembly: GCA_033318265.1. Lineage (NCBI taxonomy): Eukaryota > Metazoa > Chordata > Mammalia > Rodentia > Cricetidae > Phyllotis > Phyllotis vaccarum. The sequence goes on along the minus strand of JARWLC010000013.1, from coordinate 133,056,086 downwards.
GAGATTAGATTGTGAAGGTGGATAGAGGATAAGAATACTGAATGAAGTGACAGGAAAGGAGGGCATTTCGGAATCAGGTAGAAACCTAATGCAAAAGAAACTCTCATGAGTCTCCTAGCAATAGAGGACAGGTAGCCTGAACTGTCATTCTTCTAGGATCAAACTTATGACTAGCCCAGTTGTCATCAAAGTCATCACCAGTAACTAATGGAAACAAATGCATAGACTCAAAGCCAAATATTAGGCTGTGTAGGGGTATTGTGTTGATTCCTGGTAAATAATTGTCCCACCTACTGGTTTAATAAAAAGCGCTGATTGGCCAAAGGCAGCTAGGAAATGTGGGCGGGGCTACCAGACTGAGAAAATCTCTGAGAGCAGAGTACCAGAGAGAAACCGCAGGAAGCAGAAGACAGCCATGCAGCTCTAAAGAAAGGTACCCGAGCCGCATGACTGAACAGGAAGAATCATGGGTTAGATGAAGGGTAGAGAGCTAGCAAATAATATGCCTGGGCCTGAGGTTGATAAGCTGAAACCTAATGAAAGCATCTGTGTGTCTCTGTGAGACGATGGGACTGCGGGACTACGGGTCTGCGGGTCTGCAGGTCTGTGGGTCTGTGGGTCTCCTGGTCTAGACCTTGAGGTTAGGCCTGAAAGTCCGGGCCAGAAGCTTCGTACTACAAGGCTGAGCTTGGGGAATCCTGCTGAAGAGGGGGGAGAATTATACAAACTAGAGGGCTCAAGGACATCACAAGAAAACCCATAGAAACAACTTATATGGTACATAAGAAACTATGGAGTCTGATCTAATAACCAGAGACCCTGCATGGGACTGACCTAGGCCCTATACATATATGTGACCGTTATGTAACTAGGTCTACTTGTGGGATTCCTTTAACAATGGAAGCAGAGGCTGTCGCTCATGCTTTCACTAGTTCTTGACTACCTATTCTTCATACTGGATTCCGTTGACTAGCCTTAATACATGGAGAGGTGCTTAGTCTTGCTGCAATTTGATATGCTGTACGTTTTTGGTTCTTATGGGAGGCCAGAGGAGGAGTGGTTTGTGGTAGGTGAGGGAATGGCAAGAAAGAAGAAAAGGGCAACTGTGGTTGTGATGTAAAATTAATTAATTAATTAAGAAAAAAGTGATTTAATTCTTTTGCTTCAATATTTAGTCTCATGTATCTGTCACTAGGCTTTCTATAGTACATGTTTAAGTAGCAAAACATTGTGCAAACATTTCTATCCTAAAAGTCCGCAAAGGGACAACCTAGACTAAAATGAGTGTGATTTTTAAAGGAATTTTACCAGGATAAAAAGAAGTTTATGCACACATTTCAGCCTTTTGCAGAAAGTCAATTTGACATTTGGGTGCATTTGAGACTCTTCTAAAAATACTATGTTATAAATCTATTTGGTTTTGCCAAGTCACAGCTTTCCGTCATCCTCTATTGCTTTTTGTAAAGCATCCGAAAGATTTGAGTTTGTTCCTCATGTCTATAACCTGTTGATTTATTCAAGATCAGAATCCAGGAACAGAAATAACTTCAAAAATAGCAGAGGAAGAGCATTTATCAGGAGGAAGCTATGGAGAGCACATTCATGGAACAATTTCCTTTAAGTCAGAGAAAAATAGAGCTCTCCTCCCCAATGCCACAGACCAAGTATACAGTAAAATCTAGAGTGCTGAGAGAAATACTAAATTCACAAAAGATGCCAAAATTGTTTTTTCATACAAAGAATATCTTCTATATTAATTGTCTTGGTCATCATACCAGGACACAATGCTAACACTAAGACAGACATCCAAGATCTTTTCAGAAAGTGATTACAAAACTAAAGAAAGGCTGCCTTACTGGTAAGAACTAATATAAACATCATCATAGTATATGTGAATTTTAGGAGTCTTTATGATCATCTTTCTTGGTGGCTTCTAAAATGCTATTCTAATTTTCCAAGAAAATGAGAGACATGAGAGAATCTCTATTTTTACATTTTCTTGCTTTATCAACTAAAAAAAGAACAGGATCCTTTTAAACAAAAATGGTATGTTTACTTTTACTATACCAAAAGAAACTAAGCACTACAAAAAAGCTTGGCTTCTCTAATAGAGGGGGTGAGAGAAGTGTAGGAGAGTTATAGTTTGCATGATGTTTTTAAATCAGTATATAATGTTAGAAACCATTAGCACATGTTTGAACAAAGTATATTCTTGGTGATTTTCCTTCCCACCCCCATATCCTACCCCAATATCCTCTACCTGCTGCTGCATTTATTCTTCCTCTGTATCCACCTCCACATTCCTTCCTCGTTTACATACCATGTGTCCTGTCCTTTTGCCCTCTCTTCAGCCCTCTTCACCACCTAATGTTACAATTTCTTAGCTGCCTTTCTAGATTTTAGACTTTATCATTTCTAGTACTGGGATAGTAAAGAAATTACATTTGAAAACCACTTTCATAGCTAAACACTTTGTTTATAGAGGAAATGACTGATATCACAAGAAAAACATGAACATCAGTAGGAATAGATCAGACTTATCATAAAATCCCTAGCATTCTCATTCTGAAGTTTTGACTGTGATTCCAAGATAAGTCTTTTTCTCTATGAAAAAGGAAAAAAAATCCAATAATCAAATAAGAGTAATTATGTTCATTGTTTAATCTCTTGTGGTGATATATCACATATTTAATGAAAATAGTCTTGAATATCAGAGGACAGAGCCACCCACAGCTAAGCCATGAAGATCAGTGAGTGGTGATCAACACCTTTAACCCCATCACTCAGGAGGCATAGATAATCTCTGTGTTTTCTGGATCCTCTGGATCTCTCTGAGTTCAAAGCCTAACAGCCAGGCTGTGCTAGCACACACCTTTAATCCTAGCTCTAGAAAAGTTGAATAAGGAAGTAAGATAGCTGAGCAGGGTAGGGAGAGGGGTATGTGGGGGTGGGGGAGAAAGATAAAAGAGGAGAAGATAGAAGTTCTCCCCTTTTTATCTGAGCACCTAGTCTTAGGATTTGTAGAGATAAGATCTACCTCTTTCAACCTGAGGAGTTGACTGAGAGAAAACTGGCTGTGGTTTGGTCCCTGTCTCTCTGATATTTCACCTTTACTTAATTTTTGGCTCTAGATTTTATTATAATACCAGATAGAATTCATACAATAATCTATAAGTTATTATTTAATTTACATTTTTAAAATTTTGAAATTAAAACACAATTATATCATTCCACCTCTTCCCTTTTCTTCCTCCAACCATATTCATTCCCCCTTGCTCGAATTCACTGTACCTCATCTTTTTGTTATCATATACACACAAACTTACACACTCCTAAATACATAAACATTATATATTCAGACCATACAATGTTACTTATATGTATGTGATTTCATGTCTGATCTCCTGGCTTTAAATAAAGATCTGGGAGACTCTTCCCTAGGCTCTATTTGATTTCAAACTGCTTTTCTCTCCATAGGCTTTGTCATTATCATGGGTCAGATCTCCTTCACTTCATGCCTATATTTTTGTGACATAATTTTTCCCTGGCTTTATGTTTTCATTATTTCTCTTTTCAGGATATATTGATGATAATTAATTTCCTGTCATCAGCCTTTTTGTTCTTATTCTGGTGAACTCTATCCTCTATCTAGTTTGGAATGATATCTCTCCCTGACGATGGTTATGCCACTCTTTGGGTTTATCTCTCCTCTAAATTCCCTTATTTCTCTGGAGTGCTAAAACATCTTATGCTCCTTGTCACATCCCTCATTTTACTTAGTGTTGGAAATTCCTTGAAAATAACTGAATGATATACCATATGCTACACACCAACCATAAAATGAAAATAATAACTACTATCAAGAGTGCTTTCCCCAAAATAAATGTTAATTTTAATCAAAATAGACAAATATAGCTGAATATTTTGTCATTATCTCTGAAGTGATTGTTTTTACCTTGAGAATGATGGCTCAGGGTGTCTCATTGTTATTTTTTACTAATTCAATTTTTCAGTTTTAAAATTGTTCTAATTGCAAATCACTGTTACTTTGCTTTGGTTGTATGTTATGTTTAATATTTCACTTTGTAATTCTATATTGAAAACTTCAAAAATAAAGGCTGAACTATAGCTCAGTGGTAGAGTATTTTCTTAATACGCATAGATGTTCTGGGTTTAATCTGCAGCACTGACAAAAGGCTGAAAACTAAAATATATGCTATTGAAAGTTTTATAGTTACTATTTCTGCCCTTTTTCTTATGTATAAAATATATAATTGTTTAATGAATGTACTAGCATTATGAACACAGTCTTGAATGCAATGTCCCTTGCTGCTTTTGTTTTGTAAGACTACTTCCCAGAGAGCTATTTGATGACTCAGTTCTCATTTTAACCATTGCGAAAAGCCTTTTATGTACCATGCACTAATCTATGTGGTCTTTACTTGTAAATAGCATCAAAAACTTTGGTTCCTGGAACTCTTTGGTGTACTTGGCAGTGATGAAGTGGTCTATCAGATGATCAAGATTTAAGCTCCTTATAGCTGCATATTTTTAAATTGCCATTGAATCAAAATTTTAAATATAAACATATATGTATATTAAAGTCTCATTCTTTATCGTCTAAGAATGTGTATAAGAAAAAAAATGGGAGTTCAGTAAGTTTCCAGAAAAATAGCTAGTAAATATAGCTACTCTGAATAATATAGATAAAAACCAAGGGCTTGTCAATAATCAGCTGTTTATTTTATAGAAGAAAAATTAGAACAAATAAAATCACTACATATACAAGAAGGAAAATAATACCTCTACAATCAGATCTATTTACCCCTACAAGGTGACTAGTGAATATAAGCCCATGACAAATTTATTTTTCTATTTCTCAAAAATCCTTTTGTATCTTTTGTAAGAATCTGGAATATAAAGAAATATGACTATGTGGTTTCTAAGATTCCGTTTGTTATCTTGGCAGATAATAATATCCATTGTGCTCATCAGTGCTGGGTAATGTGATTCTGTGTTCGGAGTAACAAATGAGAGGCTAAAAAAAAATTTGATGATTACTCTATTTATATAATTCTAGAGGAAGCCAGTCATCTAATAAATAAAATTACGTTATAAAGCAGAGAAGAATGTCCAAGGGAGCATACACAACAGGAAATAGAGAGAACAGTAGGTATATGAGCACAAAATGAGAAAACTCCCCAGAGAAAATGAAAATGAGAAGAGATAAGATACTACCTTAAGAACAAGGTAAATATTTTCTTTATGAAGTCAATGGGAATGTTCCATTTAGTACGAGTAATATAAATTATAGTATTTTTACTTAATACCTTTGATATATTAAGTCATTTAAGAACACTAATTATATAGTTTTCACTGGTAAGTACCCAATAATAGAGTTTATAGCAGTGAATTAAAATTCACTGAGGCTAAATTACATGCAGTACAAATAATGGATATGAGGGCATCTTTTAATATTTAGTTCCTTTATGCTTTTTATGAACCAAATTCCAGATGTTATTGAGGTCTCACTGGCTTTTATTAGTGTCCTTTTTTCCGTTAAAGCCCACAAGACAAGCTTGTATATTTTATTTAATTGTAGGTTTCTTTAGTCTCCTGCAATCTGTGACAGTTTCAAAGACCTTGAACATGTTAAGAAATTGTTGTCAGCTGTTTTGTAGAGTGTCTTTGAATTAAAATTTTCCTCATGTTCTTTTCACAGCCAGACTGAAGTTATAGATTTGGAGAGTGATCACAGACACAAATCACTTATTTGTCAATATGAACTCATATATTTTTGCTTAAATTTGAACGAAAGATCAGTAATGTGTTGTACTAGTTGCTTTTCTATTTCTGTGATACCACTATAAGCAAAACAGCTAATTAAAGAAAGTTTATTTGGGTCTACCGGTTCAGAGGAATGAGTGTTGTTATCACACTTGAGAATGGATCACAAAACAAAACCAGTAACCTACTTTAGGTTTATTCAACAGTCCAGGCAGAGAGGAAGTGGACCAGGAGAGAAGAAAACATGTAGAGACCATGGAAAGCTGGGATTTGGTTTATAAGGACCCAGGTGTGAAGAGTTTACGTGATCATGCTCACTCATGCATATGGATGCTGCTTCTCATACATATGACATGCCACTCTGTGGGGTGTGTGTGTGTGTGTGTGTGTGTGTGTGTGTGTGTGTGTGTGTAAAGGGGCATGCCACCACACACATGTGTGCTTGGCTGCCAGGTATATGCCTTCTTCAGGGCTCCATGTGGACTAAAAATCCCAACAATTAGAGTCCACCATCATCATCGTTTTGGGGAAGCAGCAGGCATAGTTACTGAAATATCAAATCGAGGGTTCACATCTTAAACCATAAACTTTAAGAGAAAATTTTAAATGGCTGGGTCTTTCAGATCTCAAAGTCTGCCCCCAGTGACATAGTTCCTCCTACAAAGTCACAAACCACAAACCTCTCCAAACAGCACTATCCCAAACAACAAATTCGAATCGCCAGAAAGTATCAAGGTTTTGTTTTCTCTATGAAGAAAGGTATACTTGATAATTTTGTCACAAATCCCTTTGAACATTCTGATTGGTTAAGATTTTTCATTTTTCATGACCACCAAAGCCTGGAGACCATGCAAGATACAACTAAAAAAGAACTATGAAAGAAGCCAAGAAGGAAAAGCAATTTTAAACCCCAAGACTGAGATCTCTACACTTAACAGAAGGATGTGAGTGAGACCCCGAATTTACTGATCCCTAAATAAAAACAAACAAAAAATAAACAAACAAGAAAAGCAGCAAAGAATGAATAGATGTCTGCATAGGTACTCTGAGAAATAAGTCAAATGGGAAAAATGAAGGAATAGGTTCCACTTGACCTCAGAGTAGAGAGAACAGACTTTATAAATAGTTTGAGTGGTTGGTGCCCATAAACCTAGTTGCTCAATGCCAAGGATACGGGAGAATTCACTTCGCAGAGTCTAGGGATCAGTTTCAATGGTAGAGACCGAGGAGAGGTGAACAACCAGCTTCACCAGGCATAGGAACTGCTTTTGGGGAATGAAATGCAGTGCTGGAGATAAGTCAGATTGCCTGGTTTTTTTTTTGTTTGTTTGTTTGTTTGTTTGTTTGTTTTTTGTGACCTTTGGGCTATAAGATTAGAGATGAGCCCGATTGCTTTTGTAAGCCCCAGGTTCAGGTTCTGTGATTGGAAATGACTGATTCCTTGAGTTCCACTGGGCTCCAGGTTTCTTAAAGCCTTGAACATGTATTACAGTCCTAGTTTGCGGATGAGCGATTCCCTTTAAGGACTCCAGGTAAACATAGGCCCAAAAGGATGTTCGTTGAGAGGCCTCCGAAGGATAAGTAGTCCCCAGGAAGAAGAAACTTCTTGTCCATGGAAGAGACTGAGAGTTGCTGAAGCCGTACTAGTAAAAAGGATCTTACCACAGATAGCCAGGCCCTGGAAGCTTTTATAATGACTTTGACATGAGATTCTTTTCATAAGCTCAATGACACTGAATTTTCCCCCAGTACCTTCTTTCCACTGAGACACACCTGACAGACCAAACGTGAGCAAAGTATTCTGTATTTTTAAGCAGCACCGAATGGGATCATAAGGAACTCCAGCAGCACCAGAAGCAAGGGGACCAAAATGACCTCACATGCCATGTGTCATGGTCCACTTGGGAGACTGGGACTCATGGATGACTCCGAGAATGCAGTCTGAGCTACACAGTGAGATCAGAATTTTGAAAATAACCTTTGTAAGTTCCCCAAATTAAAATTGCTTTTAAATAACTCATAAAATCTTGACTATGATCTACAGACTAAGCTTAAACAAAGTGGTTGCCTGATAAAGTGACTGATTTGGATGAGGCACAGACTCTAATGGCCAAAAAAAAAAAAACAAAAAACAAAACAAAAAAACAAACAAACAAACAAAAAAAACCCATCTATGATACAACAGAAAATCACTTACAATACCAAGAACCAAGGAATTAGAAGTTCCAAAGAAAACTCTTTGGGAAAAAAGAAGTCATGCCAACATTGAGGTAAGTCAAACATAAAAGCACATGCGGTCAGGTTTTCTTAGCATTACTGAATGACAGGGAATCTGAAGAAATATATGGAACATACGTAACTGAAAAATCACAACAGAAATAAATGACTGTCTAGTTGGGCCAAGTCATAGAAAACCAGACTGAGAAGAAAAATGTGATCAAGTCTGAGCACCTTCTCAATCAACAAGTTCACCATTTGTATCATCAAATTTTCAAAATTAAAATAGAAAAGGAGATAGGGCTAAAAGGAGCATTTTAATAAATTAGTGTGGGAGCTGGAGAGAGGGCCCAGCAATTAAAAGAAGTAATTACTCTTGCAGAAGACCCAGGTTTGATTCTCAGCATCCACATGTCTGCTAACAGCCATTTTCATTCAAGCTCCAGGGGATTTGTCATCTTCTTTTGCCCTTCTTGCATACCACACGTATGTGGTAACACAGATATACATGCAGGCAAAAGAACTGCCCCCACACAGAAATACATACATACACACATACATACGTACATCAAGCTGAATGCATTCTGAATTTGGCAAAAGATACAAACTAAATAAATCTCAGAAATGATAAACCCCAAGAAAGCCATGACATAAAAGACAAGTATGATGTAAAAAAGTTCTTGAAAAACTTATCCTTCTTCCACTGACTTACCTTACAATTACATATTGTCTGTTTGGTTTCATTTGTATATACATATCAAATCTTTCTACTGACAACACACTATATTTAGTACACTAGTTATATAGTGGCCAACTTGGTGGCAGAGTGAATCCTTCTTTCTTTTACTTGTCAGTATTACATTCCATATTAATTCTAGAGTAAACTTGTCTGTGTCTACAACAAACTTGTCAGGGAGTTTTGTATCACTTGACTTAAACCTGTAAGTCAGTTAATGGATAACTGACACCTTTACTGTGTTGAGTTTGTCAATGAAAGAATATTATTATTTGTGCTATATTTTATTTATTTCATCAGCATTTTACGACCCCTAAGGATATAGTTCCTGTGAAGGAACACTATCCCAATGGAGCATGCAGTTTTGGCAGGCCTTGCCCTTCTCATTCTGTCTGCCTTGCTAAAACCCATTAGATTAAATTCCAGAAGCTAGCCCCAGGTCCATTCCCTTAGTAGCTAATTCCTCTTACTGAGGCTGACTACCAAGGTCTAACAATCAGAAACCCCCTTTGGCTCACCTAAGAAACATGTCAGTTGGTATTTCCCCCTTATCTTCCTAAATGACCGCTTGCCACTGTGCCAGTTCTGTCTCCTCTCTGTCCTAGACGGTTCTTTGTCTTTCTGGAACAGATATTCCTCCTCCTTTACCTTATCTCCTTTCCCTTTCCTTCATTAGTCTAACACAGACATCCCCCTTTTATCTTCTTAAGAATGCCATCTACAAGGTCATTTGCTGCTGTTTTACTACCAATGTTTCTTTTCTGCTTAATAAAAGATCTCTGTGCAAATAGGTGTTTGGGTATGCTTTGTGCCTAATCCAGGTCTGTAAAGGAGTCCACCTGTGCTGGTGTCTTCTTCATCTTGGATTTATTTTTTAAGAAGTTCACTTTCTTTAAATAACAATGAATTTTGTATTGCATTTTAAAATTCCAGTTTCTTGGTGTCTTAGCCTGTTTCTCTATTGCTATAACAAAACTCCGTGACCAAAAAACAACTTGGGGAGAAAAGAATTTATTTCAGTTTACAGTTTATAGTCCATCCTGGAGGAAGTCATGGCAGGAGCTCAAGGTAGAAACCTGGAGGCCGGAGCTTATTAGAATCCGTGAGGAACATTACTTATGCTTTGTTCCTCACAGTTTGCTCAGCCTTCTCCTCCTCCTCCTCCTCCTCCTTTTCCTTCAGTAGGACTCAGGACCACCTGCCCAGGGGTGGCACTGTCCACTGTGGACTGGACCCTCCTTTATCATTCACTAATTAAGAAAGTTGACAAAAATCTAATCTGCAAATCTTGTGTTTACTATGAGTGCATTAAAACGATTTTGAATTTTTCTGAGGTCTGCTTCCATGTCTTACATTCTCGGTGAATTTCTCACTTAATAGTTCTTTGAATTTTCTGATGGCTTCCCTGACCTCTCTTCATTGACAGCATATGGTCTGTAAATATAGACAAATTTTCTTCCTTTCTTTTATTTATTTTCTTACTTGTTTCAGTTGCAAGATTTATTTAATGAAGAAAGGTAACATATACAAGGATCTCGGAAGATTTTACCTGCCATGTAAAAATTGAACTAAATGAATGTTCTGAAAATGACAAAGACATACTGATTTTTTTAAAATGACATAGATAGACACTGAAATAGTGACAGGTTATTGGCTTCCATGTTTATGAGCAGAGTGGGGACACCATCAGAACAGAGAGAACCCATGATTATAAAGGAGTCTGAAATGAAATACTTTTGTGATTGAATTAATCTGTATCTTGGAGTGATGATCAATATATAAATGTATACAAAGTATTACATTATATAGTATTGAACACATATGTATAATTAAAACTGGAAAACCATGAGTAAGATTACCAAATTATGCTAATAAGTCTTTTGGATGTGATATTTTGCTATAGTTTTTCAGAGTATTATGATTCAGAAAAACAATTAAAGCCTAAGGACTTAACACATTACTGCTTTAAACTACAGGTGAAGCTGAGCAGGGTATCACACACCTGTGATCTCAGCACTTGGGAAACAAGACTATCACTGGCTTGAGGCTAATCCAGTCTATATACCTAGCTAGTGAGTTCCAGAACAGTCTGGACTAAGCAATGAAACCCTGTCAACAACAAAACCTACATGTGAATCTATAGTAACTCCAATGAAACATTCATTTGAGAGGTAGTTTGCCATGTTTTCGTGGGGCTTCCCATCCTATGTCCGTTGATATTTCCATGGCATCTCTTTTGTCAGTATCACATTATTTTTATTACTTTACCTTCTAAGAGTTTTTAGACATTTGGAAATTTTTAAAGTTTGTTTTTCAATTATCTATATTACTTTTCAACTAAGCTTTAAAATAATTGTGTCCCTCTGTAACTTTACTTCTTTAAATTGAAATTGTATGTAAATGAATTTGATAAAAAATGGATTCTGAATACTTAAGTTCTTTTTCTTTAGCAGTATTTTCTGGTATGTATTCAAGTGATCTATTTTTGTGTATTAAGTTTTAATGTGACATTTTATAAAAGTCTTTAATGCTAAAAGGTTTTCTGTTGATTTTCTTAGGTTATGTTTTGTTTTTTTTTTGAAACCATTTTTCTCTGCTCTTATGAAAGTTTTGCTTGTTAGGTTGCTTGTCTGTCTTATTATGCTATTATATTACCCAGAACTTCCATAAAGGTAGAACAGAAGGCCAGTAGTAAATGTCAAGAGTTAGTGTAGAAATGGCAGCTCACTTGGAACAAAATGCATCTGGGGTAATTTTGGCCCAGCAGCTGTCTATCACACGGAATCCTAGTGTCTAATGTGGTAAGAGTGAGAAGACCTTCAAAACACTGAGGACAGATGTAAGCAAAGCAGTGTCCGACATGGAATTGAAGATGTGGGTCAACATTTAGCATGGATAAGTCACCAGCAGCATCTTTTCTACATTCTTCTCTCCTCTCATTCATTCTGTGTATCACACACTGACTAACTGCATCTATGGCACTCTGCTCTGTATACATTCTGTCTCTTTTTCTCTTCTACCATTTGTTTAGAGACAATTGTGGTTATCTAAAAAGAAAGAAAGGAAGAAAGAAAGGAAGAAGAGAAAGAAATGTGGGTTCTTATTCTTTGGAATTCAAGAGAACTTGTCTCTGACTGAGTTTCCAGTGGACATTCCCATTGCTGATGAGCTAGTCCTAGAAAACATATCTCCCTATCATCTCCCTATCACATACTGCATTGAAATCATAGCAAAGACTGAAGAGACTGGCTCCCCCATAGAATTAAAGTCCAGGAAAGAGTTCAAATATAGAACGTTCACTTCTCTTCCTGTGTCTTCTATCTGTCTCTAGTTTGTGATCTGTAGCCTGCTTGTTGTCTATTGTATGTATGTGTCATCTGATATCTCCCTGTTGCTTGTTTGTCCTTAACAAAGGATTTTACTCTAGATTTCTTAAACAGCAGAATAAAGAACATATGAGAAAAGAATGACAATCCCACCCCACCCCCCACCGAAATCTGTACCAGAGTTTTCCAAGAGAAGTTACTTTACGGACCCCTAGAATAACACTATGCAGTCCGACCCTTGTTTGTGCAGCCAGCTCACAAATAACAATGCAGAAACCTCTATTAATTATGAAAGCTTTATCTTTACTTTAAGTTTGTCCCAAACTTGCTCTTATAACTTAAATTAACTTACTTCTATTAATCCAAGATCTATCATTACCTCTCTTTCATCTTGTACCTCCTGTTTCCTCTCTATGTCTCTCTGGTGACTCCACCTTTCTTTTCCCAGAAACCCCACCTATACTTCCCGCCTAGCTATTGGCCATTCAGCTTTTAATTACACCAATCACAGAAATACAACTTTATACAGTGTACAAATATCTCACAACAACCAAAACCATACACAGAAGTATTAAACATATATCCATATGTGGCTTCCAACATTTATGGGATAATTTTGTTTAAAGTTGCTTTCAACCTGTTGGCTGATAACTAGTAATGATTCTCATAACACAAACACATACACAAACACAAACATATATTCTGTCAAGGGCATGAAAATGTATACGGCTTAAGATAAAAGCTATGCATTTAGCTTAGAGAAGTTCAAGGGATAGTAAGGTTGGTTACACTGTTTTCCTAAGACAGGTTAATCTTAACCAGGTTAAATACATAGTTTTAAATGGTCTTAGGGACTATTATTAACTTGGTTGCAAGATTTGGGAAAAGTTTAATCTCCTAAAAAGCAAGAGATATTTTCAGAAAAGATATTGCCATATTATTTAAGTCCAATATACAAATGATCAAAAAGTTGTCTCCAGATGGCCAAAGATGGCACTCCAACCATAAAGAGTCAACTGGAGTGTAGCTTTTGTTGGCACTAGTGATGCTCTGCCTCCTATAGAGGAGGCTGGATTGACTGCCTTTCATTTAGTGCTTAGATCTGGGAATAGCAACCGCAGAGAATTATTAATTTTCTCTGCTCATCTGCAGCTTCAGATATTGACATATTCTCATGATCCTGACAAGCCGTGAGGCAAAAAAAAGATAATTTCTTTTTTAAGCACATTTTTAATTACAATAAGATTCTATCACTTTCCTCCCCTCTTTCCTCCAACCTTCCCCATAGCCCTCATTCCAAAATTGATAGCCCCTTTTCCTTTGATTACTGTCTTTATACACATATTTGTCTATGCTTGTACATATATACATATGCAAACATACACATATCCACAAGAATAATACAACTTGATAAATCTGGTTTTTGTTGTTTATGTGTATATGGTTTTAGGGCTGATCACATTATAAGCGATAGTCATTAGTTACCTATATGTACCCACCTAGGGGTGGGAATCCCTGGAGTATTTTCCTTCCACATCAGCATCTTTACTAATATTGCCATTGTAGCATTATTGCAGTATTGTCTATGCAGCCAACTCTAGGAAAAACTGTTCTGCAGCAGAGTTCCTGATATTCCGACTCTTACTAGCTTCCCTGCTCTTTACACTAATAATGTCTCTTTAGTACGTTTTTTAAAAATACCTTATCTCTTGAATATTATGGTCTGATTTAGGTTTTTATTGCTGCAATGAAATACCATGACCACAAAGGAAGTTGGTGAGGAAAGTGTTTATTTGGTTTACACTTCCACATTGCTATTCGACATCAAAGGAAGTCAAAACAAGAATTCAAAGGAACCTGGAACAAAGAGTTTATTCAGAGGCCATGGAAGTGTTCTGTTTACTCACTTGCTTCCCCCAGCTTGCTCAGTTGCTTTCTCATAGAACCAAGAACCATCTGCCCAGGAATGGCACCACCCACATGGGCTGGGCTGGCATCTCCCTTACTGATCACTAATTGAGAAAATTCCTTATACCTAGATCTCACAGAAGCATTTTTTTTTTCAACTAAGATTCCTTCTTCGATGACTCTAGCTTGTGTCAAGTTGACACAAAACTAGCCAGGGCAATTATCAACATACTCCTTAACCATAAAATTCCTTTAAATTATCTCCCATTTTGGGAATGATTTCCCACATCTGCTGTCTTAGCCAGAGGGCTATTTATATCAGATTTACTTAATAAAATGTGCAATGTCTTTCTAATTTGAAAAGTGATGGTCAAAGTTGTATTCTATACTGTTACTGAGTCTTTAATATTTATTGAAAAATGCAAATGGGCTTATATGAAGCATATCAATAAAACTTAGGCATTAGAGCACAGAAATTGTCTAATTATTAGATAGAAACTGAGGTCATGGTCACCAAGAAAAATAAATTGAATGAAGATAGTTCATTCCACTTGTATGGACAGAGATCAAGGCTGTAAAGAAAGTAGCTTTGGTCCTTCACTCACTGCTAGAGTATATATGATTTTGGGAAGCTACTTTCCAGTAGTCCCCAAAACAGTTTACTAGGCTGTCTACAAGTGTTTGAATCAACCTCTTCTGTCTTAAGTGGTTCATTAGACAGATATTATAGGACAGACATAGTGTTTCCCAATTCAATTAAGACTCAAAGAAAGTCAAGATTAAGACATGGAAGAAGACATTTTTGAGTTCATAACTAACTTTGGTCCTTTTGTAACTAACTATCCTGGTACAAATGAAGATATTCTAAGGGCATACTTATCACCCTTCTATGGACTATCAGACTACTGAAACTACAGACTTTCTCCCACAATATTAAAATCTCTTCAAGAATTTCATGCAGAGAAGAGGAAAAGACCCAGGGCTCAGGCCCAAACTGCTGCTTTTTGATCTCTGGCACAGGGGCTTCCCTGAATCTAGTGAGGTTTTATCCAATGATTGTGGCTCTGCAGTTACTGCCCACTTCTCTGGTAGCAGTCCTCAGGAAGTCCCACTGGATCTGCCTCCTTTTCCAGCTACCAAATGTAGTTGTAAACAAATGTCTGTGGTGTAAACCTGTTAGCTCAGAGACTTTGAGCAACTAGCTGACCTTTCCTCTTGGTCTGCATCTCCTAAAAGAGAGCTTCCTTCTGCTCCACCAAAGCACTGAACAACCAGAGAAGTGCCTCCATTTTTGAACCTCAAGTCTCACTTTGAAACAGGCCTGAGTCCTGCTGAGGTACAAAGTACAGACAGGAGAGGTAGCCTAGGGCACTATCTGATAGTAGTTAATTAACCATGGAATGTCCCAGTGCCAAAGATACAGAGATGGCCTGGGGCCATTTGATAGCCACGTTAATTTTCAGTTTACTAAGAGAGAGAGATTGCCTGGATAATAATACTGAAATATTTCAATACTGGAATAGCCCTTTTCCTCTCCTGCTTTCCTCAATTACTTGTTTGTTTAGTTGGCTTATTGAAGCTAGGTGACAGAATCTGCAGGCTTTGTGGGTGTGTGTGTCAGAATATATCAATACATAAATAACATGACAATAAGATAGAACTTCTCAAATAATAAACTATCTCTTCAAATACTTGGAAACAAAGCCAAATATACTTTTTCTTTCAAACACAGAGGACTCAGGAAACAAGTCCCTTTGAGAATAAAAGGCAAGTCATTTGAATTGCTAATGACGGATGGCCAAGATGCTCTATTGGAGCTGGTGAATAAATGTTAATTAGCAGTTGCAGAGATCACTACTGCTGTTGTCCTTTGAAACTAGAACTCTGACTGTAGACAATTTCATTAACAATTATTGAGATCAGGCTACATCCTTCCTTTTAACTCCATATTGCATAAACCAGTGATTTTTTTTTCCCAGAATTTATCTTTACTCAGAGAGACTCCATTTTACAATCAGCTTTCATTTCTATTTTGATATTGAAAGATGACTGAGTACCTGGGTGGACTGTGAACCATCTTGTCATAGGTGGGGTTCTGAGTCTGGAGAGCAGCCATTGGAGTATCCCACAGGGGTACCTGAAGTGTATAAGTTTTTGTATCTCAAAGCAAGTCTTCATACCAAGAATACAGTTATTAGGAAAAGAACAGTGTTCCTGCATAAAGGAATGGACTGGTGAGGAGAAGGCAAAGCAGGCACTCTAAGCCATTGGGTCTTGAATTGCATGACTGTAGGCCATCTATGTTGTACCCATCTTTTCCATGTTTGTATAGCTTGAATTTTTCTTGAGGATGATCCATTTGTTGAATGCTCCAGGTGAAGAAGTGCTTCCAGTTTTGTTTTGTTTTTTTTTTCACATGTAGATTGATTCATTTTATTACGTCTATGAGTAGTTTGCCTGAAAGTATGCACATGTGCACCATGTGCATGCCTAGGAACTGCAGAGGTCAGAAGTAGATACTGGATGGCATGGAACTTGAGTTATGAATGATTGTGAGCCACTCTGTGGCTTCTGCGAATCAACCCTGGTCTACTGTAAAAGAAACAAACGGTTTTAACTGCTGAACCAGCTCTCCAGACCATCATGTGTCAATCTTGATGTTGTTATTGTTCAGTCTGTTCGTTTGCTACAGTTTTATAGCACTGACTGATAAATAGCTTATTTCTGGGAGCAAAAAGGATGTCACTATGGAAATATATTAAGGTGAACTAAGACTTTAGGCATGTTGTGTGTGTATGTGTGCATGTGTGTGTGTGTGTGTGTGTGTGTACTATATGCAATCTGAGAGGTCGTAGTAAATACGGGAATAAAATAAACTGTATTTGCCTTGTCTAGAGTTATAAAAGAAAGTTAGACTTTGTGGAAAATTGTTGTCATTAAAATTGCCCTACTTTGTGAACTTACTACTATACGAAGTTTTCTGACATTGCAGAAAGACACAAATGTCTTCAGTATATATGCTGTGATGGTGCATTCATGACAGAAAATAAGAAGTCCCCAGAAGATGATGTAAATATTGCTTGCCTCAGGCAAGAGATAAATTTAATTAATATCTCTAATAAAATTAAGTGAAATTTGGGGGCAGCAAAATGGCTTATTGGACAAAGACACTTGTCACCAAACCTGACAACTCGAGTTGGATCCCTGAGACACGTATAGTGAAAAGAGAGAACTGACTCCTGCAAGGTGTTCTTTGGAATATACACATATACACACTAACAAACATATGCACAGACACTCTGTCTCTCTCACACACAAATAAAAGAATGTAATGAAATTTGTATTAAGTAAAATTAGATTATATGATTGAAATATTAGTTCTACCTGTCTGACCTATCTGCATCTTATTTGTAGTCACCCATCTCTATATAGAAAACTGAAAATACACGACACATGTAGATTGTCACTTTATAGACATGGTGCATCTGTGGAAGGGTAACAATTTTAAATGACATTAAAATTAGATTTGAGGCTAGAGAGAGTTCAGCAATTAAACACCCTTGGTGCTCCTTCTCAGGATCTGGGTTCTTGTTTTCTAAAATCTAAATGGTGGCTCACAACTACTCTTAGCTCCAGTTCCTGGTGATCTGATGCCTTCTTCTGGCCTCTGTGAAACCAGCTACACAAGTGATGCACAGCCGTACATGCAGGCAAAATATCTGTATATTCAAAATCTTACTGCACTTGTCATTGGTATTGAAATACAAAAGCATGTGACAAACAAAAGATTTCTTTTAAAGAAATGGCTACTCTGGCAAAAAAAGACGTTATGGAATTTAGTATGCATTAGAGAATTTGAAAAAAAAATAACAGGAACTGAGCTATAAAACAATGAGAGGGCATTTTATACATTATTTTTCCTTACAAAGGTAGCTATAAGACCTATTATAAATTAAATATCCAGTCAAGAATAAGAATTTATGCATTTGACTAGCTCTGGGATATTTAAAACATCTGGACCTGAATGACAGCTTAAGATATTGCAAGTAAAATGAAGAGGAGAAAAACTTCATACCAGTTCCTAAGGCTGATAATCAGCATTCATATATGGAAAAGCAAAAATAAAATACAACAGCATATGTGAGTATTTTAGTAAATGAATTAAAGGGATTTTCTATTAGAAGGAGCTAGGCCGGTTTTTGGAATGACTTACAAATAGGCTCTTATGAAGAGGATCTTCATGTGGGGTAAAGTAGAGGAGCCGAAAATGGTCCTGAAAAATGCTATTTTTTTTTTTTGAGGAAAGGCAAGAAAGGTTACAGAAATGTTATCACTTAAAATAGATTCATTGCATTAGTAACTAGAAAAAAAAAATGTACTTTCATTTTTAAACCAAAATCAAGGGCCTGATATTCCAAGGGCCTTTTTTTTTTTTCTTTTGTGGTACAAGACATTGGACCTATGATCCTGAGCATGTGAAGCATTGAGCATTTTCTATGTGCATAACTGACTAAATAATATGAAATGGCTTTGAGACATCAAAGGTCTCTATGAAAATCTTTAGCTCAAGAAGTCCAACCATAGGCAGTAATAGAAATCAGTCTAGGAAACAAAAACTATCAGGAGTCATTGTATGCTCCCTGCAGACACATTTCAAGCAGATTGTTGAGATTTGATGTTGAGAAAATGAGTGTAGATACAAACTACTGTTATCAATAGCCAAATCTAGCAATATTGCATATAACAATGATCATAAGAGCTCCAAACTTAACAGGATGTGTTTTATAACTTGTAAGAATTTCCAGTTTAAGCTCAAGAACTATGGAAGATCTAATGGAGACCACTAAAATCTAATTCTATAACTAAATTTTTTTTTTTGCAATCTGGTTCTTATTCTCATTATAAGGATTTTTTCATTTGTAAATCAATAGTGCTCCACTTCTTAATCATTTGGAGATCAATATGAAATAAAAGCAACTCTTAAAAAGACGATTTAGCAATAAATTTTCATCTAAACTAGAATTGAAGCCAATTGATTATGTTCAAGTCTCAGCAGTCTTCCCCACTATGTTTATCACATTAAACTACCACTATTGTATTTAACACCACATAGGAAGACAGACCTCGGTAACAAATAACTCCCATTGCTTTTATGAAAGCCAAAGGGGGGGGGGAGCAGTAAATACACGCTCGAGAAACTTATTGCTGTAAATTGCAGAAGAGATAAATTATTTTTGAGAAGATTAACCTTGTCAATAATTCATTCTGCCACTATAAACAGCAGAAAAGGTTCTAGGAAGCCAGTTAATAACACTGAAAATCATTGTGCTGTTGATACCAACAAAACAGAAACACATCCCTTAATATTCTTCCTCTGTGAGAAAAGTGGTACATAAAACTATGTAACTATATACTTTGTTAATTACTTCAAGAAGGCTAAGAATATATCCATAATTTTACATGTTGTTGGTTTATATATACTTTAGTCTTGAGAAACACAACAATATTTATATATTTATATTCATGACATGTATCATAATTACAAATTAAAATGAGTTTATTTAATTGATGGATCACTGTCTATATCATAGTATTTGTAGTAAAAAAAATCCATAAGAACATAAAAATAAGATTCTCAGATGCCATCTGTTTGATGGATCTTTGTTGTTTCATACTGTATCTGATATGTAGAAAACAACCCATCATATTCACTTAAGACAGAGGAACTGAATAAATTATTCATTGTTCTGATCAAATATTAAAATTAGAATATTGTATGTATATTCTTCAGAAAATACATTTAGCTAAATGACTCACCATGAATCCTCTTTCTTACTTAGGTTTCATGCTTTCTGCAACTAGCTTTCCAAGATATTGCACTCAAATGATAAAAATTCTATAATCAACCCAGGTGCTAAATTATGCTGACCTTACAGAACAGCAACATATTAATTGCTTGGAACTAGGAACTGGGCAGGGGGTGATTTCCCCTTGATTCTGAAGTTATTGGTAGAAACAAAGGAGTGTATTCACTACCTATGTTCAAAAACTACTACCACTATCCTCAAGTGCCTCACCTGCCTTAAAGCACATACTGAGATAAGGCAATGTCTACAAATTTTGTTTTATGTAGGAAATTATCATAAGTGAAAGAGTGGAGAAAAGCTGCTAAGGGATCCTAGAAGAACAACTTATTAGAGCAGGTCACTTAGGCTTACCTCTGACCTGAACTGTGGTAGTTCTGAGCCTCTAAAGAAATAGAACTATTACCCACATGTGTATCTTGACACATACAGATAGAAATTGCTAGGCATATATGTATGTGCATTAGATTACTATCTTTACCTACAAAATATATATCTCACATGTAGTTTTCAGCTTGTGAGAGTTTAGCTTCCAGCTTTATTTCTGAATCCTTTTGTAAGTTGTAGAGCATGCTAATTTGTCTGTTTGCCTACCAGTCCAACCATCCATTTATCTATCCATCTGTCTGTCTAGAGAGAGTTGCCATGAAAATTTATGTATGAGATTATTGAGGCTGAGAAATCCCACTACCAACAATCTAGTAAACCCAGAAAGATGGTGGAATATCTTCCATCCTCTAGCACAAAGCACAAAGAATCATGAGCCCCAATATCCAAGGGCCAGAGAGGATGGATACCTCAATGGAAGAAGACAGTACAAAATGGCACTTCATCTGCATTTTCCCTATGCCACCAAGGATTAAATAACGCACACTCAAATTGGCAAGAGCAACATTTTTCCTTATTCTACTAATTCTAATGTTATTTTTTCAGAAACACCTTCATATATATATATATATATATATATATATATATATATATATATATATATATTATAAACTATCTTTGTAATACCATTAAGTTCACTATAGTTGACACACAAAATTATGTATTACAGAAACTCCTGGGGAAACTATATTACATATATTCCTGAATCTTCCTTCAGAGAGATGGAGAATCTGACATATTTATGCAGCAAATTTGTTCTCCTATTTTATGTATGTTGTCCTGAAGGCTATTAACTGTCTGGAATATCTTTTTGTGTCTGTGTGTGCTTAATAAAGCTTCTGCTTTCCATATAACATTCTCAAGCAGAGAAGCAAGAACCATGCACAGGAATGTCTTCAGATGACTCTGAGGTATGTCAAAAGAGTATGAGGCCTGGCAATGATAGTACCTACTCAATTGCTTTACTTCATCTTGCTTTTATATATATACAGAGCTTTTCTTTGTATAGTTATAAGTGAATATAGCTGTGGTATTGGAATTTTTTAACTTTCTTTATTCATTTTACATTTTAAGCAGTTGATTTTTAGTGTCAAGAATTCTCCTTCTCCAGGAAATAAACAATACAGTCAGTTCTGACTCTCAGACCTCTGACTTGAAACTCCAACTGTTTTGGCAAACATCATATCAGTTCAAAAAGATAAACTGGTTGACTTCTAAGAAAACAGTAATACTAATCAATACATATCAAGTCTACAATTTACTTCAGCAGCAGTGACTGCATCTTAGAACAAAGACAGGGATGGCCTATATTTAAGATTAAGGACACAAATAGGGCTCGTCCAGAGACTCAACTATGAACGCAATGCTCAGTTGAAGATAATTCTACATAGAGCTCATTAGAGAGGTTTGTTCAGTGAGTGGACTGAAACGACTCAATTTTTCTAACATTAAATCAATGTATTCGGGAATGGGAAACTAATCTAAAGAAGAATAGAACACTAGACATCCTATTCAAAGAAATGCTAGCAGATACTCTTGTTCTCTGGAAACAAATATATACTTACAATCTCCTTTTGTTGCAGTCAACTGGAAACTTCATAAGGTGAGTATTGAGGACTATACTGGGTTCAGGTGTTCTACATTCTATCTCCAGGATTCTGAAGTTAATAATCTATTTTAAAGTGCACAGCATTTACCTAAGAAAAATGCAGTCATATTTTGAGAAAGCTTTCAGGTATCATATGGCATATAGATAGTTTATACAAAGATTTCAACACAATTTTTGATAAGTGACAAACACTGCTCCAAAATTTTAGCACCTGAATAAATTATTTTCTGTTCTTCTATATTATAAGTAAGCATATCAATTTGATAACTCTTTTAGAAAGCCTATTTAGCTGTAGAAGCGTTTTTAACGTCATAATAAAAAAAAATACCTTTATAGTTACGCAGAGGTATTTAAACCTTCCACCAAGATATCTTTGTAAATTGTCTTGTTATTCCTAAGATGACACAGTAAGATAGAGAACAATGGAAGCTGGAACATTTGGGAAGTTGATTAATCCCTCTAACATTAAATGCTGTCATTGCTTCTCTCTTCTTACTGATGCATCAGGCAGGTTAGACACAGAACAGACAACTTAACAAAAAGGGAGGATGTCAGTCTATTTTAGGATGGATTTTTTTCTTCATGGAAATATTACCAAATTATGTACTAAAAATTATTTTTTCCAGTTAGAAAGAAATATTAGGAACAAACAAGCAGGCAGTCTCAGTCAGTAGAACTTAGACTTTGTCCATTTTTCTAGGGTTAGCACTATGGGTGTATGTTTGAAAATGAATTAATAACATATTTTATTCAGGTCAGTACTGATTCAAATGAATTAAGATTCATGTTCAGCTGACATAAGCATTCATACTCAATAGCAATAGATAATAAAGTGACAGATATTGAGAAGGAGAACTATTTTATGATTTACTGGGTTAGAAGATATTTCACCTGATATTTTTCTATAAAACTTGCGGCTCTTCTTTCCCCCTGTTGATTTTTGATATTTAGTACTCATCCTATCCTATATCCAGTCTCCTGTAATATTTTCTTCTTTTGAATAACATCTTAGGCTTTGAATACTGCTTAGTGGTCAAGAGTATAGGTCGAGTCTCCAGGTTCAAAAAACTAAATCAAGCCAACTAAAAAAAATCCTCACAAACAAATGACCCAAGACCACAAAAATCTCTCTCTCTCTCTCTCTCTCTCTCTCTCTCTCTCTCTCTCTCTCTCTCTCTCTCTCTCTCTTTTTTTTGGTTTTGGCTTTCTTTTATCCATTGGAACATTTTATTAAAGTGTAACATGCATACAAAAAGTATTCAAATTAGAATGTATATCTCAACAAATTATATTTTTATTAGTTCTTTGAGAGTTTCATACTCCTATATCACATTTCCTTTCCCTAAGGCTCAAAGATCATTTTATAAGAGGTGTAGGGAAATGGTATAGACAGAGGGAGTTGATAACTACCAAGAAAAAGTGTTTTCTGGATACAGCAGGGTAGTTGGACATATAGAGGAAAGTCTTTTTTGGATACATCAGGGTAGTTCCACATAGAGAGGTTGTGACACATGTACAATACCTGTGTAAGCTCAAGCTAACCCAAACATGATGAAGGGAAGAAATCCCAACCTCTAGCTGAGGAGATATTGGCAACTGATATCTGCTGAGAGATGGAAAGTCAGTTTACTGTAAGGGTGTGGCTCCTGGTTGGTTGCCAGTGCCCAATAAATCATTTTAAACTGAACATATCTGTATACTCAGAAACAAACCATTACCACAACTCTAAAAGCTTCCAAATGATAGAATTGTCCAATCTGGTCTCTAGCCTTCCTACAAGAAGATATTTTAATGTCTAACCACTTAATTGATTTTCTTTTGTAATTTGTGTAAGAGGAGTAACATGTATACACTCCTTTTTTGTGCATAATTCCTTTTATCCAGAATTTGTGAAAACCACATTTTATGCATACTTACAAATTATTCCTTCTCCTTGCTCAGTAATAGCCTATAGGTTAAGCACATTATGTTTTATTTTTATTATTTTCTAATGAAAGACATTTGGATTGTTTCTTTTTAGAGGATATTAGAATGTATATGCCGTTTTTACTTATGTTTTCTTGGTTAGTATATGTAGGTATTTATTTTTCACAAAGACTTGGTAACAGAATTGCTGAGTCATAAAATAAATGTATGTTCTTGTTTATCAGTCACTGTATAAAGTGTCTTCCCAAATAATTTACTGATTTACACTCCTACTCTAGCAACTGGAGGGTTTTGTTGACCTCCATTCTGGCTCGATCAAAGTTTCTAAACTATCAGCTCAAATAAATTATTTGTGGGTGGGAAAGACTAAAATGTATGGCCAAGCTCTGCTATTTCTCCAACATAGATTTTAAGCCTGAGAACTAGAGGAACAAAGTGCCTGAAATCCAGTTATATGACAGAAAACTCAATCAAGAAAGCTAATTTTGACAAAGAGAACAAAGAGAAGCATCAAGTCTTTAACAAGTTTGGACAGAAAAGGAAATTTGGGGGGAATAAAAAACCTTCAAATATGTACTCTGGTTTAGTCCTAAACGTAATATTCTTAGGCATGCAGAAAGAGAATGAGCTTTGTCCTTAAATTTTGTTCTGGCATTTGGTAGCTGTATAGAAAAGTAAAATTGCAAAGTGGAATCCAGTCATTCTTTTTACTTACGTAAAAAGCAACACAGGACGTTACTGCAATTCAGAGTCTCAAAGGCTTTTTGGTATGCATGACAACAAATGGCACCCACTGTTGTCATTTTTTCACCCCTGGGTTCACTATAGGAAATATCAGTCCTGACCAAAAAGAGCCACTATGGACTACAACTACAAGAAATCTTCCTCAACTCTGCATATATTAAAAGAAACCCAGACTCCAAGTGGAAATCAGCACCTCCAAACACTCACTATTAGAACATCTCACTTTCTAAACTGATTTTTGCATGAATTTTCCAGGTCCACTTATAACAGAGGAAAGCTTGACTTCAACTTAGATTTTTGCTTGCTTTACTCAATAGTTCACTATTAGTTCTCTCATTTATTCATTCAACAAACTAGTCTTTCAGTACTAGCAACATACTAACTGTGGTGAAAAGCACCAACGGTTAAAGAGTAGGTCAGCATATTTGACTCCTGTTGTGGAATAATAATCTTGTATACTGTAAATATTTTTCACTTGTATTGGTTTAATAAAATGTTGACTGGTCAGTAACCAGGCAGAAAGTATGGGGGACCAAATAAGAAGAGATAAGAAGAATTCTGGGAAGAGGAAAAGCAGAGGAGTAAATGTCACCCAGACAGAGAGGAAGCAGAATAAGAGTACTGCAATGAGAAAAGGCACCAAGCCACATGGCTAAACCTACATAGAATTATGGATTAACTTAAAGTATAATAGCTAGTCAATAATGTGCCTAAACTACTGGACCAGCAGTTACTATAAAATTAAGCCTCCAAGAGTCAATTATTTGGGAAGTGAGGTATTCAAAAATCTCAAAACTGTATCCTTGAAATTTAAAATCTGTTAGGGGCTTATGTTGGAATAGGAACTAGAAATCATAAATTGATAAACACCAAAACAAAACAAAAATTCCAGTGTACAGTATTGCCTGGGTATTTTGAGTGCTCAAACTAAAACTAACGGTGTAGATTGAAAGATTGCTCTCTGAGTGTAGACACAGAGCCAGATAATGAATGTGTTAAGCAAAAACTGATTCAGCTGTGGGCAAGTTTCCTTTGTAATAATGATATTTATAGGTAAGAACATGGTCCAATTAGTGTTCTTAAATTAGCACATGTTGCTCCTAGGACAGCATTATCTAATCACCTCTGTTTATATCTTTATTTGTAGTACGACATCATTACCTCTTGTAATTTACATTATTACATGTTTACTTTAGTCATCAATCAACAGTTTAATATAACTATTTGGCATTATGTAAGATGTCATTGCTGTTGTTATAAATAATACTCAATATAAAATTATAAGTTAACAAACACTCCCTGGATTTATAACCAATTCTCCAATGTAAAAATGGACTTTTCTTTAGTTGTTTTGCCTTTTACACATTTTAATATAAATTGTCTTCAGAATTGTGCAAAATAGACAGTTGACCAAATGATTGAGTCTCCTGCTTCCACAACTATAGAAGTTTAAGTTTAAATGAGTTGAATCATCTGCCAGGTACCTCATAGTAAAAAAAATGACAGCTTAAGGTATCTGGAAATATGAAAGAAATGTCATTATGACTCAAACAAAAAGTAGTCTTCTTATATTTGAACAAGAAAAATGTTCTACAACTAGGTAACATTTTGGACTAAAATTAGTTTTAAATGCAACCACTGGGGAAAAAACTATGTATGCATGTTGCATACATAGCCTGAAAAGGCAACAGGACAAAGGGAGGCCAGATTATTGTCTAACTCATAATTATTCAGTCTAGTCCTTCTGCTACTATACCCAATCCTAAGAGTACAGAACTACTGTGTCTCTTTCCCCTTCCCTTTCTTGCTATGTGCACTCAATTGGAAAATAGATTGTGTTGTTTGTACATTGTAATTTGGACCATGAAGTTTCCATGCTATGCCTGTGGGAGAGTCTTCATACTATTTTCAGGCCACTGAAATTAAGGAAGTATCTTACAGGACAATATCCAACTGACTTTCTTTTAACTCATATGGACCATATATTACTTAATGACTATAACAAAAAATGAACAACTAAGTCAGTTTTTCATCAGGAAAACAAAGTTTATGAACTGAAAACTGTGGTCATAAATTACAAAAAGCCATGAATAAACTCGTCTCAGAAAGTATTGTGGCTTGAGTGTGAATTATCCTCCATCTCTCAGTCTTTAAACCCTTGTTCTTTCCAGCTGGTGGTACTGTTCAGGGACTTCACGGAATCCTTTTTTATTAAGATTTAATTATTTATTATCTACATAATGTTCTGCGTGCATGTATGCCTGCAGGCCAGAATAGAGTGCCAGATCTCCTTACCAATGATTGAGAGCCATCATGTGGTTGATGGGAATTGAACTCGGGAGCTCTAAAAGAATAGTCAATGCTCTTAAACTCTGAGCCATCTCTCTAGCCCCGAGTTTATGAAATCTTTAAGAGAGTCTCGCTGGAGGAACTATTCCACTGGGAGTGGGTGCTGAAGGTTTTTAGCCTGCTTCTGCTTCCACACTACTTCTAGAATGTGATGAATTTGCCTTATGCACTCTTATCTTCCTCGCCATAATGAATTCTATGATTCCAGAACTGTAAATCAAATTACACTTTTTCTCCCTTAAATTTTTCTTTTACCAACTTGTGTTACCACCACAACAGAAATAAAAATAAGACAGAAAGAGGTCTTGTTGAATCAAGACTAAATTTACATTCCACAAATCTAATTCGCTATTCTCTCCCAAATGTTGACATAGCTCCAGGTTGGAAAACCACCAATGAGAAGCTTAACTATTCCAGTAAACAGAATAATTGACGCTGATGTACGTAGCACATTAGCTTTTGCAAAAGGATTTAGGATTTCCTGCCCCTTTCTATTTTGGGGAAACTGAACATAAGACATTTAGTAAAAATGGGAGCCAAGTGTGTTTTATATTTTGAGTAAGAAAGTAATAGAAATTGAATTAAGAAGGAAAGAATACAAATTTCAGAGCTATTTCTAACTCTCATTTAGGCTTTATCAACAATCTGGAAAAGTATAGGTTTATTGATAGAGAACATAAAAATAAAACTAATAATTGCTCTATTTATCTATTCCAATTTTTTTGTTTGTCTGATGCTGATTTACATATCAGAATTTATAGCTCAGAAAAAAATGCCTTCACTACTTGAAGACTTTCAAATTTAGAAAAATTTAAAGTTAAAAATTTTAATATTCTTGTGTTTTAAGTATTTAAAAATAAATTATAGACCATGAAATTTCATTAAAAAATGTTTAATTTTGCAGCTCTAAGAAGACATACTACTATATAAACACAAAATCATTTGTACACTTAATAAATAAAATTAATTGCTTCCTAATGACATCTAATACCCGGTCTGTAATCACATTTTTACAGTGCTCCCTGGTGTGTGTCTTCTTACAGCTGGTTTGTAGAAATGTAAAATACACATTGAAATTACTCATGAAGTCTGGAGTCTTTTTAGCTGTTGCAACCTCTTTTTCTGAAATTAATTTATTAAAATTACAGTTATTGTTAGGATGTTTCACTTTCTGAAAAGGGGAACTATTATGGATATGAAGGAAAAAGAGTCACAAAAAAGGAGTATCAGAGAAGATGAATAGATCAAACTCATTGTATGCAGGTATAAAAATGTCATAAAGGAACATGCACTGGCAAGTTAGAATCATCAGTAAGGAAGGAGCCTCAAGTAGAGAAAATACTTCTAAGATATCCAGCCATAAGACATTTTCTTAATTAGTGATTGGTGCCTGATGACCCAGCCCATTGTGGGTGATGCCATTCATGGGCTGATTGTCCTGGGTTCTATAAGAAGGCAGCAGGCTGAGCAAACCATGAGGAGTAAGCCAGTAAGTAGCACCCCTTCATGGCCTCGGAATCAGCTTCTGCTTCCTTCCAGGTTCCTGCCCTGAGTTCCTGCAATGAAGGACTATGATCTGGAACTATAAGCCAAATAAACCATTTCCTCTCCAACTTGATTTTTGGTAATGGTGTTTTGTCATAGCCATAGAAACCCTAACTAAGACAGAACCTCTATACAGTCAATATACACTAATAACACACTTTTCAAAAGAATGACCTTTGTTTTAAAGTATCAGTTTTCTCATCGTGCCTAAAATTATTTCTACCATTCCCTACATTTCCTGACTAATAGAAGTAGGATCAACAGGTCTTATTTTTCAAATTTTCCATTTCATTGTGAGTTTATCACTGTAGGTATTTATGTACTTTTATTGAATCAATTAAATTTATTTTTCCTGTTTTCTAAATATAATTATTAGTGCTAGAAGCACTAATTCGCATACTTTGGCACACACAGAAGAAAACAGCTATCAGTGGCACAGATCATTGTTTAAATGATGATCAAATTATTTTTAACTTTGCCCAGATCAAACATTTATTAAAAATTGGCCACGTTATGGATTAATGGGTGCCATATATTGGCTTCTATCTTATAAAAAATGCAATATTTTATTATTTTAAAAATTAATATATAATTATATCTAGGGCTGGAAACATGGCTCAGAAGTCAAGGACTCTTTTTGCCCTTTCAGAGGACATGAGTTAGATTTCCAGACTCAACCTACTGGCTCACAACTATCTGTAATTTCAGTTCCAAGGGATCCAGTGTCCTCTTCTTAGCTCTGCAGGTACAAGGCACACACATATTACATATACTTATTAATAAATATCATTACATGTAGAATCATTTCTTCAATTCCTCCCTTATGAAACTCCTTTCATATACCCTCTTCACTTTCTTTCAAATTCATGGCACACACACACACACACACACACACACACACACACACACACACACACACACACACAAATATAATATATAAATACAGGCTGATGAGCCAGTATACTGTTACTTATATGTATGTCTTCGAGGCTGACCACTTGACATTGGACAACCATATGAAGTACTCATCCCTGGAAAAAAGACTCTCTCTCTCTTTCTTTCTCTCTCTCTCTCTCCTCTTTCTTTCAACATTACATTAATTGTCTATGGTTATTTGCATTTGATTGTGGGCCCTTTGAGGTCTCTCTGTTGTTTATTTTTTACTCTTTTGTGGGTTCCTGTACCCAGCTCCCAAATAAATCATTCACAGAGATTCTTAATTATAAATACTCAGCATTAGCTTGGCTTGTTTCTAACTACCTTTTAATTTTTATTTCTCTTTTCTTTATTATTTAAAAGGTTTTTTTTTTATTTTACATACCAACAACAGTTCCTTCCTTCTCCCATTCTCCCCCAACTCCCCACCCCAATCACCCATCCACTTCTCAGAGAGAATAAAGCTTCTCATGGGGAGTTAACAAAGTCTGGAATATCAAGTTGAGTCAAAACCAAGCCTTCCCCCCATATCAAGGCTGACCAAGATATCCCTGTATAGGGAATGAGTTCCAAAAAGCCAGTTCATACACTAGGGATAAATCCTGGTCCCTCTGCCAGAGGCCCCCCAAACTGCCCAAGCCACATATCTCTTAGTCTTATTCAGACAGTCTAGTTCGGTCCCATGCAGGTTTCCCAGCTTTTAAGATAGAGTTAGTGAGATCCCAGTATCTCAGGTCAGCTGTCTCTGTGGGTTTCTCTATCATGATCTTGATGCCTTTACTCATATCATTCCTTCTCCCTCTCCTCAAATGGACTATAAGCTTGGTCCAGTGCTTAGCTGTAGGCCTGCATCTGCTTCCATTAGTTGATGAGTGAAGGTTCCGTGATGACAGGGTGGTCATCAATTTGATTACAGGGGAAGGCCAGTTCAGGCATCCTCTCCACTACTGCTTAGAGTCTTAGCTGGGGTGATCCTTGTGGACTCCTAGGAGTTTCTCTAGCATGAGGTTTCTCATTCACTCTAACATGGATCCCTTTATCAAGATATTTGTTTCTTTGCTCTCCCTTTTTGTCCCTTCCCCAACTCAACTATCCCATTACTTCATGTTCTATCCCCACTTCCCCTTGCCCTTCATGCTACCAATTTATTTAGATCTTATTTATTTTCTCTTTCCAGGGGGATCCATGGATGTCTCTCTTTGATTCCTCCTTGTTTCCTAGATGATCTGGTATTGTGGGTTGTAACCTTGTTATTCTTTGTTTTACACCCAATATATACTTATAAATGAGTACATACCATGTTGTGTTTATCTTTCTGGGTCTGGGTTACCTCACTTAGAATTTTAGGATTTTTTTAAGCTATTGAGTAATAATCCATATTGTAAATGTACCACATTTTTAAAATCCATTCCTTGATTGAGGGGCACCTAAGTTGTTTCCAGGTTCTGGCTTTTATGTATAATGCTGCTAGGAACATAGTTGAGCAAATGACCTTGTAGTATGAATGTGCATCCTTTGGGCATATGTCTAAGAGTGATATTGCTGGTTCATATGATAGATTGGTTTCCAGTTTTCTGAGAAACCACCCTATTTATTTCCAAAGTGGCTGTACAAGTTTACACTCCCATCAACAGTGGAGAATTATTCCCCATAATTCCCATCTTCTCTGGCATAAGTGGTAATCAGTATTTTTGATCTTAGCCATACTGACAGGTGTAAGATGGTATCTCTGAGTTGTTTTGATTTGATTTTCTCTGATGGATTAGGAGACCGAACCATTTTTTAAAAGTCTTTCAGACATTTGAGAGTCTTCTGTTGAGAATTCTCTGTTTAGTTCTATAGTTCATTTTAAACTGGATTATTTGGTATTTTTATGTGTAGTTTCTTGATATACATATTAGAGATCAGCCCTCTGTCAGATTTAGGGTAGGTGAAATCTTTTCCCATTCTGTAGGCTGTACTTTTATCTTTTTGACTGTGTCCTTTGCTTTGTAGAAGCTTTCAGATTCAGGAGATCTCTTTTAATTGTTCCTCTCAGTTTCTGTGATACTGGTGTTATATTTAGAAAGTAGTGTCCTGTGCCAATGCATTCAAAGCTATTTCCCACTTTTTCTTCTATCAGATTTAGTGTTACTTATTTCTTTTGAAGTCCTTGGTCCACTTGAACTTGAACTTTGTTCAGAGTGATATATGAGTCTATTTTCATTCTTCTACATGCCACCATACAGTTATACCAGCACCATTTGTTAAAGATGTTTTCCTTTTCCATTGAATATTTTTGGATTCTTTATCAAATATCGGGTGTTCATAGATGTGTGGTTTAATATCAGGGTCTTCAATTCTATTCCATTGATTCATGTGTCTGATTTTATGTCAACAACAAGCTGGTTTTAGTGCTACAGCTCCATAGTAGAGCTTGAAGTCAGGGATGGTGATGCCTCCAGAATTTCCTTTATTGTACAGGATTGTTCTTGTTATCCTGGGGGTTTGTTTGTCTATTTGTAGTTGAGTATTATTTTTTTCATGTCTGTGAAGAATTGTGTTGGGATTTTGATGAAGATTGTAGTGAATCTGTAGATTGCTTTTGGTAAGATTGCCATTGTTACTATGTTGATCTTACCTATCCCAGAGCATGGGAGATCTTCCCATTTTCTGATACCTTCTTCAATTTCTTTCTTCAAAAACTTAAAGTACTCTTCACACATGTCTTTCACTTGTTTGTTCAGTAACCCCCAAGATATTTTATATTATTTGTGGCTATTGTAAAGAGAATTATTTCTCTAATCTCTTTTTTAGACCATTTATCATGTGTATACATGAGAGCTATTGATTTTTATTTTTAGTTAGTCTTTTATCCTGCCCCATTTCTAAAGCTGTTTATGAGCTATAGGAGTTCCCTCCTGTGATTTTGGGGGTCACTTCTGTATACTATAATATCATCTGCAAATAGCAAAATGTTGACTTCCTCCTTTCCAATTTATATCCCGTTCATCTTCTTTTTATGTCTTATTGCTCAAGCTAGAACTTCAATTACTATATTAAATACATATGAGGAAAGTAGATAGCCTTGCCTTGTTTCCAATTTCAGTGGGATCCCTTTGAGTTTCTTTCCATTTGGTTTAGCTTGACACTGGCTGTTGGCTTGCTGTGTAATGCCTTTATTATGTTTAGGTATATTTCTTACACCCCTAACATCTCCAAGACCTTTATTATGAAAGGATATTGAATTTTCTCAAATGCTTTTTCAGCATCTGAGATGATCATCTTTTTTTTCTTTTAGATTTTTTATGTGGTGGATGAGATTGGCAAATTTTCATATGGTGAACCATCCCTTTGTCTCTGAAATGAAGCCTACTTGATCATGGAGAATGATCTTTTTGATGTATTCTTGAATTCTGTTTAATGTTTTCTGCCAGTATTTTGGCATTTTTGCATCAATGTTCACGAGGGAGATTTTTTTTGTAATTCACTTTCTTTGATGTATCTTTGTGTGGTTTGTATATCAGAGTGACTGTAGTCTCATAAAAAGAGTTTATCAATGTTCCTTCTGTTTCTGTTTTGTAGGTGTATTTGAGGAATGTTGGTATTAGCTCTTCTTTGAAAATCTGATAGAACATTGACATTTCTGTTAGAGAGATTTTAATAACTCCTTCTATCTCCTTAGGTTTTATGGGTCTATTTAAGGTGAGTGGTACATATCCAGAAACTTGTCCTTTTTCCTAGGTTTTTACAATTTTCTGAAGTTCAGGTTTTTGAAGTACAACCTAATGATTCTCTGATTTCCTCAGTGTCTGTTATTATGTCCCCCATTTCATTTCTGATTTTGTTAATTTGGATATTCTCTCTCTACCTTTTGGTTAGTTTGAGTAAGGGCTTGTCTATTTTATAAATTTTCTCAAAGAACCAACTCTTTATTTCATTGATTTCCTGTATTGTTCTTTGTTTCAATTTTATTGATTTGAGCCATGAGTTTATTTCCTGCCCTCTACTTCTTCTGGGTGAGTTTGCTTCTTTTGGTTCTAGAGATTTCAGGTGTGCAGTTAAGTTGCTTGTGTGAGATTAATCCAAATTCTTTATGTAGTCACTTAGTGCTACAAATTTTCCGCTTAGCACTGCTTTCATTGTGTACCATAAGTTTTGATGTGCTGTGAATTCATTTTTATTGGATTCTAGGAAGTATTTCTTTTCTTTTTTTTTTTTTTTACTTCTTCCTTAACCCAGAGGTAGTTCAGGTAGGAGGTATTTTAGTTTCCATGAGTTTGTAGGATTTCTGTATTTAGTGTTGTTGTTAAATTTTAATTTTAGGCCACAGTGGTCCAATAGAATACAAGGAGTTATTCCAGTTTTTTGTATCTCTTAATATTTGCTTTATGACTGAGCATGTAACCAATTTTATAGAAGATTCTATGGGATGCTGAGAAGAAAGTATACTTTTTTGTGATTGGGTGAAAAGTTTTTCATCCATTTCAGTCATACTACCTTTTAGATCCTTATTTTTCTTTTAAATTTCCACCTAACAGGTCTGTCTATTGATTAGACTGGAGTGTTGAAGTCTCCCATATTAGTATGGGAGTTTGATGTGTGATTTAAGCTTTAGTGATATTTCTTTTACATATGTAGGTACCCTTGTGTTTGGGGCACAAATGTTCAGAATTGAGACTTCATCTTAATGAATGTCTCAGGCTTATTGCTGGCTAGCTCTCACATCTTAACTCAACCCATTTTTATTAATCTGTCTTGTCATCTGGTTGGTGGTTTACCTCTCCTCAATTTCATTTGCTTCTTGGGTGGCTAGATGGCTAGATTTTATTTCTCTAACTATGCTCTCCTTCCCTTTTATCCAAGCTCAGATTTTATATCTGCTTCTAAGATGTCTTGCCATAGGACAAAACAGTATCAATGGTATCTATAGCATACCAAAAGACATCCCACATCACTTCCCTTTTTCTGCCTAATAAAAAAGCTTTCAATTTTAACATAACAAAATTACTTGTAACAAAACAGATATCAAGCAAAAATTATAGTTGCAATATCTATCTAGTCTATTTATATTTAGCAAAATTAAAGAAAATATTCTATCATGTACCTTATCCTTGTGGCAAGATTGTGAGTTAGTTTCTTTATTAAAACTAATTTCACTGTGGGTGGTGACACCTCTGGGTAGGCAGTTCTGAATGGGCACTCTTTTATGGCCTCTGTAAATTCCTGCCTTTTGGTTCCTGTCTTGAATTCCTGCCCTGAGTCCCTGGATGACAGAATACAAGCTATAAGATAAATAAAACATTTTATGTCCAAATTTATATTGGTTGTAGCGTTTTGTCCCAGCAATAGAAATTGTAAGGCTGTCCTTAGTTCCTTTAACTTCTCTGTCTGAGCTAACACGCTTATGCATGCATACCATGTAGAAATTCTTGGCGTGTGCTAGACAGATCACTAGCTTTTACCTCAAACTAGAATATCTTCAGCAGAGACTTTCTTGTTTTACTATAACCCACACACCTTGAAACTTCTACCAATGAATGGGAAAGCAGCTTGATTTATGAATGTATGACTTTCTTTTAATGTGCTACTATAAAAACATCATGAAACTGTTACTGTAGCAAAACAATCCAGGTATCCTGAATTCTTGTTCCTGGGTTATGGTCACTCACATTTGGTTCAAAGACAAAGATAAAAATAAAAGTTCAAGTGATTTCTTTGATGTGAGAACTATGATTTTGTTCGAAGTGCATAGATCAGATGGGTTTCCACCTTATAATCCTTCTGCGGCAGGCTCTTGAGTATTGGCATTATACAAATGTGCCACTACATACCTGCATTATCTATTGGTTTCTCTAATCCACAAAATCAAACAAATAAAAAGGCAACTTTCTTCCTCTTTTGTTGAATTGGAAAAATTTAGCTGTAGACAAATGATCTCCCAGGTTTATTTGAATGTTAGAAACTGCAATGATTCTATGTAACATTTTCCTTAGCTTTATTTTGTTTTCAGTTAGGAAGATGATCAAGTTTGACTTTTTTTATTCTTATGGCTGAACAGTTTAAACAAAATTGAAAACCCACATAGAACAATAGCTGAGAAATTTATAATACATAATTTTCCACAATGTTTATTTATTTTTTCTATTTTAATTTTCCAAAATGTTCTTCCTTTTATGTTTTTCTCAGTTCAGTTCATCTTACACAAGGTTGTTGTATAAGATTTTTTAAATAAATATAAATATATGAGTTGATATCCTGCATTTTAGGCTTTCAATTTGATTAATCCTCTTGTAAATATTAATTATTACACATGAAATTTGTCCTCATTGTTGAAATAGAGTGATCTTTAGGAGGTAATTAGGTCTGTAAAGGGTACTTACGCAGCTTTCAACAGACTGTAGTAGTTACAAGGGCTTGCTGGAAAGCAAGCCTAGCTCCTCGTCCTTGGTTCCCTTTCACATA
The DNA here is from genome assembly GCA_033318265.1 of Phyllotis vaccarum. Lineage (NCBI taxonomy): Eukaryota > Metazoa > Chordata > Mammalia > Rodentia > Cricetidae > Phyllotis > Phyllotis vaccarum. The sequence continues at coordinate 133,020,308 of JARWLC010000013.1, read as the reverse complement.
TTCTCATTTGCCCTTCTAGCTTTTACAATGTCATGATGTAGAAGAAGGCCCTCACCAGATGTGGCTACTCTATCTTACATTTATAGCCTTTAGACATTGAGTTAAATAAATATTTATGATTGTTCATTGTCAGAAGATAGTGTAAGACTCTATCAAAAAGCTTAACACATAGCATTTGTGTGTATAAAATATGCTCCAAGAGAAAATATGTTGGGGTTTTATTCATTTATTACTTCTCTTAATCTCATCTATCAATACATATTTGTGGTGATATAGTTTATATCTAAAAAAATCAGCCTGTAATATCAGAGAACAGAATTACATGCAGTCAAGCCCTGAGGGTCAGAGAGTGATAAATATAATACCAGCGTAGGAATGACAAAGTAGTAATTTATGCCTTTAATCCCGTCAGTCAGGAGACAGACAGATCTTTCTGTGTTTCTGTGAGTTCAAAGTCTAACTACCAAACAGTAGTAGCTCACATCTTTAATCCTAACTCTAGAATATGATGCAGAGTTGAACCCTGAAGTGAAAAAACTGGGCAAAGAAGGTATTTAAGGCAGATTTAGGCAGACATTGAGGGATTATATGGAAGCACTCAGCCAGACTGAGGACTTTTGAAGATAGCTTTTCCTCTGTGAAGTTGGATGAATGAGAATTGACTATAGTCTGTTTCCTTTCTCTGGTATTGCAGCTTTTCCCTAATAGTGGCTCTGAGTTTTCAGCAAATACCAACTAGAATTTGTGTTTTACATATTAATTATTTACATAAAGTCTTCAAAACTGATACTATTTACATATAAATATATATTAAATACAAAATACACATTGCTGCATAATTTCTGTACCTACCTCATAAATACTTATATTCAAATATTTTATCAATTTTCAGTGTCACTCACTAAGACTACTGTTCTAGACTTTTGAAAAAAGTAGTTTTCTTGTGAACATTTTTAACATTCTCCAAAAGGTACCTTTTTCATATATCTGTTGAATGGGTTCAAAATTATGAATATATGGCAAATTACATTTCATATATTCCTGTCTGTATCATTTACCCATCTTCTTTTTGATTATTTTGAAGTAGATTCCAGACTTTATAGCATGTTTAAATATTCCAGATAACTAAGAAATCAGATATATGTATTTCTTGCCTTTTTGTTTTATTGCATTAAATAAGTGTCATTTTTTACTTTGATTTACATAGGTGCTATATATGTGTTCTATTCTCTACCTATAAAGAAACTTGTATTTTGTAGTGTAAGTGTAATATTTTTTTCTTTCTTAAAAAATTTACTTAGAGACCAGATGATGTTAAAAATATTCCTCATTTTCTACTTAAAAAACAAAACAAAACTGTAACAGGCTTCCTCTTTGCTCCCATTTTTCCTTCCCCATACTGAACTTGTTCCAGCACCGAACTCCAGCAGGCATTCCCTAGTAACTCTCAGCCAAGGCTGTTGGAGCAGCAAGTAGACCAGTAAAACAGGTAGGTGAACTTTAGATCTTTATCCCCCCCCCCCACTCCAATCGCCATTCTCATCCTCAGCTCTGTATTAGACTATCTGTTGTGGCCTCTCATTGCTCAGTCCCTATTTCCAGTGGATTAAGAAAATCCAGGTGGAATTCCCTGCTTTTCTCTCTCCTGTGGAACCCTTCAGTCCCACCATACATCCTGTTTTTATCCATTGAAATTTCTAAGTGACAACTTCTGATACCAAGAAACATATTTAACTCATACAGTGGCCACACCTGATCAGATCCATATTCCCTACCAGGCACACAGCCACTACACTCTCCTAAAAACCAGAGAAGATAACACAAACCAATGAACATAACATCCAAACAACAAAAACAAAACCAGATATTAGCATCTATAACTAAAATAATTCCAATTCCAGGTACCCAGACAATAGTATAAAAACTCAGTCAATAACAACAAAGTCAATATGATTCCAGTGGATCCTAGCAATGCTACTAGAGTAGGTCCTGAGAAGTACAACAGAGCTGAAGCATAAAACAAGGACCTTAAAAGAACCTACTGAATATGATATGAAACTGGAAATCAAACCAATAAATGAAACCCAAACTGAGGGAAATCTGGAAATAAATATTTTAAGTACTTGAACATAAACACTGAAAACACAAGATTAAAGAGAGAATCTCGGGCATTAAAGACATGATAGAAGAACTGAGTACCCCTGTTAAAGAAAAAAAAAATTAATCTACAAAACACCAGTGTTGTCTCCCGAAATAAGTGCCATTCTGGCCTTTTATGGCCCATTCTCCCCTAAGGACTAAAACCCTATGTTAAATAGGGGGAACAAAGCTAAAACATGTTTTCCTGCGCTATGGACACTGCCACCTGCTGAGTGCTAGCCTCTTGGGAGCCTCCAAGACCTTGGGTGTGCCAGGATGAGGGGGCAGGGTGTGAAAGAGTTAAGAAGGTAGTAGAGAGCTGGGACACGAGGAGAGACACTCTGGCAGAAGCGAGAGACAAGCATGGAGTAAGGAGTAGAGTCAGTGTGAGTGGAAGGAGCAGAAGGAATCCAACATGGCGGGAAGCTAGAGGGGAAAAAGCTAGGCGAGATGCATGGCAGGAGAGAAGCATGGCAAGGGGAGAAATAGGTCTAAGATATAAGATGTACTGAATAAAGCTCGGGTCTCTCATTGTGACCCCGAATGATGGAACCTAAATGACTCCTGAGTGCAGATTGTTTAATCTCGTCGCCCCTCGCCTGGGAAAGACTTGGCCCCAAAGAAACCGGACGTGGTACACCAGGCACAAAATATTCAGGATTTCTAGGACAATATGAAAAGAAAAAATCTAAGCAGAAGAAGAAAAGAAGAGAGACAAAAAACCCTTGTCAAAGGTACAAAATGTGTTCAAAACACAACCGTAATTGTAATAATGAAAATTGCAATTCAACAAACATAATCAACCATATAAACAAACTAAAAGAAAGCTGCAGGATCATCTTGTTAGATGCAGAAAGTGCCTTTGATAAATTACTATATCCCTTCTCATGATAAAAGATGTGAAGTGGGGTAAATGCAGCCAGCTAGCCTGATGAAACCAAGGTTTTCCTGCTCCAGGTGGTGTGCATAGACGTGCTTGCTGTGCACTTCCTGCTGAGCCAGCTTTAAGTCTATTGCTGCACCTGGTGACTGGTGACATATGATTGCTGAAGTGCTGGAGACCAATCAGAAAAAGACAACACAGCTGAAAGAGTCTCCAGCTGCCAATGGGAAATCAGGAGGGCATATACAGACAGGTTCATGCCATATCTGCAATAAATAAGTGCTTCTCACTTGACTCTCAGTGTCTGCACTGTTGACACTGTGCTTTCTCACTCCCTCCCTAAAGGGGTACCCAGGTAGAACATCCTATAACAATTAGGAATATAATAACCTCAATAAGCATTTTTAAAAGGTAGTTTATAGCAAACCTGTAGTCAACATCAACTTAAATAGAGAAAAATTCTAAACAATTTTTACTAAAAGCAGGAACAAGACAAGATTGTCCATACTGTCCACACCTATTCAATAGAGTACTTGAAGTTCTAGCTAGAGCAATAAGACAACTAAAGGATGCCACCAGGATACAAATTGGAAAGCAAGAAGTCACACTTCCACTATTTGAAGATGATATGCTAGTATAGATAAATGACCGAAAAATTCCACCAGGATATTCTTACAGCTGATATACACACACTTTCAGCAAAGTAGCTGCATCCAAAGTTGGTTCACAAAATCAGTAGCTCTCCTACGTGCAAATAAAACGTGGACTGAGAAAGAAATCAGGGGGACAGCGCCTTCCACTGTAGCCTCAAATAATTCAGGGTATCTCGAACCGAGCTCATGAAAGACTGGCACGGTAAGAATTGTAAGACACTGAAAAAAGGAATGAAAGAAGTTATCAGAAGATAGAAAGAACTCCCATGCCCATTGATCATTAGGATTAATACAGTAAAACTACACTTCTTACCAAAAGCAATTTACAGATCCAATTCCATCACCATCAAAATTCCAAAACATTTCTTCACAGACCTTTAAAAGACAAATTTTCAGTTTCATTGAGAAGCGTGCGTGTGCGCACACGCCTGAGCATGCACACGCACATGCACACGCACACGCGCGCACACACACACACATACACACACAGCTAAAATAAAACTGTAGAAGTCGTTCCTGATTTCTAGTTGTACGGCAAAGCTAGAGTAATAAAACAGCATGGCATTGCCACAAAACATTTATATTGATCAATTAAATTGAACTGAAGACCAGCCATAAATACACACTCATAGGAACGCCATATTTTTGATTTAAAAAAAAAGTTAAAAATTCATACTGGAAAAAAGACAGCATCTTCAAAAAATAGTGTTGCTCAAATTGGATATCCACATATAGAAATATTTCCATACTACCACCATGCACAAAACTCAACTACAAATGTATCAAAGGCCTCAACACAAAAGCAGATATACTGAACTTGATAGAAGAGAAGCCATAGAACAGTCATACACTCATTGCTATAGGAGAAAATATTTTGAACAGAATGAAGTTAGGAGAGGAGCAAGGCTGACCATAATGAATGGAACATCATGAAAGTGAAAAGATTTATAAGGCAAAGGACACAAAGCAGCAGCCTACAGAATAAGAAAATGCTTTTACCAGCTAATATCCAAACTATATAAAGAACTAAAAAAAAAAAATAGATATCAAGGAAATGAGTAACCCAGTTAAAAATGGGTTGTAGATCGAAACAGTTCTCAATAGAGAAAACTCAAATTTCTGAGAAACACTTAAACGTAAGTTCAACATCCTTAATCATCAGAGAAATGCAAATCTAAACTAAAGTATCACCTTACACATGCCAGAATGCCGAAGATCAATAAAATAAATGACAAGTCATGCTGACAAGGATATGGTGTAAGGATATATATAACCCATCCATTTTTGTAAGACCACTTTGGCCATACATTATTGGATCTCTGCTCTAAAAAGGCACTCTGCATGCTACTAAAGAGAAACTTAAACACTAGCCCAGCTATAAACTCTTTAGTCTGCAATGGTGTCCCAGGAGTGCCAATGATCTTTATCTGTTTTTGTGCCTTTACCTGGTTCTTTTTCTTTGTTTATTTGATTCTAGCCTGATTGTTTGTTTTTGTTTTATCTTCTTATATTATCCTATATTATAATCCTTTAGAAGCCTGTTTGTTTTCTAATTACAGAAAGGGGGTGACTTTGGATAGGAGGGAAAATGTAGAAAAACTTGCACAAGTAGAAGGGAAGGAAAGCATAATTAGAATAAATTATATGAAAAAGATCTATTTCAATAACAGAAAAAACACATTTTAAAACAAAAAATAAAGATGTAGCATTCTTGTCTAAACCCAAGACCCATATGCCAATAACACTGTGATTTTTAAGTCTTTATTAATCTATAGGTTTCAGGGCAACTATTTTTAACATTGTTTATTGAGGAAATAATTTCTAGTAATTATATGGAAAATAATATCAGTATTGACAATACCAGATGCATAGTACTACAATGGAAAGTAATAGTCCTAATGACAAAGAAACTTAAGTTTTCAGCAAAAGAGACAAAATACAAATAGAAATAGAACACATTTAAAACATCTCTATAAAATCAAATTTGAATTGTATCTCACTATGCATTTTCTTTTAACTACTGGCTTAAGTCATATGAAAAGGTTAATAGGCTATCACTTTTTATGTTAAAAAGAATGGAATTTCATGCATCTCAAAGCCATGTTATTTGTGATTTTTCCCCAAAAGAAAAACATGTCTAGTCTTGTAGCAATGTGTGCCTAATTGTGCTCTGTAAGTATCATTTACCATTTTAAAAAGCAAATGTTCTTTGAGCAAGTGGTTAATTCCTACAAGGACAGGAAATATAAAACACAAATGTGGAATAGATTATAAAATCATAAATCAAATACATTGACAAAGACAATTGGCATGGGCCCAAGTAACTTAGGAGTTCATTGAAGACATAGGTGATTTTTCTGTGCAAATTATCAAGATCATTTCCTGTTCACATTTAAAAAACTATGATAGCTTGGAAGATTCATTTGACTAGAACCAGGTAATCAATATTAGCATCTGTTGACAGTTTTCTCTTCCTTACTTTCCAGGAGCATTATCCTTCTCTAGAGGATTGGTGAGTGACATGTCATTGATGAACTTTCTTTCAGAACATTGAGCACTTAACTTCAGAGAAGGTCAATGAATCAGAGAAGGTCATGATTTACATTTCTGGTCAACTAATATGTCTCCATAGCTATGAACCATGTTTATCTTTAGAGTTATCTATGAAAAGAGATGAAGGCCCTTTCCTTTGGAGAAAATAGAACAAAACTGGATGGAGACCATTATCGCTAATGACTGACAAATGCCTCAGGACACATGGAAGTCATTTGTGGTTTCAGTGATTACTGGAAGAAGAGTTTAGTAGATCCTTTTAAGATAGCATTATTCCAAGGAGTCCTTCAAAGGGAATTAAATAATTCTCTTAGCCTCTGTTAAATCTGACTCAACTAAAAATAGAGATAAAAAAATCTTAAAAATGCTTGTAGGTACTTCTATCACAATGGATTTTTGGAGCCTTTTAATCCCTGGGAATATAATGAAACAACAACAAAAAAAAACAGGAATAAATACTGAATTTCTCTCAGAATGTTTTTGCAAGGAGCTAAATTTCAGGAAAAGGATAAAGTTATCTGAAGTCTTCATATAGTCTTGCCAGCTACTGCTTTTTTCATTGGATATAGATACATTCTCTGTATATGGGAGCAAATAAGCACTGGAGGCTTTTTGAAGTTAGCATGTTTTGTATCAGGGAAGATGAAAAATAATCTGCAAAGAGGTAAGGCTACAACTATCCTAACTTGCTAATCAACTTCATTGTGAAACTATAATCTAGCAATGCTTTTGGATCAGTTCAGCCTTTTCCAATTTCCTTTATATTTCTCATATAGACATCTTTCTCCTAATTCTACTCTTCCTGTATTGATCTAGTTTTGATTTTTCTATTCTATTCTTCCACTCTCTAAAAGTATTTATAATTGATTTGGTTTAATTCCTTCTACCCAACCACATTTTCATTCTCATGACTCATTTACTTCAAAAATTTTATATCTGATCATGTTATTATCTACGTCACAATGTCAATGAGTAAGATTCAAGTATCCTAATTTTTCATTAAAAACCTTTCTCACAATTTTAATGCATGGCTTTCTTTTCTCAGGCCATTTTTATCTCTTGTTTTGGGGTCCACCTAGTACAGTTTTAATAATACTCCTGATAAATCAGTATACATGGAATCAACACTCTTCACATTTGTTCACGCTTAATTTCAGATTAAGTTCTTGACCTCCGCCTTTGATGCCCAAGTCCTCAGCCTGCTATCAACAAATTTGTAACATCTCTTTATAGGCTGCAATCCAAAGAACACCCTTATTTTTCTCATTGTCTAGAAATTCCTGATATCTCTGTTGTATTTGAAGTTGAGCCAAATCTTTGTCCCCTGCTGTGATCGTCTTCATATTTGTTATAACAGTACTAAATATACACTTCTCTTATTGTAAAAATACTTTTTTGGCTTCACAGGACCAACTCCACAGTTTAAAATGAGTATCACAAGCATTTATACCTTGACCTGAACCAAAAAAGCACTTTCAGAGAGCACACAATTATGCTTTGAGAAAATAGGATGTCGATTACCTATTAGGATTCTACAAGAGAAATCTTCCTGCCAAAAATGGCCCATAACTAAAACATCAACCATTGCCACCTTTGCATTATCCATAACAAATAAAAATTGCTATGTTAAACAAATAACAGGTAAATTTGGGATATAAAAATAGTGAGTCCTCAAAAGATGAGACATAGATGACTGATAAACACTTATATTTCATCTTACACCAGTCAGAATAGCCAAGATCAATTGAGAGAGAGAGAGACAGACAGACAGAAAGAGAGACAGACAGATAGAGAGACAGAGAGACAGAGAGAGAGAGCCCTAATGCTGTTGAGGATGTGGAGTACAGGGAACTCATTGCTAGTGAAAATTTGACTTTATTACAGGTGGGAGTTCAAACTTGTAGGGCCACTATAAAAATCAGTGTTTCAGTTCCACAGGAAAATGGAAATTAATCTACTTTAGATCTAGCTGTATCACTCCTGGGCAAATACTCAAAGGATGCTTCATCCTACCATAGAGATACTTGGTCAACCATGTTTATTGCTACTTTGCTCATAACAGTCAAAAATTGGAAACAACCTAGATGTCCTCCAATAAATAGATAAATAAAATATATTACTTAGTAATTAAAAATTAAATTGTGAAATTTGCAGGTAAATGGATGGAACTAGAAAACTAATCATCCTGAGTGAGGCAACTCAGATCCAATAAGACAAATATGTTATGTATTTAGTTTTTTGTGGATATTAGCTGTTAAGTCAATGATAACCATAGGTCCACAGAGGTTAGACATAGGGCAACTAAAGGGAAAGAATAGATTTTTCCCTAGGAAGGGTGTAGTTGGAATCATGTATTACTCACCTTGACAATAGAATACATAGTTATTGAAGAACAGGAGGGATGGGGGCTAGAATGGGAGGATCAAATGAAGAATGGGAAGGAATAGGGCAACAAGAGAGGGAACATGGAAGAAGGATAGCAAAAATTAAGGGATATTTGAGAGGTAGTATAGAAAGCTAATCATCAGTACTTCTCAGCTATAATCCCTGTAACAACAGTGATCTTGTAATATATACTGATTCAACAGTGGTAGAACGGAAGTAACAGCAAATTTCTGATTAAATTTAATACCTACTCCATGAGATAAAATTTATGCCTGACATTGCTCAGATGTGCATAACCTGGGACTAGATATGCCATGTGCCTAAGAGAAAAACAAATACTATTCTTCTAAAGAAACATAGCAGTAAAATGACTCCTAATATCAAACTACTATATCCATAGATCAGTGCTTTACTCAGCCATAATCTGAGAAACTTCTTGAAATAGATGGTAAATAACACAGCAATCTACAATTGAACAATGTACAGTAATGAGAGACATTGGAGAACTCAGGCCTAAATGGGATGTCTTCATAAAAGCCCTCCCCACAAATCTCAGGAATCTATGAAAAAGAGAAGCCAGAAAGATTTTAAGAGGTGATGGCTGACTCCAAGTAAGCAATGCCTCCCATATACAGTATTATTGCTGCACACACGAACTTCCAGAGACTGTTGAAGTATGCACAAAACCTTCACATGATAAAACCAAAAGGAGTCCCTGTTCTGAGATGGGAAAGCAGACATGGGCACACACTCTCAATTAACAAGCTATATGCAATAGATAGCTGCTGTCAAAAAAAAAAAATCAGTTTTCTCTGGTGGAAATCCACTGCACACTTGAAACTTGAGAACAGGCCTAGGAGTAGTTGGTCCAAATGAAAGCAACTCAATAGTAATTTTGTAGACATTTGTTTCATCTTGCTTTGTTTGTGGAGTTTGTCTATTGGGTTTCTGCTTGTTTATTTGATTTCCATTTTAATAAGTTTTTGTTTTCTTGCTCCTTATTTTTTGTCTGTTGTTTGTTCTTAAAAAGAGAAAAACGTTATAATGTTAGGTGGGTAGGAAGGCAGTGAGAAATTGGAGGAAATGAAAATATGATCAAAATAAATAGTGTACAAGAAGGTTTTTTTGTCCCACAAAAACTTGTTCAGTTACACAACATGACTAATTTTAAAAACCTGAATCATCTGGCTAAGGCTGGTAGAATTATTGTTCTTAATCACGTACTCTGAGATTAATGAAGTCAAGAAATTATCAATAAATGACCACTTCCCATTTTCTCTCTAGAAACTTTCTACTTAGGAAGCTCAAGTTTAATTACTATGTAGATATAACATTCTCCTATTCGTGAGTTGTTTTCTTTTCAGGAGGCAGAACATGCTAAAAATCCCCTTAGAATTTCTTTATTTCCAAAGAATGACATGTAATAAAAATTGTTTCAGTACATTTCCAAGTTTCTGCAACAGCAGTAATAAGGCAGATATATCCACAGATAAGTTTGAAAACAAAATCATATAGTAATTTGAGTTCTGCCCACTGTCCCCTAAAATCTGATTTCCCCTCTTCTGACCACAATAACAAATCTCATTTTTTTAAAGCACAGATACGTGTGGTAACAAATCAAAAAACTTCATACACTATAATCCTTTCTCTTGGACTCTAATTGCAGACTTTTCTCTCTGAACAGCATCCCTTCTGGGGGCTATTAAGAAGTACAGAAAGCAATCCTAGAGTGATAGGAATCGCGTACTTCCTTCCTACCCCTACAGAAGTGGAGAGAGAAGTACATACTATTGGAAACTCTTTGTGGTAGGTCTCCCATGAGAAATACTTAGTGACCAAGCTTCAAGATTTACACTCAAAGGATAAATTCTATCTATATTCAATGGAATACAAAGATATTTCACCTTTGTTTTGTTTTGGTTTTGTTATTTGCTTTTGCTAATTATTCTTCAAGGCAAAAAATAAAATTAAAATAGTTTACAAAAGTTAAGCTTGTCTCTGAAATTCCTTTTAGAAAAGAATTTTTTATTATGTATATAGTGTTCTGTCTGAATGTTTGCTTGAAAGCCAGAAAAAGGTATCAGATTTCATTACAATGATGGTAATGAGCCACCATGTGGTTGCTGGAAATTGAACTCAGTATCTCTGAAAGGGCAGTCAATGCTCTTAACCTCAATTACATCTCTCCAGCCCCTTGAAATTCTTTTAGTATAGAATTTTCTGTGTGCTTATTGGGAAAAGCAAAACTTTATAAAGGATCTTTGCTTTATAAATGTAATATTAAAAGGAAAAAAGGATTTCTGGATAGGCATGTTGAAGAACAACATTGTATCCTCTTGGGTTCCTTGACAGTCAACAATCATACTGATATAAAGGTTCCTAACCAAAAGTGTAATAAAACTAAATGAAGTTGCAAGTCAAAAAGATATTTAAGGCATTTTGTAAATTAGAGGCTGGGACAGAGAAAAATAAACTACTTTTCAAATACAGAATGAGAATACCATTCAAATGAGAATACTATTCAAAACAAGCAAAAGCTTTCAACTCACATACTTAAAAAGACATGTTAGAAGTGTCAATATAGGTCAATGAGATGGCTCAGTGGGTAAAGGAAACTGCTAAGACCTAGAACCCACATAGTAGAAGGAGAGAACTGAAGTCTCCAAGTTTTCTTCTTTCTATACAATTAAAAAAATGCAACAAAAGTGTTTTCAAAAAAATAATTTATTTTTATATGACAAATTATCAATCTATAGTGAAATGCAAATTAAAACAAAAGCCATGATATTATGCCCAGAAAAATGCCACCCCAAAAAGGACAGATAAAACAAGTATTGTTAAGGGTATAAGATGAATGGAATTTTCATATATTGTTGGTATTAGGATAAAATGGTTGAACTACTTTGGAGACAACTTGTCACTTTCTCAAAAAAAAAAAGAAAGAAAAAGAAAAACTATAGTTACTACATGGCCCTTATCCAGGTATGGCCAATGCATCTTATTTATGTGGATAGATGTTTTTGTCTGCTAATATGTCTGTTTACCACTTGGCTCCAGAAGAGGACATTGGATTCTCTAGAACTGGAGATACAGGTAGTTATAAGCTACCAAGTGTATGCTATGAATTGAGCTAGCATCCTCTGATTTAAAAACAGATACGTAGACCAATGGAACAGAAATAAGAGGCCACAAATTAATCTACACAGGTGTAGTTAATTCATTTTCAACAAGCTTATGTTAGGAAAACTCAGTATTTATATGCAGGCAAGTAAATATAGACTCTTATACTACTTAGAAAGTCAACACAAAGTAACTTCACAAGTTAAATATATGAGCAACAAGTATAAAATATCCGGAGAAAACAGGATATAAAACCACACCATATAATTTTATTAAATATATATCAACCACAGATGGTTTTAAATGTGCCCTTCAAAACTCAGAAAATAGATTGAGGAGAACAGCCAAACAGCATCACATCAAATGAAAATGCACAGTGACAGAAGCAAGCAAAAAAGCAGGGATATACTCATAGGATGGGAGGAAATACCTTGATAGTTAGCAAACAAAATCAAATTATAGACAAAAACCTGGATGGACTGTTCACATGAAAAGAAATAAATGCCAATCTTGGTGGCACAGATCTGTAATCCCAGCTATTTACAATGAGATGGGAGGATAGATAGGTAAGCTCGAGCCTCCTTTGCACTAATTATAGTGAACTCAAGGGCAGCTCAGTGAACTTAGTGAGTACTGTCTTCAAACATAAAAAGGACGAAGAGTACTAAGGATAGAGGTCAGTGAAGGAAGATTTGCTAAGCATCAGATTTTAGATTCAATCCCCAGGACCAAGAATTTTAAAAATACATATTAAATGGCCAGCAGACATGTATAAGCTTAATATCATTCATTATGAAGTAAATAAAGAAATTCAACTTAATTTACACTGAGCTGGGCATGGTGATCCACACCTGGAATCCCAGTACTTTGCAAAGCTGAGACAGAAGCAAATCAGCCTAAGCTATGTGGAAGATGCTGTCTCAAGAAACAAAGCAAGCAAAATTCCTCAGCGCCCCCCCCCCCTCAAAAAACAAACAAACTGGAAAGAAAGGTTGGTAAGAGTTCAAACTTGATATGATGTTGCAGTGGTTTAAAGGAGAATGGCCAGCTTTAGACTTACATATCTGGTCCCAAATTGGTGGAAAGGCTCAGGAAGGGTTAGGCAATTCGACCTTGACAAAAGAGGGCAACGAGGTTTCAAAAGACTAATACCATTCTCATCATGTTTTTTTTGGTCTGTCTTCTACATGCAGATCAAGATGTGAGCTCTCAGCTGTTTCAGCCAGCAGACCTGCTGTTTGTTGTCAATCTGTGTCACTATGATAAACTCTTAGTCCTATAAAACCATAAGCCTAATTAAAAACTTTTTTTTGTAAGTTGTCTTGGTCATGGTATTTTATCATGCAACAGATAATTAATACCCATGTCTATGAACAAAACTATGTAAGTATTGGCAAGGATGTAAAGGAAGGGGAAATTTTGCATACTTTGGTGGGAATATAAATTCACAAACCCTTATATAAAACAGTATGAGAATCATCAAAAAGTTAAAAATAGAATTGTCATGATACAGCAAATCCACTAATGGGTATATGTGCAATGAAACTAAAATGCATAAGTTAAGGTAATATGTGCACATCCATACTTACTACAAGAGGATTTCTAATGGTAAAGATATAAAATCAACCTAAGTGTACATCATCACCAAAGAAAGATAGCGAGTGTGTGTGTGTGTGTGTGTGTGTGTGTGTGTGTGTGTGTGTGTGTGTGTGATAATACTATTCTGTCACTTTAAAAAGAGGGAAATTCTGTTATTTACAACAGCATGGATGAATCTGAAAGACAGAGTCGTCACCAAAGTAAGCAAGGCACGGAAAAATAGGGCATGTGATCTCAATGCTATAAAGTAAGAACAATTAAATTTATAGACATAGATAACAGAATGGGAGTTATCTTAGCGTTACTATTGCTGTAATGAAACACCATGACCAAAGCAACTCAAGAGGACAAGGTCTATTTGGTTTATACTTGCATATTATAATCCATCATTGAATGAAGTCAGGAAAGGAATTCAATCAGGGCTGGATTCTGAAATCAGGAGCTGATGCAGAGGCCTTGAGGGATGCTAGCTTGCTTCCAGTCGCTTGCTCAACCTTTCTTTCCTTCTTTCCTTCTTTTCTTCTTTCCTTCTTTCCTTCTTTCTTTCTTTCTTTTTTCTTTCCTTCTCTCTCTCTCTCTCTCTCTCTCTCTCTCTCTCTCTCTCTCTCTCTCTCTCTCTCTCTCTCTCTTTCTTTTTTTCTCTCTCTCTTTATCTGCCTGATCCCCGTCACACTCCCAAAGGCTCCCAGCCAGCCCTCAGCCTCACCCCTCCCCATCCACCCACTCCTTCCACCAAAAGGGAAAGAAGTCCAAAGGTGGGCCAGCCTAGCAAGGCACATCCAATCCATGCACATCTGATTTACTCATCCCAAAGTCTAGGATGAGTGCTGGGCTGGGCATTCCTCTACAGGGAGTGGGCTCCAAGGTGCCAGCCCATGAACAGAAACACAGTCTGATCAGACCCGTTGTGACTCCACACACTCATGGAAGTCAAAATCTATCCATTCACAGAGGGCCCAGCTCCCCCTCCCAATGGGTATCCAATGGTAACTCCCAATTCAGTGAGCTTCCCAGAGCTCCAGACAGTCATCCTCATGGAAGCCTTCCTCATAATCCCTATCCCCTGCTCATAAAGACTCTCCTCCCCTGCTCTCAGCTGGACCAGGAGCTCTGCCCAGTGTTCAGCCATGGACCTCTGCCCCCATGTCCATTCTCTATTGGATGTAGGTTTTGAGATAGCACCTAGGGTGTTTACTCATTTGATTATAGGCAAAGTCCCATTTAGGCACCCAGTCCACCATTATTTGGAGACTTAGCAGGGACATCCTGTGAGTTCCTAGACATTTCCCTAGCACCCAGTCTCTTTCCAACCACACAATAGATTCCTCTATCAAGATATCCATCTCCCTCCATCTTCCTCTTTTCTCCTCTCACTCAACCATCTCTTCTTTCAAGATTTGTTTCCAACTCTTCTTGGTAGTAACCTGTTATGGCCCCAATTTGCTCAGGTGATCTTTTCTATTTTCTCTTCTTAGGGGAATCTCTGGAAGTTTCTCTTAAGTTACTTCTAATCACAAGCTGTTCAGGGGTTGTGGTTTGCAGCTTTGGTATTCTTTGCCTTTTCTCTAAAATCCACTTATGAGTTAGTACATCCCATGTCTATCTTTCTGGGATTGTAATAGGTTGCTAAGGTGGACATTCTCCAAGTCTATCTATTTGTCTGAAAATTTTAGGATGTCATTTTATTTTTACTGCTGAGTAGTACTCCTTTATGTAGATGTATCACAGTTTGTTAATCCGTTCTTCAGTTGAGGGACATCTAGGTTGTTTCCAGGTTCTTGCTATTATGAATAATGCTACTATGAACATAGTTGAGATAATGCCTTTGGGGTATGAATTTGCAACCTTTGGGTATATATCCAATAGTGGTATTGCTGGATCCTTAGGGAGATTGATTCCCAGTTTACTAAGGAATAGACATACTGTATTACAGAGTGGCTGTACAAGTTTATACTCCCACCAACAATGGAGGAGTGTTCCCCTTGTTTTGCATCCTCTCCAGCATAGACTTTCATCTATATTTTTGAACTTAGCCATTCTGACAAGTGTAAGGTGGTATCTCAAAGTTGTTTTGATTTGCATTTCTCTGATGCTAAAGATGTTAGGCAATTTTTAAGTGCCTCTCAGCCATTTTTAATTCTTTATTCAGAATTCCCTTTTTAGCTCTGAACCCCACTTTTTAAAATTGGGGTATTTAGGTTTTTGGGTTCTAGTTTCTTGAGTTCTCTATATATTTTTGAGATCAGTCGTCTGTCTGATGTAGGGTTGATGAAGATCTTTTACCATTCTGTAGGCTGTCATTTTGTCTTATTGACTGTGTCCTTTGCCTTACAGAAGCTTCTCAGTTTCAGGAGGTTCCAATTATTGATTGTTGTTTTTAGTGTCTGTGCTACTGGTGTTATATTTAGGAAGTGGTCACCTGTGCCAATGTGTTGGAGGGTATTTCCCACTTTCTTTTCTATCAAGTTCAGTGTAGCTGGGTTTATGTGGAGGTCTTTGATCCACTTGGATTTGAGTTTTGTGCAGTGTGGTTTGGATAACAAAATAGGTTTGGATCTATTTGCATTCTTCTGCATACTACAATCCAGTTATGCCAACACCATTTCTTGAATAATGTTTGGGTCATCAATTCAATTCCATTGATTCACAAGTCTGATTTTGTGCCAGTACCAAGCTGTTTTTATTACTATGGCTCTATAGTATAACTTGAAGTTAGGGATAGTGATTCCTCCTAAAGTTCTTTTATTAAACAGAATTATTTTGGCAATTCTGGGTTTCCTGTTATTCTATATGAAGTTGAGTATTGTTCTTTCAAGGCCTATAAAAAACTGTGCTGGGATTTTGATTGGGATTGCATTGAATCTGTACATTACTTTCGGTAAAATTGCATTTTTACTATGATGATCCTACCTATCCAGGAGCATTTTTCCATTTTCTGATATCTTCTTCAATTTCTTTCTTCAGTGACTTAAAGCTTTTTTTTTTCAAACATGTCTGCTACTTCTTTGTTTAGAGTTATCAACCTACTTTCTTATAGAACCCAGAACTACCAGCCCAAGTGGGGTGTGGGCATCAGCACAATAGGCTGGAGCCTTCCCCATCAGTCACTATGTAAGAAAATATTCTACGGCTAGATCTTATGGAGACATATATTCTTTTTAATTTTTTATAGAATTTTCTTTTACATACCAACCATAGTTCCTTTTCCGACCCCTATTCCCACTTATTAACTAGCTTCTTTTCCCCATTCACTCCTTGAAGAGGATAAGGCCTCCACATGGAAGTCATAAAAGCCTAGCATATCGAGTTGAAGTAGGTTCAAGCCCCCCCCCCCCCCCCGTATCAAGGCTGAGCAAGGTATCCCTCTAATGGGAATGGGTTCTAAAAAGCCAGTTCATGCACTAGGGACAAATCCTGGTCCCACTGCAAAAGACTCCTCAAACTACCCAAGCCATACATCTGTCATCCACATTCAAAAGACCTAGTTCTATCCCATGCAGGTTCCCTGGCTCTTAGTACAGTTAGTGAGCTCCCAGTAACTTGGATTAGCTGTTTTATGTAGATTTCCCCATCACGATCTTCATCCCTTTGCTCATATAATCTCTCCTCCCTTTCTTCAACTTGACTGCAAGCTTGTCCCAGTGCTTAGCTCTAGGTCTCTGCTTCCATCAGGTGCTGGGTAAAGATTCTATGATAAAACTTAGGGTGGTCATCAATTTGATTGCAAAGGAAGGCCAGTTCAGGCACCCTCTCCACTATTGCTTGGAATCTTAGTTGGAGTCAGGTTTGTAGTTACTGGAATTTCTACAGCTCCAGGTTTCTCCCTAAACTCAAAATGCCTCCCTCCATCAAGATATCTGTTGCTTCTCTCTCTCTCTCTCTCTCTCCTCTCTCTCTCTCTCTCTCTCTCTCTCTCTCTCTCTGTCCCTCCCCTATCTCTACCATCTAATTCCTTCATGTTCTCTTTTCATGTCCCCTTTCTACTCCCAAATACTCTCAATTTACTCAGGAGATCTTATTTATTTTCCCTTCCCAGGGGGATTCATAGATGTTTTTCTTAGTGTCCTCCTTGTTACCTAACTTCTCTGGAGCTGTGGACTGTAACCTGAGTATTCTTTGCTTTAAGCTTAAAATCCACTTATCAGATGGCATACCATGTTGGTTTTTCTGGGTCTGTGTTACCTCACTCAGGATTTTTTTTTTCCTGGTTTCATGCATTTGCCTACAAATGTTAGGATGCTTTCTTTCTTTCTTTCTTTCTTTCTTTCTTTCTTTCTTTCTTTCTTTCTTCCTTCCTTCCTTCCTTCCTTCGTTTCTTTCTTCCTTCCTTCCTTCCTTCCTTTCTCTCTCTCTCCCCCTCCCTCCCTCTCTTCCTTTCTTCTTTTTTCCTTCCTTTTTTCCTTCCTTCCTTCCTTCCTTCCTTCCTTCCTTTTAGTTATTTATTTTTACTCCATTGTGTAAATGTATGACATATTTTAATCCATTCTTCAGTTGAGGAACATCTATGTGGTTTTGGGGTTCTGGCTATTACAAATAATGTTGCTATGAATATATTTGAGTAAATATCCTTGTGTGATGAACATGCATCCTTTAGATATATGCCCAAGAGAGGTTTTTCTGGTTCATGTGGTATATTGATTCCCAGTATTCTGAGAAATTACTATACTAATTTTCAAAGTGGCTATACATATTTAGACTCTCACCAGTAGTGGAGGAGTGTTCCCCTTGCTCCTCATCCCCTCCTGCATAGACTGTAATCAGTGTCTTTGATCATAGTCCTTTGACAGTTGTTAAGATGGTATATCAGAGTTGTTTTGATTTGCATTTCCCTGTTTAAGGATGTTAAGCAATTCTTTAAGTGTCTTTCTACCATTTAAGATTCTTCTGTTGAGAATTGTCTCTCTGTACTCCATTTTTAATTGGATTATTTGATATTTTGATGTCCAGTTTCTTGAGCTCTTTATATATTTTAGAGATCAGTCCTCTGTCAGATGTAGGGTTGGTGAAGATCTTTTTCCATTTTGTAGGCTACAGTCTTGTCTTATTGACTGTGTCCTTTCCCTTACAGAAGCATCTCAGTTTCACAAGGTCCCATTTACTAATTGTTGCTTAGTGTTTGTGATATTGATTTATATTTAGAAAATTTATATTTAGAATATTTAAATTCTTTCTCAAATGTCAGGGGTTCATAGGTATGTGGATTAATGCCAGGGCTTTCAATAATATTCCACTGATCCATGTGTCCATTTTTATGCCAATATCAAGCTTTTATTTTATTATTAGAGCACGATAGTTAGCTTGAAGACAGGGCTGGTGATGGTAGGCATATTTTCAATTGAGGTTCCCTCTTTCATATTATTCTAGCTGTGTCAACTTGACATAAATGTAGACAGCACAGTGGTTATCATGTGATGTCTATCTATATTGGTATATGTAGTGATGTTGGTTAAAGAGTATAACATTTATATTGGAGAGAAAATGATCTTGAGATGTATTATACAATCTGGTGATTACCATTAAAAAGGATATTGTACCCTGAAAATCATTAAGAGAAAAGATTTTAAGTCTTGCTATAGGAAACCCTACTAAGAAAGTGAGACATTGAATTTGAATGCCTTCATTGAACTACCTTACAACAAACGTGCATTTTCAAATAGTATGCTGTATATCATAAGTAAAATTGTGTCACTTTAAAAGTTGATTTAAACTTAAAAATCATATATTTATCTGAATCACTTCCATCTAATAGCAACCCATCTGCACTAAATACAGTGGAATGTATTCTATTGAATAGCAAGTAGTATGTCATTATATTGACATAAAAATATTATTACTCAGCAATAAAATTAATTAACTGTTGCTTTATAATTAATAGAGTCAGACTGCAGAAAAATGGGCAAATAAACACGGATAGAAGGGAATGCATATTAAGTTATCCCATTGTTTTCCAACAGTTTACTCTATGGTGTAAGGAATCAGATCTTCAATGCTGATCTTTTCAGAGAACATTCGTAAAGAATACTGCATCTACATTCAGGTTTTAATTTAGTAGCTATGTTCCACTTTGAAAATTCATTGAACCCTCAAAATAAGTGATATTTGTTTGGAGTGGGTAAAATTTAAAGAATAAAGTCTCAAAAGTGTTCAAAGAAAAATATGCTTTTACAGCACTGAATTCACTTTGATGAAGAAAGAGGAAAAATCATTGTATTGTTGAGTCATTTTCTGCTTTCATCCCTTGAGATCAAAATGTTGGTTCTTTCCATTTTTTTTATATATACTTTTGGAAGGTCACTGACTTTCAAAACTAAAATACATATCATATAGAATCAAAAGAATTTTTGTATTGTTTTATTTGATTATTAAAGAATATTTTTAAATGTGCTTTTTGTCCCTCCTTGGACAGGAAATCACTATGTAGCCCATTCTGGCCATAGACTCAGTCTCCTAGTTCACCACCAAAATGTTGGAATTGTAGGAGTGCACAACTATTCTCAGATATAGTGCATTTATTTGTTCACATTTGGAGACAAGGTCTCACTCTACAGCCGGTGATGACCTGGAACACATTCTGAAGATCAGAATCACTGCAGACTCAGCACATTCCAATGGGATTACATGAATGAGTTTAGTATGCCTACTTTTACACACCACTATACACTCATCACCCTTGTTAATTAGAAATTGTTTTAGTCAGATCTGGGCAACAGGCATGAAATGTGCCCTCGCTAACTCATTTCATCTCCAGCTGCAGGTAAGCAAACAGGACCCCTGACTGCAAGGATAGCCACACACCCATCCCCCACCATTGGACCTTTTACCCTACATGCCTCAATTCATTTCCACAAATTACCCATCGCCCCAACCTCAACTGCCATCTGATGCACGGCATCTGGGGAGCTCCAGCAGAAGAGATTCCAAGCCTCCGAGTTCTCCAAAGGGTACAATTGCACCAAGAGCACTTAGGAGATCAAAAACAGCTGAAACACAGAAAACATTTGCACCAATCAGCAAAAGAGATGGGTGCAAAAATTCATTCAACAACATGAAGAACAATATGATCCCACTAGGACCTAGCGGTTTAACAACAGCAAGACTTGAACATTCCAATATAGAAGAAGCAGAGAAAAATGACTTCAAAACTATCATGTATAAAGATAATAGGAACCTTTAAAGGCAAAATTAAAGAAGAAATGAAAAACTCCCTGAAGGAAATAGAGGAAAAGACAAGCAAAAAAGTTGGAAGAAAACAATAAACTTCTTAAAGAATGACTATAGAGAACTAGAAAAAGCAAGCACACAGGTGATGAAAACAGTGTAAGACTTAAAAACTGAAATAGAAGCAATAAAGAAGACACAAACCAAGGCAATGCTGGAAATAGAAAATCTGAAGAAACAGACTGAACTACAGATTCAAGCATAACCAACAGTTTGCTAGATGTGGAAGAAAGAATCTCTGGTGTTGAAAAATTCAAGAGTGGGAATAGTTATGCCAATAAAATATACTAAAGCCAAAACATCATAACATAAAATGTCCAGGAAATATGGGTTACCATGAAAAGACCACACCTAAGAATAATAGGAATAGAAGACGAACACCAACTCAAATTCAGGAAAATTCCGTCAAGAAGAAAATCTCAATTATGAATATTTATGCACCCAATACAAGGGAATCCACATATGTAAAAGAAACATTACCAAAATTTAAGCTTCACACTAATCCCCACACACTAATAGTGAGAGATTTTAATACCCCACTATCACTAACGGATAGATCTTTCAGACAGAAATTGAACAGAGAAATAAGAGAGCTAACAGATATTATGACTCAAATGGACTTAACAGATATATACAGAACATTCTACCTAAACACCAAAGAATATGACTTCTCAGCACCCCATGAAACTTTCTATAAAAGTGTACACATTCTCTGTAATAAAACAAATACGAATAGATACAAAAAAGGGTAATAACCCCGTGTATCATATCAGATCACCATAGACTAAACTTAAAGTTTAACAACAACACATACCACAGAAAACCTAGCAAATCATGAGAACTGAACATTTCTCAATTGAACTCCCTCTGGTTTAAGAAAGAAATCAGAAAGAAAGACCTTCAAATATTTAATGAAAATGAATCTACAACATACCCAAACTTATGGGACACAATGAAAGGAGTGTTAACAGGAAAACTCATAGCACTAGATGCCTACATGAAAAACCTAGAGAAATCTCACACAGGAGACCTAACAGCACAGCTGAGGGCTTTAGAACAATTAGGAGCAAACTCACCTAGAAGGAGTAAGCAGCAGAAAATAATCAAAGTTAGGGCTGAAATCAATGCAATAGAAAAAAGAGAACAATACAAAGAATCAATGAATCAAAGAGTTGGTTCTTTGAGAAAGTCAACAAGATAGATAAACCCTTATCCAAACTAACCAAAAATCAGAGAGAGAGAGAGAGAGAGAGAGAGAGAGAGAGAGAGAGAGAGAGAGAGAGAGAGAGAGAGAGAGAGAGAGAGAGAGAGAGAATCCAAATTAATAGAATCAGAAATGAAAATGGAGACATCGCAACAGACACCAAAGAAATGTAGAGAATCATTAGGTCATACTTCAAAAATCTGTACTCCACAAAACTGTAAAACCTAAAATAAATGGTCATCTTTTTTGACAGGTATCACTTACCAAAACTAAATCAAGAGCAAATTAATGATATAAATAAACCTATATCCCCTAAGGAAATAGAAAAGCGAAGGGCCAGACAGCTTCATTGCAGAATTCTACCAGAATTTCAAAGAACTGATACCAATACTCATCAAATTGTTCCACACAATAGAAACAGAGGGAACAATACCAAACTCTTTTTATGAGTATACAGTTTCCCCAATACAGAAGCCACTCAAAGTTGCAACAAAGAAAGAGAATTACAGACCAAACAAAGAGAATTACAGACCCATCTCCCTCATAAATATTGGTGTAAAAATACTCAATAAAAAAACTAGCAAACTGAATTCAAGAACATATCAAAGAATCATCCACCACAATCAAGTAGGCTTCATCTCAGAGATGTAGGGATAGTTCAACATACAAAAAAACTGTCAATATCATCCGTGTAAACAACCTGAAAGAACATGATTATCCATTAGATACTGATAAAGCCTTTGACAAAATCCAACACTCCTTTATGATAAGGTTCTCAAGAGATCAGGAATACAGGAAAAATGCCTAAACAAAACAAATTCAATTTACAGTAAACCAACATCAAACTAAATGGAGAAAAGCTCAAAGTGATTCCCCTAAAATCAGGAACAAGACAAGATTGTCCACTCTCTCCATATCTATTAAATATAGGTCTTGAAGTTTTAGCTAAAGCAATAAGGTAACAAAAGTAGATCAAGGACATACAAAATGGAAAGGAAGAATTCAAACTATCATTATTTGCAGATGATATGATAGTATAAATAAGTGAACCCCCAAAATTCTACCAAGGAACTCTTACAGCTAATAAACACCTTCAGAAAGGTAGCAGAATACAAAATAAATTCAAAAAATTAAATAACTCTTCTTTATAAAAAAATGATAAAAGAGCAGAAAAAAATCAGGGAAACATCCTGCTTTAGAATAGTTGCAATAACATTAAATATCTTGGGATAATTCTAACCAAAGAAGTGAAAGACCTGTCTGATACAATTTTTAAGTCATTATTTCTTGAAGAAAGAATAAAGAAGATATTAGAAAATGGAAAGGTCTCTCATGCTCTTAGATAGGTAGATTCAATGTAGTAAAAATGACAATCTTTCCAAAAGCAATCTACAAATTTAATGCAATCTCCATCAAAATTCCAAAAAAATTCTTCACAGACTTCAAAATAACAATACTCAACTTCATAAAGAAAAAAAAACAAAAACAAAACAGGATTGCCAAAACAATTCTGCTCAATAATAGCACTTTGTGAGGCATCAACATCCCTGACTTCAAGCTATGCTATAGAGCTACAGTATTAAAAACAGCTTGGTACTGGCATAAGAACAGACTTTTGGATCAATGGAATCAAACCAAAGACCCCAACATTGATAAATACACCTATGAACACCTGATTTTTGAGAAAGAGGCCAAAAATATAAAATGGAAAAAGACAACATGACACTTATGTGCTGGCATAACTGGATGGTAGTATGCTGAATAATCCAAATAGATCCATAACTATTCGCCTGAACAAAACACAAATCAAAGTGGATCAAAGACCTCAACATAAGCCTAGTTACACTGAACTTGATAGAAAAGAAAGTAGGAAATACCCTATTGCAGTAATACTCACTTGCAATATATTATAGAAAGGATTAACATTTATTGAGGATTATAGAAAGACTCAATGATACAAATTGAACCTTAAGACAATTCTTGGAAAAAGAAACTGTCCCACAACAGGTGATCTACTCTCCAAGAACACGGGAATTAAAAAAGGCTCAGCTAAGGATACCAGTGGTTTCTTAATTGGATCTGGCCATTCCACATTCAGACTCCTGGAATTCCAGAGATGTGCTTCCAAGCCTTGTCAACTCACCTGCATTCCACCACATCTCCCCCTTTTATATAACTAAGAAAGTTCTAAACTAAGACTATATACAGTAGGAAGTATTATAAGTCTGGAATTATTATAAATGTCTGGGGAAGGGAAAGGCAAAACATAAGCAGGGTCAAACTACAACTAAAAACCAACAAACATAAGGTACATCCTACATGTCTAGAGTATTGAGAGGTGGTGAGGTACAGAAATTACTTCAAAGCAGTTTATCTTGAGTAGTAAAAAATTGAACACCTGAATTCTCTTTGCTAAGAGATGAAATTACAGTAACCTTAACTATCTAGTCTTTGACCCCGTCAGACCTGAGAAGGAAAATATATTACCTAAATGTTGGAAACACAAGAGAGTAGCTTCTAAAATTTTGGAGAGGACAGTGACAGTCAGCTACTTGGACAATCAGCCATGGTTTTTCTGCGCTGTTAGATCATCCATTATTTTGCCTATAGAGCTTGGATATCTGAAAGATCTTTTCAGAAGCTGGGAAGGTTTGGAGAGGCCATCTTATCCTGTCCTGGAAGATTTTGGCAGTCTCTATCCTTCATCCTGCTAATCCAGATTGGACAATGTGCATACTGACAGTAGCCCAAGTAAGAACAGTTCTTTGCTCCACAGCCCATTGTCTGCCAAGGAAGACAAACTCCTATTGGAATGCCCTTGATGCTCAACACCATCTCTGGAAATGAAAAGTGACTCCAGAAATCATCATGTCTCTATGGCTGAATTCTGAGTAACAAAATATTAAATGTGATATTCTCCATGTCTATGAAGTAGTTGAAGACTCCCATATATCTGATGCAATCTAGCATGTATCTGGGAAACCTAAACAACATGACTGTTACATGGCAAACCTAAATAATGCTGATCTGCAGTTTTTATCATCATAAAGACTGAAACTTACATTATAATATTATGCAGTCTATAAATGGGTTACAGTCTCTGCATGATGACTTCCAGTATGACTATCATATAAACATTAGCCAGAGGTACATGTACGCTGTAAAATGATAACAGTATCATAAATATATATCATATACAAAATAAATAAGCAAAGGTATACAAAACATCTTATGTATATACTATGACTAATACAATTATATATTATGACTAATATTTTAAACAGAGGTAGAAATTGCACAATGGAATTAACAATATGCTTAATATGTTTCAATGTACAAATATTTTAAACAGAGGTAAAAGCATGTATAAAATATGGCAACTACAGATTCAATTTTGTATCAATATACAAACTACCCTCAACTTATAAAACCATTTCAGATTTAAATTTGTATTAACATACAAATTATCTCAATCAAACATAAAATTAATTCAAATTTGTATCAATATACAAGCATCTATACCAGTACAAATTGTCTTTATCTCATATTAGGCTAACAGTTGTTTACAGGTAGATACAACAATTTACCTAAGTCTATCCAATCTATTCCCCTTTTTTTCTTTAAAAGGGATCCCTGAGTTTATATTATTGTCCCACCCTCAACCCAACAGAATGATAACTTTCCACAACCCTCAGAAGACAGAACTTGTCAGGAGATGGGCATAGTTTTTCATAAGGTTACT
This sequence comes from Phyllotis vaccarum, assembly GCA_033318265.1. Lineage (NCBI taxonomy): Eukaryota > Metazoa > Chordata > Mammalia > Rodentia > Cricetidae > Phyllotis > Phyllotis vaccarum. The sequence goes on along the minus strand of JARWLC010000013.1, from coordinate 132,994,812 downwards.
TCCTGCTGAACTGTGGGTGGTGTCACCTCTGTGGGATCCTGTAAAAACTAAAACATTAGTTAGATTCTAATGTACTGACTATAAACATCTATAACCATTCTTATGGTACTGGGTAAATCCATCTGGGACTCTTGTTAAAGATGTGACATGAAGAGTAATCATAAAGAGCTATCTTGCAACCATCTTGGATAGTCTACATTTCAAAAGCAATTATTGAGTTATTTGTCTGTCTCTGTCTTTCTCTCTGCGTCTATCTCTCTCTGTCTCTCTCCATCTTTCTCTGTCTGTCTGTCTGTCTCTCTCTCTTTCTCCTTTTTTACACCAGACAGAATCATTGCAGTGGGGGCCTCATCTTCATTCTGAATGCTTTAGAGATTGCTGGTAGGAGAAATTGTTGTTTACAGTGAAAAACTTAAACATTATTGATATCAAATGAAGATTTTTATGTTCTTTACATCTGTAGGAGAAGATTGTATGCAGAGAAGATTTTAAGACACAAAGAAATGGGATTAAAGATAAAATTATAATATTGGTCCCTATATATTCTGGCTGTCTTCTGTCCCACATCAGGTGGCTTTTCTGATATGAAACAGAATTTATCAAGGTTTCTTTACCAATTTACTTGGATTTAGAAAGGGAGAAAGCCACTTACTCTGACTCCAAAGCAAGCTTTCTTTATAATCAAACCAGGACCACATTCTTTTTTATTTTTTCTTTTATATTTTATGTATGTATGTATGTATGTATGTATGTATGTATGTATGTGTGTATGTATGTATGTATGTATTTATTTAGAAAGAGATATAGATGTAAAGCAGTGAGAATTGAGAAATTACCCAGTAGTGCATATTGGTACCAGTTGTTCTTATCTTCCTTTGTTCGTAATCCTTACATAAGTGATGTCCTTTCCGATTTAGGTGTCTAAATGTTCAGCATCCATATAATGTCTTAAAGATTGTTGTATCCATTCTTCTGTAAAAATAAAAATGTGACCCTTACCCACCTTCTTAAAAGAGTTTTATTTACCATTTATCCAGTTATTATATCAGGGGATGATCCATTACTTCTCCTCAGGAGTGGTCTCCTTTTCAAATCGGATCTTTATTAATTTTGTTGTTACCCATATCTTCTCTTCTCCTTAGAAACACAAGCAAAGCCCCTTCTCCACTGAAACAAATATCCCAGCTTCCATTCTGAAGTCACTATATCCTTAAAGTAGATGAATTGGTTTATTTCAGAAGTTTTCTCTATTACCCGATATTTCTCTGTGGCTATTGTTCCTTTCTCATCAGCAATGAGAATATTCAAGGTCAGTAAAGCACTATGCAATTTTTCATTTCATCTTTCTGTTTATGAAGCATATCTTTCAAGGTATGGTAAGATCTCTCCACAACAGCTTGCCCTGTAGTATTGTGCTTGTGTGTTATCCCTGTAATATGCTTTATATCATAATATCTAAAAATATGCTTTATTTTCTGGGAAACATATGCTGGAACATTGTCAATCAATTTGAACAGGAATGCCCGTTATGGCCATGACTTCCAAAAGGTGGGTAAGTACAGCATCAGCTTTTTTGGAACTCAGGGCTGTCGCAATTTGCATTCCTGAGTAAGTCTCTATGTTATGATGTACATATTTCATTTTTTCCAAATTCTGGAAAGTGAAACACATTCACATCTCATTTCTATGCATACCTTTAGGATTACTTCCAGTAGGTAAAGATGGTTGGTTATAGAAGGAACAAGTAGTACAATTCCATAGAATTTTCCTTGGCCTGATGCCAAGTGATGGGAAAACTCTTTTTAGTCCTTTGCTATTAACATGATGTCTCTTATGAAATTCCAAGCCCTCCAGCATGTTTCCTATTAATAACCAGTCAACTTCATCATTACCTTGTGCCAAAGGAGCAGGAAGACTTGTGTGAGATCTGATATATGTTATGAATTCAGGATGAATTCTATTTCTAATGATATCCTGTAGTTGTATAAACAATGAGGTTAATTCTGTATCATCAGGAATGAAATCAGCAATTTCAATATGTAAAATAATTCCTTCTGCATACTGAGAATCAGTTACTATGTTAAGAGGTGCTGTAAAATATTTTAATAGCATAATAATCACATATAGGTCTGACTTCTGGACAGTGTTATAAGAGCTTTGAGCCACCTTAATTAAATTTCCTTATTTGTAACCAGATTTTCCTGATTTGTTTGAATCAGTATAAAATGTAGGAATTCCAGAAATGGGTTTATCCAGAATCACATGAAAAAAGATCCAGTCAGTTTCTTTCATAAATTGAATTCTTTTATATTGGGGATATTTGTTATTAATCTCTCCTAAAAAATTACTACAGGCCTTTTGCCAAGGTTCACTCTCTGTACATAATCAATCAATTTCTTCATTAGTCAAAGGTACAACAATTTCTGCAGGGTCTTTTCCAGTAAATTGACAAAGTCTAATTTTTTTTAAAAAAAATCAGTTCAGAAATCATTTTGATAATGTTTTCAACTTTTTACTTGGACTATGTGGCAGAAGTATCCATTCTCATATACTATTTTCTCTTTGCATTATGACTCCTGTAGGAGAATGCTTAGTGGGTAAAATAACAATATTCAATCGAGATCTGAATCCACACAATTCACATGTACTTCTTTTAATTTCTTTTCCATCAAAGCTAATTTCTCTCTCAAATTAATCAAAAAATTTTCTTGGACTATTTAAATCCTTATCACTATCTAAAGTTTTGAATAAATTAACTTCTTCGTGGTTTTTTATACCAATAATGGGTCATAAATGAACAATATCTCCTAGCAGTTTTTGGAAAGTGTTGAAGTCCTCAATCTATCTCTTTTAATTGCACCTTTTGGGGTCTAATTTTCTGTAAGCCTATTTTATATCCTAAATAATTGATGGAATCTTCCTTTTATAATTTTTGGGGACAATTTTTATTCCCCAATCAGACAATATTTTCTTCATTTCTTCAAACATTCTTTGTAATATATCTAAGTTTGGGTTTGCCAACAAGATGTCATCTATATAATGGTAAATGATAGATTGTGGGAAGTGTTTGCATATCACTTCCAGTGGCTGTTATACAAAATATTTGCATAAGGTGGGACTATTCAACGTTCCTTGCAGAAGACCCTCCATTTGTAACTCTTTACTGGATGTGAATTATTAAATGTGGGTACTGTGAAGGCGAATTTTTTTTGTCCTGTTCTTGTAGAGGGATGGTTTTAAAAAAAGTCCTTCAAATCAATAACTATAATAGGCCATCCCTTAGGGAACAGGGAAGGTAGGGGAATAGATGACTGTAAAGATCCCATGAGTTGAATCACTTTATTAATTGCTCTTAGATCTGTCACCATTCTCCACTCTCCAGGTTTCTTCTTGACAACAAGTACAGGAGAATTCCATGGACTGATTGATTCTTCAATATGCTGAGCTTATAACTTCTCCTGCACCAGCTGTTCTAGAGCCTGAAGTTTCTCCTTCATCAGGGGCCATTGCTGAACTGAAACAGGCTTTTCTGTCAACCATTTCAAAGGTAATGCTGTGTCTTTACACATTCAGCAGCTAGTGGGCTATGCTTTTGCACAATCTGAATGGCTGGTGATTTTTGGTATAATACCTTAAAATATTGTTTTCAGAAACATAATTGAGTCCCTGGTTGATATCTGATCATGGAGAGATTTTAATCTAGGTATTCCATTGCTTTAGAAGGTCACAACCCCATAGATTCACTGCTATGTCAGCCTTATATGGCTTCAACCTTCCCTTCTGACCTTCTGGTCCTATGCATTCAAGCCATATTTCCTCTGTTTTACCTAAGATATTGTTCCAATACCCAGAAATTAAACACCCACCTCCTTTAGAGGCCATATTGGATGACATAATTGTAAGGTTTTAATGTTAGCTTCCATGTCGATTAAGCCTTGAATATATCATCTATCTGTATTTTCAATTTTGGTCTTTGTTCATTTATGAAAGTCTGCTAGAATATTTGTTTGTGGTTTTTCTTGGAACTGTCAATTTCTCCATTAAAGGTATTTTATTATTCAATGCTGTATCATTCTCTATTTTAGGCATTGGATTTCCTACTCATCCTGAGGAATATATTCCTCTACTGTGACTAGATACGATTGAACCTTTGGATTTGAAATATGATTTCTGAGGGCTTCCTGGGGGGAAGGCCTGAAAGATGATTCCCAATGGTAAAGGGCTGTCTTTTTTGTCCCTGATGGATTTACATTCATTGGTCCAATGTCGGCCTTTGCCGTACCTTAAGCATAACTCAGAAGGTAATGGCTTTCTTTTTGAATCATTCCTTAGATGGACATTATTTCCAGAAGTACTTTGCATACAACTCCTTTTTATATGGTTTACCACATTTAAAGCAAGTGATGACTTGATTCCTCACCCTAACATTGGCAATGGCTTAGTCTACTCAATTCTCTTTATCACAGTGGAGAGATTCAGTATTTATTGCATACTGTACCATTCCTCTATTGGTACAGATCTTATCTTTAGAAGCACAAGCATTCTCTTACATTCCAGATTAGCATGATCAAAGGCCAAAGAAAGTATTAATTGCTTCCTAACTTCTGGATCTGATACTGCTCTATGTACAGCCTTAATAAGCTATTGCAGAAATCAGTAAAGGTTCTTCTAAGCCTTTTCTGACCTTGGTTTATGACTCAATTTTCTGTCCTGGGTCTAAAATCTTTTCCCAAGCATTCAGTGCAGCAGTATGGTGCAGCAACAGTGTATATTCATTGAAAGCTGTTTGAGCCTTCACATCAGCAAACAAGCCTTTATTTACCCTGGTGCTCTATGGTCCTAGCCTTTTCTCTAAGCCAATTTCTCTATTGTAAATGTTGACTATAGTCTGAATACAGCAGCTTTTAATTGCATCTGATCATTAGAAGTTATTCTATTCTTTGTTGACAATACATTTATCATTTATTTTATATATGTGGAGTGGATTTATGGAGTAATACGGCTTCCTTGATATCCTTTATCTCTCATATGTATTCACTCATGATTATACTCCATCAATTCTGGGGCTCCCCAAATGTGATCTTTGTCTGAATCGTAACTGTAAACAATATCGGTGGAGAAGGGGTATCTCTTTCATGTTTATCACCTTAGGTAAAGCTTCTTCATTACCATAATATCTCACAGGGGGTTTACCTGAATTTTTCAGGGTAGAAAAAGTCTCAACATCCTTTTCCAGTATTGCAACATTGTCTTCCCATTTCTGAGGCTTGGAAACTTCTAATTTTTCTAGGACCTGAGTTTCTTGAAGAGCCAGTCTTCCTAATGACCTCATAGAATCAGCAATTTTCCTATTCTCATTATTAACATAACTAATAAGTTTCTTATTCTTGTCATTAATGTAAAGTCTGTACTTCTCTTGTATGATATTAATATTCATATTCAATGAGAAAGTTCTATCTGAAAGTATGTCAAAACCAATTTCTGGAAAATTAACTTTGCCTGCCAATTTATCAGTTATAATTCCTATATCATATGCTTTAGACAGCAATAGCTCATTCTTAGACTTTAAATTATCCATAAATTTCTCATTCCTAGATTTAAATTCTTTGTATACTTTAGACAGAAATTGTTCATTCCTAGACTTTAAATGATCCATAAATTGCTCATTTCTAGATTTCAAATCTTTCACCATGCTAATTATCATCTCATATTTAGAATGGGCATCAGGCCATTTCTTTTGAAATAAAAAATTAAGCCAAAAAGTAGCAGGACTGAGGGACTGAAGCCCTCAAAAATATATTCATGCAAGAAATTCTCAATCACCATGGAAAACAATGTCCTGAAGTCTTGAGAAGTGGAATTTTCAGCCATTGTGGAAAAGAAAGAAAAAAATGTACTAAATAACTAACTACCTCAATCCAGATGTAATGATGACATTTGGCCAGCAGGTGTCACAGTCACAATGCCTGGCTCTCCAGATCACAGTGGCCTAAGCAGCTGGGCAGGTTCCCTCAATATGGCTGAAGCAGTGTAAGTAGAGGGAAGCCCTGGCTGGTGAACGCTGAGCCTCTAGGTTGCCTCCCCTTAAGGTGTAATAGCAGCTCTGCTTGGTACCCCAGCCCAGCAAGCTGGCTTCATTTCCCAGTTTTCCCTGGTTTCTAATGGGTTGGGAATGGGTGCCCCAGCAGGCAAAAGACTGAATATCCCATACAAAGGGCAATTTATCACAAAATTAGAATGCTATGGTAGAATCCTCAATAAAAAGGCAGCTAAAAGCTGTCATTTAACAATACACACCATCCTGAGTGCACATGGCTCCAGAAAGCAGCATTCAATGTTGGTAGGGAAGTGTGTCCGACTGGAGAGATCAGGAGGCTGGAAAGAAAATGGCCCAGCCACATTTCAGCTGGAGCTGAAAGCACAAATTTATAGCCTGTGTGGCCTGTGGCCTGGCTGTCTCAGTTGGCAGAGCATGAGACTCTTAATATCAGGGTCGTGGGTTCATGCCCCACATTGGGCACCAACTATTGCAGTAATACTCACTTGAAATATATTGTAAAAATGATTAGTATTCATTGAGGATTATAGGAACACTCATGATACAAATTGAACCTTAAGACAATTCTTGAAAATAGAAATTGGTCCACAATGGGCATCTTCTTAACCATGTCTGACCACAATCTATTCAGACTCCTAGAGGTCCAGAGATACTTCTAAGCCTTGTCAGCTCACCTGAATCTCACTACAATATTCATGAAGGCATTGGCACAGGTGACTACTTTCTAAATATAACACCGGTAGCACAGACACTAAGACAGCAATTAATAAATGGGACTTTCTGAAACTGAGAAACTCTGTAAGGCAAAGAACACTGTCAATACAAAAATATAACAGCCTACAGAATGGAAAGGATCTTCCCCAACCCTGAATCTGACAGATGGCTTATCTCTAATATATACAGAGAACTCAAGAGACTAGAGGCCCTAAACCCAAATAATCCAATTAAAAATGGGGTTCAGATGTAAATAGGAAAATCTTGACAGAAGAATTTAAAATGGCTGAAAGACACTTAAAGGATTGTTCAACATCCTTAGTTATCAGAGAAATGCAAATCAAAACAACTCTGAGATACCGTTTTTCAAGTGTCAAAATGGTAAGATCAAAAACACAGATGATGGCCTATGCTGGTGGGAATGTGGAGCATAGGGAACACTTCTCCATTGTTGGTGACAGTGTGAAATTGTGCAGACATTTGGATATCAGTATGGCCCATTCCTCAGAAAACTTGGAATCAATCTCCCACTATTGGGCATATAGGTAAAGGATATACATTCTTACCCCAAGGGCATCAGCTCAATGTTGCTCATAGCAGCATTATTTATAATAGCCAGAACCTAGAAACAACTTAGATTCTCCTCAACTGAAGAATGGATTAAAAATTGTGATACATCTATACAATGGAATACTACTTTGCAGTAAAAAAACAAAATGACATCTTGAAATTTGTAGGTAAATGGATGGATCTGGGGAGTATCATCCCAAGTGAGGTAAGACAGACCAAGAAATATAAACATAATATGTTTTACTTCTATGTGGATTTTAGACATAAAGCAAAGGATAACCAGACTACAACCCACAAACCCCAAGCAAGTAGGTAATAGTGAAAATGTAAGAGAGACATCCAGGGATCACTTGGGAAGGGGAAATAGTGTAGATCTCCTGAGTAAATTTGGATCTTATGAGGGCACAATCAAGGGGTGTAGGGGTATTGTGTTGTTTCATGGTAAATAATTGTCCCACCCACTGGCTTAATAAAAAGCACTGATTGGTCAAAGTCAGGCAGGAAGTGTGGGTGGGGCTACCAGACTAAGAAAACTCTTGAGAACAGGAAGCACACAGCAGAATGTCAAGCAGAATGCCAGAGAGAAGCCAGAAGAAGCAGAGAACAACTATGATGCTCTAAGAAAAGGTACTGAGCCACATGGCTGAACAGGAAGAATCATGGGTTAGATGAAGGGTAGAGAGCTAGCAAGTGATATGCCTGGGCCTGAGGCTGATCAGCCTAAAACTATTGAAAGCATCTGTGTGTCTCTGTGGGACTGTGCATCTGTGGGTCTGTGGGTCTGCATGTCTGCGGGTCTGTGGTCCTAAACCTTGAGGCAAGGCCCAGAAGTCCGGGCCAGAAGCCTCTTACTACAAAGGGGAGGTAGAAATAGATCATGAGAGAATGAGGTGGTTAGGAGCAACAGAGAGGGAGAATAAAGAAATAGATATCTTGATAAAGGGAGCCATTAAGGGGTTAGAGATAAACCTGGTGCTAGGGAAACACCCAAGAACCCACCAGATGTCCCTGGCTTGGACTCCAAGCAATAGTGGAGAGGGTTCCTAAACAAGACTTTTCCCATAATCAAATGAATGACCACCCTAATTGTCATTATAGAACCTTCATCCAGCAACTGATGGAGGCAGAAGCAGAGATCCATAGTAAAACACCAGGTTGAGCTCCTGGTTCAGCTGGAGAGAGAGAGAGAGAGAGAGAGAGAGAGAGAGAGAGAGAGAGAGAGAGAGAGAGAGAGAGAGAGAGAGAGAGAGAGAGAGAGAGAGAGAGAGAGAGAGAGAGTGTATATGAGCAATAGATTGGGATCATGAGGAAGAAACCCACAATAGCTTATCTGAGCTATTGGGAGCTCATTGACTCTGAAATAACCACTGAGGAATCTTCATGGACAGGAACTAAACCTTCTGAATGTAGGTGACAGTCGAATGGCATGGGCAGTTTCTGGAGCACCATAGTTTATTCCCTACTTCTCAGAGCCCATTCCCTACACATGAACTTCTTACTCAGCCTTGACACTGGGGGAGGGACTCGGACCTACCTCAACTGGATATTCCAGACTGAATTGACTCACCTTAGAATTTCTTGACCTCCCTGGGGAATGGATGAGTGATGGGGTGGGGGTGAGGCTGAGGGAGGATGAATAGGAGGGGATAATGGGGAGCAGTGGAGGGTATGAGAAAAATCTTTTAAAATAAAAACAATTACGAAAAAAACTGTTCCGCTTCAGATGACAGAGAAGTTGTCTAAAATGACTTCTAGCACAAACTCACTTTTAGTCAAAGAAAAAGTCCTGGAGTGGGTGGTCTCAGAATTGATGTAGCATTTGATGTCTTGAAGTTTAACTTCGTCCTCTTTTTGTTGTTATCAGCATGATCCCTTTCATCCTGAATGAGCTGCTGCTTCTGGAGTGAAACATCTTTCCACTCAAAGCAGCCTTTAGCAAAGGGAGGGAGCAGAAAGACCTTTGGAGATGAAAACTAACAGCATATGTCTTAATCCTAGTGCTCTATTTGGAGAAAATATGAATCCTGACAAGTTATCATATCATAGAAAAAAGAAATGTAAAAATTGGCCTATTTGTAGTTATACCAAAAGACATTTGAGTATAGTGAGCTTATTACACATATGTTTTAAATAATAAAGTCTCCTTCCTAAAATTTGAGTCCAAATCACAGCCAAGGGTGTTTCTTTTTCCCCCCTTTTCCTCACATTTTTGTTTTGTTTTAAATTCTTGGCTGAACTCACATATCTTATCTTCTGAATATAATGAAAATGATTTCTTTTCATCCAATCAAAAAATTCCTGAAAATATTTTTTGTCACAAAGGTATTGTACTTCCCAAGTAACTTTGGCAGAACTGGAAATTCCTTATACTTTTGGAAACATTATGTGAGTCTCCATTATATAATGATGGATCTATCTGTGAACAGTATCTTTGAAGCAGCAAATAAGGAGAAAGTGAGTAAAGAAAATGCCTGTGGCTAACAAATGTCCAATGGCTACAACATGCAGAATAATGCATAGTCATCAGCAGAGGAACAAAAAAGGCTAAAAGATGGTTTCATAGTAACTCTTCATTCTTGTTAGTGATTCTATAACTTGGAATTTCCAAATGAAAACAAGAAAAATGAGATTTTACCCCGAAGGAACATTATTTGGCACTAAAGGGATATTTTTATCTTACTAGCACTGATATCATGCAATAAAACCTATATTCATACTTCACAGAGACAGAAGTCCATGATAATGTCTACCAACATTCCTAAGAGATCTATTCACGAAAGATCTGCATTCTCTTGGGGTGAGTGTGTCACACAGGAACCTGGCTTTCCAAATGTTTGATACATTGGCAGTCAGAGTTAGGACTCAATAAGTGGTAGTTATTACTATATAACTGTAGATAGCTTGAGTAGCAAGATATAAGTGTAGATAATGTGGCTCTGATCCCTCCAATAGCTTTTTCAAGGTCTTCCACATAATTTATATCTGACGTCTCAGTCTCAACTATGCTATTCATACTGTACTAGCTGCTTACATTATCTACCAGTATTTCATTCTGAAGAATACAATTCTCAGGCTCTTTTTTGTTAAGAACATCTGTATTGAGGTGGTTATTTCTCCCCCAAATATAGATATAAATTAATGTTTGAATTAGAAAGAATTTTGGAAATGTGAAGTCTATGGACAAGAAATCATAAGTACCTTTCTTAAAAGCTATCATAGAACCATAGGATCATTGAAGACTAGATGTTGTAGATCACCTAGTCTATACTCCTTCATTGATAAAAGAATATAATTGAACAAGTGAGAAACTTACCCAGTGAGAAATATCTCTGAGCATTTAGAGATTACTAAAGGAAACTTCTTTGGAATATTTGAGATTGTAATATATTCACATTTCTCCCTTCCTTTTCCTCCCTTCAAACACCTTATTTTTCTTAAAATTCATGACCCCTTTTTATCACTAATGCATATATGTATATACATTTCATACACACACATATATATACATATATACACATATTTATATATTCCCAAGTATAACCTATTCACCTCATGTAATATTGCCCATATGTATTTTTTCAGGGCCAGTTTTTTGGTATTTGGATAACCAATTAATGTGTTCTTCATTGGTAAAAGCTTCTTCTCTAGTTCTAAGGTTTCCAATAAGGTTGAGTTGCCTATAGGGTTAAGGCCTCATGGACTTTTCAGTTTGGTGTGTACACTGGTGTCTTCTTTGTTCATAAAAAGCTCTTTAATAATAGTGCATGACTGGCTCTTGTTAATGAACAAAAGGGAACCAGTGTATAACAGAAAACTTGACCATCTTGTAGAGATATGAGGTTTATGCACTCTGGATATGCTGTCATCCTTAAATATTCATTTGGTCCCCACCCCAGGTTACAGTTCAAACTATTTAAATAGAGACAGGAGATTAGAAGTCTGACTACTTAGGCAGAGGGGAGTTACACAGCAAAGATGAATCATTTTCTTTTTTGAGTATTATACAAGCAGAAAATTTGATATGAAAATATACATGACCCAATCTACACTAGAGTGAAATAGGCCCTTTGGGGAGATATGGACTATCTTGCTGAACAGCCCTTGTTAGACCATTTCCATAGCTTCTGATATGATGATGCTGTTTTTTCATATGGCTACCATTTTGCTGTTATTCTGATACCTATTCTGATATGCCATCACAGCATATCCATCAATCACAAGACTCAAAAAGGAAGCAAAGTCTCATAAAATCCCTGTGTATGCCTGACACCACTTAACTTCTTGACCATAAATCTTCAATTCAGTATGGTTGTCTTTGCTCATGGTGACTCCTTAGTAGATTCAGCATGATGAGACAGAATCTTAAGCAAATCAGTGTTGTTCTATTTAAATAGCTCTTACTCAGAGTCACCTTGCCCACATGACAGAATTATGCTTTTCCTGTTAAGAGCCCAGGGCCTTAATGTTAGGTATTAGATAAGGACTTAATGATGATTGTGACCCTGCACTGCCACCTTAGCTGATACAGTCTTTGATATGGCGATGAACCTACTGGCTGGTTGTAAATCAGGATTGTCTTTTGTTATGGAATGAAACCTAATATTGGAATAAACATTAGCACAAACTTTAATAGCAAACTTTCAATATGTTCTTTAACAGGCCAGGTGAGTACACTACTTATTTTCTAGTGATATTGGACACAGTGTGCTAAATTCTTCTTAATATTTCTAGAGCAAGTTTATTTGTAAATACTTTATAGCATAATTTTACTACTTCTAGTTTCTCCTGCATCAATATCAGAAAGCCTGTGTGGTTAGACACACTAATAAGCTGTTCTAAAACATGATTTGGTCACTTTATACAACTGTCATTAGTAGAGAAAAAAAATCTAAATCTTCAAAAATGTACTAACTCTTGACATTATTGATTGTGAGTTCTCACTTGCTGGGAACGTAATAGTATTTTATTCTGTTTATTCACAGTATTTTGTTAAGAGTGTATTAGTATAATATCTTCATTTTTCCTTCGTATATTACAGATAGCATCATACATCTTCCAAATTTTCTGTTTTCATATGAGAAAATAAGTCCTGTTTCTTACTTTTAAATCTGTCTTTTTCTCCCAAGAATTAAAAAAAATATATACCTTAACATATACACATTTTTTGAGGTTTAGATTATTTTAAATCCTCCTTAAATTTATTTTTGACATATATAAATATGGAGAATTAATTGCCATAGTTAGCATAATTATAGAATTATGTTAATAGTAGTAAGCATTCAAGAAACTAAAGCTCAATCGCCTAAAGATTAAAATCTTGGAAAAAGGTAAAACCTTCTTATTTCTCTAAGTAAGAGGGTTGTTATCCATTTATTAAGAAAATAAATACACCATATTGTCTAAGGATTTGGTTCACTAATCCTTTTATTCTCTATTTTAGAGTTTAATGTTAGTTGGTACTTTAGCATATTCAAAATTTTAATTTGCCTTCTCTGATTTTTATTGAGTTGTCAATTTCTCTTTGTTCCTTATTTCCTAAGACAAATCCTTTTCATTTTGGTTGAAATTTTAATACATTCAAATACATATTTATTTACTATTACATATGTTACTTTAGTTTTATTAGTAAGTATAAAGTAAAAATAAGTTGTTTCTGATGACAACAATAACTATGTGTTAGCATGGTTTTACCATTCTCTACTTTATATCTGTGTCTCAGAACACACACACACACACACACACACACACACACAAAGAGAGAGACAGACAGACAAAGAAAGAGTTGAGATACTCTCAAATTTTCAGTGCAGACTATGATTAAATTCCAGCAAATATTTAAAGAAGGGAAAACATCTTTTTTTTTTTTTTTTTTTTTTTTTTTGCGACAGAGGTTGGGAAAATGAAAAAGAATAAATCTTAAAGAAAGATACTGACCTTAAGAAATGGTAAATAAGGATTATAGTTATGAAAAGAGATTTTGGTGGACTGTGTATTTTTATAATTGTAAAACTTTTGTCTGAGAATATGAGAAGTAAACAGCCATGATAGATGCATATATTACATAGATTACAAAGTTCTGCCACAGAGTGCTTGCTCTGCGTGTGTAAAAATGTTCTAAGTGATAGCCAGGCCATGCCATTTTGTAAAGCTCTTTCATTTTCATTGAATTGTTGATAGTGACCCAAACCACAGTAAGTTGGTGCCCAGAACTAAACAACATATTATTCCATATTAGTGCCTTCCTAATCTTGATAGTAGATTCAGAGATAGAATGACAATCAGCACAAACTCTGAGATATTCATCAAACACTTTGCTTATAACATCGATCTTCCTCTCAAATATATAAGAAGGAAACCTGCATGTCTGCCCCATGGGCCTGAACTCTCCTCAACTCCCTTATCATGCTTCTGTGTCTGGTTATGGTGTGACTACAATAACTTCTCATGATCATCCTATCTCAAAGGATATTCTGTTTCAGCTTTCCTCTTAAACCTTAAGTCTTAAACCTCTCAGTAAATTGAAACCTTATCATCAATCATAGTCATATTAAGAATATGTAAAACAAAATGCTATGTTATTACAAGAGGTAATAGAATAAAAACTGGTAATATTTTTTCTTTTTTATTTGAAAATATATTTTAACACACACACCACTCTTTCCCCTCCCTCCCCTCTTTCTAGTCCTCCCTCAGATTCCCCCACCCCATTCCTCCATCCTTCAGAGAGATAATAATTCCCAGGGTGAGTCAATGCATATCCAGTTGAGTTAAAATCAGTCCCCTCCCCCCAGTATCAATGCTCCTCTGTAAGGAATGTGCTTCAAGAAGCTAGTTCATGCACTAGAAATAAATTTTGGTCCAGCTTTCAGAGGCTCCACAAATTACCCACAGTATTTGACTGTCATTCACATTTGGAGGGCTTAGTTCAGTCCCATGTAGGCTCACCAGCTCAGATCAGAGTCAGTTATCTCCTAATAGCTCAATTCAGCTGTCTCTGTGGATTTCCTCATCATGATCTTGATCCCCTTTGCTCATATAATATCTCTTCTCTCTCTTAAGATGGACTTGGAGCTCAATTTAGTGCTTAGCTATAGATCTCTGCATCTGCTTCCCTCAGTTCTTGGATGAAGGTTCTATAATGACAATTAGGGTGGTCATTCATTTGACTATAGGGGCAGGTCAGTTTAGGCACCTTCTCCACTGTTGCTTGGAGTCTCAGCCAGAGTCATCTTTGTGAGTTTTTGGGTATTTCCCTACCACCAGGTTTCTCTCTAATCCTACAATGGTTCCCTCTCTAATCTATTAAGATATCTGTTTCATTGTTCTCCCTCTCTATTACTCACTTGTGAGGATATAGTGTATATTTAATAAAATCAGCACCAACTCAACCACCCCATTCCCTTATGTTTTCATCCTACCTCTCCTTACCCCTTGCTCCCTTTGGTCCCAATTTACTCAGGGCATCTCTATTTCCTTTTCCAAGGGGATCCATGGATGTCTCTCTTAAGTTCCTCCTTTTCACCTAACTTTTCAGGGGATGTGAATTGTAGCCTGGTTGTCCTTTACTCCATTATGTAAATGCATTGCATTTTTAAATACATTCTTCAGTCGAAGGGCATCTAGGTTAGGAAACAGTTTTAAAAGTAGTCAAAAACATATTTGAAAAAATATGAAAGAGTACTAGGGAAATAAAGAAACATGAAAAGAACCCCAAATTTTTTAAAGCCTTCTAGAAAGATGAGGGTATTTTAGGTTGAAAATAACAATGTTTTGGTGTCTTACTGTCACGAGTAGGAGAATGGGAAAGAAGTATCTGGTTCATGCTAAACAATTTAATCCTATAAATCTGATGGAAAATATTCATGCTTATTCAAAGTAGTACATCTAAGAATGTTCATATAACATTTATATATATAACAAACATATCAATAAGAGATGAAGAAAATGATTGTACATCTATTCAGCAGTATCCTGTGAAACAAAAAAATAAAGACAGAAAACATTCCAATGTAAAGCTTATATAACCCAGTCTCTTACATATAAGCCACTTATTAAGGATAGTTATGTCTGTGGGTAAGATTAAAATTTCTTACTCTCTGATCATATATATTCTATTAAATTTGCATTCCCACCAGAGGTGTGCACCATTTTATTTATTTTTTTTTCAGAAGACTGATTTCAGTAAAACAGCAAAGGAAGCAAGGCCCTGTAAAAGTCTGAGTCTAAAAACAACCACAATAAACCTTTTAGCTCACAAAAAATGTCAGAGTCAACATTTTCAGAATACTGGAAACTAAGAAAAAGTTCACAGCAAATCAGAAATTATTCAAGAAAAAAAATGTCTGATTCTTGATGAACCCTGAACTTTGTGTGTTCTAATTGATTCTGTTCTTAATCCCTCTACCAGTGATAGCCTTAAAAATACTACCACACATTTATTGTGTCAGAAAAAAGTAGAGTGAATTCCATTTGCAAACTGTCTTTAGTCATGCAAAAATGTTTACAGAAGAGCCTCTTAAAAGGTCTGGTAGCTTGAATGTAATTGGTCCCCACAATCTCATAGGGAATGGCACTATTTGGAAGTATGGCTTTCTTGGAATGGGTATGGCCTTATTTGAGGAAATTTATCACTATTGGGACTGGCTTTGACATTTCTTATGCTCAAGATACTGCTTAATGTTTCAGTCAGCTTCCTGTTCCCTGCAAGCCAAGATGTAGTCAGCTCCATATCTGTTAGCATGCTGTCATGATCCCCCACCAAGACAATAAGAGACTAAACCTTCAAAACTACAAGCAAGCCTCTTCAATTAAATGTTTTCTTTATAAGAGTTCTTGTGGTCACGGTGGCTCTTCACAGCAATAGAAACACAAACTAAGTCAAAAGGATTGTTTTACTAGAACCAGGAGATAATTTGTGAAAAATATTTACAGATATATACACTTCTCTATTCTTTGGTAAAAGATAATAGCTGGATCAAACAATAAAGCAAACACTATGGAAGGAAAAGGGGAGAGTGATATGTATTTGGAAATACAGGCTAGAAAACTCTCTAATGTTTTCTTGGAATTTTAGAAAATCTCATGTGTACCAGGATTCTGATCATGATCAGGGAAAAATTGGGGAAATCTCTGATTTTAAACTACTGCACAAGTAAATGTGAAGTGAAGGTTAAGGCTGGGATTTTAAATTCCTGGCTTTGTTATAGTGAGCATCCTGGTCTTTTTAGAACCTATATGTGAAAAGTAGGATCTCTTTTGGTTCTAGATATTAAGGAAATATCTAATATCTCTTCAATAATGAACTGATCACCGTGCTTAATAAAACAATCTCTAATAATCACACATGACAATACAGATGTTACAAAATTACTTTCTATAATGCGACAATAAATAACCACAAGGAAAAATCTTGGAGAAAGGGAAAAATATCATTTTCAGATTCTATATTCAGCAATTTAAATGTTCATTTTGGATTTATTTATTTTATTTTATGCATATGATTGAGAAAGTACAAGCAAATACAGAAAAAGTAAAGCATTAGAGAAAACTGATAAAATTTAGTTCTTTAGAAAGATGAACAAAATTAATGATCCTTAGCTAGACTGATTAAGAAAAAGGATATAAATTATGAAGATTTAGAATAAAAGTGACTATGTTATAACTGGTATTACAGAATTAAAAGGGTTATAGTAGATATTAACAAATCAGATACCTTGGGTGAAATGGCAGAGATGTAGAAATACACAAAATATTATAAGTGTAAAAAGATTTATTATCATTAACTTCAAAGTTGAGACTCTTGTAATAAAATAGATAAAATGTTATTTGATATAAATTGTAAGTTACATGAGAAGTCTTTAGAAATAAACTCTCAAGCAGGACATGGTAAAAGAATCCTATAGTCCCAACATTCAGGGTTCTAGGACTGTAGAAACAAAAATTTGAAGCCAATCTTAGCTCCAGAGTAAGACTGTCTCAAAAAATCTAAAACAACAACCAAACAAAAATAATTTAGATGAGCAATAAAGACCCAAAGAAACAGAAATCTGGCTTTGACAAAGAGAGGATGATGCAGAAGTCTGAAAGAAGAAAAAGTATATTCTAATTATAACAAACATAGGAATTGAGCAAGATTTCCTTTCCATAGTTTGCATCTTCAAAAACAAGGCTATTTCTTTCTCCTTAGTACTGGGAGAGCACTTTTTCAATAATGAATTTATAACTGATTTTGGATAAGTAGAGCTAGATATTATGGTATGCTTCAAGGGAATTATATCAAACAAAATTCAGCATCATATCTTAAGCATTACAAACAATTATGTGGAATTTATCCCAGGAATGCAAAATTGGCTATAAAAATGCATGGATGAAGAAGAAAATCCAACATTTGTAAATACTTAAAAAGACACTTTATAAACAAAGAATGCAAAGAAAGTTAATAAATGGTACTGGTAAAGAAAAAACCCTTATAACTAATATAATGCTTTAAAATCCTGATACAAACAAATCCACAAAATTGCTACTAGTGCTAATAAATAAATTTAGTAGTATCTCAGGGTGCAAAACCAATACATGGAAATTAACATTTCTACAAATCAGCAGTGAACAACCAGAAATTGAAAAGAAGACAACAATCCAATTTCTAATAGCAACAGGAAATATGAACTACTTAAAAACAAATTTGGAGTAGGAGAGATGGCTCAGCAGTTAACTATTCTCAAGTACTCAACAATACTTGCTGTTCTTGACACAGACAGGTTCCGTTTTCAGCATCCACATGGCAGATCACATTCATCCAAAACTCCAGTTTCAGGAGTTTCAATGCCTTCCTTTTTCTTCTTCAGGTACCAGGTGTGAACATAGTCCACATACATTGATGCAAACAAGATACACACATACTAAGATAATCTAAAAATTTTTAAAGGAATAAATTTTCCTAGGAATACAAGACTTGGGTGCTGACAACTGTGAAGAATGCTACTGACCATGGACTAACAGACAGTATCATTAAGATGCTAGTATTCTTCAAAATGATGTGAGAATAACATATTATCCCCCTCAAAATTCTAAATGCATTCTTTTGGTGCAAAAAAAGAGATAAATTCATTCAAAACTTTATATTGATGTAACATACCAGCCAAAATATTATTTTAAAAATATATACAAAAGCTCATACTTCCCAATTTTAAAATTTACTACACAACTCAGTAATCCAAACAATGGTACAACAAAATAAAAACAGAAAAGTGGCACACAGACTGATGATGAATCGAAATTGAGAATAAAATTATCTGAAATAAACTCATAAATTCTGGACAATTAATTTTTGTCATTGTGTCAATATTTAATTAAAAAATAATAATGGTTTTAATAAATGAAAGTGGAACAACTGAATATTTGCATGCAATGGAATGAGCTTAGATCCTCAGGCCATATAATATATTAATATTGACTCAAAATGGATGAAAGCTGTGCAGGTCACTCAGTGGTAGATCACTTGTCTAGAGAGAATGCAAGAGATCCTAGATTCAACCCCCAGGACCCAGACTTCTACATACATGACAGAAATATCAAATGTCTCAATAAAAAAACTAAAAGCCCCATAACAACTAAAATAAAACAACTGTAACTTTTCTGTAGTTGGATTAATCTATGGTTTCTTAAAGACTACATCAAAAGGACAGAAATAAACAGAAATAGAAAAATTGAACTTTATCAAAATAAAAATAAAGTTTGTGCATCAAAAGATACTATTAAGAAAGTGAAAAAAATGCTCACAACATGGGTGGAAATATTTTTAAGTTGTACATCTGACAGGGATTAGGATGCAAATAAAGATCTCTCATGACTTAACAATAGAAAAACAGCACAACATTGAAAACCAACAATGAACTTGAATAAACATTCTCCTAAGAAGTTATAAAAACATCCAATGAATATATGAAGTGTTGTACAGAGTTATCTGCTGTCTAGAAGTGGGGTTAATTACAACTACTGGTGGCTACTAAAGCCATACCACTCTTAACATTCCTGGTCTCAGAAGCTAAGCAGGGTCAGGGTCAGACATGGTTGGTACTTGAATGGGCGACAGCCTGAGCATATCAGATGCTGTAAACTTAAAAAAACAATACAACCAACATAAAATAATACAC